>CM068350.1:15046300-16246300 GCA_034769755.1 Odontamblyopus lacepedii | reverse complement strand
GATCTGATCCATCACAAAATCTGATTTTAAGTCAGAACAAAGACTATACCAGAATGAAAGAGCATTCGCGAAAACCAGTCTACAATATAATGCCAGGATGATTGAATTTTGGAGTCTTTTTGATCATGATTCCCAAGAGAAACCATCATTTATTTAAAAATTGTCAGTAGTGAGCTTTCAATAAAAGTAAAAGCTTTTCTGCTCGTCTGGTCCTTAGAAGAAAAGAGGATAGGGAGAGACAGATGGGTAGAAAGGGAGGGAAGAGCAGCAGACAGACTGAGTGAGAGACCGGGCTAAGTGGACAGACCTCACGTAGTGCTCGCCTCTCCTCGCATCCTCGTTTGCTTCCCTCTCTCCCGCGTTGGATCGTTTCAGCTCCAATAACGCGGCGGCAGCGGCGGAGCGCAGCGCACACACCATCACACGGTAAGCTCTCTTCTCAAACACTTTTTAGCTTCACGATTGCACTCTTTTAATGTAATGGGCCGCCTAACAACCGTGGCAAGTTTCAGATGTCGGCTTGTCGAGGCTACTTACCGTCGCATGTCATTAGAAAAAGCGAGTACATTTTTGCCTTTTCGGAAACTACCGAAACCTTTCGCCTTTGCTGCTCTTAACGTGTTGCGGAATCGTAGAGTTGTCAAATAAAATGAAGCTACAGCAAAACAGATCACAGCCTACTTGTGCGCTGTGGTTGAGTGATTAAAGCTCCGTACATATCACGAGGGTCATTTCAAGCCACAGCGCGTACGGACTCCGCACATGGACCTGTGGTGGCCAGGCGATGGACCCCGGGGCCCGGAGGTGCGCGGGCAGAGGCGAGAACTCGGTCAGTCCTACTCATTATTTAGGAAAAGTGCCTTCGTTAAAATAGTTTGTCCAAGTGTGTAAATCACGCTTCGTGCATCAAGTAGGTCATATTCTGGCTTTCTCTAACAAGACAAGGTCACGCTCAGGGCTGTTTGCGTCTCTCGTGTGGATATGGTAATGAGCGCTCCAGATGTGAGTGTGCGGGACTGTGCGTGGCACTCCTCCGCTTTGGATGACTTGAGTTGACAAGGCAAATACTGCATTTTTCTGAGTAATCTTTTGTATTATCATTTTGCATAAATTCATACGGCAAATATGTCATAATTACATCTCATGTATTTCCAGTTGGTTAAATTTACGATTTTTATTTCTTGTGTCAGGTTTTCTGTGTGTGATTTGTGTTTGGGAGTCCTCCCCTCCCTGTTTCTTCAAGTGTCCAGAAAGTCCCCTGTCGTTCCATTTTAATTTATTCCCCAAGGAAACAGGTCAGTCATACCCACTGTCCATGTCCACTGTCTCTCTCTCTTCACATTTATATAGTCTCTCTCTCTCTCTCTCTCTCTCTCTCTCTCTCTCTCTCTCTCTCTCTCTCTCTCTCTCTCTCATGTGTTACTTAGGAACAGTGCAACTGGGTGCAATGTGTTTTTCATCTGACAATTATACATATGACAATTGACATCTGACAATTATACATATGACAATGCATCAGTGTGATGCTTCAAAGAAATGTTAGTGTGTTTGACTAAATAGTTGAATTACACGAGACAGCGTCTCCTACCTGTGGCTGGGGAAACACCACACTCTCCATCACAATCACAAGTGGCTCCCACAGGCTTCATGAATCCTGCAGAAGCTTGATTAGTTCATTTTGATTTATCACTAGAAAACCAACTTGAGCATGTATTCAATCTAATTCATAGCTGCACCCCCCTTAACTCACACAATTTTCACTATTCAACGTTCAGAGTTTTGTATACCCCACACATTGGAGACCACTTTTTAAAATTAAGAGGCAGTAATATCAGACTAGACTGTTTTACTAATGGCCCTGTTTACAGGATATAAGGACATCAGCATGTTGGCTAGTCCTGGCTTTAGCTGAATATAGTATTACCATTGCAAGAGCAAATGTGAAGATCTGTCCTCATATAGAATCATAGGCCTATGATTAGCCTAACGCTTTCATTCAGATGCATTTTTATACATTTTTTCCTCAGTCTCAGACTTGTGACGTGATAAGTTACTGCTGTAGCCACACCTGTCCTGAGGAAGACACATGAAAGATCTGCTGCCAGTCTGAGCCTAAGGCCTCTCTGTCCACACACTCTTCCACATGCACAAAGGCAAGGCTGGGACAGTACTTTGCCTGTGGATAGTGTGCAGTTTGGATAGTGTGCAGTTTGGATAGTGTGCAGTTTGGGTAGTGGAAACCGATTGGCTGAACATCTCTCTGGTCTCAGCTCAATTCAGCCAACACAAAAGCATTTTAGTTCTAATTTAGCGTTGATTCCCTGAAGTCTTGGGCGGTCTCTCACTTGAGCAGTACAGTGGTCACTAGCCCCGCTCATGTACACTACTTGATGTGACACTCAAATGACAAATAGGTTGAGTTTGCTCCACTGTAGCTTTTCACTTATGTTTAAGCTGTCTCAGTGTCATAGCTGGACTCTAATGAGCTGACTGATGTGCTGAGTACAGTGGGCTTCATGTCACCCGTGTGCTTTTAAAAGAACCCCACTTTTTATATGGGGAGAAGGAGCAGCGCTGAGAATGGATGATAGGTCTATATAAGCATTAAGACGAATGGCAGTGACAGAGAAAGGTAGAGGTTGTTAAATGGGATTGAATTTGTCCACGTCTTGGTCATTTAAGCACTTCAGACAACCCCTTCCCCCCCCGCTCCTCTCTCTCCATTTGTTCCTATGTAAAAAGCCTGATGCATAAAGGCTATTTTTATTAACCATGTTTTAGTGGAGCTACTTCAGTCTCAACAACGATTTACAATTTAGAGTCATTAAGTGCCAGTTCTACTGATGCCAGTGCTATTATACAAACACTAATCACAATCAACTGTTACTAGACCTGGTGCCATGATCATTTGCACAATCACTCACTGCTACCATAATATTATTTTTTTGTTTTTGCAAGTTTTAAAGAAGGCATTATGCTTTTGTTTGTTTTATAGTTATATTCTGACATCCAAGGATCATTATTTTATATTTTGGACATTTTCAAAATATCGCAATATTGATCTAAAGTAATTTATTGAAAAAAGCAGCTCAACCTGAAGTTTGTCAAGTCAGGCCACTGCATTTCTGCCAGTGTGTCTTTCAGCAAGACACTCTTCACACTCTTTTGCCTCCTATTGAAATGTGACCTGCAAGTGAGTGGTGGCTCTGCTTACTGATACTTACTGCAGGTCACGGTGCAGAGTTGTGGGTCAATGACAAAAAAGGGAAAACATTTATTTGATAGTCAGAAGCTCTTGAGAGAAAATTCCCCTTTAATTCTTCCAAACTTCGGTCATAGGCTTCCATAGTCTATGCCATAATACAATGTGTCTGTCTAAATAAAATAATGATTTTATAACGACCAAATTTTTCATTGTAGCTGTTTGCCATTTTGCTACATCAAGAAGAGGTTCTATGGATGTGCAAAACTAGCATAAATTAACAGAGGACATGACAGTCCATCCTGATGTGTCCAAACATAGGAAAAAAACACTGATAACATTAGTGTGTTTAACCAGCCTAAAATATCAATCTGACTTTGGCCACTTTACTTCTCCAGTGCACCTTAATACCGCCTCCCCTTCCTTCGCTTTCTGCCCCCTGTTCTTCCTCCCACTCCTTCCCTTCCTGCCCCTCTTCCCTCTCTCCTCATCCCCCTCCTCTCCCACCTTTCCTCTCCCTTTAGTCCATTTAGTCCATTTGTCCCTATATAAGAGGCCCGACATGCAGAGGCTATTTTTAATAAAAATGAAATAGCCTTGTTTCAGTGGAGCGTCTCAGAACTAAAACAGCGATTTGCAATTTGGAGCCGTGTCGCCAGCACTCATCACTCCTTCCTCTGAGCCCGCAACAGCAAATCTTCCGTGCACTTTTCATCCTCTTTGGCTGCCTAACATTCTCACAGATACCGTATACACAGGCATACTTCAAACAACACTGAATGACAAGTACTGCTGGCTCTTGTGCTGCAAAGCTTGGCACGGGGAGACTCACAACAGTGTATGCAAATATACAAATCAAGGAATAAGAGACAAAAGTACTCTTGAAGATGGATACCTCGTATTTTTGCAAGTTTTAAGTCGACAGCAAGAACATGCAGTAGCTTACGATGGTTGAACACAACACATTAGATGTGGCTCAGTTGGTATAATTGGGGTACAAGAAGGAATCATTTTTTACAAATTAGATGCAACTTAGTGACTACTTCTTGTGATCAAAATGAAGTAGTTTTCAAAGTGGGTCAGTGTCTGTAGGAAAGGAATAAATTGGTTTTATGAGTGCTGTCTTTCACATGTACATTATGGAGTATATCAGCTCCACTGCATCAGACATGTTATGGTTCCCATTATACAGTCCTATCAAAGGAGCATGCATTAAAACACCATATAGGCCCTCTCCAAGCTTATTTGCATTTAAATTAATCAAAGCATGTTTTATAAGGGAGAGTTCAATTGTGTGCATTCAACAAGACTGGCATTAAAATCATATAGAGGAGATTAAGTAAGATAAACTATAAACACAGTATAATATGTCAACAGTGGCTATAGTCACTAACTACTTTGTGTCACTGAGTGCCTGGAGAATACATCTGAGAGGGTATAGTGTCCACTCCAAGGCTGTGTCCGTCAAAGAAATAGCACTTCTAAACAGACAAACATACGGTACAGTGCCAATATTTATAAGGCACTTTTACAATTATAAGTGATGGCCAGGAAAACTGGAGTTTGGAAGGGATTTGTGCATCTAAAAATGTATAATGTATTAATTAGGATGATAATTTTTATTAATATAATATAATGTCCTCCTCAAACTTTTTTTTTTTTTTTTTTTACAAACTCCTGATATTAAAATGCATCGCAAATTGACTCACGTCTGTTATTCAAAAGTTTGTCAGAGAAATCCCATTTAGAAATATTTGGGGTTTTTTTTGACTTTCCAAAGTCTTCTACTTTGTAAAAGTTTAAAAGCTTCTCAAATATACATATATAAACAGTATCCAAAAATGTAATCAGAATGTGTACTCAGCTTTAATCTTAATGCTTGTATGTTATTTAAATGTATAAATGAAAGATTATAGCTAATTTGCTATTCTTGACAGATGTGAAATGCACTGCTCGTACCTCATACTTTCCAGTCCTGCTACTCCTCTGACAGATTTCACTACATCAACTTTCAAAAGATCTATTGCTGAGAATTGGAGTTAAACACTAAACGAAACTCAGATCATTAAACTTTGGGAAACCAGGCAGTCATTGATTCAATTATTTATGAGCCTAATTAATCTCTTCAGGGGGACTACTTTCACCAGCGGCATTGAGGCATAGGCAGAGGCTCCTGAGTTCCACCATCAATCTCCTGAAGTCCAGGCAATTGTGTGTGAAAGAGAAGACTAAAGTACCTGTGCCCCACCTCGCCGTCAGGCTCCGGGCCACAAATTAATTGAAAATTTTAGGACTGCACTTAACTCGGTCTGAATGGGGTCGATGAAACCAACCCAAACACCGTTAACTCAAAACAGCAAAGAGGGAAAATAAGAATAACAGCTTCCTTATGGTGAGAGAAAAATGAGATTGGAATACAATGTTCATGAAATTGTGAAAAAGTTTTAAAGTCCTCACTTTTAGCTGGACTTCTGGCTGCCTTGTTTTAGTTGATTCTTTGCTGTTATCTAAAGCTTACATGTAAAAGGTTTGTCATACATTTATGAACCGCCATGGCTTGTGAGAGCATTGCCCACCAACCTGACATTTGCTGTCGAGTCTGACCAGTGCATACTGATATTGTGTCCTTGAGAATGACTCTTCTTTTGCTTACAAGCATTTTCTTGTATTTGAATATGGTGTACAATAGAGAGAGACTGATATATTGGACAATTTGCACTTTTTAGCGCCTCAGCTATCAGCCTCAAATCTCCAGCACAGGCTGATATTTTGTTCTGGCCTATTTGCTGCTTAAAAATATCCATAAAACTTTATTTGTAAAGAGACCACTGCACGAAACATGAGAAATTAATCAAAATCTACAGCTCTACAGATCAGCCTAAAAATATTGGCAGAGCTTATCAGCCATCAGTTGTTCTGGATTCTAAACAATTGGTATCGGCATTGGCCATGAAAAAACCCATATTGCTCGATCTCTAGTGTGCAGGTCAGTGGGGTAGATTGTTTAGCTCGGCCACCTTGTGTCTGCCAGGCCAGACCGAAGCATAAATGAGGCCAGGCTGCTGAAGTTCACCTTGGTTATCACTATTGTGAATGGACAGTGAAAGAATAATACATACAATTCTAGAGAAACTTGTCAGTGTCTCAAAAAGAGCTATATAAGAAAGCATTATTATTATTTTTCAAAGGAAAGACACTATTTCTTAGAAATTTCTCCACATAAACTTCACAAAAGGGCTATTAAAGTTGTTTACAAGCAGCGACTGAGGTGTGCCTTTGTGATTTATGTGTCGCTGCCATGATGCCAACCAGGAGTACCTAGGGGTATACTATGTTTTAATGTTTTGGTCCAAAAAATTTACTATTTCTCATTGTAATATTAAAGATGTGGCAGACCAACCTTAAACTAAATCTGTTACAGAGTTCTTTCATTGATTTTTTTTTTAATAGAAGTCCTGAATCAATTTTTTACAGCAGATTTCCCTCAGAACTTTTAAGAACACTGATATTTTGTACTTCTGTGAATATGGAGCAGTGGACTTATAGTGTTACAACCACGTTTCACAGTCGTATCTCCATGATTATCTATAGCCTCCGTGTGTGTACATCTTTACATACAGTCCATACATGCCCATAGTTGAGTTTTACATCATTATATTCAGAGCTCTTGTAGGTCAAGTACAATTTGTACCAGAATGTACCATGCTCTTTTCTTTTAAGATAATGACAGCTGTGATGTTCTTGTCCAGCTTAAATTAAGAAGTTTCGCACTTTTCTTTCCTTTCTCTCCAGGTTATTCACACACGGCCGCAACATGAG
Organism: Odontamblyopus lacepedii; assembly: GCA_034769755.1. Classification (NCBI taxonomy): domain Eukaryota; kingdom Metazoa; phylum Chordata; class Actinopteri; order Gobiiformes; family Gobiidae; genus Odontamblyopus; species Odontamblyopus lacepedii. The sequence goes on along the minus strand of CM068350.1, from coordinate 16,239,279 downwards.
TGCTCAAGCCAAGAAAAAGAGATTTGAAGAGTGCATCCAAGGATACCAAAATGTGAATCTGATATTTTCAAAATGGACCATTCTAAACTATTGGATCTAGTCTTATCAATCATCTATTTTTGAAACAATCCGATCACCAACCTACCAAAATGGCTGCCTGTATTGTTTTTTTCCTTTTCCTGTTTTTCTGTGAAGGAGAAACAAGTGGTATTTCATTAGCTGTCAGGTCTTCGGAGCGGGACGGTGATTTGCAGCTATTATCAAACAGAAAAGCACAAGATTCGCCTCGTCATAAGTTCACGGTCAAAGAAAGAAGAAAAAGTAGACATGAAGATGGAGTGGAAACCTCAGCCCATTTGTTTGTGCAACTGAATGACAGAAAGTTAAATGAAACTCACTTCAAAAACAACCTAGTGAGACAAATGAAAGTGCTTAAACAGACTCCAATAACAGCCAAAACAGCCGATGAATACACAAGTAATCGCTATAAAATGGTGGATGGTTTAATTAATAACGTAAGTTTGGACAGCTATTCGGAGACAGGTGTCCACTTTGTGCCGGAAAGGACAGCGACGGGGCGTCCAAAGTGGGTCAGAGAATCCAGGGGCGAAGAAGAAGAAGGGAGGAGGAGCACACTACAAGTTCATTCTAGACAAAAGAGGAGCTGGCTGTGGAATCAGTTCTTTGTGATAGAGGAGTACAGAGGACCGGAGCCAGTGCTCATCGGACGGGTGAGTTAGCAAACAAAAGCCCAGTTACAGAGTGAAAAGTTACGCAACAATGTTTTACACTTGAAGATACATGTCACAACCAATACTTGTGGTGTGCATGCCAGTCCAGTCACTGTGCTATGAATTTACATTGTCCTATTTCTCCATGCATATTCTTAATTCCTTATTAGTTGAAATACAGTCGAGTTCCAGTAAATGCTTTGGTTATTTGTTTCTAGAACTTAACTTGATTACTATAGGAGTGTATTACTTATTTTGGTTCAGTGAATATATATGTGAAGAGCTTTATGTATAGTTTTGTGCCACTCTAAAGGTCAAATTCACCTGTGTTTTGGCTGGCTAAAAATTCAAACACAATTTGAATGAAATTAAGGGAAAGGCTTGATACTCAATACCTATTTTTATACCTCAATGGTATTTTGTTGCTATGAATTCAATGGATAAAATTAGGTAGTTTTGTTTTCTTTATCATTTTTCACATCAAATTCCTTGTCCCCCTGGAAATCAAATGTGAACTGACGAGGACCAAACTCTTTTATAGAAAAGCCAAATGCTTGGGATGGCTGGATGGCTATAGGATTGATAAAAGCAATAACACTCTCCCTGCACTGATAGCAAATGCAAATGCACAGAGACAGAATGAATCGCATTAAAGCAGGGACTTTCAACTTTGCCTTTCAGGTTATTTTGTTGTTTTTTTCTGAGGTATAAAAGGGTTTTGTAATGTAACCTGCAAACCCTAAGCATGAGTCTTGCTCGCTTTCTGTTTGTGTTTTCTAATGTGCATTGATTTGTGTGAAAGACATTTTTAACACACTCTATACAATGCAAACTCTGTCAGAGACTAAAGCAAAGCTCTGTAATCATCCATTAATCAAAATCAATGTCCATTTATGAGATATTGATTTGGGGAAATTGGGCAGCACTGCTCACTAAACACCACACATCAAATGTATAATGGTAGAAAAGTCTATATAAAGCATAATCATAAAGACATAATTGAACAAGACATTACCAGAGCTGCTCAGCCATGTGACTGAGCTTAGGTCAGAGTCCTTTGTGAATGTAGAAATACAAGTCATAATATGTTCTCATTAGTGAGGATTTGGCCCGAAATATAGGTCTTCTAAAGTACATGTGTTTGAAAAACTAATTTGAAAATTCAAAAGAAAAAAAAATCCTTTGCAAAACTGGCCAGAAATGACCAGAATGAATGCTATTGGGTAATTACCCAGTGCTATTGGATAATTTCAACAACAGAACAGGGCTGAAACTGGACTCAGCCTTCATTAAACTGGGACTAAACCACTAAACCAAAGAGGTTTGAACTAGTACCAAAGGCCAAAGGGATAAATGGGACTAAAGTTAAAGCTAGCTAAAGTCAGGGCTAACCCGGGACAAAATAGGGTCTGTGTTTACTAGATCTAAAGCTGTAAACAGGACTAAAGGGGGATGAAACTAATCTAGGACTAAAATACATACTACTCGGACTAAACATGAACTAAACAGACCAAAACCAGGCCATTGGAAGGATAGGATTTTGATACTCAAGGAAAGTACAGACACTGTTTAAAAATGTAGTTACAGAGTAAAAAGTTACAGTATTGTATGCAGTTTTTGAGTTCTAATAAGACATACAATGTAGAGATGTTGATAAAAATTTGTGCTGAATTTTGTTCAGTAGAAACAACAGAATAGACCATTTTTTTCTGTAGCTGTATTTATTAGCATATTTTTGTTTGCTTGGTTTAAAAATAAACCCCTCAGATATTTCAGCAAGTCTCATAAAATTGTTTAAAAAGACTTTAACTTTTTAGTCCTGTTCAAAAATAAAGTAGAGTAGAAAGTACAGATACCTGCTCTCAAATGTAGTGAAGTAAAAGTAAAAAACATCAACTTCACTTCATCAATTTATTTAAAGGTGTAAAATGCTTTTCTTCATGGAGATGTTTTTGCTTTGTCTGGAATGTTTCACAGTATGGCATTAAACCGTTCTATCTTCATGGAGACCAAACCAGACCAAGTTACTGGTCAGATTTGTGGAGAGGCGACCCCGCTCACAGTCAGAATGCTTGTTTTTCTACGTATTTTTGAGCAATAAAACCATCTGTAATTGTATAAATGGTAAGGTAGAGCTGTTTAAAGTCATATTGTGGAACATTCCTAGCAGAGGAATTACATATCAATAGAAACAAGAAGGTGATAGACCCCCTAGCCGAAAAGTTGCACAGTGCACCTTTAAGTAAAAGTACAGATACCTCACCCTTTTACTTAAGTACATTACTTAACTTCTTTTACTTTGTTACATTCCACCACTGGACCGAGCTGAGATGCACAGTTGTCATTTTTCAGTCCACACTGTAATGATGCAATCCAAGTAGTGAGTTGATTTAGTGCCATTTCTGTTCTGGCCATAGACATACATTACATTACCAATACACTGTGGAGACCTCTATACGACCAAGTGTCCCTATAGCCCGCAGATATCCTGCACATGTATTGAGTTTGGTGGTGGCAGCTGCATCACGTCCCATTTTCTAGCACACCTCCTTACCTGCAGTTCTGGTGGTGTTGCAAACATGTGGAAGTGTCACTGATGATTTGACCCATTATGCACTTGTCCTAGTTACATCCCTGGGGTCAACAACACCCTGGCATTTCACAGTGAGGTGCTCCAACTCCAGTGCTGTTGTAGGTAAGATCAGATCAGATGTAGCATGGACCCCTGCCAGCCTCAGCTGTATGCTTTATAGTGACAGTGTAGATTGGATTCTTAGGCGAGCAGCGTACACCTCATAAATGTTTAATCTGCTGCTCCGCTTGTTATTGATACAGTTGGAGGGAGAGGTGTAACAGCAATCAAAATAAGTGGAGGCACCAAGTCCCTCTCACGCCGCACAGAGACTAGAAAAAAACAAAAGAGGATAAACAAGATCTGAACCATTGCTAAACTTGGGCTCTTTCTAGGAATAATTATGTAATATGCATTAACCAAGAGCCGGTCCAGGAAAGATTTGTTTTCAGTGGGCTAAATGAAATAAAAATTACAATTGTGTTATCCCTCAGTGCTATTTAAGACTTGGTAAAGGCCAATTATAGATCTGGGTGAGATCCTTGGTACTTGAGAAGCCAAATATTTTATAGGAGGAACGTGATGTAAAATGTCTGAGAAGTGAAAACCAATTATACCTCCATGAAACCAGGAGTCTGCATCTGTAACAAGATGACACAAATTTGGACAAATCTACTTCAAAGTGGGACTAAATTAGGACTAGTTGTTGCAAAAATAACTCAACTGGACAAAATTTCAATTGAAAAGGTGTAAAAATTCTTACTAAACCAGGAGTAATCCAGACAAAGATCAGTGCTGGGTCATTTCTTACTGATATCAGGTAAATAAAAACATGTTCACTAAGGGATTTCATGAGGAAAGCGGAAATTCCTTTGGGAGATCTTTGTTTTCTCTAAATAGAATCCATCATGTCACACCTGCTGGTGTAGTGTGAGATTTAAAGTGGGCTATCAACAGTTTGAATTGCAAGTGAATAACAGGTGACTGGTGTTAAATAGAAAAAGTAATTTCCCATTATTTTATTTATTTATTTATTTAAGAGACAATGCACATTAATGAACATCAGTACAAAAATACATGTGTAAATGTGCCGAAGTTAGCGTACAGCTAATTTACATTCATAGTCTCTAGACTAGAAAATAAGACAATAATAGATATATATGTAGGCTGATGCAGTATGTGATTTGACATTCCATGGAGTCCCTAAGTCATTATTATTCCCTGTATTTTAATGATCATGTGTTTTTACTGGCCCCTTGTGGATGAAGTTAGATTGTTTTGGCTTTATCTCGCAATGACAGAGAAAAATTTGCAAATACTTCAGGAACCTTTGTTGTTTTTATTGCTAAAGAAGTTAAATTGTTCTCACACAATATTATAGGACAATAAGACAATCTGAATGTCTCTCTCCACTCCTCACCCATTTCACTCTGCAGTATTCTGTGTAAAGTAATAACAAGTAATAATTAAGCAATAATTTTAATGAGAACTGCTCCTGTGACATTCGGTACAGTAGTTTTAAGGAGGAGGCTGCAGACTTCCAAAGGAGTTAGTATATGACATTTCTCCGTCCTGGTGTCTTTGTGTGAGTATGGAGGATGGGTTTGTTCCCTGCCGCGAGAGTGTTTTTCCATGCTGACTGAAGCGCAGCAGGACTGAGGTGGCAATTAGAGCGAGCGGAGAGAGGCCCAGGTACAGAGAGGAGCAAGCTGCGACAAAGATGTTGTGGCTGTGAAGTCTGGGATCTAAATCGAAGAAGGTTTTTGAAGAAAGAGAATAAAGAGTGGGGATAGTGAGTAAAACCATGACTTGTCTCTTGTCTGTAATGGATGGGGTGCTACCATGAGCTGGTCTGATTCAGTGGGGGTTTTTTTTATGTTTTACAAATCTAACATGTCAGAACTCATGTTATTCTATGCAATCCAACAAGACCAACAAGTGATGGGAAACGCTAATAAAACCTGGTGTTATGTATGTAAACCAGGTCTAAATTAGGTTTGCAGATCTGGTCTAAAATGGCTATAATCTGGGTCAGCCCAATACCACTCAGTAGTTATGTTTTCCTATAGTCTGGTAATCAAGGGATCAGGGAACGTTTATGTATGCAAATGATAGATAGGTTATGGTGCCTATACAAATCAGTCTAAAGTAGGACTAAAACAAATAATAACATTCATAATGCTTAGATACTTAGTTTCCATTCTTTTTTGTAGTTGATTGGGATGTACACAGGCTGCACTGGCTCTGACAAGGTTGTGAAGTCAAAATCAAAGCTAGTTTCTGAAGAAAGGGAATGTGAGAGTGGGGAGCATAAACCCAGAGTCCCTTATCCAGCAGTTTGTGGGGGGTGGCTCTATCACCAGTGCTCTAATCCTTAACTTCATTCGGTAACACATCCAGGCTGCTCGCATAGGCCCTACACTAATCTAGCACTTCACTGGTTGCATGGGAAGAGGGGGCGAGAGCAGGAGGTGCACAAACATATGCTGTGTACACATGCTCAAGTGTATAATACTCACATATGCATTAGTATGTATATGCACGTGTTAAGACCTACATACTGTGTCATATATGTTGAAGGATTATGACAGGAAAAAGTGTTGCCAACATGTATTTCACAATCATAAACAATCTAGGATGAGCGTTATGTTAAATAGACAGCTGGTAAATTATGCATAAAAAAGAACAGATCCAAGCTGGAGCAGAGTGAGTTTACCTTGCCTTAAATAAACTCCATACTATGCACCACTCTTTGCCCTTAGGAATTGTATGTAAATTAATTTTAATTAAAATTCCACAATTCCACAAAATGATGGCCACAAACATGGGTTTGTGTTATCATAAAGCACAATGAACACAAGTAGTCTCGCATTTGGGTTACCAGTTAAAATACTGAAATCCGGTGTTTTTAAAGGTCCTACACTATACTTTTTTCTGATGTATGTTATGTTTATGATAGTTTTCATCAAAAACATACGTTGAGTTGTGTTTTGTTTCTTTCACATGTTTAGTACAGAAACCCTGCATATTTAGGCTGAGTTCTCTCCTGAAATAGAGATAGAGATTCAAGATTAGAGCTGTTAACTTGAATCCTACCATTTCATGACATCAAAAGGTGGAACAGAGCTTTTTAAGATGGCTAATAATAATGGATTACTCAAACACGTGAATGAAACAAAACAGCAATGTTTTTGAGGAGGTGAGCTTACAAGAGTAAATTTTGTGCGATATAGGACTTTAAACATAAAAGCACTTCATCTGATATGAATCCTCACTGCCTGAACCTGAACACATGCAGCCAATTCTTCTAGATCCAATCAATTCTTCTGGACACATTTGGGGGGTAAGCTTATGGTAAGAACATGTTATTGCAAGGTTTAAAGATGATGTCACCTTAATAATATACTGACATGTCAGGTTTAATTTTTTGATAGGTATTTCACCCTAAATTATGTCATATAATTATACTATATTATGTTAAAAAAAAACATAATATGCATCATCCCCCTGTTTAGATCTTTGCCTTTGAGTTGATCTGAGCACAATCCTCACACAGTAGCAGTAACAGCAGTAGTAGCAGTAGGGGTAGGGCCTTGTGGATTAAGAGCGCTCGCCTCCAGGGCACAGAGATGTGAAGGTTTGTGGTCAGGACGCTCCGTGTGATCAAGGCTGAGTAATCTCTTCAGCGTTCTATTTCTGTGTGCTGTTTGGCCTTTTACCTATCTCCTCCTCCTCTTCCTCACTCTAGTATCCTCTGTGCCATTAAATACCGAAAGTGTATGCTGCGCCAAAGAGGGGATGAAAGAGAGGAGGGGGCATACTAAATGAGAGCAGATGGGCGTTCTGTGTAAAAAGACAGACATAAGAATGAAAAAAGTGCTTTAAAAGGTGCGGCGGAGTCAGGCAGATGGACTTACAGCGAGGCCAGATGGAAAAGATTTAGAGTCAAATATAGCTGGGACAAATGCATCTACAGACATGCATACATTTACAAGGCCACTGTCCCTTACTCATGTGGGGGTTCCATCTCCAAAGAAACCACTGATTTGTCTTGCTGACCCCTAGTCATGGAGGTTTGTTTTGTGGTCATGGGACAATGTTATTTAGAAGATTAAGAACTTGACTGGGTAAATGAATGCGTCAGTAATTCACCTTTAAAGTCTGCCTTCCTTTCTCCTGTCTAGCGTTTCCTCTCTCAAACCATTCATATAAATGTACTCTCTTTCCCCTCTTTCCTGCTGTTTCAGTTACTCTATTTTCACCATGTATGCATCATATATGTTGAAGGATTATGCCAGTAAAAGGTGTGCAGAACATGCATTTCACAACGTAAACAATCCAGGATGAGTGTAATGTTAAATAGACAGCTGGTAAGTTATGCACAGAATAGAAGCTGGCAAGGAGTAGAGTCGGTTTACTTTGCCATAACTCCATGCTATGCAGTCATCTTCAGAAACATTGATTTCTTCCTTTCCACATTGATTCTTCCATACCATTTCACCTTTGCTGTAAGAAACTGTATCTAAGTGAATTTTGATTTTAAATTCCACAAACATGACCAAATGATGCGCCCAAACATCAAATAAAATCAAATATAGCTTTTTCCTGCACTATTTCCACCACAGCAGCATAATCATCAGCCACCTCAACTGAGAGGAAGATGGTGTAACACCATCACCAAAGACTAGTGTTGTCAGAAGTATCGAAAAGTGGATACTAATCAATACTAAAAGGGGCTAAAAAAAAACTAATACACACACAGGTTTGTTGGTTTTCCCAGTCAGAACTAAAAGAGATCATAACATCAAGAAACATTATATTATTTTCTATATAAAATGTCATTCTTGTGTTTTGAAAAAATGCATTTTAATTGTAATTGTAGAATCAAAATCGGTCTCAAGCCTATTCCTTGCTATTTGAAGCTTTAATATAATGAAACACTGAGTGACTTTCCCTAATAGCTCTAACTTACCTTTCTTCGTTGTAGTCATTCATTTTACTTTGTCTGATGAATAATTGAAAAAGAAAAATGAGTTTAAGAATTGAATAATTGCTGGTGCATGTTAAATGTTGAACAAGTCTATGTGCCACTGTGCATATCAGACATTTTGTGGCCCGGGCCCCTGTCCAGTCCTCGTCCCGGCGGTGCTCTTGGTCTATTGCACTGATTTTGGAACACGCATCAGCACCCCTCCCAACATCCCATATGTGTCTGCTACACCTGGTGCCATTCACACTCGCTGAGCACATCTCAACTTAACATAAATTGCCCATTTCGCATCATTTCCACCACTCGCCAGACAGAAAGATGGCTGTTAATGAGAAATACCTGATTCAGCAAACTGCTAAGTGACATTGCCTCAAGGTGTCCCAGTTCAGCCTTATTTTGAATGCATTTTTGTGTTTTAATTTTAGCTGCACACGGATATGGACAGAGGGGATGGCCACACTAAATACACGCTGGAGGGAGAAGGCGTGGGCTCTGTGTTTGTTATCGATAGTAACACAGGGAACATACACGTAACCAAATCTCTGGATCGGGAGGAGAAGGACCAGTATCGTCTCATCGCTACGGCAACGGACAGAGAGACGGGCCGTGCTCTGGAGCCCTCTTCTGAGTTCATCATCAGAGTTCAGGACATCAATGACAACCCCCCTGTGTTTCCCAATGAGCCTTACATCGCCACAGTCCCAGAGATGGCCAATATAGGTACAACTTTTACTGACAATGTTTTAGTATGCCATATGCTCAAGATTTACTCTAACTTTTCCATGTGGAATAATTATCGACAGCAGGCTATAGTTTTAGAGCCTTTTATATGGTTGTTTTGATGTAGGTTTGTAGCTCGTGGTTTCTTTGCTTTTATTTCTTCTCTTCTATCATTTCTTTTTGGGCTGTACTGAACCCTCTAGCCTTAGATTAATATTTATCTCATTTTTAATGCCTTTCTTTATCTAATTTTTAACGTCTTTCACACCTCATTTTCTCTATTTTTCCCATTGTGACCCACTGGCTTGTGAATATGATAATGTTTTACTTTCCTGATGTTTTTCTAACTAGATGTAAATAATGCAATAATTCAAGTGGAATAAATCAGCTCCAATTGTGATTATTGATAGGTTCTGTCCAGCTACCGAAATCTTTTACAAATTTTATTAGCCGACTAGCCACAATTTGTCAGTCAACCTTTGCAGTCTTAGCTGCAACTGTCTAATCTATAGCTAGGGCTGGGTATGATTAAGAGCTTGTCAATATGATACACACATACAGCAGCACACAGTATCGATACTGTATCATCAAATAAAAATTCTGTATTCCGTATTTCAATATTTTTGCACACACAAAGCTATGAATATGGTTAAAGTTAGGTAAAAGGTTCTTTCTTTGTAGGAAAAGCAAATTACAAAAGTACTTGTTTTCCGGTGCCAAGCCTTGATGAATATTAAGTCTCGAAGGGCAAAAGTTATACTGCAATATAACTCAGATCAATAGGGATAGGAGGACACTGCACCAAAATGTTATGTATTCTCTGAACCTCGTGAACATTTCCTTTCCTGTTTGTGGTTCTGTAAAATGTAATGTAAAATGTAAACACTTAAACCAAAGTACATGCTGTCCTGGCCTGAACTGTATCTTCCCTCTCATATCAGTGTACACATATAATCCTGGGACATTTAAGCATCTGCTGTGTTCTATATTCACAGGCACATCTATAATCCAAGTGACAGCCCGAGATGCCGATGATCCCACTTATGGAAACAGTGCACGGCTCGTATACGCCGTCACACATGGACAGGACTATTTCTCCGTGGACCCTCAGACAGGTCTGGTCCATGGCACGCCTCTCATCCTTAAAGCCTCTCTTTATAATATAACCCTTAAGCTGATGGTGATTAATGTCAGTCTCACTGGGACAGTTACTTTTCATATGTTCGACCATATGTCCATGTCCACATATAATTTATGACCTTTAAAAGGTTGAGGAGCTGAAGGGTGTAAGTGACATATAAGGCAAAACTGAGATGTTGTATGCGCTCATCTTATGACCCTCGATATGGTGATGATAATATGTGCAGCTATCCCATTGCATTAACGCAGAGGTATTGTATCTTGCTTTGAACTGTAAGGGGAAATGTCCTCAAAGTTTTTTTTAAATGTACAGTATGTAACTTTTCTGGTAGAGGATGCGCCACCTGGTTGTCTCCATGGAGATGCTCCACAGTATAGTTGAGATAAGAGGTTTCAGGTCAGATCTGTAGAGAGGTTTTGCTCACTATTATTATCTTTTTCCAAGGTGTTGTGCAGCAATAAAAACACTTGTAACTGAATAAACGCCAGATAAATCAGTTTAATGCCACACTACATTCCAGGCCAACAGCTAATATCTCCATAGATACAAGCACTTGGCAGAGCCCCCACCAGAAGATTTAAACAGTGCACCTTTATGGCCTGTTTCTTAAAGGGCCCGTATTATACTATGTTCTGATCTCTGTTATAATGTTGTTTCCTCATCACAAACATACCTGGAGGTGCGTTTTGTTTCATTCACAAATGTTTAACACAAATCCTGCATATTTAGGCTGAGTTCTTCTCTCAAACAGAAAACACTGTTCCACCGTGTGATGTCATAATACAGGAACTGCCCCACTGAATTTTAAAACTCGACACAGCTTCAGTAAAATCATTAGAATATTTTTTGCCCAAGAATTGGCATTCTCTACTAAACAAAAGGTAAAGGGTAGCTGTTAACTTGAACTACTGCTTCATGACAGATATAGATAGACTAATAATTAAGGGCCACTCAAACGAGTAGATGAAACAAAACACAACTCCTGGTATGTTTTTGAGGAAGTAACAGCACATGAACATGGCCTAAAGCTCACAAGAAATCTTTTTTGTCATGTTTATTTTCTTTGACAATAAAGTATTGTTATAACTTTTACAATTCACTTCCAGGCGTGTTGCGGACTGCTGTGCCCGACATGGACAGAGAGAGCCGGGACGAGTACTTGGTGGTGCTCCAGGCGAAAGACATGGGAGGGCATCTCGGTGGGCTCTCCGGGACCACCACAGTGACGGTGAAGCTGAGTGACGTGAACGACAACCCGCCACACTTCAGACGCAGTAAGCACTCTCCTTATCTCACCACCACGTCAATGTCCTCCCCTTTTAATCGTACTCACGGCGTCTGACTGCATGTGCGTGTGTGTACAGATTAAAATGATGAAACGTCTTGTCATGGCATTCGTGACAGCCTTCAGATATCGTTTCCCTTCCTTTGGGCTCCAGTTGACTTGACAGGTTCAAGATAAGCTCTGAAGTAGCTAAAAAGATTGCCGGTCCCGGGCTTTTTCCCTCTCATTTTTATCTAATCATTGTTTTAGTGTAGATTGTAATGCTATAACCTTTGGAGAGATGAGAAGATTTAACATCCGTTGTGCTAACTCTCCCCTTCCGCCCCCTGAGGTTCAAATGGACCTTGATGTAGAAGAGTGAAAGATCATGTCCATTTCTTCTTATCCAAGCTCTTTCCCTGTTCCACGTTATTAATATTTCATCTTAAAGTTCAGTGCTTTCTGCTTCAGTAGACAGTAAAATCTGTGCAGAATGCGCCTTAACACTATGAGACATATACTGCCTCTATATATACATCTGTCTTCCCTTTTTGCCCATTTCCATACTTTCTCTTCCTGACAGTCTTGGCTTAATGTCATTCATCTTAATGTTTAAAAGCCCCTCTCCTCTCTCCTGATGTATTGTGCTGCAATACAATGGTTTATAAGAAGAAGACATTTAATATTCCCAAATGCCAGAGCCAATGTAATTTATTCACCATTATCGGTTTACTATATCACCACAAGCTCACACAGGGTCATTATTTTCACTGTGACAATTACAGTTTAACTAGATTTTCTGTGATGCTGCGGTTTTGGTAGGAGAAGATGTAGTTGCAGATATAGCAGCGAAGGAATTGGTGGGATTGTAGTGGGAGTAGATGTAGAAGTTGTCCAATGTGAGCAGGTGAGATTTAGATTTAGATAACTCACTTTTGTATTATTTATAAATAACAATAATAATGTATTATATGTTATATTTGTGTAAACATACTGACATATTTTTTGCATAATTGTTCAAAATGACATGTCTGATACATTGAGGACAGATATTTACTTAAACCTTAATTTAAACTTAAAAAATACAAGGAAGAAAGTAGTAGTAAATTTCACAGTAGTGTTGCTAATTTGACTGATATTTATGATTGTAGAAGGGTAATAGCAGAAGGATTTGTGATGGTAGTTGTGGATGTAGTATGGGAGTGTAAACATCTGCTTAATATTTTTAGGCTAGGAATGTAGACTGGAGGATTCGTATGAATTAGAGAAAATTTCCATATACTGGGAAAAAAAATCACTAGTTAAACCCATTTTCAAGTCCGGGAATACCACAGATGTCAGTAACTATCGACCGATAAGCCTAGTTCCAGTGATGTCAAAAATATCGGAAAAAATAGTTTCAGAACAGCTAACTCAATATTAAGAAACACATCACTATGTACATCCACCACACTATGGTTTCACACAGAATCATTCAACTGAATCAGCTATCTGCACATTACTGGAAAATACTGTGCAGCCACTTGATAAAGGAAATATGGTGGGTGCAGTATTCCTTGTTTAGAGGGGACTTTATACTTACCTCAAAACTGTCACCTTTTAATATGTCACACCGGGTTCTCTTATGGTTCGGATCATACTTACAGGGTTGAGAACAATGTGTAGTCATTGATAATGTAAAATTAATTTTAATTAAATAAAATGATGACAGGAATTCCTCAGGGAACCTTACTGGGGCCTATTGTCTTCAGCCTGTATGTGAACAAACTGGCTGATGTGTGTCCTGAAGTTGGCCTTCAAATGTACGCCGATGACTCTGTGGTTTATGTGTCCGGGAAAACCTCGCTGCTGTTGGCAGTGACTGGCCAAACAACTCATATTTAACACTAAATATAAAGAAAACTAAATCTATGTGTTTTTCTATAAAAGAACTCAAACATCAAACAGCCTAAATATCAAAATGAATGGTGAATTCATTGAACCTGTAGAGTAAAAAATATTTAAGAATCATATTAGACTCTCAGCTAAACTTCACATGTCATATCAAGAGCATCTCAAATAAAATGAAGGCCAGTATAAACTGTTTCAGAATGATCAGGAGCTGTCTGACATCTGAATGTGCTCATGTCTTTCTGAACACAGTGATCCTGTCCCACCTGTCGTACTGCACCACAGTTTGGTCCAAGACCAGCCAAACTGCCCTAAAGCCTAGAAACTCCATGTGGAGACTGTAAAGTTCCATTTTGTTAAACATCTTTTGCCCAGAGTGTTTTTTCTGTGAGAGAGGCCAATCTGTGGAGCTCTCTCTCTGCTAACATAAAGACAATAACTAAACTGTCCACCTTCAAAAAACAAACTAAATCCTGGCTCACAGAGCAACAGCAATGTAACAGGACATTTTAAATGAAATGTGTGTGTGTCTATGTGTGTGTATGTGAGGTGTGCATATGTGTGATCTTGAGTACGTGTGTATATCATGGACTTTTATTAGTACTAACTGGTCTCTGGACATTTTATTGTATTTGCTGTTAATTTTCAACTTTTCATTTAACGTAACTTTTAAAAGCCCTTCTAGGGACTGGTGGTGCGAATTAGCCACAGATATAAACACTGTGATACAAGCATCAGATTATTTTGACACAATGATCGATGTTTATTGTATCTAAATAAATCAATCAAATTTTAAGTTGAAGAAAATAAGAATAAAATAAAAGGCTGTAATGTTTAAATGTCGTTCATTGACTGGTCCTGGAATTGTTTGAAAGTGTCTTTTTCCAAAATGTGATCAGTTTGGAACCAAGTGTTTTGGTTGTTTCTTATCTGGGATCCAGAGTTTTGAAGTGGTCAGGTCTGAAGATCTTTTCCAGAAACCCAAGCAGCCACACTGCTCCAGGATGCTGCAACTCCAAGATCAGTTCTGGGCCCACTAAAAAAACAGTCTGCACGTATATAGTACAGAACAATGAATAAAACATATTTCAACAGTAGTTTCTAAATAAAATGAGAACTCATAAAATGTTCTAAATCAATTTACATTGTTGTTTTACATTTTTTTACATCAGTGAATTCAAAAGTAAATGCTACACAGCATTACACAAAACCAAATGATATACACTTTTTAAGGCTTTTAAAATTTAATTATTCTATGTTTTTAACATAAATTATTTATAACAAAAGTTTACTTATGAATTTACCCATAAATTAAATACAAAGTCCTTAACAAGCACTGCATAAAACGTAAATTTAAATAAAAGTGCAATCCAATATTTATGGTGTATTTGTAAAAATGCTTCATATATAAACCATAATAAAAATAAAATACACTAATTTTTTTCAATACATAATACAGTATTTATTTATGGTAAAAAATACATTATCATATTTTAGTAACTCACCAGAGTTTCCAAAATAAGACAAACCCACTCGATTAGATTTGGGAGTAAGACACTAAAGGCTCTGTAAAGTACATAACTACAGTACATAAAGTACATAATTTTTTACACTTTTCAGCTCATTTGACTCACTGTGTATCTTGTTCACATATATATATATATATATATATATATATATATATATATATATATATATCCCTCCTGTGGGCTCACCACCTGCAGAGGGGTTCATAGGGGGGGTCAGGTGCTATGAGTATTGGGCAGCACGCTGCCCCCGCGACCCAGCCGGATTAAGCGGGAGAAGATGGATGGATGGATGGATGGATATATATATATATATATATATATATATATATATATATATATATATATATATATATTTGGTATTTGGCTGTCGCCAAATACCTGCAAAAAGTACAGCAGGTCCTAAGAAGCCAGCTCAATGGCAAGAACAAGGCGCAGGCAATAAACAGCTACGCCCTGCCAGTGATCAGATACCCAGCAGGAATCATAAGTTGGCCAAAGGAGGAGATACAGACCACGGATGTTAAGACACGAAAGCTCCTGACCTGCATGGAGGGTTCCATCCCAAGTCCAGCACCCTGAGACTTTACACAAGCCGGAAGGAAGGAGGCCGAGGACTAGTGAGTGTGGGAACCACTGTCCAGGATGAAACATCCAAGCTCCACAAGTACATCAGTGACAAGGCCCAGACTGATGACGTGCTCAGAGAATGTCTCAGACAGTGGGGCGCAGAGGAAGAGGTGCTGGAGGGACTATCATGGCAGGACAAACCCCCACATGGGACGTACCACCGGAACATAACTGAAGTGGCTGATATCAAGAAATCCTACCAATGGCTGGAGAGGGCTGGTCTGAAGGACAGCACATAGGCACTCATCCTGGCTGCACAGGAGCAGGCCTTGAGCACCCGAGCAATAGAGGCCCAGATCTACCACACCAGACAAGACCCAAGGTGTAGGTTGTGCAAAGAAGTGCCTGAGACAGTCCAGCACATAACTGCAGGGTGTAAGATGCTGGCAGGGAAAGCGTACATGGAGCGACATAACCAAGTAGCGGGCATAGTGTACAGAAACATCTGTGCAGAGTACGGGCTGGAAACCCCAGGATCAAGGTGGGAAACACCTCCAAAGGTTGTGGAGAATGAGCGGGCCAAGATCCTGTGGGACTTCCAGATACAGACTGACCGAATGGTGATGGCGAACCAACCAGACATCGTGGTTCTGGATAAGCGAGAGAACAAAGCCGTGGTGGTGGACATTGCAATACCGAGCGATGGCAATGTCAGGAAAAAGGAACACGAGAAACTAGAGAAATACCATGGGCTCAAGGAAGAGCTGGAGAGAGCCTGGAAGGTGAAAGCATCGGTGGTGCCTGTGGTGATCGGAGCACTCGGGGCCGTGACCCCCAAACTGGATGAGTGGTTGCAGCAGATCCCAGGAAGGACAACAGACATCTCAGTCCAGAAAAGCACAGTACTGGGAACAGCAAAGATACTGCGCAGAACTCTCAAGCTCCCAGGCCTCTGGTAGAGGACCCGAGCTGATGAGGGTGAGAGACCAACCACCGTGGAAGGTGAGAAATGCGTTTTTTTATATATATACAGTATATATAGGTAATTTCTTTCACACTGACAACAGCAGCCACAGTTGAAGCTCCTCATTCAGAATGCTCTTTGAATGCAGAATTGTGTTTATATTGTGGAGGAGGAGACACAATTACAGTCAGTGGTGCATCAAAATAACTCACACACATTGAATCTAATGTTTTTTCTCTCTTAGTGTTTATTATAAAAGCGTAACATTATTGACCTGGTACAAATGGCTGAGCTTAGAATTCACAGGGGACTACTGTGAGTAAAACAACCACATGGAAATAATTCTGTGCTGTTAATGTGACCATGAAGCAAATCAGGGTTTTTATTATCAGTGTTTTCAGAAAATATTTATTCAGTGATTACTAATAGCTGCTTATGGTCATTGTACTCGTGTCCTTTCTGGATCGTTGCCTGAGCTGATCAATGGCCAGTTTTATTCAACCACCTTCCTAAAACTCAAGGCTGGCTGATGCCTACAGCAAAAGAACAAAGCAGAGGATTTATAAGTTGCTATAATATTTAATTTAGTAATTTAAGTACAAAAAGAATAATGAAACCTTTGAGGATGTCAGACTGGTCTCCTCAGATTTACACTGTTTTGAACCCGTCTGAGTTCTGAGACACACAATGTTTCCCAATCTCCTTTTTTTCCTTGTAAGTGGCCATGTTTCTTTTGATATGGATGGACCATATGTTTCTCTGACTGGCTAATTCACCTGTCACCCATGCTCATCTGAATCCAGTGAGATAAGACTCAGACCCAGACAGCGCATCTTTATAGGAAAAGCAGGATCATAAGTAGTGTGAGTTGCAGTAGTAAGCAATAGAAGTATTAGTTCTGCAAGTAGGAATATTTGCTCACAAAATGCTATTCCAAACCCTCAAAGTAGGCCAGAGCATTTAATTGAATTTTAATTGAGATCAAGAGTTAATTATTTATAATCAATCATCAGCATTGGCCCATATTACACTATTTTCTGATCTGTTATAATGCTGTTTGCTTATCACAGACATACCAGGGGCTGTGTTTTCTATCATTCACACATGTTTTACACACAAACATGCATATTTAGGGTGAGTTCTACTCTCAAACAGAAAACACTCTGTTCCACCTTGTGATGTCATGTGGTGATACAGGAAGTGCTCCACTGTGTTTTTAAACTATGCACCTTCACAAGTATCATTGGGATGATTTTAGTCTTGGAATTCTACCAAATCTATTAATATATAAGGTAGCAAACTTGCTAACTACCGCTTCATGACATCACAAGGTGGAACAGAGCATTTTGAACTTTGGAGATGTAGAAAACAAAAAAATATAACACAAAAATATAACTCCAGGTATGATTTTGCATATTATAGGACCTTTACTCATGCATTTTACACCAAATACTCAGTCTGTAAAAGCAGATGGTTTGGAGCAGAGTTCAAACTTTAGACAAATAAATTTCACTATTTCTGGTGTGGCAATGATTTAATGTCTATATTGCTTATTAATTAATTAATATTGAAAAGCCATCTTTTATTAGTTTTTAATTTGATACAATTAAATTAAAAATCACAATCAATCAATATGAAAAAAAAAGTTTATACTTTGTCATAATGCCTTGCCCTAACACAAAATTACTCAACAGTTTCATGTCTAATTTATAAACTCTCTATTCTCAGTAGTAGTTGAATTGCTGTGGTTATGTTGGCACAGTTTCCCTGAGGTGGAATAAATGAAAACTAATCTGCTCCAATATGGATCTGTACATCATGAATGGAATGATTCATTATTTAGAATCATGCTACGTACGTTATAATCTGAACCTATATCAAACCGCAGAGTAAGTATTGGACTTTCTCTGTTATCCATAAATAGTCTGTGATCTGCGTTGGGCGCCACTTCCCATAGACTCCACTGTATTGATGTTTTGCTTGTGTTGCGTGCAGGTGCGTGGTCCTTCTCCATCTCTGAATTGGCAGCTCCAGGTGTGGAGGTGGGCCGCCTGACCGCCTCTGACCCCGACCTGGGAGAGAACGCACAGCTGGAGTTCACCATCATGGACACGGAGGAGGCACAGATTTTTAACATAAGCGGGCGTGAGCGAGAGGCTGTGATTGTGCTGAACAAGGTGAGTGATGAGACAACCATTAGCGGAGTTATAATGGGGCTGATGGGAGCGACTTGTGTGCTTCTAAGTGGTGATTAGGACTGGTTGTTTTCAGGTTCTAGACCGCTGATAGCCATGATGTCACACTTTCTGAGTGGGGCAGGGGAACAGGGTCTCGGCATACATGGTGTTGATGAGAATTACCCTAAGGAAAAAGCTCATATGCTCCACAATCTTTATATTTGATCTGTTTTTCTTGGTATTTATGAGCTGCAAAACCACCACTGTAATTGAATAAATGTAAACTAGAGCTTTTTGACGTCATACTGTGCAACATTGCAGGCAGAGAAATTACATAACCATAGAAACAGGCAGGAGGCGGACTCCTAACCAAAAAATATTACACAGTGCACCTTTAAACAAGAAACTATAAAACTGTAGAATGTACGGCTGGGTGAGATTTAACTTATATCCATATAATTTTGTGCAAGATATAAATTCGGCTGTATCGTAAAAAAAAAAATTAGATTTAATGTTGAGTTAAATACTTGATTTGTACCGGTGCTCTGCCTAGTTTCCCCATCTCTGTTTGCTCTGCCTCCCTCCACTTCCTCTGGGGATTCTGCTTCAAAACGGGAGGCTGAGCAGCAGAGTTTGAGAAATACTTTTATAGTGGAAAAAAGATACTGAGACATGTATTGTTCATTGAGCTATGTAAAACGATATTGAGATGTATATTTTTGTCCAAGGTGTTGAAGAGTTTAGAATAGGGTTCAGTGATAGGGGTTAGCGTTTCAGCATTACTGGTTGTGGGTTTGATTCTGGGCGGCTGCATTATAATCTATACTAATGGAGTTGCATGTAGTTTTCCTGGTTTCATCCCTGCAGCTTTGAATGTGCCGAATAAGGTGAGTGATGAGGAGCTGGCATCAGGCAAAATTATGGTGGTGATTTTCTGACAAGACGCTGATTGGACTAAAGTCTAAGTTTAGGCTCTAGCGTGTACTGATTCATTCATATGGTGGCAGGGTGATCGGTGGGTAGTTCAGTTTTGTCCCACCCTAAAATTTTGGGTGAATTTGACCCAATTTGGACACATGATTGGCTACACAAAATTCACTTTTATCAAGATTGTAAAATTTAAAATGAACAACCTATAAAATTCAAATAATGAAGGTCTTGACCTCTTGATTGTTTTTATGTGTAAAATACTTGAGTTTGTGGCATTGTTGTAATATTTATTAGCATTAGCACTGAAACACAAACATCTCACAAATGCGTCCTCCGCTGAAGTATTCATTGTATTTGCGTACATTGTGAACATAGATAAACAACTGGACAGGAAGGAGTGATGATAACTGTGTGGTTGCCAGAGTTTATTGCTATATTTGTGTGAATTAAGTGATTGTAATTGGTACACAGTGGCAGAGTGGGTAGCATTTCAGTAAAAAGGAAGAAACTGGTATCAAAGTTTGGGTTGTGCTTATATATCAAGGAGGAATAAAGAAGGTTAGACTCACAAGGATGGAGAGATGAAAATAAAATACAAGAAAAAATGGTCCGCCCCCACAAAAAATAAATCTTTGTTTGTTGTTTTCTTTTGTTCTGTGTCTTAGTATCCTTATAGCAGCGTGTAGCAACTTGAAACAGTTTAAAAAATAATGAGAAAAATGCTGTACCCATTTTTGCCATCAGATCCCTTTGTTCTGCCACATTAATTAATTTAGTCATTTCCTCTCTTATGTACGCACCTCAAACGCCGCTGACAGGTTGAAATCCCAGGGCTCTCTAATGGGCAATTAATGACTAACAATGGACTATGGTAATCAGCAGCCGGTGATAAAAAACGAAGCCAATTTGAAGTGATTAGGTCAGACAAAGGAGAACTAATATAAATGAGTTGTTTTACTTTTAAGGGTTTTTTGCAGCTTTGGGAATTCAGAGATAATTATTGTGGAATGAAAAAATTTTTTAACAAATTAACTTCCCCGTGTGAGATGAAAAAAAGGAGGCCATTGCTTCAAGGCATTAATATAAAGTCACCAGATACTTTAATATTAATTTATAAGTTTTTTTTATTTTTATTTCTAGACTATATGTACTGTTTTGTCCATTTTTAATATGACTTAAAGATGCATTGTGTAACTTTCCTGGTCCGTTAAACGCTTTTCTCCATGGGGATGTTATTGCTTTGTCTGGAATGTTTCACAGTATGGCATTAAACCTTGCTATCTCCAGGGAGACAAAACCAGACCAAGTTACAGGTCAGATCTGTGGAGAGGCGACCCCGCTCACAGTCAGAATGCCTGTTTTTCTAGGTATTTTGAGCTATAAAACCACCTGTAATTTAATCAATATAATGTAGAGCTGTTTAATGCCATACTGTGGAACATTCCAGGCAGTGCAATGACATATCCATAGAAACAAGCAGGTGACGGACCCACAACCAAAAAAATGACATAGTGCACCTTCAAATAACACGTATAATGAATACTTCATTTGATCAACTTACTACAGTACTTTGACTTGAGCACTTTTTTTTTTTTTCAGTTAAATCCGAGGTTACAAAGAAAATTTAATGCATAGAACAAAATAAATGAATTCATAATTGTAAGTGAGATGATAGAAATGTGTCTGGGGGGCTGCGCTGGCTCCAAAGCGTGAACTATCAGAAGTATAAGAGCGCCGTATACATCCCCTTACTGTCTGCATTAATCATGTATGAAAGGCTTCAAAAAGCACAGCCTGCAGATTCTTTCTCCTTTATTCCTTTCCTCAATAGCTGCTGGATTATGAAACTCGAAATTCCTACACGTTCTCAGTGGAAGTTGCCAACCCAGTGGTGGATCCTCGTTTTCTGAAGAAGGGCCCGTTTAAAGACCAGGCTACGGTCCGGGTGATGGTCCTGAATGCAGATGAACCCCCCAAGTTCTCCCAGACGCGCTACCACCTGGATGTGTCCGAGAACTGCCCCCCTGTCTGCTCGGTGGGGCGGGTGTTCGCTGTGGACCCTGATACTGGCCAGAGTAATAATATTAGGTGGGTGCAGCGCTCATGATGATGTCATAATTTTAGACGGAGGTCAGAGGTCAATTTAATTATTTGTGCTGACAGAAAAGGAATTAAACTTTGCGCTAGATTTGACTTTGCTCTATTAAACGTAGACCAGTCCAGGAGGGTTTTTGTATTTTCACTCCTTAACTGATTTAATTTTTTAAATCATTTTAATTTTGCTTCTCTTGCATGTTTGAGTAATTTTGCAAATTCAGTCTGTTCCCTTCTCAGGACCTCAAACATTTTATTTCCACTAACTTAGCCTTATTTAAACACCCCATTTAATGATTTTACTGGTGACAAAGAGTAATTTGAGCTGCATTATTTTAACAAATTTTCATAATAAGACCTATAAAATGGCCTGTTTTAATGCTATACTGTGGAACATACCTGGCAAAACAATAACATATCCCTGGAAACAAGCAGGCGGTGTCCCCTGTACAATAAAAGTTTCATAGTGCTTCTAAGTTTTGTTATATTTTCTTTTTGCTGATTTAAATTTAGGGCTCATTCTACCAAAACAATATGGCAATTTCAGACTCACTAATGATTTTCCACAACTCAGTATGGCGTCATTATAATGGACGAATATTCTCCTAAATCGAACTTACTCTGTCTCTTCACTCCACCGCCCCTCCTCATCCATCCTTCCTTTACCGTTGCGCGCTCCCTAGGTTCTCCATCGACCCGCAGACGGACCCCGAGGCTGTGTTCCGAATCGCCTCCGACAGCGGCTCTATCAGCACCGTGATGGAGCTGGACCGCGAGCAGGAGCAGTGGCACAACATCACAGTCATCGCCACTCAGAGGGGTATGTCCCACGCCCCGCCGATCCGCCGACCCACCACCGGCCCGCCAACCGCTCCAGGGCCAAACTCACTACACAGTTTGAACACACTCACATATTTCACAGGGAGAGGTGTCTGCAGTTTGGAGCGATGGAGATTCGGCGATCATTTTAATTTAAGGGGCTGGGGTTTTCTGTTTGAATGATTTACTGAGCCGCTATTCGCCTTTGTCATTGTTTTTCACCTGTTTGGATTGTGGAGGACTGGAGGAAGTCTACTTTGGGTCTTGGGCGGATGCACTCTAGACAAGCTTAGACTTTTATCCACTTTTCTGTTATTGGACATTTTCAGATTCATGTCTCATAAATAACATTTTACAAATCCACACTTATTTAATCTAATAGAAATATATTTTGATATATTAATATTATTCATTTTATCTGCCTCATATACATTTAAAGGTGCACTGTGTTACTTTTCTG
This sequence comes from Odontamblyopus lacepedii, assembly GCA_034769755.1. Lineage (NCBI taxonomy): Eukaryota > Metazoa > Chordata > Actinopteri > Gobiiformes > Gobiidae > Odontamblyopus > Odontamblyopus lacepedii. Next base: position 16,216,431 of record CM068350.1, on the reverse strand, counting down.
CTTGTCTCCGTGGAGATGTTATTGTTTTGCCTGGAATGTTGCATGGTATGACTTTAAACATTTCCATTATGCATTTATGCTTTACAGGCATTTGTCTTGCTCAAAAATATAATACTGCCTGCTGTGAATAAGGGTGACTCTCCACAGCTCTGAATTGTAATGCTCGTCTCCCTAGTGATAAACCCTCTATCCACTATAAATGTTACACAGTGCATCTTTAAACCTAACCTGTTTTGATGTCATCTGAAATCCAGTATAGGATCTCATGCTTGTTTGTGTGTTGTTGTTTTTTCCACAGTTAAGTCCAATTTCAGTCCTGATTTAATACCCGAGTATCGACATCACTTGTATTTTATCACAAGCAGTACTTTACTCAGTAGTTTACTCTTAATATTAAAGACAATCTGTTTCCAAAGTAATATAACACTAGGGCCTCTACTTTTGTCAGACGTTTTTCTCTTTATCTTTCAGACAATCCAAATCTGGTGTCGCGGGTCGTGGTCGCCATAGAAACCCTGGACCAGAATGACAATGCTCCTGAGCTGGACCGGCAGTACTCCACCTCTGTGTGTGACTCCAGTGCTCCGGGACAGGTCTGCTCCCAAATACATCTGCTGTTTCAATCAATGCACCACCTTTCATCTGCCCAAAATGTTATTAGAGGTTTCACCCGGGCACAAGACACACAGGACACAAAGGAGGAGTGGAAGAAAAAGGTTTTGTAAGGACTTAGTTGGGAGAATATAACATTACCTAAAAGTTGCTTCAAGTTCAGTTTATGCTGCTGTTATGTGGTTAGTAGAGATAGAACAATATATCAGTTGGGATATATATATATCGAGATGATATTTGCACTTGCTAGCACATCGGCTATCTGCCTTATATCACCAGCACAGGCCAATATTTTGTTTTGCCCAATCTGCTGCCTAAAAAGTACACATAAAGCTTTATTTTAACACCTTAGTGCGAAGAGTCAACTGCACAAAACTTCACTACACAGCTCTCTTAAAGGTTTTGGGGAAAAGGGGGCTGTGGGTAAGTTTGTTGTCTATTTAAATAGAAGAATTTGTGGAAAATAATCAAAATCAGCCCAAAATATCATCCCAAAAATATTGGCAGAGCTTGTCGGCCATCAGCTTCTCTGGAACCATCAGTATCTGCATCGGCCATGAAAAAACATGTAGATCAAGCTGCATTAGTTTGTTTTATTATTTTCACACTACATTCAAAGTAACCCTAACAGCATACAGGTGACATAACTCAAGTGTTTACATTTTTTGGTGACTATAGGCCTGTCCAGTGTTGTCAGATTAGGTTGAGTGATTTCCGCCCAATCACATTTGAAAAGCCGCCCTCTTCAGCAAAAAACGGTCAACCATGTTTTGTGAAAGAAAACATTTAATCTTTGAATAAACGTATGTAGTTCCATTGTTGGTCTTTTTAAAAACATTGCCAGTATTGAGAAAACATGTTAAACATTAAATAGTATTTTCATTTATCACAGAAAAAAATGTCATTTAGCCTAATATTTAACATGTTATAATGTAATCTACTGTCTTTTTAAAAACATTGCCAGGATTGAGAAAACAAATTTTTTCGTAAAATGTAGAACAGCATTTTCATCACGCATAAAAATGAGTGTCATCAATGGTAGGCTATAGCCTAGGCTACTGCAAGAACATCTGGCGAACACATACTCATAGATCGAAGAATTGGATCTCTGCAACAGCTGCCGGGAGGTCTGAACGTAGCGAACATCCATTTATTTCTGCACAGCGCACCTCCATAACACTGGACATGAGTGAAAGTCCCAGACAGTTCCTCGTTTTATTGCGTATCGTGTTGATTGGTGTGAAAACAAAAGCTACCCAAGTTTTTTGAAAAGTAGCCCATATATTATCTGTCCGCCTAAGGCTTCCCTTCCTCGCCTGACATAGTCAAAAGAAGCCCGATTGGGTGGGCACCCGCCCAAACTGGCAGCACTGATAATTACTGATAATTACGATAATTACTATATCGACGTATCGCTCAGTATATAATAATTATCATGTGTACAGTTTCTTTGCACTGCTGGAACATTTTGGGCAGTCTTTTGACTCATTATAGACACAAACTAAGTACTGTAGGGGTGGGTATTGCCAACAACCTTGCGATACGATACGATTCGCGATACAGGGGTCTCGATACGATACGATTCGCGATACAGGGGTTTCCCGATACATGGTCTTCAAGGCGATACGTATCCCGATATTTTACATTACGTAACCTATAATTTAAAAAAAAGACAGATGTTTACTCAAATGTTATTTTTATTTTGGTGGAGCGCATCAGTTACAATGTAACAGAAGAAGGCTATAAGGCAGAAACTGCCCTTGATTAACCTGTTAACACCCGCACTCGGCACAAGTGTCCAAATATGTACCAGATGTTCCAAACTGTAATAAGATGTAATGTATAATAAATAAACCATCTTCTGAAATTTAGGCATGTTTTCTTAAGATAAATAACTAAAACAAGCCAAAAAAATTCGCTCCATATGTCTCGTGTGCCTTCACCAGTGAGTGTGCGTAAAAGGAGGAGAGAGAGAGTCTCCATACACAGAGCGCATGGAGCTAGCCTATCACTACAGCACCTCTGCCCCACATGGGGCCCACCGCTGAAATCGTCTTTTCATAGGCTACTCAGATCTGTCAATCATTTCCTGAAAGAACCAATGACTGAAGAGGTTTTGCCGTGGAACTGTCCCTCGGTCTTGCGTAATACGCCGCTAACTGGACGCACTCGTTTTGTTCCCCAAGCTGTAGCACGACGCCCCGTAGCCGGACCGAAGCCTGGATACGCTTGTTTTGTAGCTAAGAGTGTGGAGAAAACAAACATACCCCACACCGCTAACAGGAGCTAAGCGCTTAGCTATGCTAAGGACCAAGATTGAGAGAAGTAGAGAGATGCATCGCTCATCCATTCAGACAAACTCGGACTTTCTGGATTATTTCTCCACATGGAATTATTTTATGAAAAAAACAACTGGATATTCTTTTTCTGTGGACTGTTACGGACTAATTGAGCACAGCTATTCCTGGACTGGACCCGCTTTCGACCGACGGAACCGGCTCAAAGGTAAGAAATGCGATGAATATTTTCGGGAATTATAAGTTATGGCTCTTTGGGCTCGCTGTGTGGCATAAAATGAATGATATGGTTGTTTTACTGAGGAATTAAGCTTTCAAACGATGTATAGCATGTTAATATTGGAAAAATAAGTACGGTGAATATCTGGCTTGACTTTTTAATGTTGTGTAATCGCCCGCTGGCGGGCGGGTGGGTGTAAACATGGCTTAACAAGGCTGTATGCTGACATGCCGCTACCTTTGATGAAAGTAAACTTAAGATATGGCCTTAACAAGGCTGTAGTGCAGAAGGAATGCTGCCTTTGACAATACAAAATGTGCATTGCAAGCAAGGATCACTTATCAGACGCAGTTTGCTGAAGCTTGATAAATAATGTTTGTTGCATGTAAAATATCGATACTGACGCCTCCGTATCGATACGTGTATCGCCAAGAGGCCCACGACGATGTATCCCCGTATCGATTTTTTGAACACACCCCTAGTACTAAAGTGTTTCATTCTGCTATTTATATATTGCATCTCATGTTTTTTAACAATATTGTGGATTTAGAATAATTTTTGTGGTTTACATCTGTCCTGTGTTAGTGGCATAAATTTGTTCCAATATTATCGTTCATCATCTGTATTTTCTTAAAGTACAATTAAATTGTACTTCAAAATTGTTATCATGACAGGCCTAGGTAGCTGTGGGAATGGGAATTTGTTTGAATCTTGTTTAGATTCATATGAGTCTTGATTTGTTGTCTGTTGTGAAATTGCAATGTAGAAAGTATAGTATGATCTTGTGTTATTTTATCATTTGTATAACCTGTGTTATGGCTTTAACATCTGCGTTGTACTTAGGAGTAAGCAGATAGATGATTCTTGTTGCTATTTTGGTTATTTTTAAGAGTATATTACGTTTTTTGTGGGTGAGCATAGTCAGATAATAGTACATTAGGACAGGCCGGCTGATACTATTGTACCTTGTACCTTTAACAGAAGAAGTGGTGAAACATGTAGTTTCTTTGATTTGCACTGTCATCGGTCAGCGCACTTTGTTTTTCCTCTGGGAGTGTGTGTCCTCTGCCTATTTAGGTCACCAGATCAATCATGCGGATCCAGGGGTAGATACTTGAATGTGTCTAACATCACAGACTTATAAGGAAGAGCTATGGTTTTATAATGGAAGGAAATGTGTATTTTTATAACCTCAGGCTGCTAGTTAAATCAGGTTTTAATCCTTGGGCGAAACACTTCATCCACTCTGCCTCCAGTGGTCGTATTGATGGATTTGTGTTCTTTGAGTGCCTGCCTGGGTGACTGGATGGTGAATGTAATGTGCTTTGATTGCCTGTGGACATAGAAATATGCTTAAGTGAGCCATTAATCAGTTAGCAATTTTAAGTTTATATCGATGGTTACAAACTGGCTGGTCATGACCTAAAAGTTTGATAAAACAGGTTGATGGCAGTTCACTGTGAGCACTGTGATACATTATTCACATTATGTGTACTTTTAAGCAATGCATGACTACTTATTGGCTTAATCTGTTATTTTTAATACATACAAATTGGGTGGTTTTGGGCAATAGCCCTCAAATATATGCAGGTATAGATAGATATGTGAGTGCTTTCCCTTCACTTAGTCTTGTACACATAATAGCTTTTAGCGCTTACTTTATTTATTGAGTGTGTTAATGAGGAGACAGGTAATACACAGGATTTCAGAGTGGTTTAATGTGATCAACATTTACCCTCTGAGTACTGAAGTGATCATATAAAACACCTTAGTACACATTGTGTTAAATAAAGTTTCAACACAGCTGGTTACTTGTTTGTTTTTGTACTCATACAAGTAAATAAAAGAGGCTATTCTTTGGTACAGCGTGGACTTTTTGATCCCATAGTTTGTGGAAGAGCTGTGAATCAACTGAGTGAAAGTACAAATAGAGAACATTTTCTTCAGTGCTCCTCTGCTCTACGAAGAAAAGAAAATGTGCCATTTCCACAAACACAAATGGAAGTGCAAATGTGAACCAGCATGCATTTTGAAATAGTTAGCACTGCTTTGATCTGGATATATGTACGTTGGATAAGACTACTTCTGCCAATGCAGTTATGACAAAATGTTTGTGTTGTCATTCTGTTCAGGTGGTCCAGGTTGTGCGGGCCATTGACAAGGACCAGGGAGGCCAGGACATTCCTATTCACTTCAGCATCCCTCCAGAGTCCAGCTCTGCCCTCAACCTCTCCATCAAAGAGTCTGGAGGTACCACCACATTCCACTTATTTTCAATATTTTTTATTTGACACCATAGATGAAATGTCACCACCATTTTGTTCATGGAGTGTAAAGTTTAATGTGTTTATGTGTCTGTTGTAATGGGGCATGACCGCTTTTCTTTCATATCTGTTTGCAAAATAACACAAAAAGGTTTTCAGGAAAAGTTCAGTTATGGATCAAGGAAGAAATTATTCATGTTAGAACAACAATGCCTTCATCCAAGGCTGTGTTTTGAATTTTATGTGAACAATTGTGCACTATTGCATGAAAGGCCAGTCAGTGTCAGTATAGTCTGGATTATTATGTATAATTAGGTCAATTTGAGTCAAGTTCAGCTTTTATGATCTGATTTCATCATTAGATGACTTAAACAGATTGTACTTACATATTGATTAGTTCGAGTTTAATAATTACAATATTTGGATTACTACTTACAAGGAACAATACTTTTACTTTTACTTTAGATTTTTATCTCCTCTAACCACCTCTGTTGGATTCTCCTTGACTTAGTAAAGACACATTAGAATCAATAAACAAATAAAAGGCTGGCAACAGTTCAGTGCTTTTGATTTCGTCTCTGTCTTCGTCATGCTTGACTCCAGCCAGAAATGTCACTTTGTCATTTTGCATCTGGCCTGTGTTTAATGTTATGTTTCTGGCGTGTGATCAGGTGTGACAGCTAGTCTAGTGCTGCAGTCGGCCCTGGAGCCTCTGCCTGGCTTCTCCTCGGCCTCGCTCGCCATGTATGTGCCAGTGGTGCTGCGTGACGGGGCATCCGGCCTAACTAACACTGGCACGGTCACTGTGACCATTTGCCCGTGTCTGCGAGGGGGCATGCAGACCGAAGACAGGGGGCGCCAGAGGGACAGAAGGTGGGAGAGGCACATGGTGTGTCTGCCCGTCCCGTCCGCTTCTCCCTCGCTGATATTCAGTTTGGTCACCCTGCTGGCCATGCTGGCATGTGTCACCACTCTACTTGGTATGTGCACAACTAAACCATTGTAACTTTGACTGCAGTTTGATAATGTTTGTACAGTATGGCTGTAATGGCTAGTTAAAGACACAGTCAGAAGTTATACAGCAATGATCCTTGAATCTGACTAATGATGAATTTTCCATTATCTCTAATAGCATTTAAAAAGACCTTGACTCATTGTAAGACAACAAAGACCATTCTGCATTATCTCTTGGTGGCATTTAATTTCAACTTCTAAGGCTCCAAATGTTTTGACTGGGAACAGTAATCTTGAAACATAAAAACTGTTCAATAGAAACGACTATAAAATTAGAACTGCACAATATAAAGTGATTTCCAAAGTCCATTTCTAAATCATGGGCACATTGTTGCCTGTATCTGAATACCGAGTGTAAATGATCTATTCTAGCATCTAGCCCTACTATAAATACATGTTCGTTTTTGAAGTTGACACTGATGTGCGTTGTCAGGTCTTATTGTTAAACCTCTTGTGCCCCTGTGCTGCTGCCCCCAGTGGTGTGTGCCCTGTCTGTGTCCCTGCGCCATCAGAAGGGGGACTCCCACTCTCCCTTCGAGGATGATGATGTCAGAGAAAACATCATCTCCTATGACGACGAGGGGGGAGGGGAGGCTGACACCGCCGCCTTCGACATCACAGCTCTACAAAGCATGCACCGGATACAGCACATTCAGAACAACAACCGGAACATGTGAGTGACTAGTGACTTTTTTGGAGCTTTATAATTTGGATTCCTCTGCAAAAACACAACTGGGCTTCACTGAACTTTAATCAAAATCTGTTTGAATAAAGGAAATGGGGTGTTCAAAGTTTCACAAAAATTGTCACAAGGAAGGAACATCAGTTATTGAAGGCTGGTTTGTGTCTTCTGACCCAACAGACAAGTATCCCAAATTATGGTTAAAAAAACTGTGTTTTATTTTTGGGCGCATATTGGAGATAAAGCACATATCACAGACCATTATGCCCACAGTAATACTTGTTTTTTTCTTGGAGGTGTTTTTTGCTTCATTTGTTTGAGTAACACATGAACAAACAAAACCATAATACCACATGTCCATAAGGAAGCAGGTATAACTTATCTGACCCTGTCCTTTAAAGGGCCTATATTATGCACATTTTCTGATCTGTTATAATGTTGTTTCCTTATCAAAAACAACTTTTGAGTTTTGTTCTGTTCTGTTCACACATGCTTAACACATAAGCCTTGCGTATTTAGGCTGAGTTCTTCTCTCAAACAGAAAACACTCTTCCACCTTGTACCATAATGTCATGTGATAATACAGTAAGTGCTCCACTATGTTTTTAAACTCCATACACCTTCACTTGAATCATCATTTGCAGAATTTCAACCCTGAAATTGCCAATCTCTACTGAATAAATGGTAACTGGTAGCTGTTAACTTGAAAACTAACAGAGCATTTTGACCTTTAGAGGTGTAGACAGACTAATAATAAATGATAACTCAAATACGTGTGTTTTTGAGGAACAACATTTATAACATGGCTTAATACTCACAAGAGTCAATTAAGCATAAAATAGGAGCTTTAAATAGTGTAATGTAAACTGTATAAATAGTCCTATTTTGAAGGCTAATACTGAAACAACTTGATATAGTGCCACATTCATATTCCTTAATGACTTACTCCTGCATGCTGTTTGTGACATTTATCTCCATGGCACAGATGGTACACCCAGACGACAGCGCCCAGAGCCAGGACGTACAGCTGGAGTCGTGCCCCTCGCCCCATCCCAGACGCACAGAGGCCTGGGTCTGCTCCGCTCTATGGCCGCCTTTGCTACGGCCTCCAGACTCTGCCCCACAACCTGCCCGTGCTCCGCGATTACCCCCCAGTCGGACCACTCGAGTCTGGGCTACAGCTGTCCCACTTCACCCCAGGACTGACCACAGGACTCACTACAGGACTCACTACAGGGCTCACCTCTGGGATAAACACCGGGATGACCACTGGGATGACCACCGCTGGACATCTCCGCAATTCACTGGTGATCCCAAACCACAGCACCTTTGAGACGCTGCTGCGCGCTCCTCAGATAAGCTCCACTATTTATGAAACAGAGCACGCCATGGAGCAGAGTCAGAACAAAGGCGGCCAAGAGGGCAGTGAGGGGAAGACCACTGAGGACAGGAAGAACAAAGAAAAAGAGCAGGTTAAGGTCAGAACGCTAAAATACACCATTCATTGATTTATTTCTATATCTGGAGCTAATGTGCCGACCTGCCTGTTGATTATCTGTGATGGGTTTTCTTATTTGCTTCATTCAAATTTGAGTAATTGGAGAAAATTGCTGTGTTCCTGACATCTCATAGAAATATGAACATGAAAATGGTTTCAAAAAGTCAATAATTTGGACACATTTTATACTCAAATTTGTTTTGCCTCTCTTTATAAATTTGACCTCTATCTCCTGGAAATTCAGCTCAAATATAAAAGCTACAGTTGGAGTGGGTGATAATAACATGAATGCATCTGATTGCTGATGTGCCTAGTTTGACATTCAAGTGATTCCCAAAATGTGAATTCACAGCAATATTGAACATTTTTTGTTTAATATTACTGTGAATTCACAAAAAAAGAAATAGGAAATTTTGCTTATGAAAAAACAACAACAATCTAATTTCCTTGATATAATTTCAACCTCTGTATTGACCATCTATAGAACATGAACTGGGTAGTAGATTTTTCTCACTACAAAGCTATAAGGTGCCATTGTTTCACTGAACATGGAATGGAATCATCCCAAAGACCATATGTGTGTAAAAGGAAAATAAACCACCACATATTGACTTATAAATTGCTTTTATGGCTTTGAGTGAAATGAAATTAACATCACTTTAGGGCGGCTCAGTGGAGCACAGCCCACACAACACAGTGAGATCTTGATTTAAGCACCGTTGTGGGTCCAGTTACAGCGATTTCATTTCATGCCATGTACTACCCCACAAAATGTTTCCTCAGCTTTTCATTACATGCATTATAGTGTAGGACATGAACCATAAAGCAGTTTTGTTGTTTAATTTACATACATTTGACTTCCAAACTGTCTAATACCTCAGTGCCAACATACTGCCCATCAGTGTAGTCACTACATGCATGTTTTTCTCTCATAACTTTTGGTTCAGTCCTTGCGCAAACCAAGCACATGTCTTGATTTTTGAAACATATTTTTAATTATGAAGCGTTTATTTACACCCACAGCACAGGCAGCCATATGTTAGCTAATCTGGTATTTACCCCCCGGCACACGGATTCATAAACATGCAAAAACACAACATCCTGCCCTCTGGATGTCAAAGCCCGATGACAAAATGGTGACATCATTCTGTGCTCATCCCCTCTGCCCGCACACAACTATAAATGCAATTCCTGTTTATGTTGGTGAATAATTATGTGAGCATTTATTCCATTGGTTTACAGAGAGTATAGCTGGAGAATAAGAGACGGAGCTGGTGTATTAACTGTGGTTAAAATCTGATTTATTATTAATGTGTTAATGTAATCAAACATTAATAATGTGCGGCTTCTGGTATTTACAAAGAGTAGACACAAACATGACAAAAAGAAGTGTAGTTCATATTTGCTTTTGTTAATATCCTTGGGTTTACAAAAGGAAATTCAATTCTGTCAATTGGACAAAAGTTTAACAGTGAAGATGTTTCACCAGTCATCCAAGTGGCTTCTTCAGTTCTGGTCAAGTGCTGGTGGGACTCTGACTTATATCTGTCTGAAGGGAGGAGCTCATTCAGATCTGGTCGACTGAGGGTTTACACAGTTTACACAATGAAAATTATGGCAGTTGCACTAGCGTTAAATCATTTCAAACAAAATATATATTTTAAATGGGAAAAAGTGTTGTATATAACAGGAAAGCATTGTTATATTTAAGAACAGTTGAAAAAGTAACCAACTTTTTCTCAAGCATTGTGCCTTCAAACTAAATAATAAAAGTTAGATGTGCACAAACTGATCTAAGTTGCTTAGTCAAATGTAATACAGTATTACTCACCTCTGAAAATAGTCCAAAAATACTAATCATCATGTTGTACATCCTGTGGACTTAACACTGTTGACTGTATTTCCGTTTTCCCCTCCAGAGCACAGAGCCAGAGCGGACTGCAGAGCCCAGCAGTGCGAGCGTGCCCTACTGTGACCCCAATGAGTCGTCCTCTACAAACGCGCCCGAGGGGAGACCTGGCTCGTCTCAAACCCAGATCAGCACCAGCTGCACTATAGACGAATTTGACACTGATTCCTCCATCTCCTCCGTTTTAGAACAAAATTACTCCAACGGCACCCCCACTGTTCCTTACTTCAAATCAGACACATATAGCATTGTGGGCTCCCTGAATTCAAATAGCAAAGCAGTGAATGGGACTAACATAAGCAGCAGTGGTTTGTACAGCGGGAGAGTTCCTTTGTTAAACATGTACAAGGACACACAGCCCTTACCTGGAGGTGCACTCAAAAACAATAACAAACAAGCCAACCCCCAGCCACTGCGCATGGAGGAGCTGCTAAACGTGCGACTTAACCACGTGACTTTTGACCTGTCCCAGCCACCGTACGATTCGCTGCAGACGTACGAATTTGAGGGCCGGGACTCGAGGGCGGAGTCTCTGAGTTCATTGGAAAGCAATGGAGAAAAGGACAATGGAAATACAGAGGCAGAGGTGACGGAGGGAGGAGGAGGGATGGAGGAGCTGAACGAGAAGTTTCAGAAGCTGGTGGAGATAATCAGAGAGAGGCAGAAGGAGAGACAACAATCGGAGAACACGAACGGAGAGGAGGCCAAACTAACTGAGCATAAGGAGCAAGAAACGCCAAGGTTTTTAGATTTTTAGACGGACAAACTAGTGGTAAAAATACCCCCCATTATGCGGAGGTTGTCTATGGCATAGTACTTGTGCGGTGAATAGGAGACAGCTCTCTGCTCCGTGTGACAGTCTGGACCGCTGTAAACATGGGAGAAGCACAAATTGAGCGGGAGGAGGCAACTGAGAGACAATTTTAACACTCAATCAATGAACTCACTCTGGTTGATGCTTGGTTCTTATTAAGAGGTTTTGTTCCAGAATCATATGTTTAAACCGAAGGCAAGACAAGGGGTCAAAACATGTTTGACATAAACGTATAATTTCTGAAAATAGTGTTAAATTGAATACATTGAACTACACACAAAGAAACTGCACAAATATTTAGCCCCTTTAAGTTCCCTGCCCCTGAGTATTTTTTTAAAGGTACACCATAAAAGTTTTCTGGTGGGTGGCACCTACACCTACTATGTGTTATTGCTTTGCCTGGAATGTTCCGCAGTATGATATTAAACATATCTTTCTTGAATGTGTTCAATTATGGGTATTGCTTAAAAATAACACAAAAAAACTTTAAAAACATGATGCATTCTTACTGAGCGTGAACTCGCCTTTTCTTAGATCTGACTTGTATCTTGTATCTTGTATCGTCATTTGCTTGTCTCCATGTTTAATGCCATACTGTAGAACATTTCAGGAAATACAATAGCATCTCTATATGGACTAATAGGTAGTGAACCCCCCTACAGAAAAGTTAGATAGTGCACCTTTAAACTTTTGTTGCAATATGTGAAGAGTATTTTTACTAAACTCTTACTTTATAGTATATTTTCCCTCCTGTGTGATTGATGCACTGCAAAAACTCTTGCACAGTTTTTGTTGTCATGTCTTGAATGTTAACTTTCAGTACGTTTTGGTTTCATTTCATAAGGACAAATAGTAATGAAGCTATTGACCATAAAAACTCACAAGAATGCTGTGTATTCTTCCAGAGGATTTGCCCAGTAGAATGCTCTGCCTTGATGTGAACAGAAGCTATAAGAAGTGTTGGAGTAGGTTTTTGACAGTGATGGACCTTTAGCGCAGCATGGTGACAGGACAAACCAGTGCTGAAATCAGAGCTCACTGTACAGCCATCACCTCCACTCTGTTTAATAAACGCATACCCAAACTGTCACTTTTCACACCCGCTTGTAACCAAGATTAATAATGCACTTGGGTTTTCAAAAGCTTAAGTTATGAAAAATTTACTTTCTTTTTCTGAAATATTGATTCTGATCCCTGAAAGCTGCATTGTTCTTGGAAAAAGAGGCTTCATCAAATATTGACTTTATCTGTTCATTTTAATATTGATATTTTAATAGAAGTGCATTCAGCAGAGAGGGCGATCTGCATCTGAAATCAGGGGTTTGAGTCACTAATATAGCTCTAGGTCGCATGCAGAAACTGTCCCTTAGCATATCATCAGGCGAGTTGAGTCAGTCCTGCCAGCCAAGACTAAAAAAAGTAGCAGAACATTGCTCACTATGCAATTTGCACACAGGTAGAGATGATCTGATTGTCACCGTGGTGTTCTCCTGTCAAAGTACAGTAAAAGTCTGTGTAGATACAAGCAGACATGTGGTGCTGTTGGAGAAAGCATTTACAACAACTCAAAAAGTTACAAGTTAGAGCTGTACAAATAAACCATTAGATTATATTATTTATTTATCACAGTGCAGTTAGGTTAATTAGGTCTTCTGTACTGATTATACTTAAGATAATTTACAGATAACTGCTTGTTTTATACCTTGACAGTCTAGGCAAAAAGATCAAATGAATAAATAAATGAATTTGAGTTTTTTTTTATCTGAAGAAGTTAGCAGAGTGTAGCTAGGACTGTCAAGGTATGAAACAAACCGTGGTCTGTACATAAAAATCTAAAATATAATCACATTATAATTGTGATGGCAATTACACTTCAGCTAAAATAATGGCGTAGTAAAAATGCAGCCCAACTGTCAGGAGCATTGGTTGACTGCACCTTTCCCCAGATCTTAAAGGTGCACTATGCAACTTTTCTGGTGGGGGGCTTGTTCATCTGCTCATCTCCATGGAAATGTTATTGCTTCACCCCAAGTGTTCCACATTGCGGCTTTAAACTTATCTCCAGGTGGCGCCAGCAGCTAAGTCAGATCTATGGAGACAGCCTTGGTCACAGTAAGAATGCATGTTTTTATTGTTTATGTTTGAGCAATAAAGACGTCTGTATTTGAAGAAATGGAAGATAGACACATAGTTTAACACCATTCTCAGGCAGAGCAACAACATCTCCGTGGTAACCAGCAAAAGCCACATATTGCACCTTTAAGTTAGGATGTTGGCCAGAAGATTTGAGCCTCTGGTGCATGTTTTCTGCAGATAGAGTCAACTATAGAAAACCTAACTAAACAGACATGGACGGAACACGCAAACTGCGCACACAAATCCCCCACATGGCCGCGGAATTGAACCGGAGACCTTACTGTGAAGCGAGATTACATTGCCACTGTGCCACGTTCAGACTGGAAACTGAGCAAATGGTTTATAGTACAACAATATCCCGCTCCCACACAGGATTATTCATAATTCACTTTTGTGTTCACTCATCCCGATCTATCTCCCCAAAGCTTATTTAACTCCTACTTTTTCTGGCAACAAAATCAGCCCCCAAAAAAGCTATTATGCATCCTACTACACATGCTGGCAATGCTCCCAGTGTAGAACAAAAGACGCAACAAAATAATTATTCACTTTAGAAATGGCATTGAATTATAGTTTCCCTCCCAACTGTCATCGGAGGACAATGACGCATTTCTGTAGCTATTTTCAGTCTCGTTTGCTCCACAGAAGGTACCGGGATGATGAGTAATTAAAAATAATAACGTTTTCAATAATACGTAGAGAAAAAAAAGCCTATTGGACAATCATTCAGGCTTTGCGTCCTTCACAGCCCAGACTGAATGGAAGTCTTAATCAGCGATCGCTCTCGCTCTTTTCAGCGGCCATCGAGGAGAATTTTGACAGAAAATCTTTGGCTTCCTGACAAGAAAAATGAGCCGAACCAAAGGCCAAATTTCCTCGGGCAGTCAATGAAAGGCACAGGAAACGCAACACGATAATAAAGTTAAAAAAAAAAAAAAAAAAAAAAAGGAATAAGCAGATAAATAAGCAGGCCTCCTCCCTCTGCAGAATACATTGACTTGCATATCATGAACACAAAATAGAAATGTCAGGATACCGTTTCTAGCGTCTACAGAGATCACAGGAACACGCTGAATTCTAACTAGAGGCTAAATTTAGAGGGAAATTACCATATTATAAATAGCACAATGGAAATAAGATAATATTTTTGAGGGCATTTGGGGGTATTGCTCAGTGGCTCCTCCTAGGGGATTGCACAGATATTGTAGCAAAAAGTCTTGAAAAAGAGCTTTCAGATCCTACTTTTTTTTTTTTTTTGAAAGTTTAATACTGACTTTTGTGCTGCTGTTTGTAAAGGAAGTGTGTAGTGGAAGTGCAATGGCGCCACCTAGGGGTAACCATAAATATTGTGCGTTAGAGTCACTAAAGCAAACCGTATATTCGCGCTGTTAAGCCAGCTGTAGACAGTTTTAGAGTGAAATGGAGTGGGCTTTCTCACCATTTCACTTAATACCCAGATTACTTATAACATTATCATTAAATTTCATACTCAAGATATAAAAGTCAATGACCGACAAGGTGCATAGATGGGAGAAATAAATGCTTGCAGTGCCACAGCCTTTTATTTTGTTGTTTATAAACCAAATGATAATTACTGCAACTGATTACACCTAATAAATCTGAAATATCTGCGTGACAACTTCTGTCTAAATTGCTCAGTGGTTCATTAATCTTGATTGCACAATTATAAGTCAATGTATTAAAACTAAGAATTATTCAAATCAGCAGTTTTACATTTAGTTACTTGAATGACAGTTAATGGAACACAATGTTATCATAAATTCTTTTTTCTATGATGGTGCATCTCCAAAAACACTACCAATAACTACTTATACATTGAAAACAAACACAAACTACTGCAAAAACTAAAGGTAGGAAAATGTTTATTAGTAGCCTGATAAGAGAAAATGGAGAAAAGAATATTTAAACTCCATATAACTCGATTCATTGGGCTTCAGACTTACCATTTTAACTGTGAAATAAAAATATAGGACCTTGGTGCTTATACTGTATGTACATTTTATTTCAATAGGCTTTGTCTAACTAACAAAGCATTTCCAAATACTGTGTCTGTATTTATTTTAGATCTTAATCATAATAATACCAGGAACATATTACTATATTTTGTATATAGTTATGACTACGTTATCAAAAGTATAAAAAATCAGATACTAATCAATACCAAAACTATGATCAAAAATAGATACTCATTTGAGCAGGTATCAATACTAACAAACTTCATTCATAGGACAGAAATGAATCTTTCCTGAATAGCTTTAGAATGATCTTGGCTAAATCAAGAGTGTTTTTATTATCTTTGTAGTTATTGAGTATCAAAATTTAAAATTTACTGCGTATCAAAATTTCCTTAGTATTGAAATCAAGTTTGAAGTTTTAGTATCATGACACCATCAGTTCTGACAGAGGGGTGAGTTGATATTTTGAATTACAATTAGATTCTGTGGTAGGATTTAGCTGATGCCATGAAGCCACTTATTTTTGGATTCGTGCGTTTAATTAGGAACAGTGGCCTGTGGTGTTCAATTCAATGGCTCACAAAACACACTGATAGGAGAGAAACTCTTCTCGCACCAGGAAGCAATTCACAGTAAAATCCACTGAGTTCAGATTTACAGTTTTATTACTGTGCTTACTGCTATGGGAGGGAGGCTGGATACAAAACAAGAAATAGGCTTGTTTCACATGGATTGGAAAAACTTTTTAGCAGGAACCACTTTTTGAATTACTCCCAAACAATGATTAAGCAAATAAGAAAGTTTCCTCCGTCTTTTAGTTTACGTTGTTTAAAAAAAAAAAATTAAAAAAAACAACAAAGAAACAGGTGAGTAGGCAGTTTGGGATGTAACAATGCTTTTGATCCAGGGTACGGCACGTTTTGATCAAAGCGCCTTGCACTGTTTTGGCATTTTAATAGCTTGTCTCAAACGTTCACAGAAAATAAGGCAATGTGCATTCTGTACAGTCAGTTCTCAATGCTACCAAGGACATTGTAGCAGGAACTGTAAGATTACATTCAAATAAATACAATGGTTTATAGTGGTGAAGTCCTTGCACAAGGACAGCAATGGTTATCAGAGGAGGTTTCAGGGCCAAAAAGGGAGTCATGTATGGTAGTTCTTTGGAATTCAAAAGTCTAAATAAACAGCAGGTGTCATAAAAATGTGAATTATTAAGATTCTTATTTACATATACGTATAAAGTATATAAGGATGTATAAAGTAGGCCAGTGGTTCCAACCTTTTTGTCTCATGTATCTAAGTTTGGTCCCACACTATCACATAGGACAATAAATAAAATAGATTCATAGTTAATTGTCAGTTATTACTTCCTTGTTTTAATTATACTGATGTCTAAAATCCCCCAAAACATTAAAGAAGTCATGTTACTACAAAACATATTTTATATTCAAATACTATTCAATTTCATCTTCCAAGTAGCAAAGGTCCCTATACCCCTCATTAGGAAACACTAATGTCGTAGATGTACATGTTCTGGAGTGCTGGTTAAGGGAAAGGTTTAGTTATACATCATAAAAGTACTTTTTAAATGTCCAGTGTAGTTTTTGGTTTTGTTTAGTTTCACATTTCAGTGACTTCATCTGAAAAAGACGTGTTGTAAATCCCGTCGAGATTTTCACCAGCAATTCCATTTGCTGCTTTGGTCTCTTCATCCTCATCTGGTGTCTTTTTGCTAAAACAAGTTAAAAAAAATGACATTATTAAACGTGCACTGTAACTTTTGGTTATGGTGTTCATGTCATTGCTCTCTCTGTAATGTTCCAATGTTTTCTTTAGCTTAAAAAATTATACAAAACCAGGCATTCTGAGCAGGGATGCCTCTCCACAGAGCTGACCTGTAACTTGTTCTGATTTGGTCTCCAAGAAGAAAGATTAAATACCATACTGTGTAACATTCCAGACAAAGCAAGAACCTCTTCATAAAGAAAAGTATGTGACGGACCTTCCCCCAGCAAAGTTACACAATGCACCTTTAACTCATCAATTTTATAATGAAACCTGATTATTTACAGTTATGTTACTTACCGATTCTTCTGGATTATGCCAGATACCAGGAAGTAGACAATGCCAGCCCCCACTAACCCCATGACGACCCCAAATGCAATGAGCCATGGTGGGGTGCCAGAGACAAATGGAGAGGCCAAAGTGGGCAGGATCCCCAGGAACTCCAGAGTCTCATCTGTGAGCAAGAATGCACTGTTGATCCGATGTCTTGCTTTCCTGGAGGACAAAATCCCATTGTCATTCTTACTATACTATATTAAGTCAGCCATATAGGGTCACAAGTTAGTGTACAGTCTCCATTTTCAACTGTGAGTAAATAAAGGGTTGGTTCAGGTAGAGAATGTGGTATAATATAAGATATAAAGATATAAAGATATAAAGATACAAAGATATAAAGATATAAAGATATAAAGATATAAATATATAAAGATATAAAGATATAAAGATAAGATTAAATGAAATAACTAGAACTATAGATTACAATTCTGCAGTTACATTTTCTCAGATAATTTATTTGATAAAACTGTACTTCTCATAGTAGTTTTCATACACCATACCTTTCCTCCTACTTGAGTTGTAATGGTACTCTAACTTGAGTAAAAGTTCTGGTTACTTTTGGCACTGTAAATAAGTCCACAAGAGACTAATGTTTTATGTTGATAAAAATGTAATGATTTGAATCTTTTGTGCACTGCAAGTCCCTAAAAATACCAGATGCCCTGCATATTTTACTGCTCTGGGGTCTTAATTGCGAACACATAATATATTTAGATGACCATGTTATCGTTTATCATTTTGAAAATGCTGCATTTGCCGGAAAGTGTCTCCGCCTCCCATTGCTCTCTGTGCTAAGTCACTCCCGCTTTAGAGCACTATCACAATGCAATCAGCAGTCATCCCTCTAATGAAACTACAGCACATCACATCAGGTTTGTGAAGTTGTAGTGCATTGTATTATACTTTTGCATATTTATAGAGCATTTTCATGTTGGATTATGGAGGATGTAGGAATCTTACAGCTAAATGTTAGGATTTGGGCCCAGGAGAGATCTCTAAATTACTTAAACATGCATGGAGGATATCTAAAACCTCTTCAGGCATGTTTTGATGCGGGAACAACGTCTTGACATGGTAGAAAGCTCAAAAAACTATTGTGCATAATACTGTACTTTACTTTTTACTTTTCCACTTTTACTTTTTTTTAGTTACTCTACTCTGTCCACCTTTTTTTTCATACAGTTACAGTCATATTTTAAGTTTCATTGTCAGCTCTTATCTTTAGCTTGTGGCTGAATTTTCTTGGTTAAATTAAGTGTATTTTTTCACTTTGAAGCTTCAGGAAATCATCTCAAAATCTGTATAAAAATACAAGTATAGGCTCCCTGCAGGCAATCAAAGGTCTGACCAAAGAGGACCTCATTCAGAGAGAGGCAATTACTGCTGTGTCCTGGATCTACTCACACTTGTACCTGGAAACCCTTCAAAGTGAGAAGAGACTGAAGACCGAAGGAAGACATTAAAAAGGATCCACACGGCACAGAGACAGAGCTCCAATTGAGTCTGCTAAATCCACAGACAATGGAGAGGCTTTGAAATGCAGACTTACTTTGACTATAGCCAAGGTTTTGAAGGTAGAAATAGCATTGTCTTCTTCTCACTGACGTTTCAACAGTCTCCTATTGAGCAGTAATAACTACCACATATGATAAATATATAACAGGTGCTCTCTCTGTTCATTTCTCTGCATGATCTGACACTTGACATTTCACTTGAATATGAGGTCAGATTAAGAAGGTACTTGAGTCACATATACATTTCTTTACCTGGAATTAGCAGAGTTGAAATTATAGAAATTATAGCTCAAAGGGCAAAAGCTCCATGCCTTCTTCTTTTTTCTGTGGCCCGTCTAAATCCTAATAAAATCAATTTGAACTGCTGAATGGTAAAAAGAGGCTGAGTATAAAACATGTTGGCTGAATCCATCATAGCTGAGTCAAGCAGTCTTCCAGATTAGGCCTGTCACAATAATTACTATATCAATTTATTTAATAATGATGTCTGGATCAATATATCTTGGGACTGGTATTCATCATGTTATTTTTGTTGTAATGCAACAAAAACTTGAGCTGTACAGGATTGAAAATGTGACTTTTTTGGCTAGTTATTGGTTCATTTTCATGAATTTGTTGCAGTTCATCCCTTAACGTCTTCATAACTTTGGAGGGAGGAGGGTTTGTCACCCTTGCTTGTTTCTATGGTTATGTCATTGCTCTCAGTATGACATTAAACAGCTCTACCTTACATTACCTCACAAATACCTTGAAAAACGGTCATTCTGACAGTGAGCGGTGGTCGCCTCTCTGCAGATGTGACCCATAACTTGGCCTGGATTGGTCTCCATGAAAGATAGAAAGGTTTAATACCATACTGTGTCAGTAGCTTAAAGTAGTTTCAGTATTATTATTATTATATATCTCTGTAGCAATATAGCCTGCTTCAAAATGTATTGTTGTGACAAGCCTATTCCAAATTGACTCTTCACTATATCTAAGAGTTGTGTGTGACATTGGTGTTACTTTATAGCATTCTCCACATCCTGCTTCGGGATCAGAGCTGTTGGGTTATCCACTGATGTCACCACAAACCAGAAGGACACTCTCGGCGTCTCATCACAGACGATGATGTTGGACACACTGGAAAAGTAAAATACAATACGATTATATTAGTGACATCCATAAAGCATGAGATAATGTGTACAGTGTTTCTCACTCAAACTGCTGTCCTGGCAGCTGGTTCCTCATGGCAAAGGCCATTGTAGCTCGAAAAAGATACAGCTCATTCTTGTTCCATTCGTACTACAATAAAAACAGATGTGCTCACTAAAGCGAGGGGTCCATTCAATGAACTTTGTCCTCAGCCTCAGAAACAGGTGGGTAATGTATCACTGGTTTACCACTCAGAGTGATTAATCATAGAAAGCACTTTAAAGTATTTGACTAAAAACATCATCAAATAATCATAATGAAGAATAAGTAGATTTTTATTGGAAATAATTGGAAAAAATTATGTTAAACATACAGCGTCATTTCCCAGAGCAGTTTTGATGCTCAGTCGTACTTTGTAGGCCTCTGGAGCATCTACAAAACCCAAACACTGAATTAGAGCTCTACATGTAAAAGTATTAATAATACTTTTGCTACTCCTGAAACTATTACTGGTACTAGATCACAAGATATGGTATATACTACACTACTACACTAACATGTCTAAATTAGTTTTGGTTATAATATAAAGATTTTTTATGAAAGTAAAACCAAATGTATCTTGAAAAGTGTCATCACAAAGCCCATTAACATCCAACATTACCCCAGGCCTATTTTATTACTGTTGGTTTGTGGTTAATGTTTACAAGAAATTATGTGTCATTGTCACTGATGTTAATTTGCAATTATGCCTCACTTATTTAAATTTATTTTAAAAAAAATTAACTGAAGTAAATTGTTGTTTTTTTTCAATCTCTTTTACATAAAGGTCTAAACACAAAATATGCTATGAATTAAATATTATATTGTATTCAGATTTTTGTATACAAGTGTTATAGACTATTGACTATTTAAAAATAAAACAGTTTTGCTCTTAGTGCAAAATGACAAAAAACTGTGAGAACTGGAGGTCAAGTAACAAAACAAACATTTGAGTTGTGCCTCTAATCTAACGCTTTAGAGATTAAACTACATTCCTCACAGGTTCAGCCAAACTGAAAATCAACAAAAAGTGTACTTATTATCTCCCAAACATATAACAAAATTACTTCTAGTACCCACCTGGCATACACAGCCCTTGTGCCAGAGCAGTTGAGGCAAAAAGCAAGATCAAAACTTTCTCCAACATTTCCACAGAAAACACAGGGGCAAATCCAGCGGTATAAAAGCGTAATATGAGATGTGAGGAGTGAGAGTCAGCAGTGAAAAACACACAGGATACAGTAAAAGGGCTTAATGGTTAAACTTGGGCACGCCTGGTTAAGCCTCCTCTCTCCTCTGTCCTATCTTTTCTATCCTGGCTCTGTGGGGTTGGATAGGTCACAGTGGTGCTTTGGTGGTGTGGACACTGGAAAGCAGTAGTGTTTGCTCCTGCCTCTTAGGTTAGCTGATAGGAGAGTTAATGAAGCACATTACTGAGCTAAAATAACTACAGGGTTACTATGCTGAAATGGACTCAGAACTGCATTACAAGTACAATGTTGTTACAGCTTTTGATGTGTAGTAGTAATTCCACAGTTTCATATTGCATAAGTAATAAAAAGCTTTCTCATACAAACAGGTATGTTTTGAACAGAGCACAAACAACTGCTACTACTACCAGAAAGAAACTAATGTGCATTATTCAGTAGTAGCCTGAATCTTACAGGAGATAAGGCCTAACTTCTCTGACATGTGGTGTTCAATGTTCACTTAATAATAACTCCTTAACTCCTCTTTAGTAAAACCTGACAGACTCGGCTAATTTTTTAAAAAAGAAGAATGCCTGACACAGCATTATGTAAAACCAAGAATGACCTTTTGCTCTCATTAAGTTAGCCATCTTCCCATAAACAGTCACTCAAATCTGACACAATGCCAAAGTTTTTACATTCAATTATTACGGGCATCTGAAGTATGAATCAAAAACTTTACAGGACAAACATAGTATATGAGAAGTGAGGGAGGGTGATGTATCACTAGGTGTGGAGAATGTATAGACGAGCATGGGTTCTGTCAAACTGAGCAGTTAAATTCCTCATTCAGATCTCCATGGTTTGTTTGGCAAACCTAAAGGTTTCTTTTGTACAAATTGCAGTAAACATCTTGGTCACGTGATGGCAGCAGAGAGTTTATAATGACAATGCTGCTGGTCAAACCATGAGGGAAAGTACGCGTCACATTTTTAACAACATAAGAGTGGCAATATTAAGCTGTGTGTTTGTGCTTCACAATCAACTGGTGGCCTAGTACATAATAATAAATACATAATTGCTTTGATAGGCTTTATGTGTGCAGGATTTATAGTAACTTAGAGCTTTAATGCTGCACAAATAGACAATGAAAAAGCGAGTGTACCTTTGGCGAGAAGAACTCAGTGCAGGCTTTCACGGCACTCCTCATAATCAGTATTAGTAAGTAACTTACTAATACTAGTATAACTAACTCTAGTTGTTTTTGAGGTGGTCAAAATTAATTATTTCCTGAAATATTAAAATAAAATGCCGTATTAAATTGGAGTCTGGACAGCAACACAAAGATGTGATGTCTGCTCTCTGGGGACCCCTGCAGGCGCGGACAGGGAGTGCTTACAACCGGCACAATAGGCGTGAGGAGGAGTGGAGCAGCAGCAGCAGCACAGGCGTGTGTCTGTCACAAGAAAACACCGCTGCGGGGAGTGATACCGCCCTCTCCACGGCTACACGTCCATAACCTTAGGACCAGCGTCTTCATCGGGATGCGCTGATCCAGAGCGTGTGTTTTCCCTGGCAGGGCTTCACCGGCGGCGGCTTCTCCATGCGTCAGGACGGGAATGGAGCAGGAATCCGGTACTACGGCGGCGGTGTCCGCGGCTGCGGGGACTTTCCTCTCCCTGAACGAGCATGAGCAGCGCTATTACTCGGGGCTACACGCCGTGTGCCAGGCTGACACTTCGGGGAAACTGTCGTCTCCTAAAGTGGCCGAGCTGTTCAAAGCGTCTCAGCTCCCCCCAGAAGCTCTGCATAAAGTAAGTGCTGTGTGGCCAATGAGCGGACACTCAGGGCACGCGTTACCACGGTCTACGTCTGGAAGTCTATACCTTTTACAGCGTCTGATCTTCTCATACATCTTGGACAGACTGTTGACATATGCAGACCACCACCACACCTTCTTTAACCCCTTTGGCACTGATCATTTGCTATTGTAGACTTCTCAACTCTGCATTGGGTTTTATTCACTTTTATATTTCCAACCAGTTACAATTTTAGATTTATAGTGTAAGTGTAATTTGGGCAGCGTTTCTTCTTAGAGGTAAACTGTCATCATATGTGGACTTTCAATCAAGAAGTTTATGATATTGGACAAAAATCTCAAACAGTGATATCGAACAACAATACTGTAACATTAAGGCCTAATACTAGAAAGAATTGTAGTAATTACATTAGTAATTATTATTCACTTCTCGTGATTACATTGGTCTTAATATAATAAGTTATGCTTGTCAAAATAATAAATTTGAAGTGCAAAATATTGGTATAATATTGAAGACCACTTTTCTTAGGATACTCTTTTTTTAAATGAACCTTTCTAAATAAAACAAGAACAATAATAGAATAAATACATAGCTCAATATGAAACACTTACATTTTAGTAAATTGATCTTTAATCTGTCTATAGATGCAAATTATTATTCAAACATTAGTAATTAGTAGTAACAAGTGTGAATGTCCTAGAGTATTTTTTGCAGAGCCACTGCCCAGATGGAAACTTATTTTTTCCATCTGAAATGAGGCCCCAGTATCACTACATAGGGTTCGCGCCTGTGATCTGTCTGTGTGTGTGTGTGATGTGTGTGTCAGGAAGCTGGGCAGTGTTGTGTCTTCCTTCCTGTCCCTCCCTGGAGCGGTGCCATCACACGGTCAGGGCCACTGACACTCAGCCTCTGTGTGAGTGGGCTGAAGGATGTCCCTGCTCTCCAATGGGGTCCAAGAGTCAAATGGGAAAGCACAGAGATGGCACTACTTTTTCCCCTTGTTAAATGTACCCTCTTGTGATGAAGGCAGGATTTGTGATGGCGGCGGTCAAACACATTGCTGTTAATCTAAGAGATGCACAACAAAAAGATCAAACTAAAAAAAGATGAAACTGAAAGATATGTAGTGGTAGAAGTTTCAACAAGCTGGTAAACCTTTGTCGCACATTTTTATAGTAATAGTAGAATAATAAAAAGTAGTTTATAGTAAAGTTAGTATCTTTCTGTCTGTGCCTCAGAATGGAAGTCCTGAATAGTTGTCAGGAGTTACAACATTGTGGACCAAATAACGGTTCTCTCAAATTATCTTAAATCCACACAAAAATATCCTAATTGTTATCTTAAATTTGTCAATTACTCTTACAATATCCTAAAAAATGTAAAAAATATAATATATATTACGAACAAAACTCTCATATAAGCAAATGTAATAGATTATAAAATGCTGCTTCCTGCTCCTCCTGGTGTATAGTCGTGATATGCCCACAGCTGTCAGGTTGTAATAGAGTGACTAAAGTGGTTCTTGCTGAGTTGTCATTCCTCAGGCTACTTACACACACAAGATCGATTGTTATGGGATCACATGGTCTTATAATGCACACATACAGTTTCTCACACAAGGACTATTCACTCAGTATCCATTTAAATGTGACAGTAATTATCATCGTAGTTCACTTGTGGCAGTGGGGCAGAGGTGGGAGATATTCTGCACCTGTTTTAGCATGATTCTCATATACATATTATTGAGTGAATATTGGAATACTTCAGACAGATACATTTTTGTCAATACTTTGTCAATCCCCTTACAATGCAATATAGTAATACGTACATAAAGGCTGACACGCTTTGCCTACTGCAGGGTTAGACTTATATGTAAAGCCCAACAAGCACATTTAAGTGTAAGAGGCAGTTACCTTTCCACACGTTTTGAGTTAACAAAAGTTTATTTTGATAAATAATCAAAGACTGTTGATTCTATTAGGTCTAAAGAATATATATGCATGGATCATACCAAAAAATGTAATAATTTATTCACATTTTCCGAAGTATTCCTGATAAAGCTTGTCTCCAATCTTGTAACTAGTACCAGTGTGTGGTGTATTAGCACACAGTGAGGGACCAGTGGAGTGTTTAATACAGACTCAGAGGCAGCACCAGGACTGGCCCTTTGTCAGATACGACTTCACTTCCTGTTGTCACACAGAACTCACATGAGGAAATGAGGTGCAGAACACTCACAACACAAGCATTAACTGTTCTCTCACAGGTTTCATCTCAAATACTGAATACTTTTTTCTGCTTTACGTTTTATCAAATAGCAAAGTATAACTACAACTAAAATAATCACTGTACTGAGAACTTGACTAACAGAGGAAAAGCATAATCATGCTTTTATATATCTTCATTTTTTTCTAATATTTTTTATCATGATTTTTGATTACCTATTTCTATTCTCTTTATATTGCTCAAAAATACCTAGAAAAACAGGCATTCTGACTGTGAGCGGTGTTGCCTTGCCTGTAACTTTGTCTGGTTTGGTGTCCACAAAGATGGAAAGGTTTAATACTATACTGTGAAACATTCCAGACAAAGAAATAACATCCCCATGGAGCAAAGTATTTGATGGGCCCTTCATCAGAAAAGTTATACAATGTATCTTTAGATGGGCCATTAAAGAAATTCAGTCTAAAATAACCCCTATGATGTGATCAGCTCACACAGTACTACACACAGTGCAGTCATCATTCACAAAGGTTTACTCTGTATTCCCCCCTGACGTCTTCACTGACCCACAAACCTTTATCTTGTGTTGATTTCATCAAACTCACTCACTTAACATGGATGGCATTACACGTAGGCAGTTGTCCTTCTGTTACACTGACTTCCTTCCTCGGGCCATGGTGTGACTGGTTCTTCTGGTTTCTCAAGGTCGTGTTGCTAAAATAATGGCATCATCAGTAATGGTCTTGAACCATCTCCTGTTGAGTACATAGGACACCAGGCTCAAATAATCTCTCTATTGTTTTTTCCCAAGACTGTTAAAAGCACTTGGGCTGGTCTGTCAAACCACATTTCATTTGCATCTATTTGCAAATGCGCTATAACATCTTCGTGGTAAGTCTCTAGGTGACTAGAATTTAATATAACACTTGGATTAGATTTTCATTTCATAAAGCAGTAGTGTACATAATCTATTGTTGCCATAATTTCTCTTCTTGATAAGCACCTGTTATGTCTCACCTCCTGTATGAATGGTTGTAACAGATCAGAAAGAAATTGTATCCTCATTGTTTCTCAGAATACATATGTAAAATATATAGTTCAGAGACAAAACAACACTGCACTGTTAGGACAGAAACTGAACCACCAAATTTATGGCGAGATTGTGACTCTATCTACTCCGCCACTGCCTCAGGCCTGAAAATATCTCACATGAACAAAAATAATTATACAAAATAAAGTACAGTTTGCCTATGAACTGTAAGAACTGATCAAAACCAACAATTGTACACTCAAAATGAATCTTCCCCATCTTTTTTTATTTATTTTTTGGATGTGTCTATTTCTAATCCTAATCTCCTTTGCTCCCCCGAAACTTTCATTGTAACTTTAATCATACTTCCGTCATCTCTTTTGGATCCACTACTTGAAGTATTTTGCCTCTGTTACACACCATTCCTATTGCTTATAGTGCAACTTGAACAATGATGGTTAATCTCTCCCTGAATGTTGTCGGTTCAATCCCTGCTACTGGAATTCTACACTGCTCTTGTGTCTTTGGCCATACATAACACCTTCCTTATCTCTAGCGTTTGTAAACATGGGTGTATGAAATTTGAGTGTTTATGAATGGTACATTTATTTTCAAATGCTTGTGCAGCCAAAAAAGGCATAAAACTGCTGTGCGAGATTAAAATACTGCACTGAACAGTTATGGAAAAATAGCTCTTAGTGACATTTTCTAACTCGGCGCATAAACATTTGAAACTGATTTGAATTGCTAAAGCAATGCAATAAGTAGTTATATTTCAGAACATGTTTATAGGGATCTAAACTATGGTATTAAATTATAGGATTATGTAATGTGGAGCAACACTGCAGAGTACATTAAATTACTTGTCTTTCTTCAATTTCTATTTTCTTTAAAGATGCAGTGTGTAACTTTTCTGGTGGACGTCTGCCTATAGGATGATGATATTGCTTTGCTTTGGAATGTTTCACACTATAATATTAAACTTAAATATTTCCATGGAAACAAGCAGGTGATGCCACCAAGATACCTGTCAGATCTGTGCAGAGGATGGCCATCTGACTGTAGGTGTTCATGTTCTTAGAACAATAAAAACACACATAATTGAATGAATGGAAGATGGATAATTTAAATACTTTAATACCACACTCTGAAACATTTCAGGCAAAGTAATACCATCTCCATGGTACCCTCTATCCAAGAAGATACATAATGCACCTTTTAAATGTGTGTGTTTTGCAGGTAACGGAGGTGTGTGGAGCCAAACGTCTGGGATACTTTGGCACAGCCCAGTTTTATGTGGCGCTAAAGCTTCTGGCTGCGGCGCAGTCTGGACTCCCCATTCGTTTGGAGAGCGTTACAGCCAGTGAGTGTAAAGTCCTACCCTTCGTGCTAAGGAGGAGGAGGGGATCAGCAGATTATCTTAACATACCAGGATTTGGACTAATCTGGATGAAAGCGGGAGTCACGTGGCCTCATTATAAGAACGCACAATCAGAGGTTCAAAAGGGGAAAAGATTTTGAACATGAATGGTTTTGTATGGAAAGGCTGAGGGAAGCGCGTGATTGACAGACTGAGTCAGAGGAATCTCACCTCAGTCCAGTGAAAGATGCTAATGCGCTCATCCTGATTAATTCACCCTGTAAGAGTCAACTGCTATTGAGAGACAAGCTCTGTGTATTTACATCTGCTACAAGTCAGTCTAAGATAACAGAGATTTGCCTTAAAATAATGATACATGTCATTATTTTTATTCATTTGCTAAACTTTCAAGTAGAGGTAAGATCTTAAGCCCGAGCCCGACCTAAAATGTCAATCATTGCTTCAGGTCGGGTCGGGCCGGGCTTCTCTCTCGCTGACTTTTTTTCAATAAATAAACAGTTAAATTCATGCGCAGAGCATGAGCCAGAGCCAGAGCGGCTCCTGTTACAGGAGCCGCAGAGCCAGCGCATGCTCTGCGCAAGTGAACGACGCCCTCTTAATAATCTTCCCCTCCGCAGGTCCGCATGAAATTTCGGGTTTGCTACGGGCTCGGGCCTGCAAATCAAGTTAATTGGTCGGGCTCGGGTCGGGTCGGGTTTTAATACCCGCGGGTCGGGTCGGGCTGGATTTTTTAGGCCTGATCTTACCTCTACTTTCAAGGAACACAGTCTCAACAATGGGTTTAAGAAAATTCATTGCATGCCTGTCTTTGTTGGTGGGTAGTACAGATTTGTATCTTGTGAATATGTTTTAGCATCACGTTACTAACAAACAATACTGAATACTTGATACTGTTAACTGATCGATGCTTGTTTATACCTATGAGGTCAATTGGCTGCTCTCCAAGCTATGGCAATTGAAACCTAATTTGAACAAAGGACCCACAAAACCCATAACCTTTTGCCTAAACTGTTTGTCAAATCAAAGCTTGTAATAGTCCTCACAACATTAATACTCTGCTACCTGATTTTGTTTGTTCAAGTAATGACAGAATGTCTTCTCTTCTCAGACCTCCCATTACCCAGGTTTGTGGGTCTGCAGAGTGAGGCAGAGATACGCTACCCCTCCATTCCAGCAGGGGGAGTAGAGGGACAGGTGGCTCCGAGCGCGACAGGACATGGATTCTCCTGGACCAGCGCAGACAGGAGCACCTACAGACATGTGGAGCCCGGGGCAGAGAAGAAAGTAAGTCTGACTCAACATCCACGAACCTAGAGTCACAATGGAGCAATCTCTTGACAATTGTTGGTGTTAGCATTTGACTGGCTACATGGAACACATATTATTTAGTCCTCAATTTTTACTATTGATTAATTTGTGTGGAATGGAAATGGTGAACTCCCCAGGAGCTACTAAGCTAATGAAAGGAGGCTAGACACAGTAATAACATACAGATCAATACAAATGATACAAATGTCATATTCAAAATAGAATATCCTAATGATTCATGTTTTTCTTCAGGAGTTGTGGTCTCCTCCCAGATCACCGTGCACATCGCCCCCTCCCTCTCCCTCCAGCTACCGCAGTTACCCATACTCCAGGAACGGAGCAGAGCCACACATGGGTGATGTTTACTACACAGATTTGCAGGGTGTAAATGAATATACATCGTTGTTACGAACAATAACATCTTATCATTTCAAATTGTACTTCTGGTTCGAGTTAGATATGCAAAAGAAATGCATATTCTCAAAGAAAAGTATGCACGAAGGGACAATGTACAGAGACATTATATCATAATATAATTTCCCCACTGGACAAGTAGATGGAGGCCCCCCAACAGAAAGTTGCATAATGCACCTTGTCAGATTCACTAAATTGCCAAAAGTATTCACTCACCCTGTTTCTACAGACATTTGTGAAAGAATGGCTCGCTCTCAGGAGCTTAATGAATTCCAGCGTAGTACTGTGTTGGGATGCCACCTGTGCAACAAGTCCAGTCATGAAAGTTCCTCACTCCTAAATATTCTACAGTCGACTGTCAGTGGTATTATAACAAAGTGAAAGCGATTGGGAGCAACCCACCCACGAAGTGGTAGGCCACATAATGGGGAGGGGTCAGCGGATGCTGAAGTGCATAGTGGGGAGGGATCGCCTACTTTCTGCAGTCAATCACTACAGACCTCCAAACTTTATGTGGCCTTCAGATTAGCTCAAGAACAGGGCATAGAGAGGAATGGAATGGCATCCAAGCCACAAATACACTCAACAAAAATATAAACGCAACACTTTTGTTTTTGCTCCCATTTGTCATGAGATGGACTCAAAGATCTAAAATTCATTCCAGATACACAATATTACCATTTCTCTCAAACATTGTTCACAAATCTGTCTAAATGTGTGATAGTGAGCACTTTTGCTTTGCTGAGATAATCCATCCCACCTCACAGGTGTGCCACATCAAGATGCTTATCAGACACCATGATTAGTGCATAGGTGTACCTTAGACTGCCCACAATAAAAGGCCACCCTGAAATGTGCAGTTGTTGCTTTATTGGGGGTCTGGGGACTCAGAACCAGTCAGTATCTGGTGTGACCACCATTTGCCTCATGCAGTGCAACACATCTTCTTCGCATAAAGTTTATCAGATTGTCAATTGTGGCCTGTGGAATGTTGGTCCACTCCTCTTCAATGGCTGTGCGAAGTTGCTGGATATTAGTGGGAACTGGTACGCGCTGTCGTATACGCCGGTCAAGCACATCCCAAACATGCTCAATGGGTGACATGTCCGGTGAGTATGCTGGCCATGCAAGAACTGGGACATTTTCAGCTTCCAAGAATTGTGTACAGATCCTTGCAACATGGGGCCGTGCATTATCTTGCTGAAACATGAGGTGATGTTCATGGATGTATGGCACAACAATGGGCCTCAGGATCTCATCACGGTATCTCTGTGCATTCAAAATGCCATCAATAAAATGCACCTGTGTTCTTCGTCCATAACAGATGCCTGCCCATACCATAACCCCACCACCACCATGGGCCACTCGATCCACAACATTGACATCAGCAAAGCGCTCACCCACACGACGCCACACACGCTGTCTGCCATCTGCCCTGAACAATGTAAACCGAGATTCATCCGTGAAGAGAACACCTCTCCAACGTGCCAGACGCATTTGCCCACTCAAGTCTGTTACGGCGACGATCTGGAGTCAGGTTAAGACCCCGATGAGGACGACGAGCATGCAGTTGAGCTTCCTTCTGACAGTTTGTGCAGAAATTCTTTGGTTATGCAAACCAATTGTTTCAGCAGCTGTCTGAGTAGCTGGTCTCAGACGATCTTGGAGGTGAACCTGCTGGATGTGGAGGTCCTGGGCTGGTGTGGTTACACGTGGTCTGCGGTTGTGAGGCCGGTTGGATGTACTGCCATATTCTCTGAAACGCCTTTGGAGACGGCTTATGGTGGAGAAATGAACATTCAATGCCCGAGCAACAGATCTGGTTGACTTTCCTGCTGTCAGCATGCCAATTGCACGCTCCCTCAATGCTTGCGCCATCTGTGGCATTTTGCTGTGAGACAAAACTGCACATTTCAGAGTGGCCTTTTATTGTGGGCAGTCTAAGGTACACCTGTGCACTAATCATGGTGTCTGATGAGCATCTTGATGTGGCACACCTGTGAGGTGGGATGGATTATCTCAGCAAAGCAAAAGTGCTCACTATCACACATTTAGACAGATTTGTGAACAATGTTTGAGAGAAATGGTAATATTGTGTATCTGGAATGAATTTTAGATCTTTGAGTCCATCTCATGACAAATGGGAGCAAAAACAAAAGTGTTGCGTTTATATTTTTGTTGAGTGTAGTTAAGTGCAATGCGACTCACCAGATGGATTGGTGTAAAGTACACCACCACTGGACTCTAGAGCAGTGCAGAGGCATTCTCTGGATGAATCGTGCTTCTCCATCTGGCAATCTGATCGACAAGTCTGGGTTTGGCGGTTGCCAGGAGAACGGTACTTGTCTGACTGCACTTGTACCAAGTGTAAAGTTTGGTGGAGGGGGGATTATGGTGTGGGGTTGTTTTTCAGGAGCTGGGCTTGGCCCCTTAGTTCCAGTGAAAGGAACTCTGGATGCTTCAGAATACCAAGAGATTTTGGACAATTCCATGTACCCGACTTTGTGGTTACAGTTTGGAGATGCCCCGTCCTCTTCAGCATGATTGTGCACAGTGCACAAAGCAAGGTGCATAAAAACATGGATGAGAGAGTTTGGTGTGGATGAACTTGAGTGGCCTGCACAGAGTCCTGACCTCAACCCGATACAACACCTTTGGGATGAATTAGAGCGGCGACTGAGAGCCAGGCCTTCTCTTCAGCATCAGTGTGTGACCTCACAAAGGCACTTCTGGAAGAGTGGTCAAAAATTCTCATAAACACACTCCTAAACTTTGTGAACAGACTTCCTAGAAGAGTTGAAGCTGTTATAGCTGCAAAGGGTGACCTGACCTCATATTAAACTTTATGGATTAAGAATGGGATTTCACTTAAATTCATATGCGAGTCAAGGCAGCTGAGCGAATACTTTTGTCAATATAGTGTAGATTGTAATATTTGTATATTATACAAAAAAACATTTTCACTCATGAAGTGGCAGGTACTAAACTACTACCTTCGGTTTTGTTTAATTCTAAACACACGAAACATCGTACACAGATACTAACACAAAGCAGTAATAAGAAAGAAAAGGTCATCATGATGTGGTTTGTTCATACTTCAAATTATGTATTAAACTCTTACCAAATTGTAGAAAAAACTTTATAATTTTATTATCATTCAAACAAACAGCAATGGTATCATGGAACAAATAATTGAAATGTGTTATGTACCTACCTATCAGGCCTATCTTATAAGCAACAATAAAACATCTCTCTTTAAATTTGTAAAAGTAATTTTTTTGGATTACACATCAGATTTAACCAGTGGTGCTACATTTGTGAAATCAATATTTTTGTTCTTATTGTCTGTAGTCTATGACATCCACTCATCTCGCCCAGTGGTTCAGCTAGAGCCACACTCTTCTCCCAGTAACTACGGGACCAAACCCTCTGTAGATCTCTCCTCTGCTGCTGCTATTGTTCGGGTATGCTCTGAATTAATAAATAATAATGTAATTAGAGTATGTCTTTTTATTTATATATTCATAATGATTTTTTTTTTTTTCAGGCTGGATCCTCTGAGCGACTTGACCAGCAGGGGGCAGACTACCCGGATGATGATGCTTGGAGGATCACAGAGGAACAGCTCCAGTATTACACAAACCAGTTCACAAGTCTGCAGCCAGATCTCGGGGCACTCATTATAGGTATTTTAACATTGCACCACTATAGTTATTAGCAATAGCAGTACCAGCCAAAGCAGTGCTCCTTGATATGACTTTGCTTGCACATTCTGTCATTGTACCCTTGGGCAAGACACTCTGCTTGCCTGTGTTATTGTCAGGACTGAATGAATAATGCAATGTAAAGCTTTTAGGGTATCTTGAAAGTCGGGCTGTGCAGTTAATTACATTTTAAGTGAAAAGAAATTCAGTCATTTCTAATTGTTAGTAATACGCTTGGTTGTTTTTAAACAAGAGCTGTACAGCCAGTTCTGTCAGTAAAAGCATGCAGCTTTGAGCAGAGGTCAGACTGGAGGAAGGAATGTGATTAAGTCTTACGTCTTCATGTTCAGAAAATTTATACTGAAACCTATTTTTATCAAATTAAACTGAATCACAAATCAGGATTGATCAATATGAGTTCAGTCATTGGCAGATTTGTTTCTGCTCCAACTATTGCTCTTTTTTATTTTAGGAAGTAAGACATATGGTCCTGTTTGGCAACTCACTTTATGCATTAGATTAGCAAATAGCATTTATGTAAAGAATATAGTCTTGACTACAAACCCCATTTAAAAACATGGCTTTTGTGATTGGATTTTTTACCACCACCATGAATATTAGCTTAAGTACGCCAGTTTTCTCCCATATGGTAGCTGAAGCTGAACTGATGAAACTCCAAGTACATTGTCAATCATTGTGTGTCTGGCTATAATTTACTATAAAGATCCATGTTGTAACCATCGACCATAATGTGAGTGAAAATGTAGCAAAGGAAAAGGATACATTATTTTTATTACACATATCTATGGTTTTCAGATGATGACAAATTACGACAGTTGTCATAGCAAATAACAATTTAAAATGAAGTATTATATCTTCTGGATGGAAAACGCTTCAAAATGTTTCATGTGACAGGAAGCTGAAACCCATGAATACATATAAATACATCATTTGTTTCTATGTTTTGTCTTATTTTTACCTAATATATTAAAGATCTTTTGTCTCAGGGGCCGTTGCCAAAGACTTCTTCACAAAATCCAAGCTGCCGATCCCAGAGCTTTCCCATATTTGGTGAGTGCTGCTGAGTCACAGTTTGCCCTTGTCTGGTCCAAAAGTCCCTCGTGCTAGGGCCAGACAGATCCATTTCCAAGTGCTCACCACTACATCTCACAGATATTGATTGTTTACACACCTTTATAGCTCCACTTTTAAACTCTACAGATGCCTACTTCCAGCAATCCACAAACACTCAAATGATTAGAATGAAGTACATTTTAGGGTTACATATTTGAGTATATTTTAGATACAACTGAGATCATCCATGTTATATAGTGTGCAGTTTAATAACTTTCTAATAGTTGTTACAAGTGAATGGATGTTTAGTACACTGGTCTTGTGTTGGATATATTTCATGTATTGTGAAATTTTCAGTTGTCACCATCAAGTATAGGTAGTTTCTGTGTAAGTTTTAACATTTTTCATCCAATATTTTTAACATTTGCTCATACTTTTCCTTAAATAAATGTAATTGTTTTCCCACCTTTATATTCTACTTTCTGTATCTTTATTTGTGAAGGGAGTTGAGCGACATGGACAGAGATGGAGCGCTCACGTTTTCTGAGTTCTGCACAGCCTTCCATCTGATCGTAGCTCGTAAAAATGGCTACCCCCTCCCCGAGAGTCTGCCCCCCACCCTCAGACTGGCATTTGTACAGCCAGAGGAGGATATCCCGGACACGCCTGAAGTATGTAGCACTGTAGAATATCATATTTTAGTTTTGGTTGAATTTTCTGACTTTGTAGCATTATGAATTAACTGCCTCACTGTTACAGCCGCTTATTGTCTTTGAGGACACTGAGGTGAAGCACAGTCAGGTCAGTGAATAGTTTATTTAATGTGCAGTACTGCTTCCAGCCGGTAGGTGTCACTAACATGCTAAATACAGCGTTGTCTTGACCACTGTCTGAAATAGAAGCCACCTTTTGCAGATTGTGCTTTACTTCCTACTACTTTGGACAGTAAATAAGATGTTTTGGTTTAAGTTTTATGAAGAGCATTATTTCTTTTTGTTAACAGAATACTGACAATCTGGAAAGACTTCAGCCAAAAATAAAACCAAATGCAAGTGAGGAGGCCACTAAACAAGGTAAATGAAAAGTATTCACTCTACTTGTATTTGGCATTTCAGATCCAGTGCATGTAACCATTTTAAATTAGTAATGATAGTATAAGAGGAACAGTCGTAACATGAGTATGAGCTGTCGTAGGAACTGAAGTTGCAACAGAAGTGGTAGCTTTTTACTATCTTTCATGTAAAATAGTCCAGAGTAATATTATTATATATATATATATTATTTCTGTTTTTGTTGACAGCTGATACCACTGTGAGGATAGCAGCATCACTTGAACCCACTTCACAACCTATGACCTTTCCTCAAAGACCAGGTAAAGAGAAATTTGAGTTTTTATGATAGTGCTATGATAATGATAGTGTTGCTTATGGTGAGGTTGCACTGGCACGGCCATAACCTTATTTGTCTAAGTTCTGTTTCATTCACACAGTAATTGCTATTTATGTCTCTAAGGAAGTTGGTGGTTTTCATTTATATCAAACTGAATAAACTGTCACATTCTGACTGTTTCTTTTCAGAGCCGCCACAAGAGCTGGACCCACAGATGAAGATGAAAACTAGACCCCGGTCAGAATCTTAACGTTACAGAATTATGTGCAAAAGACAAAAGATTTTCAAATATGAACTTATGTTCGACCTAACATTATAAGAATCAGTTTTTCCTGCCCCACTGCAGATCATATTCCAGTACATCTATAGAAGACGCCATTAAGAAAGCAGAAGAGCCGCCCACGCCTCCACCTCGACCACAGAAGTCCCACTCACGGGCCTCATCCCTGGACCTCAACAAGCTTTTCCAACAGGGCGCATTAGGTACTGTATTGCTCATTACTATCCATAGGTATTATTAAAATGATTAGGATCCATTTGGATTTTTTCATCATGCCAAACATACAACATTCTTATCATTTTCAACCAAATTTTTTATAGATTTTAGTGTTGATCTGTGTATTATTTTGCAAAAGGAATGACAATATTGCTAATCCCAAGATTTTACCTGTACAAATGTACTTCCTGGTTTAGCCCACTCATTTGTCTAATATAGATTGTACTGTTAAGACTACAGCACGTATTTAGTGATATGTTTTCTCTGTTTGTGGAAGTTCTTTTGAAGCAACAGGAACTATTGCTTAGTTGTTATGGTTATGTCTAAAGCAGCTCTCCAATCATAGGCTGTGGTTAGTAGAGTTACATTTGTTCTTGTTTTCAGGTGCTAAAAGTGGCTGGCTTCCTCCACCTCCTGCACTCCCTCCCAGACCGGCACCCTCACAGGTAAGACTCAGCATAGGCTCATTATATTGTAATGACATAAAGCAGAGAAGAGAGAGACTGAACAAATGCTGCATTGTATCTCTTGGGTTTGTAAATTAATGATAAGGTGACAACACCCAAGTACAACCTGAGTGGTTGGCTCAGACTAAAAGAAAAATGATCTTTCATTGTGCAGGTGTTACAGTATGTTGGAGTATTGGGGAGTTAATGCAGATACTTTTTAGGTTATTTGTGCTAGTATACAGAAGTAGGCATACAACAGACAGTGGGACTAATCTTGCTCATGTCTCAAAGCAGATAAACAAGCTAAGATTGTTAAATCAGGAAGGGCATCTGACTTAAAATCAGAAAAACTCATCTATATTTTCAGTATTTTGCTTTGCAGGCATAGACATCAAGTTGTGTAGTGGGCACTGATGGACTCCTTATAGTTAACTTCTGCCTTATATGTACTTGACTTGATCCAGTTATAAACACAGAGCAGCACATTTTTTTGTTAATATCTGACAAAGTTTCTAATGAATCTTTTCAGGTCCCCCATTTTGTCCCAGAGAAACCTCCTCAAAACAAGGTGCAGCAGCCAAACTTCGCCGACTTCAGTCACTTTAGAGAAGAGGTAAGATTCACCAGTGAAATACTCAAAGCCATAATAAACATCTTGAGAAGACAGTACACCATGTAAGTCTGTGTTCATATACCCTATAACTACACAAAGCCCTTGCTACCTTGTGACTATAATAATATGGGCTTTATTTATGGCTGAAGAGACTATGTCTCTTTGTCCCTGACTTGTCTTGCCTGACATTTTGATATATTTCATTTGGGTATAAGCGTGGATTCTGTTACAGCACACAGTAGCCTGGGTTAAATATTTATGAAGCTGTCAAACATTGAAAATGACAAAGCAGTGGTGTATTATTCACAGGCGTAAGGAAAGATGAAAGCAATTACCTGGAAATGCGACTGCGTTTATTATAGTGAAGTCAGGTCATGGTCAATAAATTATATATAGACTTACGCAGCATTAGATGTTGGACTTGGTAATTCATTGACAACAATAACACCTCATTACAGGATTTATTATTAGCTATCTCCACCCTTGCCTTAGACTTGTGATTGCATTATACTTGAATTTTTTAGTACTGTTAATTCTACTTTTATGTTATGTCATAGTTTGGGCCCAATGACTTGGAAATATTGACATAATCCATAATATTTGTTAATTAAAATTTTTACTGAACTTCACTTGACCAGTTTCCCAGGGCAGTTTCATGAAAGTCCATTGACTTTCTTTTCAAAACTGCAGAGCTGGTAGGCCTCTCCATAGTGGAATTTCACATTCACAATACATTTTCAATTATGTGTTTTTATTGTTGAAATCAGCACTCAAGCATGAAATCCAGAACAATTTGGGATTACTCGAACATGTGTGAATTAATCCAAATACAACTTTGAGTAAACCTATTACACTCTATTTAACATGGTTAAAAGATTATAACAGTAGATTATACAGTACATGTCCTTTCAATTCCCTTCTCTCTTTTAGTTCCTGCTGTGGTGCATAGGCTTAAATCTTTGTACTTGTCAAACACACAGTATTCCTGCATGTTACAGCACAGTCCCATGTATTCAGTTTCATCCCAGACGCCCTCCCCATGTGCTCGCTCTCCTCCTTCTCTGGATCACTTTCTCTTTTCTTGTCTTCACACCACTCTTGTAATTAGACCCACCAGCCCCAGCGTCTCTGAGCTGCTAATAGTACAGTGTGTATTTTTCACTTACTAAGACAGACTGAATTTTACACTGGTCAAGCCCACTGAGAGACATCCCAGAGTAAAACCGTTAAAAATAGCTTCCTGTCAAATAAAATGTGTCAATTGGGTTTAGGGAGTAATTTAATCATGGCTTTTGAGTGCAGGTCCTGGGAAACTGAAATTTCTAGACTAAACAAAGAATCATTATACAAAAAATACTGACAAAACTGCAACTATTGAAGATTATTATTTTCTAGAATTGTAGTTGACTTGTAGTTAACTCAATTCTTTGTGTTCAGTGTATTATCCCCAGTCTGGATAAAACCATGGTTCTGTCAGGAGTAGATGTGGGAGATGTATCTAAAAATGGATATTATCTTAATTGTTGTTTTGGTAAGTAGAATTAATAGTTTATAATAATTTAAAAGTGTTTAAAAGGAGGGCTATAAAGTGTTTAAATCTGTGCTTAAATATCTGCATTCTGCACACTTTTGGCATGGTGATCTCAGAGGGATAATGTTACACAGACAATTAAGCAAAACAATTTTTACTATTTTAGTAAGTGAACATTCAATACATCCATTTTCACCAGATGCCCTTCCAATCGTAACTTGCCATATTTGACTGGATTAAACGATGGGTTGAACTCTGGAAAACAGGCTCCATTCATTTTACTGTAATAATCAATCTTCACAATTTAACAGCGTTACATTGACCTTTTCTTTACACTTTGAGATGTGTTGCTGCCATTTGGTTTTTTACAGTTTTGACTTAACCTGACATCAACAAACTTTTATGATAGATTTATGTATTGTATTTGCGGGGACTGAGCCTTTGCTGCCAGTGCTCCCGCCCTCTGGAGCTCACTCCCACAATCCATCAGGAAGTCTGACTCAATATAGCACTTCAAATCTCTACTAAAAACTCATCTGTTTAAACTAGCTTTCCCCCACCGCCTTTCTCTGTTTCCTATTATCTCCCATTGTCAGTAAAGAATCTTTGAGTGGCCAAAAAAGTGCAATATAAGTCTGATGTATTATTATCATTTCTGTTTTTAAGTTAACAATGACTATTTGTTCTTTTAAAATGTGTTTAAACATGAAGTAAATTGAGCAGGAAGTGGTCAGAAACCCAGAAGTGATACAACTGTGACCTACATATAACATGTCAAGTTTTTTCCCCCCCAAACTGCAACAGCGTCATTAAGTCTGTCAGTCCAATTTCACACTCCACAGACCCAGATAGGTGTCGTCAGGGTGTTCGCATGGACCACTCTGCCTTTTGCTAAATTAGTCCTACAATAATTCTGTCATCAACTTTTTGTCACATCCACACCCATTCATTTTTGACACCAGCTCTTTGAATTGCAGTCAAGTGACCCTATAGGCTGAAGGAGATAGGCTGAAAGTATTTTTACTGCAAAACTTAATTACACTAAATAGATACATGTTTTATATTTACTTGAGTAGAGTACATTTTGAGTAATTTATTATTAGGCTGTCTGCATCTCCAAAGCCCAAAATGTTCCACTTTGTCATGTCATGTAGTGGTAGCTGTCAAGTTAACAGCAACCTTTAACCTTAAGTTCAATAGAGTTTGGGCTGAAATCATCCAAATGATTCTAGCGAAGGTTGAGTTTAAAACACAGTGGCACACTTCCTCTATTATCCTCCACATGGTGGAAGTGTTTTCTGTTTGAGAGAAGAACTAAGTCTAAATATGCAGGGTTTGTGTGTTAAACATGTGTGAATAATAATTTTAAAAACTAATATTACTTGCTGAAACAGTCCTTTTTTAAGAGATTGAGTGTTTTCCCCCTTGGCCTGACCACACATACTGAATGTTGAGATTCTTGCGGTCCATAAAGCCATAACTGTATTTCCATGCTGTGGTCGTGTTGCTCAGACAGTAGCACAGTGGAGGATTATGGGCCCATTTGTTTCTGTCTGCATGTTAGACTTTTACAGAGAAATGATGCATCTTGGGTACAGTTTAGAGCGGGGCATTTGCCTGGTTAAGTAATTAGGAAAAGGCTTAAGAATCTCGAGTATACAACCACAGCAGAGGAGACTGCCGGTGTTCTGAAATGAGTGGATCGGATTTGCTTCTGCTTTTAGACGCTGAATGAAAAGACGGACCTGAGGGAGACTTAAAATAATGTAGGTTCGTGTTTGAAATTGTTGATATCTCTGAGGACTTTCGACGGCACATGCACTGTTGAAGTCATTGAGCTACTGAAGCAGGTGTGAAGGACCCTTATGCCTCTCGTCAAGTGTATTATAATAACAGAACTATAACTATAGGTCAGGTTACTTACAAAACATTTTATTATTACCATTTAACAATTTTTCACACATTTATACACCAGTTCTGTTCATCTTTAATTCACTAATGTCAAACGATGTAGCAGTCTCCTGATCAAGATATTTTTCCTACAATCATTGAATACTTATGTACTATTTAGTTTGTTTGGTTAGTAGAGTGCTGCAGGCCTCCCAGCTGTTCAGGAGGTAAACAGGACGAGAAACACCCAAGTTACTCATCAGTTAATCACAGGCCTGACCTCGAGAACAGGACATCTCGCCATTCACTCCCTATGGGCATTGCACAATCACAACTTCACTAATGCGTGTGTTCGGACAGTGGAAGTAGTCACTGGTAACATCAAAAGGGAAACGCAATAAATCAAATCTGTTTTTCACTTAATGTATTCATATTGTACTTGGTGGAACTTAAAGCAGTATTAGTAAGTCAAATATATGTTTGGTTTTCCTGTTGTATCTTATTAATAAAAAGGTATCAACAAGTGTATTATTTTTTATTTATATTCACATAGTTCTGCCTATGTACATTTCCATCTGTTTTTCTAATGTAGTTTCAATGCGTTTCTGAATTATAAATTATTTTTGTATTGATGTTGTGAAAATCTTTTTTGCTTCTGTTTCTAACTCCCATGTTTCTTTTCAGGAGGAGAGCAGCGTAAAGGTCGAAGGTCAAAGTGCACGCTCCAGATTTGGGCCAAGTACTGAAGACTTGACTGGCGCATCAAAACAGGTCAGCCTCTTCATCCTGCTGGCATGTGGAGTTTAATGTAATGTAAAGGTTGAATAGTGTTTTCAAATGGTAAACTAGTGATAAATGATTGTGTTATTTTTGTTCAGGATTTGCTCCACAGTGCACCACAGAAACCAGTTCGTAGGAAATTCCATACAGAAGTCCCAAATATGGACGTACCACCCCCTGCAATGACACTGGCTCCTCCCTCCAAGGCTCCTCAGAAGTTAGTTAATCTTTTACAAATTATTATATTGCTAATAACAAATAGTACTTGCACTAGTGTTGAAACAGATCACAGGGTGAAATTCATATAAGGATCTTGGGCACAAAAATTCTCAAACTAAGGGATAAAAGAACTGAAAGATATGGCCAGTTCACAGAATCTCTGAACTTCCACAATATAAAATCCATGTTCTTTGTACTACTTTTTCTACATCATCAATAAGTAATAATGAGGGGGTAAAAAAGTCTAATTACATTGAAAGGCTAAAATAATTGCAAGCACATCTAAATGTTGTTAATAAGTCACTTTCATGATAAAGTCTTGTTGTGGATTTTGTGTGGGTGAAATAAAACTCACTAGTGACTACTAAATTAATCCAGAAAACATAAATATTTCCAATGTACAGCTCAAATATGTGCTTCTCAAATGAATAAACTACAAAACTGTCAGTCACAGCGTTCTTCGAAGTATTGAGGAAAATTGAGCTTATCTCTTCATCGTGGGAGTTTTTGGGTGGGATATTTTAGCACTTTGTCCTATATGTTGATGTGATTGTTAGAAAAGGGCAAAAAGTGATAGCTAGTGCACTGGCAAAGAGTATTTCCAAATTTGCTCTGCAGTGTTGCAATGTCAGTGTTGTTAACATCCTATTACATATTAGAGCATCAGAAAGGTAAACAAGATCTATTAACAATAAATAAGAACTTATACTAGAACTAAGTACTTAACATATTTCCCTTATAGACTGACTTTTCACACAGCATAGTGATTTACTCTGTTTTTGCCTTAATTTGTCTGTGCAGCTATGTTCATAAAATGTGCTATATAAATAAAGTGGATTGGATTGATTACAGAAAATAATCTGCAAGTGGAGTAAAACACTTCTAGATTGCTAATTGCTTATACTTATAGACAGTATTTAAAGCACCAGAGGATACAGTAATTACAGTTGCAGTAATATTATTGATCAATTAACTCACTCAACTTAATTCATGTTATTAATACTGAAATGTGTTGTGACTAGGGTGTTGTCCAAACAGAAGAGGGAGATCCAAATGGCCATCCGTAAGAACAAAGAAACCAACGCGGTGCTGAAACGTCTCAACAGCGAGCTCCAGCAGCAACTCAAGGTTAGCTCAGCACATGTGTTTTTAGTATGTGTAGCATGTGCAGCTCTGTACACAGCCCTGCTCTGATGAAGTGTGTCCATCCACAACATGTGAAAAGACGTTTCACATGGGCCGGGGGGAACAGGGGAAGTCTACTCTTAGCACAGACTTAACTGCACTGGACATACTTGACATATTAAGTATAGCTCAGAGAGAGACAGCTTATAGAGTCAAGAGAGGCTTCAGGGTAAATACAACAGCATGACATTCCAAGTGAAATTATTAATGAGGCAATTTTTTGTTTGGATCTTGGGTCAGAAACTCCCTAAAAGCAAGAAAAAGCCAGAGAAACCATTTTCAATCCTTTTCATGATTTTGTGTACTTTTTCCCATTCAGAAGAAGAATATATTATTTTTACATTTGAGTTAACAGTGCTTCATTTTCATAACTCTGAATTCTAAGCTCTTTCCGAAAACCAGCTTTACTAGTTGGTGTTGTAGATTATTCCACAGTGTCTTTATTGACACTTTTTCAAAAGCTTGCAGTTCAGTGTCAGGACCTGGATTCTGTTCTCGTCTAAGTGTGAGGACAAATGCTCCTCTGCCTACTCCTGTCAGCTGCTCCTCTGTCTTCTTTTGTCGTTTGCTCCTGTCTTTTGCTCCTCTCCTGCTCCTTTTCTGCTCCTGCCTGCCCCCATTGACTTCTGTGTAGTCCTGTCTTCAGCTCATCTCACCTGCCCTCCGTCTGCTGCTCCTGTCTGCTCCTGTCTTTTGCTCATGTCGGCTGCTTTCTCCGTCTGCTCTTCTCTGTTCCTTTCTGCTCTTTTCTGCTCCTGTCTTTTTCTATTTGCTCCTGTCTGTTTCTATCTG
Source organism: Odontamblyopus lacepedii (assembly GCA_034769755.1). Taxonomy (NCBI): domain Eukaryota; kingdom Metazoa; phylum Chordata; class Actinopteri; order Gobiiformes; family Gobiidae; genus Odontamblyopus; species Odontamblyopus lacepedii. The sequence continues at coordinate 16,172,710 of CM068350.1, read as the reverse complement.
CTCCTGTCCATTTCTATCTGCTCCTGTCTGTTTCTATTTGCTCCTGTCCGCTGGTCCTGCTCTCACCCAGAGCTGGACAAAAGCAGGGCCCTTGGGTGTTGGGGTTTGGCCTCACAGATGGAGTGTGGAGCACATGCGGCGTGCCTGTCATTCTACCATTAATGACACAAGAGGGAAATCTAATATGTTCAACTAAGATTAGTTCCCACAGCCACATTCAAATGTCAGTCTTTGTGTGTCTTTCTATGTGAATTTAATATTTCCCTTATTTCAACTGTGTGAACAAACCACAACAACTACAACAAATACTAACACAGTAACCCAAATTATGTCATGAGCTTAGCTTCAATTTTGTAGCTATTACACAATTATCATCACCCCCTTATGCAAAACTCTCTGAATGCTTTTATAATTGGCCCTTTAATTATTTCAGCAGACTTAGCTAGTACTAGGGGATCTACTTTTTGCACTAATCTAAACCAAGTTGACAAAAATGTAGGACAGGCTTTGAAAAATAAAGTTTAAAGAGTTTTTACCAATGTTTTTAAAGAGAATGAGCAGATGTAGACATATGTGATTTATCATAACTGTAATTCATTTTATTTGCACAAGGTAATCTAGTTATTTGCTGCAATTCAGCTTGACTCGCAAAGTATGTGTGGAATCTGCAGAGAAAGGCGCACATGTCTGTATATAGTCCCATGCCTGGTTTAAATACCAAACAGCCAATGGCATTCACAACTGTCCCCTTTAAAATAGAGCCGTGCGGCCAGGGACCGGCTTCAGCAGTAAGAGAGAGGGGACCAACCCGTCCTTATAACCTTAGCATGGAGTACAAAGCATCATATTCTTTCAAACTCCCCAGAGTCTTTAGCCCTCTAACGTGGAACATTTTTGTAGTTGTAGTAGTTTTTATAGAGTGTGAAAAGATTTTAATATACTTTAAAAGAATTGTCCCTTTACGAGAGCAGAGCTGGCCATAACAGGCTGTAGATCATTTTATATGGAAGATTTCTAAAGTTCATCCAAAGAATGTGACTTTTATTGCGGACATTGACATGTAAAGTAGTAATAAAAATGTCCATAACAAAGGTGAGTTAGTTTTTGTGTAAAATCACTAGGTGAATAACCAGATGTTTTTTCATAAATGTATTTAAAGCGACCATTTGTAAGTTTATTTGATTTTTTTTTTTTTTTTTTTTGCCAGTAGATGTGAGACCTGGTCCTCCCTCCTCTCACCTGGCCTTTGTTCAGTCTCACCTGTGCTCTCCGGTCTTCTTCTGTCAGGCTAAAGCTGGCACACTGTCAGACAGCTACTAACGTAGATAGTAGATAGCGTAGATAGCATCTAATGCTGAGATAGAGAATATGACAGGGCCAGGGTAGCTTTAAGATCTTTTTTTCTTTTGATAGAAATTAGATTGAATGAAGGGGTGTCCAGATTATGTTATTTTAGTGTGAATGGGACTAATTTGGTTAGACCTTTTTTCATTTAAACAATAGCTAGCTAACAAAATTATTAATATTGTAGAATTTAAACATAGTATATGTTTCTACTGATATGTGCTCTATATGCTAAATCAAAATGTATGAATTTATGATGACTTTGTACACCTGCAAAGTCATCACAAAGTAAAGGTCCTTCGCCTGCAGCTGCTGTTGTTTGTACAACTTATGCAAAAGGATCAGTTGACATTGACGGGGTGAAATTAATATGCATGCCGCAACTTGCTGCTAATTATTTTTGTTGACTTTGTTACCATGACTAAGCTGAGTAAATATGCCATCCACAGCCTGTGAGCATCTTGTTCTGCTGTCACTGATCAGATTGTGTGTGTTTTTGTGTGTTTTTGTTGTTGTATGCAGGTGGTTCACCAGGAGAGGGTCACCTTGGAGTCCCAGCTGGAGCTTGTGCGGCCTGTGGCTACTACATGACTCAGACTGGACTAAGGTCACATGGTCCTGCTTCAGCTCGGAGTCTTTGTAAGGACTATAGACTCTTCAACAAAGTCAAACTTATCTGGGCGTTAAACTTGCATCTCCGGCGGTGCCCCACTTGGACATGTTCAAGTACTTCAACTACTGCAACATGCTGCAAGACTATGTATTTTATCATGACTATATTATATATATTACATCTGTAAGTTATTGTGTTTCACTGTGGGATTCTAACTTATTTGTTTTGTATTATGTGTATTTGTTCTTTAACTCTCATCTGTTATCTGTCTATGCATCTCACTGTTATGAAGTACAACTTTGAGATTGTTTACATAATGAATGCATATACAGATCAGGCGTAACATTATGGGCCTCACTATTCATGGTGGGTTTTTCTATAATGACAATCAGCATGTCATACAGCAATATATTTTGGAGATGGTCTTAACTAGCAGTCATCTAGTCATCTTAGACAGTCTGTTTCTTCATATTGGGCAAAATCTTACCCAGTATAAGGATGCCAAAATGAAGAGATGAACTTTTATTACTTGACTACAATGTTACGCCTGATCATTGTAGACTACTATCCAATGTATGCACCCGTATGTGATGGTGCTACAGACTTGTTATTGCACTGCTAACAAAATGCACATTGCAAAGTTGTACTAAATGTTTGTATAATTAGTTTTTTATAATTTCTGCCCTGCACACTCCATATGATTGTTAAGCAGAGGGATCATGAAGAATATATAAAATGAGCAATGAACTTTTTAATTTAAGATTTGTAACTTGACAATTCTATTTTTCCATAATGCATCTCTATTTTCGTTCAAAACATAAACATTACATGAATTACTTTTATCCTTAAAGATAGCACAAACTGAATGGATTTGTGTGCTATTGAGATATATTAGGTAAAAGACATGATTGCCTTCCTGGATGTAATGTGATGCTGCATGTTTGATCAAAAAGACTGAACAGTTACAAAGTGCTCTCCTGACAATAAACCAATAAAGTTGTCTATTTTTATCTGCAGTAACTGAGTGATTATCTGAATTAGTTAATGACTTCATTGTATGGGACTTCCTAGCTAATTAGTTTCCTTAAACAACATGTGAATCTCACTGCTGATTGTATCTTGTGCTGGGGACTAAAGAAAGATCAAACGGTCCCCAGACTGAACCCTGTGGCACCCCTGGAGCAGCTGCTCCTTTCCCTGCCCCAGCCACAACAAACCCCAGTCAGGCAGGTCTTGTGATGGTTGTATTCAGACCCTGGCCCTTTACCTCCAAAAATATGCCTCCCATACTTTGACACTGAAACCCCGTGAACTGAGTGGCTCCAGTTTGTCATATTCAAAGGCTTTTTCTGTTCCGGTCCAGTATTTCATCCTCTATTGCCAGTATCATCATAGTTGTTCTTCTGGCTTAGATGTGTTTTAAATGTTTCAACAAAACACATGTAAAAAAACAACAGTTCATAGTAGCAGAGAATTATACCTGTCCTGTTAGTATTACCTCATAAATGTTAAACTAGGGCCTTTCTTCAAAATGTGGCAGTTTATGTATATAAATGTAATATATAAAGCCTCTCAACAGTATCTTGGACTATTATAATCCTCGCAAGCTGGCAACCAACAAGAATGAATGACAACTAAGGGTACAGTGTGTAACTCTGGAGGTGGCAGCTGCATAATTCCACAGAAATAGAACGTTAAAACTATAGGCCTACTTCAGAACAGTCTCCATGGAGCCAAGTTTTATGCCATAGTGTGGAATATTATAGCCAAATTAACATGAAGCAGAATGAAGCCCTCCTCCAGGCCAGAGTCAGATTTGTGGAGATGCAAGCCCACTAAGGATGCATGTTTTTTCTGCATTTTTCAGTGCAATAAACACTACCAAAGTCAAGAAGAACCATTCTTTTAGTCTATTTTTTGTTTAAGAGTTACATACTGGGGCTTTAATCAGTGCACTTGTCCTAGTTATTATCTATAATGGGCTCTATCGCTTCAAAGAGCTTTCTGAGATAAAACTATATGCCACCCCCACTCCCAAGGAAAGGCTTGTTGGGTATGAATGAGTCTGAGAAACTAAAGATACCAGATGACATGAGGATGCCATAACCAAAATTTGGCACAGTGCAGCCTGTCACTGACTGCAGCTCCAGTGTGCCAAGTTTATTTCCTCTGTTGCATTCAGAGAGCAGTGTGCGTGTGTGTTCATTTGGTCTGACAGCTTAATGGAGAGCCTTCCTCACTGCACTATAAATACCACTTAGATTTGTTTGCTTTGCATTTCAAAGATGGCAGCTGCGCGTGATGAGGGATCTATATGTGTCAGGTCATGTGCTGCTTTATAAGTATACCTTGATGGAGATGCAGTAATTGGCATGTAGGACACACAGGCTAGCTCTGCAGTGATTATCTATGTGCTTATTACTGTTAATGAAGCTGCAGGCTATAGATGGTAATTTCAGGCTACACCTTTCGTCAACTGGACCTCATTAAATTTATATGCAGTGCAATTACTACCATTACTACTAGTACTGCAATTACCTAATTTGAAGTACAATATTTACATGCACAAGTAAAATCAAATATAGTAAATGAATAGCATCTTTTTGTAGGCTATAGAAGAGATAGGGTGAGGAAACACAGTGGAAAGTTGAAAAGGGTAGCTTTGACATGGCATAAGGTTATCTATTACATAAGAGTGCATTGTTGAACAGCTGTAAAATGTCTCAGGAGCCACTGTGACCTGCATCTTGCCACTCTACCCTAACCGGTCTCTAGCAGCAACAACTTAAAAAAAATCTCAATTTGTACAAAATGTGTCGGGTTCCACACCTGCCCACTTCACAAAGATAGATATGTATGATGCTATACTGTGGAACATTCTAGTGAAAGGCAATAACAGCTCCATGAAGAGAAGATTACAAGACTACATGTATTTCAACGCCTGGCCTTATTTTGAACTAGATCTCTATCCTGCTAATGAAAACCAATTGCAAACATGCCCGAGGAGCAGGGGTCACCGCCGCAGTTCTCATAACACAGATTAGCAGCTTTTATCAGTGCAAGTGACTCTATTGTGGCGGACCATTACTCAAACATGACGCCATCCACCACAGGCCGCTCTCCCCTTTGTCCCAAGTCAGGCTTTGCTACCGCTGCATTTCTGCTGTGGACTTTGGTTAGGCCACAGGAAGAGCCCAGGCCCCTGACACCTCCATCTAACAGGGATTTGGCTAAATACTCCATCAGCAAATGTGAAAGAGGTGGACTTACACACTGCCAAGCCCGGACACGGAAGTTATGAACAAACATACAGTTAAGCCTGGAACAAATATTATTATTATTCACCCATTTATAATTAAGTTAATGTATTGCATTTGTACTATTGAGTTGTTCATTTAAAGGAGTTCTATGTAACTTTTCTGCAGGAAGGTTCTGCCACCTACATGTGTTATGATTTTTTGTAATGAATATGGAGTGGCGAGTCGGGGAACTGAATCTCCAGATCTTGAATACAGATCTTGGTCAGGAGTACCTAGCTGGAGGATTAGTCTGCTGTGTATATATTATGTTGATTGGGAAAATTGGAGTGCCCAAAAGAAATCCACACAGACATATGAAGAACATGCACATGAACTCTACTCAAACAGATAAATACATACATAAAGCCATGCTTTTACATAGATCTTCAGATTCAAAGTTGCGTTCTGCAAAACAGAAAAAATGGTTCACATGAATTGTACATAGTGTAATTTAGTTCTCATAAAAGTAGTAGTACTAGTAAATATGATAGGACTGTGTGTATGTCAAAAAATAGCATTGTGTTGCAGCCTTTCTGCAGACACCCTGATCCTACCCTGATACTCAGGCAGGGTGTAGTAGCTTCAGGGAGTGTCTTACAAAGCAAATGGAGTATGTCCTTACCACAAGCACACAGGCACATGGGAAAAAAATGCAGAATTTCCATTCATGCAAACACCAACTAAAATAAAATAGTTATCATACCTGATACTCTACCTACACCTTATTTAATCCTACCTGCACCTTTGTATGTTATATTTTATTACATTTTTATTATATCTGTATTTTATTATATTTTATTATATTTTTTACTATATTGTTTACTATTTCCCTTGTATTTGCAAACACTTTTTAACAGTACTATTTATTGCAGCTATTAGTACTTCTTGAATATTAGCGAGCCAATGGTTCTTCTTATCCTAAGCATTTCATTGCACTGTAGACCTTGTGTTGAACCTGCATATGACAAATAAACAATGTTGAATCTGCTACAAATTCTTCAATGCATTTGTATGGTTTTGCTTATTGTTAAGGAGGGGCAGCTTTTGTAAAAATCAGTGCATGTGTGAAAAACAACCTGGAATGCCAAATTTGTGCATAAAACAGTCGTTTCGTAATCTATTCTATGCCATTCATGCTTGCCACATCACAGCAGCATCCCCACCACAGGGAACCTACGTCAGCGCCAAAGTCCGGATCCAGGACACTCCACGATCCGCGCCGTGTTTTTCCCTGTTCCCCGTTTAAAATCCACCTCGACTTTCTTTGGAGCAGGAAAACAGTGGAGCGTCAGGGGCAGCAGATGACCGACCGGCGCAGCACAGAGGAGCACTCCAGTCCCGTCCCAGAGACAAATGAAAGGATGGGGGGAACCAGAGGCTGAACCGAGGACAGTGGAGCACGGACCCAAGGGAGAGAACCTACTTTGGGACACTTTCGCTGGATTTAGTCCCCGGTCCGGATCAACAATATGCCATTTGCCAAACGACTCGTGGAACCCCAGTTAGTTTGCAGGCACTACATCCCAAACGAGGACGGTCTACTTTATGAGGACCTAGTTACTATCAATAATGTGGCTCTATCGAGGACTTTACGGCAGCTGTCGGATCTCGCCAAACACGCGTGCTCCATTTTTCAGGAGCTGGAGAACGACCTCACGTCCACGAACCAACGCGTGAGGAGACTCCACGGTAAAATTAACCTACTTCAGCAGACATGTGCCGAGCTGGACCCCAAACAGGAGGCAGTGCGTAAGTACTCTCACTCTTTTATGTGTTGACGCCACGCTGCTCCATGCGCTCGTCTCCTCTTCCCCCGGTCCGGAGTGAAAGGGGTGCGATGCTTACTACTGCCTTATACAATGAGTTTGAATTGAGAATTTTCACTTTTATCTGCGTATTTACCATTTTCTTACTGATTCGTTATTCTAAATGGTAACTCATGTCACTTTTTTTTTTTATTTGTCACACAAATAAGGTTTTGGATTTGCATTTTATATCCACGTTACCGCGCGTGTTCTTTGAGTTCTTTCATCTGTTTTTTTTTTTTTTTTTTTTATAACGCTGCTATAATCCTCTTATATTCATGGAGCAACAACACATGCTAGTAAAACGGGGTTAAAATGGGTGGACTGCCCTTGTGTGGGATTTATGGGTTATAGTAGTTGCCTGTACGAGTGAATGGAGTTGGTGCGTAAAGTAAAAATGTGTGGATGGTGAGGGCATAAAAAAGTTCAGTAGAAATGCTGTCCCGTCTCCACGCTGTCCTGTTTTATGTGCAGCTGACAGGGAGAATTCATTGCCCCGATAACGCAGCATGTGGCCATCGCCTGGGTGCTTTTAATCTCAGAGTTAACCCCCTTTGGCTAACGGAGGTGTTGTTTTGATAGTGGAGTGAAGTGTGTGTGCGCATAGGGGCACTTTCTATTCGCGCCTCGTCTGGAAACCGGCGCATCCATTCTTTTGGCCCCGATGAGTGGTCTGAATGGCCCGGGACATACCTGAGTGGATATACCCCGCTTTTGGTCCAAGCTTGGCGTGTCGCTGCATGTCCCCATTTTCCCTCACAGACCATGCTTCCTGTGGCCCAACAATAAGGTTTGTTTGCTGCTTTATTTCGAGCATGAAAGAAAACATGTTTATATACACATATATACATATACAGATATATATAAACACAAATAAACATCTATATATACATATACATAATACAATTCTTATAATAAATAATAAAGTGTGGTACGCTCGAAAGGGAGTGGGAAGAAGTAAAACTTATTGACTCCCACCCCTAATTTCTTTCTTTATGCAAGCCATAAGGTTGCCTTCCTTAATTCAATCAATATGGTTGTATATTCATTACATATTCATATGTTCCATAATTAACCACTATAGATGACATTACTATCACTGTCGAATTCATACCCTATAATCATCACTATAATACTGCTGTATTATTATTATTATTATTATTATTATCATTATTATTATCGTCATCCTCATTATTTTCATCATCATTATCACTATCACATCACCATTACAACCACCATTGTTGTCATCATTGTCATCATCATCATCGCCATCGCTCATTATAACTACAAACAATGTTCTGTTTTTGGTGAAGATGGTGGATCTTTCAGAGATGTGTGTTGTGCATTAAAAGAGGCAGGATGTTCTGTGGAGCTGCTGCCTGAGAGGGGCCGCTTCTTCAACAACAGGACCACCTTGCCAAGTGTCCTGATCTGTGCATTAGAAAAGCAAGTATTTGTTTCGCTTCTGCTGCGCCGAAGGGGATCATCTCCCGCCCACAGAGCCACAACTTGCCAAAGCCCTGTTCTATTGAATGTGTTGTACATTGAGAATAATTTTATTTTAAGATAATTTGTATAGTACCATGTACTGTCAGGACTTAAATAATAATAATAACAATAATAACAATTATTTATTTATTAGTTATTATTATTATTTATTGATTTATTATTATTATTTTTTTTTTTTTTATATATATATATTGTCATATTAATCACTATTTCCTATTACTGAGGTTGATTTGTTCTATATTCATCATATGAAAGATATTGATATAATGATAACAATAATGACAACAATAGTAACATACATGATAATTAATGTGTATGGTTAGTACATAATATACTATGAGTATAAACATTAATAATATTTATGAAATATTTATATTTATCACCCATCCTCCCCTATATAATGTGACCATATGATTTCTTTGAATTTACATTTAAATTGATGAGTATTTGAGCATTGCTTTAGTTGATCCTCAAGACCGTCTCCACAGTTTGACTCCACACACAGATATACACAAATCCTTTCCTTGTGGTTCTACTGCTGGTAATATAAAGTTACCACATCCCTCAGATTGTAGGATCTTTCACTTAACAGTGAAGAGCTTTTGAAGATTGTCAGGTAAATTATTATAATATGCTTTGAACAAGAATAATAAAGTATACAGATTTATTAAATCAGACATTTTTAACAATTTTGACTTCAGAAATAACGATTTGTGTGGTCCCTATAAGTTGCATTGTGAATAACTCTCACAGCACGCTTTTGCAGAATAAGGAGGGGATGTAGTGAACTTTTGTAAGTATTGCCCCACACCTCTACACAATAAGTTAAATATGGTAGAACTAATGAACAGTACAGTGTGTGCAATGATTTGTGGTCAAGAACAAATTTAGCTTTGTTTATTATGGCAATATTTTTAGAAACTTTAGATTGAGTATATCTGATGTGTGGTTTCCATGTGAGTTGTTCATCTATAATTACACTCTAAGAATTTATTTTCTGGCACCACTTCTATATTTACACTATTAATGTTAATTTGCAGGTCAGACTCAACTTTATGTTTCCCAAAAACATAACTTTTGTTTTATTTAAATTCAGAGATAGTTTGTTATTATTCATCCAATTATTTAATTTAATTAGTTCTTCATTAATATTGTTAATGAGATTATTATAATTGTCATTAGAGTAAAATATGTTGGTATCATCAGCAAATAGAATCATTTTTAATATATTGGATATATTAAATATATCGTTTATATATAAATTAAATAATTTGGGACCCAATATTGAGCCCTGGGGGACCCCACAAGCAATGCCCAAACACTCAGATGTAAACTCACCCATTCTCACAAATTGTTTTCTTTCAGTCAAATAGCTTTTGAGCCATCTTAAAGCCACTCCCCTGATTCCATACTGTTCAAGTTTATTAAGTAATAAAGAATGATTAATGGTGTCAAAAGCTTTCTTTAAATCTATAAAAATACCTACAGCATATTTTTTGTAATCCAAAGCATTAGTGATTTCTTCTACCGCCTCTATAATGGCCATTGATGTTGTTCTTTTTGTTCTAAATCCATACTGACATTGATTAATTATATTGAAATTAAAGGTGGTTTTCTCTCGAAGTCTTTTTGTGGATAGCTACCATAGAGGAGGCATTATTATTATTATTTCTAATCAAAAACATGCATTGAGTTGTTTTGTTTCATTTACACACGTATAAGACACCAATCCTGCACATTTAGACTGAGTCTGAGACAGTAGACTCTTAGAAAGAAAACACTTCCATCATACAGGACATGCTCTACTGTGTTTTTAAACTCCATACACCTTCACTAAGATCATTTGGATAACTTCAGCCCTGGAATTGCCAGACTCTACTGAACAAAAGGAAAAGGGTATCTCTTGGCTTGAAAACTACTACTAAATGAGATCACAGGGTGGAACAGAGCATTTTGAGCTTTGGAGATGTAAACAGACTAATAATTATAATATATTTATAATTATATTTATAGTTATGTTATAGTTATATTCTAACATGGCTCGAAGCTCACAAGAATCCATTTTGCGTCATAGAGGACCTTTAAGGATTTACTTTAACTTTTGATTCAAAACTTGCCACAGAAAACATCATAGTGGTTGAGGTACAGGGGATTACATTTTGGATTTTTTGCTTGGTATTTGTGGTTTAGACTTGAGTTGAACTGGCTCCATCCTGGCTTTCATGGTTTGAATTATTACCAGGCAAGTATAAGCACTACCGCTTTAGATTTTATTCTTATACCAATGAATGACAATATTTTCTGAAGAAATTGGCTATGTACAATTTCAGAATGTAAAACTATATAGCATGTTTTTCTCATAACCCTCTGCCCTTCTGAATTCTTAATCCCATGCATTTTACAGCCCCACTTTTTCTCTAATCTGTTTTGGTTTTGTGGGACATCTCTGGTGTGGCCCGATGGAGGAATGCGGTGAACTGCCAACCATGTGCTCTCGAAATATTACCACATAAGCAACAATCATCCGCCTCTCCACTCAAATCTGTGTAACTTAAAACTAGCGTTCCTAACACAGGCTCTGTCTGGCCTGCTTTAGGAGGACCTGTGGATGTTGATTGGGTGTCACAAAATGAGCTGTCCAAACACGAGACTACAGGGAAACAGCCCAGGCGCCGCTGTGTGCGACTGTGTGGGAGAGTAGGGTCCAGCAAGAAAGCTTCACTGAGGAGTATTTGAAAATAACTTTTCTCATTGTTCAAACTTTTTTTCATTCTGGGATTTGTACTTATGCAATACTTATGGCATGCTAAACTGAATGATGATCATTAAAGGGCCCATATTACACTGTTTTCTGATGTTATAGTGTTGTTTCCTCATGAAAAACATACCTGGAGTTGTGTTTTGTTTCATTCACACATCTTTAGCAAATCCTGCATATTTAGGCTGAATTTTGGGTAATATAGGACTTTTAATGTATAAAAAATAATAATAATTACTTGCTCTCAAAATATCACAACCCTTCTTAGAAATACATGTATAATTTATTAGCAAAGGTGCAAAAATTATTGCAGTAAAATTACCTTTTAAAATATACCTTCAAAGGGTGGCACAGGGGCTATAGTGGGCCCTCTCGCTATTATAAATATATATTCTCTATACTTAAGTTGTTATGTAGTTTTCAGGCGTGAATATGACCCAGTTTACCTTAACTGTAAAGTATAATGTTGGTATTTCTTCTATTAAATAAAGATCAAGTCATCGTCATCTCTTGGACACATTTTGCAAATCTGTGCCCCTTTGAAAAGCTTGGAACACTGCCCTAAACAAAAGAGGCTAGCGTGTGCGTGGATACTGATACCTTATCTCCAGTGACTGTGTTTTATCTTATGTGGCCAACCTGCTGCCGCTGCATCTTACAGTGGGCAGGCAGGTCATAAAAGGCCCCTCCCCACAGAAACGTCCCACAGAAACGTCCCATTTACACTAATTGTGATTCAGATTAAAGGGGGCAGTGTTGTTTAACCAGGCACTAATCCATTAATATGAAAAACACTATTAGCAGTAATTAAGGTCTTCCAGGCAATAGACTTTATCAGATAACGTAGGCTGTAGCTTCAAAGACAAGGATCAATAGTAACCAGATACCCAGGCCATATATTTTGTACCCATATAGTAATCAACAACCTTTGTCCTAGTATTTGTAGTAATAGTAGTAAGAGTGTGGTGAGAGTAGTACTTATGGTGTTAGAACTAGTGTGATAAATATTGTATATATCTGTATCCGGAAAGGTCCTATATTACACAAAATGGATTCTTGTTGTGATGTTATAATGTTGTTACCTCCTCAAAAACATGCTCTGAGTTGTGTTTTGTTTCATTCGCATATGCTTGAGTAACCCTTTATTGTTAGTCTGTCCATATCTCCAAAACTCAAACTCTGTTCTGCCTTATGATCAATGTGAAAGTGCTAGTTTTCAAGTTAACAGCTACCTTTTACCTTTGGCAATTCCTGGTCTGAAATTATGCAAATGTTTTCAGTTTGAGAAGAACTCAACCTAAATATCCAGGATGTGTGTGTTAAGCATGTGTGCTTGAAACAAAACACAACTCCATCTGTGTTTGTGAAACAACATTATACGATCCAAGACGCAGAAAGAAAATAGTGTAATCTGAAATATGGGGCCTTTCATTTCTGAATGCTATGGGAATTCCACTTTTTCAGACTTTATTAGACAGTCAGATCTGTGCATTTCACTTATATAGGAAGAATTAACATCATTATAAATAATAATTTAAGTGTATGTTGGTTCCATTTCCATTTTTACTTTCACTTTCTGACCACTGCATCTATATTTATGACTAACCACTGTATTAGAAAGTCAGTAGATTTTCCTGGCTTCCTCCTGGTTACATAAGACAAGAACACCAGAGCCTGCGCTTACAAATGAGTTATACTCGAAATGTCTAAACCCTGCATAGCTTTTCCACTTCTTTAAATACCCCTGGAGTACGATTCACTGCAGTCCTCACAGCTCAGGGAGGTCCAAGCTCCACTGGCTTGGAATCAACACATCATTTATACTGCTGGACATAGTAGTAGTAGTAATAGTAGCAGTAGTAACAGGAGTAGCAGTCCAGAAAAGCATGTAATCCAATAGACAGGACTTCCCCGAAGAGTTTTATTGACCCTCTCCAGCCATTACTGTGACTTTGATTTACTAAGTGAGGCTGCACCAACAAGTCAATGCACACTCCATCCCAGGCCTGTATCAATCAATGCTCTAACTACACCATTGTGCTACATGTGTAAAGTACTATAATATAAGGCTGCAGCTAACAGGCAACATTAAATACAAACTGGATTCTAGGGTGACAACAGCTTTGGTAATTCAGATATTTCTACTCAAATAAATGACTTCTACTGAACATACATTTACAACCTATATTTGAACTTTTAAAGATATTTTTGGCCCATTTGGTTAACCTGACAGATCAGAACAGGAAATGGGAGCAAAAAGGGGGAAAGAACCAGGAAAAACAAAAAACTACGGAGCCAGGCGTCAGACACTGAGACAGGCGAGTTTTCTAGAGCATGGGCTGCTTCTCTCTCTCCATGTAGCAGTTGTGGATGACAGTATGAGAGCTGCAATAGTACTAGAAGAAGTAGTAGTTGTAGTAGTAACTGTTTATCAATAGTACTGCTAGTAAGAGCACAACTTGAAGGTGCATTATGTAACTTTTCTAGTGGAGGGTCTGTCAAAAGTTTTTCTTCATGGAGATGTTATTGCTTTGTCTGGAATATTTCATTTTCATTTCATGTTTTTGCATTTACTAAATTTTACTCATATGGTTTGAGTTACTTTGGTGTAACAGTACTTTTACTTATGATTAAAATGTTTGAGCAATTGTACCAAATGACCCATTTTCTGCCAAATCTGCATTCCTGGGGTGGTGTCTTTCATGTTGAGCAGCATGTGCATATCTGACAGGTCTGGACACCTGTTCTTCATATAGTCCAGGTTTAATTATAGAGCAGGTTTCTGTCTGGGTCCTGGGGCTTCAGGACTCCAGACTCAGGGTCCAGGCAGCTTTTTGTTGTTCACACATGCCGGGTGTATGCAGCCATAATCTGAAAACAGCACTTTTTATAAGGTGGGTTCTTATGTATTCTTGTATATTTTTGGCTTTTACATTTATTTATTTCATAAAACATAAACACACATCAACAGTGTCATAACATACAAAAATGAATGAAAAGGAGCAGAAATGTTATCTGCCCCCTTTTCCAGACAGCACATTTATTATAATTATATCTACGTACATAATTATATCTAAGTATTTTCTATTGTACATTCTCCATAGAAAAATAAACTTTGAGATTATTATTTTCACTGTGCAAACAAAGTGATTTTATTGATTGAGTGATTGTATTATTTACTGTAATACATGAAGTAATGGTTGCTATAGTTAACATGTTTGAGTACTTTTTATAGAAGTTTTAGTGCTTGTTGTAGTTTTCCAGCTAAACCAGCATAACTAAACTCATTGAAGAAATTATTATAGAAATGATGACATTACCATATAATATGATAGGCAGCTCTGTATATTGTACTGCTATTGCTTGGATAAAAAGTTTTCCCTATCTGCATGTGTCAGTACTTCAGCCCACGTTGGACCTCCTGGCCTGCTGCATTGAAGTGGTTTGTGTTGAACATATTTGTCAAGTCAAGCATTCCCAAAAGCCAATGATCGGGAAACCACAGCTCCCTCCTGCATCTCCAGACCCTGAACCCCACACGTGTGCCCTTTAAATTAGACAGGACCAGTGCTGTGTTCAGGGACAGGGCTGCTGGTTCATGAAAGGAGATGTTTAGGTAAAATTGGGGTTAAGTTTTTATTGCTTTGCTTTGGGGGAAAATGTGAAAGCGATTACACTTTACATTCCTGTGGTAGGGCAAGTGCTTCTACTCTGTGGGTCATCTGAAATCCTCTCCGGGTTGATATTTTCAGGTGGATATTGCGTTTGTGTTTTCAGGGCAAAGGAATGTCTGCCCGCGTTGAGTGGTATTGTTTTAAATTGGTTCCTGTTGAGGAAACTAAGCTCAAGTTTGTTGCTACAATGTGTTTTTCCTGCAAAAAATCTGGACTCAAGATAAGAAATGTGGGAGCTGTCAAGGTTTGTTAGCTAACATTTCACAGGAGTATATTTTGAAAGAAAATTTTAGTTCATTTTGTGAGGGAAATGTCAATTTACTTGGATTATTCTGGCCTTTGAAAAGTCATTGTTCTTTTTCTATTCATGGGTTTAAGCTTCATGGTATATGCAACATTTTGAGAACTTTTGGCCATTCAAAAAACTGCTACTATTATTAGTATTAGTTTCAGTATCAAATATTAGCAATAGCAATAGCAAGCAAAATTGGAAAAAATGCTTCATTTAAAATGTAATGCTTTTAAAAAATTTAGTATAGGTATTGGAATAGTATCCATACCTCTAAGCAATAGGCCTGTCATGATAACAAATTATGAAGCACAATATATTGCTACAATAACACTGAAATTACTTTATACTACTGATACAATAACATTAAAGCAAGAATAATCCCAGTGAACCATTTTGAACCATTTTTAAATTTACAGTATCATTCAAAAGGCATGAGCAACAACAAATATATAGCAATTAATTACCCTGAAAGTTACTTCTACAGCTCAAATCTTACATAAAAATAACAGTAGCCTCCTCATTATTGCAACCCAAATGTTCACATGATTAATATTGAACCCCAAATATATTACTCCAGCTATCATTTATTGAAGGATAAGTCGATATAGTAATTATCGTGACAGGCCTTTTAAGCAATAGTTGTTTTTTTTCCCACTGTGGTAAATGGAATCCACTACAACGTTTTCCGACTGAGCTAAAATTGTGTTGACTACTAAGACATTGCTGCATCTTAACATTGACCTGGACCCACCCAAAAGTTATAATTCACCCATAAACATAAAAGCCACTTGTCAGACAGCGTCCCCCCAGCCTGTATTTTTTATGGACTGCAGGACTTACGGCTCCGTTGGGGCCATTCAGGGCTGTCCTGCGGAGGCAGGGGGCCAAAGTCATGTCCCCCTGACCCCCAAAAAGCCCACAGAGTGACCTCCCAGCCCCCTTTGATACACCCCTCTCCCAAAACACAAAAGCACAAACAGACACGCCTCCATCTTTGCTTATCAATCAGTTTGTAAAGACTTGAGCAGCCAATTAGAGAGGCTTTAACATTTGACATGAGAGTGAATGGCCACAGGTCAGCGGAGCAGTAAACGCAGGGAGGAGGACAACAGGGGAGATAAAACCAACAACCTCAACTCAATCACAGCTCAGCAATGATGGGTGGAGAAGAAAGGGGCAGATGACTTCACAGGAGGATAACTTCATTTAGGTGGTGTAAAAGGACCATAAAAGGAAGAGGTGAATCACATGTTGGTTGTTTTTGCAATTCATAAAGTACATTGCTTCTAACTTTAATATCTATAGGTTAAGTAGAGAGAAGGAAAAATGAGTAGATCAAAGCAAAGATGTCCACCTCCTAACCCTGCTCATAATAAATCTTATTTCATGTATCAATGTCTTCATTTTCGTATTTATTTTCATGCTCAATGTCATAGAGCTTAGTGAAATCTCTCCAAAACGCTGACCTACCCCAAAGGCCATCGACATAAGCCAGTTTGTAATGGGACTGAGCGGTGTGTATTTGTTCAACCATTGTAGACTAACGCCTCCTCTGCTGTCCCTGCCTCAAAACATCTGGGCCCTGTCTGACCACCATTTTGATGTTATTATTAAAACTATTACGGCAAAGACGAGAGGATTTTCCCCCGTGTTCAAACAAATACTGTCTTCTTTAGCTCGCCGTGGTTCTGCAGAGTTAGCACATTATTTTACTGTGGAAACCTGGGGAAATATTGACCATTTATGAGGTTATAAAAGTATTGTTGCTTTGCCTTTGTCTCAAGTATGTTAGCTGGAGGCGTTTGAGGCCACCTGTGCTTTGTATGGTTGTATGGGTGTATCTACTCAATTCATACAGAATTTCTCAGGGAAATCACTTTTTAATTTGGTATTTTGCTATCTTTTACATGGTAGTTACACAGCTATGATAACTGGATGCATGGTTCTAGTTTATTTTTACCCGAACCTTGTCAATGGTGTACTCATTTCAACAATACAAGATTAGTGGTTATAGTAAAAAAAAAAGTACTGGTAATACTATTAGTAATAATAATTGTAAAAGTAATTTGCAGTAACATGTTGAACAAGTTTTTAGTACTTTCTGTATCTGACAATTTCTTCCTACTTACTTTGATCTTCACCAGCAGTGAGCTGTAAAGACTTAAATATAACAGGAATGGGAAAAACCTCCCAAAAGTTGGCTCATTAGCTGCACAGAGATTAGTGACAAGAAACAGATCTGAACAAAGTAGAAGCCCAATGAGTGAAGTCCTTAGAAATTTGAATACATTTCAGAAATCCCCGGCAGATGTTGTAGCATACAGCATATACAGCACCATTAGTATGGTAAGGCGTGGTTAGTAGTATTTGCAGGAGTAGCAGTAAGGTGCTTTGGTAATGCTTAAAGGTGCATTGTGTGACTTTTCTGGTGCAGGGTCCTTCAGATGTTTCTCAGAGATGTTTGATTTGTCTGGAATGTTTCACAGTATGGTACTGAACCTTTCTATCTTCATGGAGACTAAACCAGAGCAAGTTACAGGTCAGATTTGTGGAGTGGCGACCCCACTCACAGTCAGAATGCCTGTTTTTCTAGGTACTTTTGAGCTTTAAAACCACCTCTAATTGAATAAATGTAAGGTAGAGCTGTTTAATGTCATAAATATCATGAACGTTTGAAGCAAAGCAATGACATATCCATAGAAACAACCAAACCCCAACCAAAAAGTTACATAGTGCACCTTTAAGAATAGTCTTTTCATACATCTATTTGTATATTTTCAACAATAACAAGTGAACACATGAATTCTGGAAACCCCCGTCCTTAATAAAGCAAAATCATCTTTAAACGCTTAAAGCAGCTTACAGTGGTAAAGATAAGTGGTATTTAAAGGGGTATTTTAACAGGAGCAGCCTCATGGGAGCTGTATTGTCTTAGTGCAGGTGTTTAGACTTGGACTGAACAGGAATGTGACCCCTCCTCACCTAAGCGCAGGATACGAGGCCCAGGATCACCCAGGTCAAATGTGGCGGGCGCACATGTCTTTTCATCCACCTCTGCCTTCCCCCGCCCCATCCCATAGCAGCACCTGTGGGTCCCAGGACATGTGCAGAGAAGGGTGTACTCTGGAGCATGTGATGAAAGCTGTTGTCCAGGAGCAGGTCTGGGTAAATAGCTCTTATATATCTTTCTTTAATCTTTCATTAGAAACAGATGTTAGGCACCTGCACAACAGACCTAAAGGCGGTAGTGGATTTGGATGTAGATGGAAGTAGTAAAGTCTATAGCCATGTGCGATACAATACTATGTGGCATTTTCAGTCTCAACACAAGAATAGTCTATTTATTCCACCGTAGACCAATGCAGTTTATTTGGAAGACAGTTGTTACTGCAAACCTCCAAGCATAAAATAAATCATATTTCTTGACTTGGCGAAGAATTGATTAAATCTTTGAACATGTAATTATGAAATATTATATTTGGTTGCTTACTTGAGGTCTAAAAAAATGGTACAATCTGACACTAACAGTCACTATAGTCAATTTAGAGCCAAGGCTTTAAGAAAAGAGTACTTGGGGGAAAAAAATAGATAACACCTTTAAAATATAAACTAGTATGTTTTTTTTTTTGCTACTTGTACAACAATCTGGTAAGAGATCACTATTGGATAAGAATTCTGGTCCCATTCTTTACATGAATGGTCGTGGCCTGAAATGTTTGGTAACCTCTGCTTTAAATCACCTGTTCCAATACAAATAACATCTGCAATGGAACATTTTTTTTTACTTTTACGTTCCAAATTTCATCCCAGTTTCCCATAGTCTGCTTTGTGCTTATGGTTCAGGGCCTATAGACTGTCTGACAATAGCCCTCCCTGCATGTCTCAGTCGTCCCAGGACACATTCCCCTGTTTGGACTTATCTGCTCCCTGCGGTGGGCTTCACGTGTCTCTCTGATTTACATTTGGCCCAGAGGAGAGAGAGAGAAACAGAAAGGAGGAGTGTTTGTGAATGAGCTGGATACAGAGCTGGAGCCCCTGTTCCTCGTCACCTCAGACCAATAAACTCCAGGACCACTGTGACTCAGGTTAAACTTTCTTTCAGATGATTTAGATAATGCTACATCTTCTTTAGTCACAGAGTCTCCCTGACAACGTTTCCTGGTGTTTCTAAGGTCCATTGTTGAAGGCATTATTGCAGATAGAGCATTTTGTTAAAGTTGCGCAATATAACTTTACCACCTTCTTGTCTTCATGGAATTGCTCTGGAATATTTGTATAGTACAAAACTAAACTCCATGGAGACAAGTGGGTGATGCCAACAACTCAAGTTTCATGCCAGATCTGTGGAGAAGCGACCCCACCCTCAGTTAAAATATATGCTTTTCAGGGTTTGAGCACCAAATAAAAGCTGTTGGAAAAGTTCAATGCCATGCTGTGAAACATTCCAGATAAAGAAATAACATCTCCATAGTTACAAATCCCAGACTGGAAAACGATTAGTTTATAAAGGAATCGGGTTATCTTTTGGTAAAATAATAGATTACTTTTTGGTATTGTCTGGACGATAATAGTTAAAGGGACATTTACGAGACCTCCTTGCCCGTGTATTGTGACTTCTCCTCTAGGTCTAAAGATAGTGTGAGTGGACAGGTCAAAGAGGCCACTCCTCCGCTCTGTCCTGCTGTGCACTGACCCTGCTCTGAGCCTTTGTCCGCCCCTCCTCCTCCTGTGGGACGCTGCCACACTACCACGATTCATCTTTTATTCTCCTCACTCATTTCTGTGCCTTCCCTCTCCCCAGGCGCTTCACACACACGCACTCTCTCTCCACTACTCATCTCTATCCCGTTTTTTTTATTTTGGGAATGGTCCAGTCTGCTCCAAGGCTTCCCATTGGCTGAAAGAGACCATAAGGGTGACTATAGCTCCAAGATAAGCATGAAAAAGGGTTGACCTGGACTTTATAATGCAATGCCTCACACATTTAAGAACAGTGAATCAGCCGCGACTTCAGCTCTGGGAATTTACTGTGTTAATATTTGACACATAAATCACTGCATAGTAAAGTTAAGGAACAGGGATGGCCTGGTTTAGTTTTATAGGCCTGACCAGGAAGTATAGTCTTGTGTAATTCATGTGTAATTTGATGTCCCATTGGCTGAGAGTCAAAGTGGTCGCTTTACTTTCCAGCTAAACCTTTTTCCAGTTTGACCACATTATTACCAGTCTTGTGCTGCATTAGATTTCAATGGAACTAGCAGACAAGAGGAGGAGGGACTAAACTCAAGAGTGATACAAAATTGGGGCCGTTGCCATAGCAATTATCTATTCTTTTGAATGGTAAAAATTCTCAAATGGCTTGTAACATGTAAATACATTGTGAATGAAACCCAAGAATAGGCAACACTTTCAATAAAATGTACTTAATACAATGACTTCTTCCCTTCAACATGTATTTTTTTCCCTGGTTCACCACAGAATGTCTTTAGACCCTAATGTGCAATGATCAACGTATTGATTTGGTTTAGTTTTACGTCAGATGCCCTACCCACCACATCCATGAATCCACTTACATTTTGCTCTCTGTAGCATTTCAAACTGCAATGTATATTTTGTGCTTATTCAAACAGTAAGAACCACTGTGACTGACGTGTCTTATTTGAAAACCTGTTTTATAACTAATTTTACCACTACGCTAATACTACTACTGCTACTACTACTACTGCTACTACTATTAATACTACTACTGCCAACACCATCATATACTTTTGATATTACTGCTACTGTTACTACAAAATACTACTACGCTCTAACCAAAAACTCAGGGAACTTCCGCTGACACCTGAGCACCACAACTATGAACTGAATGGGCTGTTTCGTCACTGCCGACAATAGCCCTATAGACAACAGTTGACTCCACCTGTTTACATTGTGGAGTTTCTAGAGTCTACTTAGACAAGGTAAACAAACCATGTTACAGATGTCCCTCCAACTGTCTGAAGGAAATACCAATGTTTGACAGTTTAAGCTACATGTCACAACAAAGCCAGTGAATGGGAGGTGTAAGGTTAGCATGGTGACAAAGAAACCACAATAGACTTTTCAAAAAGGATTTAGCTTCTCAGTAATGGTTTGGTTGTTATAGAATGATAAAGACTTGCATAATTAACCTTACTGAGCAAAGTTTTAGCAGGAAGTAATGAGCAAAGGTGTACATAAGTGAAGAAAAAACGCAAAACTAGAAGCAACAGTAGCTCAGTTGGTAGTATTTGTCCAATAATCCGAAGGTTTGCGGTAGAGCTGGGCGGTATGACCAAAAATTGTTATCATGGTATTTTTTTAAATTATCACGGTATCACGGTATTTAACGGTATTTTTGTCTTTGGCTAAGTGGAGTGTGATAGAGTTGGTAATATCATTCCAATGTTTGCTTTTCCGCGCTCTCGCTCGGGCGCGGCTCCGCGCACCCGCGCTCTCGCCCGTGTCACAAAACACTACACAGACGGTCCCTTTAGCAAACGCGCCTAACACTACACAGACGGTCCCTTTAGCAAACGCGCCTAACACTACACAGACGGTCCCTTTAGCAAATGCGCCTACCAGGGACGTCTGTGTAGTGTTTTGTGCTGCAGTGCCAACGTTACGCAGAGATTGGGGAGAAGATGCAGATTTTACTTTCTACTCAACTCGCTATCCTTACCTGGCTTGTTGGCTTGTTTGGTGTAACACTGAAAACAGCCCCCGCTCAATCTACACAGCGACGTTCCGCCGCTCTGTGTTGCCGACATATGCGCGCACACACGGTATGGCGGTAAATAAAAAATTCATATCATAAAAATAAAAATTACCGGTATACCGGTTCAAACGGTATACCGCCCAGCCCTAGTTTGCGGTTCAAATCCTGCTCTCGACATAAATATAATTGGTAGAGCAGTCAAATTCACTGCCCCTCAGGTTGGCAGTGCGATTCCAGCTCCAAAAGATGAATGCTGTTGTTGTGTCCGTGGGCAAGACGCTTAACCCACCTCACCCCCACGGTCTTTGTACACTGGTTTAGGAGTGTGTGTGAATGGGTGAGTGGTTCCTTGATGTAAAGAGCTTTGAGTGCCTTATAGGTGGAAAACGCAATATAAAAATGCGATAATCATTTACCATTACAGACCAGACCACTACCAAGGCCCCGACCCTATCACGCAGTGGCATATAGTGGCCAAACCTGGTTTATTTCAAGTGGAAATTAATTGAGCAACATTCTAGCCTTTATATACTGTGGTAATGTATGTGTTTAATTGTGAATGAAATGAGTCCATGTCTCAAAAAGTGTATTATATCATTCCTGGATCTCAAAAGTGATCTCTATCCAATTTTTTCCATGACCCCTGTTTGACCTTTTCTAAATGTTTCATAGTAACAGTTATTACATAAACTTAGTTTCTTTTTCATTCCACTACAGCTTAAGCACAGTACTGTAACCATGACTCCCAAGCTGCGTCAGTAAATTTGATCCTACGCCTGAACAAAACCACTCTCCCTTTTTTAGCTGTGGTTTCCGTCAGAGGGCAAATATTCCTGGAAGTGTGTCTTGATGACGAGCCGGAGTTGGGAAATTCGAGGGAACTGCGCAGACTGTTAAACACTGTTGCATCATGGGATTAATGGAGGGTCATCCTGTGGTGGACTCATCTGTCTAACCCAAAGCAGTACTCCCTAAAGACATAATTTGAAATATTAGACACTTTCCTTGTATGATGGAAAATAGCAAGACCGATTTGTGGGTGGGTTTTAGGAGGGTCTCTAGACTTAGGAGTCACATGTGTTGGATCTCAGCCCAGGAGCCAATAACACTGAGAAGGCGTACACCATTAAACCAATGGACCCATGCCTTAACTATTGTATTATGGCCTTTTTCATTCCATATATATCATATTGTTAGTAGTACAAAAAGCTGTTGTAAGAGTATAGGAGTAGTAGTAGTAGTAGTAGAGGTCACTGCAAAGAAATACGTCTTGGGACTAACAATAATAACTATTTGGAGTATTGTTTGCATGGATAATTGTAGTATGGTCTTAGTCGCAGTGGCAAATAGTCACATTCTTATATAGCACTTTTCCATCTTTAGGGCACTCAAAGCACTTTACATCAAGGAACCACTCACCCATTCACACACACAGTCAACCACCAGTGTACGCAAACAGTGGGAGTCAAGTGTCTTGCCCAAGAACACCAGTGGTATTCATCTGTCAGAGGTGGAAGAGCCTCACCAACCTGTAGGCCAGTGGATCTCTCACTCTAGTCAATGATCTTTATGTTAGGAGCGGGATTCGAACTGTCAATCTTGGGATCGGTGCACAAACACTCTGCCAACTGAATTGCTGCCCCCCATTAGTAGTAGTAGTATATGTAAGAGTGATTGTTGATTTATTTTTTACTTGTTGTAGCTTTAATACTCTAACATTCTCGTCCCTTGCAGTCAGCCCTAAACTACATCTAAACTCGAGTTCTTTCTGTTTCCCATTTCTTTCGAAGTGTGACAGGTACAGAGGTGGGGTGATTCTCTGCTATACTGATTGTAACCGGAGATAATATTCACCACAGAATTGAATTAAGGTCAACTTTAGTCACAGCAGTGATATCTATCAGAGACTGTCTATGGGGAATAACCTGTATAAAATGATCTGCATGTGACCATAGTCCTTATGTGAGGAAGCATGTACGGTCGATTTGTTAAAGCTGTGTGCAAAGATAATCTACTTTTTCACATGCCCGCTTTTTTCTTGATTTTAAGGATTTTTTTCTTCTTTTCTTCTTTTTTCTTCTTCGAGATATATTCGTATATATTTTATGGAAATACAAAAGTACTGAAGCTAAAGAGGGGATTTTATGTTTGCACAAGATAGGGCTGTAGTTCTTGGTCGATTGATAAAATAGCTGAAAAGGATGCATGGTAAAAACTCTCAAAAAACATTTATGTATCTCTACGTATTTGACCCAAACTTTGCTCACAAGATTACACCTGCAGGGGAGTTCTTGCAAAAACTACAATTTATGCAGAGAAGTACTAGGGAATGGTGTACTTATGTCAATTCTAAACTCATGATTCACCCAAAATCTTCAGCAAACTCACCCCTTTATGCTGTTGTGAAAGGATAAACTAAAACACAGTAAGATTATTTTTGCGAAACCCAAAAAATGTCTCAAATTTGCATCATAAATTCCTCCCAAATGTGCTGAAAGGTTGTGGCTCTTTGCTGCATATTTAACTTGAGGAGGTATCTGAGGATGCTCTGGTATTCAAAGTATGCACTCACATGTGTCTCTGAGAATCTAAAAACACAGCGCGACCAATTGTTTTTCTCACATGTGTTCAGTGTTAGCATGAAGCTGTCATACCTGGAGCTGAGATAGAGATAGTCCTCATAGATATAAAGACTGGCAGCCCTAGCAAAACTGACCTTTGTAGAAGATTCATGTTGTAATTCATGTCAGGAGGTTGGGAAAGTATGCAACCACATGAAGATGATAATATATAAGAACTGTCCAATGTGTAGTTATAAACATACAGAGCAGGATTAAAGGTCCTCTGTTCCTTAAAATTTACTCTTCTGAGCTTTAAGCCTGTTTAGAATAGTGTTACCTCAGCAAAACATACCTGGAGTTGTGTTTTGTTTGATTAAATTAAATTACTTAATTATAAGCACGTACATTTTTCCCCTTGGAGTTTTAATGGAAAATGTTTTTTTAAATGCTGTCACTTCTTATATTGTACTAATACTTAACTACTATAAATAGCCTCTTTTAGTACTTTAAACCTAAGCTATGATAACATTAATATTTCATTAACAGTAAGAAAGTTTTCCAAAGTATATTTTTATGCACATAGTTTTCATTAAATCAATATATTTAAAATGCATGTTGTTGTTTCCTATGTAAAATGGAACTTGAAGCTAAAATGGCTTCTCTGACAATTACTTAGTAACCATAGCGACCTCAATCAGGCATCCGACAACAATGTAATGTGATCAGATACAAATCAGGACATCTGTTTGAGCTAATCAATGCAATTTGTCTGCACCCAGAACAATGGAGGGTTTAGGCCCAGCTGGAGGAGAAGCTCAGGGACAGTCCCCAGAGCCTGGGACAGCTAGCTAACGCAGTGGGAGTGAAGGTGTGGTAGCCCAGAGCACACCCACACAGAACAAGAGAGGGGCTAGACTGGAAATCTGTTGTCCAAATGAAATGAAAATGAGCCAGTGTTTGTGAATGGTTGGCACACAGGAGCAGACTATAGCATCAGGCTGCACAGTGAGATTCTGCTGACTGTGGAGATGCCAGCTGCTCCACTGCTCATGGGAACTGCTTATAGGTATCATCATGACATATTAGCAGTGATAAGTAGGTTTTACTATTATAAGAGTCCAGTCTGCCTGGCTGACTAAACAAGAATGATTTATTTTGGTTACTTTGGTTTTGATAACTTTAATGATGCCAAAATGATGTGTTATTTTAAAGCCAGGACAGCCGACTCCACCCACTCTCCTGCTTGTCTCCAGTAGATAGATACTGTATGTTTAATGCTATACTGTGGGACATTTGAGGCAAAATGTTCATACTGTATATCCATGCATGTGATTTACCCTCACCAGAAAAGTTACATAATACACTTTTAAACCTAAAGACCCTTTACCAAAAAGTCAACTGTTTTTTGTTGTCAAGATCAGGATGTCAAATAATGGAAAATATGTCTGCCAGTTTGTAACTCCATTGAAGTTCCATTCAATTTGAGTATTGAATAGTTACGTTGAGTATTGTAAACATGGGTGGATGAAAGAAGTGAAAGTAAACAAAGTTCATATTTAATCACGACTCACTGTTCCACTTGCAGCCACAAATCTGACAAAAATCTCCTCCATCAAAACCCAGACTCCCTCAGTCAACATTCTTCACTTTTTTACACCAGGTCAAGCGTAGGCCTACCACACCATTTTACCCACTGACCAATCAGAAACTCTAGGCCTGTTTTAATGCCAGTAGAACTCTCCCCATTCACTCTCCCAGTTACCTTGGCAGCAGTCGGACCAAAGAGAACAATGTCATGGTTGGACTGTGCAGTGGTGGCTATTGATGCACATTCTTTCACTACATGTGTTCTTAAGTGTGTCTCTAGTTTTATTGGCCCCTGTATTTGCTCTGTGGCACCAGTGTGTGACAAAAGCATTCATTTATCACTCCTTTGACAACTATTAACTCCAGTCATAAAATCCTTTCTTTCTGTGTCCTTGTTAAACATGTAGAGCTGAGCTAGATGGATTTGGAGGTTTTTGGGTAGGTGCCTTCCCGACTTGAGAGCATAAAGGTGGATCAAAGCCTGTCTTATTCTGAAAAACACGTCATAATCAAAACCACATGTTTCAGAAAATCCAAGATGAATACGTTAGCTGGTCAAGGTGAAGATACCGTGTGAAAAAATGGCAAACTTGTTATTGCAGACTAAAAATATAATAAAGTACATATCTTAGAGGATTAGGATGTGTTATCAAAAGGAGAAACGATAGTCTCTGCATGGCAGAGGTAGTAAGAAGGCAGGGGGTTTAAGTGTAGATTACAGGTTTTTCTAATTAGGACATGTTTTTGGTGAGATGAAGTTAAGGGTTAAGTTAAGAGGTAGTTTGTGGGAAAAAAAATGAAAATAAAATTACAAAAATATAGGAAGTTCTGCTGAGTTGTAAAATGTAATTCTAGTACCTATGTCATCAACCCTGAAAATTCCAAAATGCAGGGGCATTTTAAGCACAAGAAATGCATTTTTCTGACAGTTTAAACCTTGATTTAACAACATACAGTGTTGTCATTTTTAAATGAGTCCAATCATAACTCTGTTAAGTCATTTTAAGTTTGTGGCCTTGTTAACATTACGGTTTCTAAGTAGTTAATCTGCTGCCCATGTCCAACCAGGAAGTAAAATAA
Organism: Odontamblyopus lacepedii; assembly: GCA_034769755.1. Lineage (NCBI taxonomy): Eukaryota > Metazoa > Chordata > Actinopteri > Gobiiformes > Gobiidae > Odontamblyopus > Odontamblyopus lacepedii. The sequence continues at coordinate 16,145,452 of CM068350.1, read as the reverse complement.
TAAAACAAAAAAATAAATAAAAAAGGCAAGCTTTTTAATATAATCTTAAATATAATACATGTTCTTGTGAACCTGTCATATACACTTTAAGCTTGTGAAAACCTGTGTGACCATATGGGGCGGTGTGCAGATGGGCGGATGCATGTCCGCTAAAGTGGGCCATGTTGGGACCCTGTGGTTGACCTGTGCCGGGACAATGGAGATTACCCGTGTCTGATCTGTAGGTTTAGAGCAGACCGAGGAGGGCATGGAACAGGGAGGGGCTAGCTCCCACTCATCTTTGACTTTACAATACTGTTGTTTCATCTCATATCAGGGAAATAGAAAGACAAATACCGCATAATATGAGTATAGTTGGTATTCTACAGCGGGTACTGAACAATACACTTCTTATTCCAAGCCTGAAAGTTGTATCAGGAAGGAGACACATTTTACTCATTGCAGTTTTGGTTTACTTTTTGAGGCTGTCACAATTTCTTTGAATGATAGGAGAGAAAAAGGTGTGTACTGTAGCCAATTTCAATAAGTAAATAGTGATAACACATTTATGATGGATGTTGTAACAGTAAATGCAAAAAATAATTGAATCATTATTTCATCCAAGCCTTGTATAAATCTAATAAAACAAAATATGAAATACATCACCAATAAATAATTTGAAAAACAATAGGACTGTCATATTAACAGCACACAGTTAATTATTAACAACTCATTAATTGTTTTATCACCTCCCCAGTCATCCATCGAAGACGCCATATTGTCTGTTCTTTTTGTAATTTAAACCCAATACATAATGTTAATGATAAGAACAATAACACATGGATTTGGACATGGATTATTGCCTTTTTCAAGATTCCCAAAAGGCTATGCACCATTCATTTCATCTGTCAATATTCCACTCTTCTTAACTAACTTCCCATCTCATCACATCTGACTGCTCTCACACACTTTCCCACACCCTTTTCGTTTTCCTTATTGCTTGATAGATGTTGATATTGGTTCCACGCCAAAGAATGATCTGTTTATTCAACCAAGCGCCGCTCAGAGCCCCGGCAACTTGGCAAACAGTGCAGTGTACAGTGTTACAGTATACTCACGGTGAAGGAAGTGCTTACCTTTCTTTAATCTGTGCTAATATAAGGGAATTATCCGAGCATTCAAGACCTCTTTGTGCCCGTCTTTCACAGCTGTTCTATAGAAATAAGATCCCTATATTTGGAGGGCAAGTGCATAATTAACCTGAGCAGGTAGAGTATGCAGAGGATTTGATATGGAGAGTATGCCTTCTGTTCTCCCCTGGGGGTCGATAAGTTAAAGGAGCAGCCAACCACATCCGACTGAAAAAGTGAATGAATGTCTTTAATGCTGACTTTAATGTTTGGACTACGCACATATTAGTCATTGCAGTTTTAGTTTCGTTTTTAAGACTATCTGGAGAAGATTCATCTATACTTGGTCTCAGTGCCTTTTTTGGTAAGAAGTGTTCAGATACAGAATAAGAATTAGTATAAAAAATACACAGAAGGTAAACACTGAATATGTGAATAACAATATAATTCAAAGTCACCAGTAAAACTATCACAGAACCCACAACCTCTTTGTTTTGAGTGAACAATGTAAAACAGTGATACACACACACACACACACACACATTATGCTAAGATTTAGTTGATTTAGTTGGTTAGAATTCACTGCAAAGCAAAAAGGCCTCAAACAAACCAGCAGTAATATGGCCACCCAAACCTAAGCAAGTTTAAAGGTTCACTATGTAACTGTTATTGCTTTAGCTGGAATACACTATACAGTGCACTACACTATGGCATTAAACTTCTATATCTATAGTCAAATGCAGCTGTTTTTATTGCTCAAAACTACCTTTAAATCATGCCTCTCCACAGATCTGACTGTAACTTACCCAGGCAGCGTCACCTAAGAAGTTTAATGCACTTAAGTAAAGGTTGGGGGTCTGATAACTTCACACTCATACTTTTAAGCCCCGGCATACGTTACAAAGACTGGCCTGTCCATCTGAGCCCACACCTGCCCTCTTCACCATCAGTAACAGGACCAAATGAAAAGCCGTGTGATGGATGTCCCTCTTTAAGGTGATCACAAAGCACAGATACCGCCTCTGTGTGTTTCAGCACTTTGGCCTGTATTGAGTTATTGCACAACAATCGGGAGACTGGTTTCTTTTCCCAGAGCCTTTGTTTTCCGAACCCCCGCCTCCTGGAGAAATCGGAGCTGTTGGGAATGATCCAGAGCCGAGGTATATCTCATAGTGATTTACTTCTGTTTAACCGTGAAGCACCTTGGGAATTTATGGAAAGGAGTCACACATTCCTGGGAACTGTCTCGGGGCTAGTTTTTAAAATCCAAATGACATAGGAGCTTATCTAATTAAAAAGTAGAATTTGAGACATTTTTCATGCTTAGTATGGAGTTGTGATCGGCGCATAACAACTAAAAGTTCAGAAGGGTCAAGTAATCCAAACAAGATGGTGGAGACTGGTGCTTGTCTGAAGCCTCTAATGTTTTTCAATAATATTGTGTTGAGTAATAAGATCTGACACAAACAATGGCTGCAGTTTGATAGTTTGTGGCTTCTTTGGAGTATTATACAAATATTATGAAGTATTACATAAAAATGAAAGTATACAGACATTTATCATCAATCAGCCAAACTAATCAACAAGTAAAGCTTTGGAAGTTATTTATACAAAGAGTCCTGATTAGAGATAGGCCGATATAAGGCTGATATTTGCACTTGAATCTACAGCATGGACCAATATTTAGTTTTGACTGACCTGCTGCCTTGAAAATATGCAAAAAGCATTATTTATACATTATACATTTTAGTGCTGCATAAAACGTGACTACACTGTTCTGTAATAACTTTGTTGTAAAAGTAGATTTAATTGAAAATTTGGGGAATATAATAAAAATCTGCCCTACATGTCCAAAAATATCGGCAGAACTTATCAGTCATCTGATGCTCTGGATTCTAAACAATCACTATCACCCATATCACTTGTTCTCTACTTCTGATGTTCTTCTTATAATTTACAAATTACAAGTTGCATAGCTAACCCTATCACTCAAGTACATTGCAAACCAATTCAATTTCTTTATGTTTTCTAGAATTTTTTGGGAAATTACCAATTACCAAAAACTTAATTTCTTCAAACACTACCATGGAAATTAATTTGTTTTTCTAGTCTTGCCAACTAAAACTGTTTTATGATAACTCATAAAAACTCAAAGACATTTCCCATTGGACTCTGTCTATCTGTCTGTCACTCTCTCCACTGTCTCCTCCTCCATAGCTCCACGCCTGTTAAGCTCTTGACTCGAGGCATCTCCTCTGTACAGACAACAATACTTTCTTAATAGCCCAACATGGAGAACGTGCCTGTGGGGTGATGTCAGCTAAGGCCGGTCATGCCATAAGAAAGGACTATGTAGTAGACTTGATCTTTTGAATCTCACAGGGCAGCTGCTTCCCCGTTCTCCATCTGTGAATTGTGTATGTTCAACGCTTGCCTTTGTTACTCTTTGGCGATGCAAGTGACCCGGGGCAAGTCAAGACATCCAATATGAACAGACCTATACTCAGATAGTGGAAGTTGGAGATGACTTCATGCAAAAGAATGGGAAAAGTACAATAATTCATGTATGTGTGATATGCAAAATGTACGCCTTTACTAGAATCATCAGCCCGGGAATTGCCCATCTCTACTGAACTAAACGTAAAAAGTAGCTGAAAAACTTGAAAATCACTTCATGACATCATAAGGTGGAACAGCATTTTGAGATTTGGAGATGCAGACAGACTAATAATAAAGGGTTACTCAAACATGTGAATGAAACAAACCACAACATCCGGTATGTTTTTGATGAGGTAACAATATTCTAATATGGCTTAAAGTTCACAAGAGTCAATTTTGACTTTTTAACGTTATTCCAGCCTGACATATTAATGTTTACAAAGTGTTTAGGAAAACCCAAATATTGGTTGTAGCAATATGAAGATGATATTGTGTACAAGAATAGTGATAAAATTGAAATCCTGACTTATGCTAAGATAAAATGTGGATATTTGCCACCCTGTAACAATTAGAAGTTTTCATTATTGTATTTTTGCACATTTTATCTCACACCCAGATTTTTGCCTATGCATGTACCGTAATTTCACGACCATACGGCGCACCGTACGAAAAGGCGCAGTCTCAGTTTTGTGTGCCATTACTGTATTTAACACACACATAAAGCGCACCGTACGAAAAGGCGCACAAACAAGCATGCAAATGTGCGTATTGAAAAATATATAGGGAGCAAAACTGAGTTTGGTTGTGCTTTATTTAAGTACTAATTACAACAATATTAAACAATAGTCATTATTCAAATCCGTCAAAGTCCTCATCCTCTGTTTCGGAATCGAACAGCTGCGCAAAATCCATAGCAGGTCCACTTCGCTCCTCGCTGTCGGAGTCACTGTCTGTACCGTGCGGCTCCTCAGAAATTATACCGGCTTTTGCGAAAGCTCGTTTAACAGTACCAGCAGACACGTTAGCCCAAGCATCTACAATCCATTGGCAAACTGTAGCGTAACTCGCCCGGCGCTGCCTTCCACCCTTCGTGAAGCTGTGGTCTCCTTCGGTCATCCATCGCTCCCATGCCGCTCGCATCCTTACTTTGAACGGCCGGTTCACGCCGATGTCCAGCGGTTGGACTTCTTTCGTCAGCCCTCCCGGAATCACAGCAAGCGTAGCGTTCATTTGCTTCACTTGTTTTTTCACGTCAGCGGTGAGATGAGCACGCATAGAGTCATAAATTAGAAGCCACCTCGCCTTATTTCGCGGAAACTCAGCTGCGTCTTCTTCACCTGTCGCAGTTCGTTTTCCATCTTCCTCCACTTACGAACCATCGACTCGTTAATGTTGAAATTTCTCGCGGCGGCTCGATTCCCATGTACCTCCGCGTAACTGATCGCCGTCAGTTTAAATTGAGCTTCATAGGCGTGTCTCTTTGCCATTTTCAGGGTTGTTAAAACAGCAATGTTGTGCATAAAGCACATACCTGTTCTTTTATACACAAGCCACGCCCACACTTCCCCCTTTAACGTTCTCATGCTTTTTCTAACACGTCCGCCTCACATGGGGCGCACCCCTTTTTCTATCACGTCCGCCTCACACAAGGCGCACTGCACGAAAGGGCGCGTGGCTCATTTTGAAGAAAATCTAAGACGTTTATATGCGCCTTATGGTCGTGAAATTACGGTAATAGTGATACTTAGCTTCAACTCGACCCGGTGTCATCTTGTGTCTGCCAGGAGCACCCAACTGGAAATGTTTGGGTGTTGGGGAGGAAGTCAAAGATAAGAGAAGAGATAAGTGGCATCAACATCACTCCTTTCGTTTGTGTGTCTGTGTGTGTCTGTGTGTGTCTGTGTGTGTCTGTGTGTGCCTGTGCCTGTGACTGTGGGTGTGTCTGTCTGTGTTTTGATTCGAACCCTCTCATTCACTGCACAGACTAGGGCCCTGCTTATTTTCCAGAAGTCTCTTCAGTAATCAAGTGCTGTTTGTGCATCAACACCTCTTACAGGTCTGTATACATATACTATGTTGATTGCACCCTTCATTATGACTTTGGTTTAGGGAGGTCTCCAGTTTTGAGAGAGTTTTGAGTAGAGGGGGCAGATATTTCCATTTTGCTTTATAGTGATGTATTTGAAAATGTATAGACCAAGCTAAGACCTACTACGAGCCATTTGAGCCATTGATAAAGTACTGCTGTAGTTGACTGAAGAAATTCATGGTTGACTAAAGAAAGCTAAACTAAACCATCACGTATCTCACTGTAACTGACAACTGCACCCACAAGACTACACCTGCACTGGAGTTCAACAACTATTTATGCAGAAAAAGCACTAGGAAACAATGTATTTACATAAAGACAGATTAAATTTGTGAATCATGAGTTTAATCCGGTTTGATAATCTTGCATGTAAATCCCCCAAAATAGATCACTCACTCACTAACTTCCCCTTTCTGATGTAAATTGTCCCATATAAATGATCAGAATATAATTGTGGATTAAGACGCCATCAAATGGTTAATTGCCTAAAGGACTACAACCCTAATAAAGTGTCATTAGAAGGAATAGAGACCTTCACAACAATTTATTTATTTATGAAAAACATTTTTTGTGTGCTACTTGATACTTTTTAATATTTGAATCAATTTTGGACAGTTTTTTTTCCTGCTCTCTTCAAGTTTTCCACACCCTTAATACCACACCCTGAAAGTAATCAATGTCCATTAAAGCCATGTAAGCAAGTACAATAATTAGTCATGAATCAACTGTATTGATTAACAAGTAAAGCGTTGGGTTAAGTGATAGCACCTTAAAATCAATAGCACTTACAGGATCTTTCTGTTACATGGAAGTTTTATGGATCTACTTCATCTATATGTGCAATGAAACAGGTGTTATTTTTCTTCTTTGTGTGTCAGTTTTACGTCCGTGTGAAACTGCTGGTCAGTCTGTAGTGTCCGAGGAGTTTGTCTATTACCAGGGTGACGATGTATCCAGTAAGACACTAAAGTTTATAAAGCCTTTCCAGGGTCACACCTAAGAAGTTTGATTCACTCCAGATTTATTTGAGTCCAATGGGCGGAGGTGTAGTACAGACTAAGGTCAAATAAAACTGGTGTGTTATGCAGATGTGGCGTGATTTACTGCGTCTGAGTGAAGTTTTTGTTATTATAGTTTGTGGACACGTGTTGATGGCTGCAACAAAACCAAGGCTCCTAATTACTGTTTAGCGGGTGTATAATTTAAGAGTGGTGACAATATGAAGACTAGCTATAGTGTTGTAATCATGGTACTTGTTTTGACAGAAGTAGCTGATGATGAGTATATGTTTACTTAGGCTACATCTTACAAAAGTTACTTATTTTAAATACTCAAGTAGATTTTTGGTTACACAAAGTAAAGGTCCTATATTACTCAATATTGACTCTTGTGAGCTTTAAACCATGTTAGAATGGTGTTAACTCCTCAAAAACATACCTGTAGTCTTGTTTTGTTTCATTCACACATTTGAGTAATCCTTTATTATTAGTCTGTCTACATCTCCAAAACTCAAAATACTCTGTTCCACCTTGTGATGTCATGAAGTGGTAGTTTTCAAATTAACAGCTACCTTTTGCCTTTTAGTTCAGTAGAGATAGGCATTTCCAGGGCTTCCAAGTGTTTACAGAATAAGAAATACATTAAAATCACAACACAAACAAATTAAAACATAAATAATCATCATGAAATTAAAAAGAGAGAGAGACATTAAATTAGAGAGAAGAGTGTGGAATGAGAAATGAAAACCTTTCAGTCATATGCACAGCTAAACAGATCTGTTTTGAGCCTGGATTTGAACAGCGTCAAACTAGAGGCCTGTCTCACATGTTCAGGGAGACTGTTCCAGGTTTTAGCTGCATGAATCTGAAGTGCTGACTCCCCGAGTTTAGTCCTGACTCTGGGCACCAGCAGGAGGCTGGTCCCTGAGCTCCTCAGAGTGCAGACGGTTCATATGGCACTAACATGTCACAGATGTACTTTGGTGCTCGGCCGTGGAGAGACTTGTACACATTAGAGCTGGTTTAAAGTCTATTCTCTGAGCCACAGGAGCCAGTGCAGAGACCTGAGCACAGGACACATGTGGTCATACTTCTTGGTTGGAGTCAGGACCCGAGCTGCAGTGTTCTGGATGTACTGCAGCTCTCACAGCTCATTTGGAGAGGCCAGTGAGCAGGTTGTTACAGTAGTCTAACCTACTGGAGAAAATTATTCAAGATTAAATTATGCAAGTGAAGTTTAGAGCATTTAATACCATATGACGTCACAAGGAGTGTTTTCTGTTTAAGAGAAGAACTCTGCCTATACGCAGGGTTTGTTAAAAAAGTTAAATGTGTGAATAAAACAAACAAAACTCCAGGTATGTTTTTTGATGAGGAAACATAACATAGATCAGAAGATTGTGTAATATGGTCCCTTGAACATGACTTCCACAAAATAAAAAATACCTCAACAACCAAAACACACATACCCACTTCATACAAAGACTCCTTTTGTGAATCTAAATTTATGATTCAGTGTCAAAAACCAAGGCCAGGAATTTTACACATAACTTAGAAAAATGCTGGTTCGTCAGGTCAGTGTGAATATCGGGAGAAACTGTGATACAATTATAAATATGCACTGTGCCCCTGATCCTGCAGATTATGATCTTTTTAATCTGTTATTTTCATGGTTTGGGGTTCATCCAAATTAGTGTCTTGAGGGTTGTTTATGGCTGGCCCCAGATATTATTTTCTCCCATTTAATCCCAATCTCACTTGTTTTTGAGTGGAAAGCAGTACTAGAATGAACTGAAAATTGCATCTAGCAAAGTCAGGAGGTCAAATTGAGACTCTTCTAAAAGGATTATGTATTTAGCTAATTAATTTGGTTCCACGTTCTCTCACCAGTTCAACTTGTGGCTATTTGTAGTTTGTTTGTTTTTGTTTTTCATTTTGAAGTCAGACACCAACTGTTCATAAGGCATCAAAACTATTCTGCTAACAACTCTAGGCCTGTAACAAATTAACAGTAACATATTTTGAAGTACAAGTTATTGCTACAGAGAAATATGGTAATAATTGATAACATTGAAAATATTTAAAGCCACTGACACAATAAAGCAATAAAGCTGATGATACATTTTTGCATGATATTCTAGCCAGTAAAGAAAGTATTGTAAGTATACTACCACTATTAGCCTTTAGTGGTATATGTGTGCACACTGCGGTAATTAATTATATGTATAAATGCGGAACATTCACAACTTTATTCACAGCTCATTTACATATCAGTGCAGGTCCAGTAATATATATACAACCACTATAGTCACTTACAGTAGGCCAGTGTTAGAGAAAACAGGCTCTTTATGTGTGGTATCTTACAGTAGCTAAGTGCTAATCAAAACACATGTCCAACACTCACCGCTGACACAGGCTCCTCTCAGATCAGAAATAAAAGTCCTTTTAATCCTGACTCAGGTTACGTTTACGAATCACCCATAGAACTATAATAAAATCTTATTATACATCCATGGAAACACCTTATCACCCTACATCGGAAACGATTTACGTCTTGATTTGCGATTTGCCGCCTGAAACCTGGTCACATGACTAGGCTGGCGTCACGTCGTCACGACACGACGTGGGTGATGAATGATCAATGATAAATATGATAGCTATAGTAATTATTGTGGCAGGCCTACTATCAACTCTTGAAACTCCTAAAACTCATATTTTATGCCTAAACCTTAGAAATACATTGTTCTATAAGTACTGTCACAGAATGGTGTAGTCTACAGTTTTGGCTATTGTAGTAATCAAGGGAAGAGTACCTCAAAGCACATACTGTTCTCATCCTTGTTATCTCAAGCTATCTCCTCGTGACTCGTATTGGTCATGATTTCTGTGTGAATAAGATACACATGCAGGCTCACAGCAGTCCAAGCTTCCCTAAGGCCTGGGGGGTGGAGTGAGACAGATGTGACCCCTGTCCAGACTGCACTGCTGCTTTCACCAGAGCTGCACCCGGAGGAAAGTGATGTTTGGAGCTTGTTTCTTGTCAAATATCACGCGTCAAATCTAACCTTGTTGCACTAAAGTGAGTGACAAGCCTGGAAAGACCTGACTCTCAAATGTAAACAAACCTCCGGGGGTCTCAAGAGGTTAGAGTCTAGACCACAATCAGTCATTGTCAGGAAACACACATGAAATTCATGTGCAAACAAAACAGCACACAGATCAGATGAGGGCTTGTGTCAGGAGTTACGCAAGAAAGACAGGATTTGCCAACAATGAATAATAATGATTTCCTGCATCAAATTTAGGGAGGAGTGGTGCAGTGTTTTTGTTATGGATGTTTGTAAAATGAAGTTATCTCATACCATGCTATTCCATTCTGCCAGACAGCAAACGGGAAGTAGTAGCTGGGATTAGCACTGATATGATATCAGATGTTGGCGCCGATGTTGAAAAATTTGGTGCATAGGATATCATTTTCATCCACAAATTGGTGTAATAAGACAATTTACTGAACAATGTTGACTCAAAACATGTCATAATATTAAACATTTTTACAAAGCTGTTCAAATGATAAAATGATAAATAGCAGTTACAGAACACATTTGGATTATATTTCACCATATGCTGTTTGCGTTTAAAGGAAATGCATTATCTTTTCATTCAGTCAGTCTCTGCCCTAGTATCGGTTGTTATCTGGTATCAGCAAATATTTAAAGTCAAAGTATCGACATTGATATCGAAACAGAGAACGTTGAATCAGTGCATCCCTAAGTAGCAGCAGCTAAATCTGCTACAATATATGGTTTATTTTATAGGGCTAAGGAATTTATACACTGTCCCTGACAAATATAGAATAAACCACCTGACTTATGTTTCTGTGAGAATATTTTAGTCACTAGAATTGCTGACACCTTGAACATTGTCAAACATCACTAGTGTAACAGAATAACAAGTCTTCATAATTATCACACTGTATATGAAAGTTATATGAATAAATTGTGAAAAGAACATTATTTTAATTGTGGAGGTAGAATTTTATCAATGCTGACTTAACAAGTGAAATGAAGAGGTTTGCAGTCTGGTATGATCTCTCATTTATGACAACTGTACAGGGAATTAGTGTTTGAATAATTTATACACTTACCCTTTATTATACATTAACATTTTTTATCTTCATGTGCCTGTTAAATCTGCTTATATGAGCCAACTCTCATTATTTTACTACTGTTGAAGTCACTGTAAGACCCTGTTGTTGGCGACTCTATCTGGCTTTTAAGAGACATATAATACCACCTCCATTTGCAATGCGTTTGTCAATAGTCTGGCTCCTCATATTGATATTTGCATTATAACATGAGATCATGTAAATGTGCTCTTTTATTGGTCAGTCAGTGTCACCACTTCCTGGAAACAAGACAAACACACACTTCACTATACAAAAGGAATTTCTGTTCAAAATGACTTGATTTCAGGATATGAACCTAAATTTTGTCATATTAATTTTGCCTATTTGTCTTATTTCAACATATTTCTGGCTTTTGATACACCTTTTAATATACTATACCAATAAAAAATGGCCCTAATAATCAAGTTATTATTATTATTATTATTATTATTATTATTAATTATACAATTATTAACTCAGAAATGCCATACTCCATGGAGACAGTATTTTTTTGCTCCATTTTGTTTTCTGTGTTCCACTTTATGGCATTAAAATTATATATCTAGGTGGTGTATATATATATATATATATATATATATATATATATATATATATATATAGGTGTTTTTATTCCTCAAAAGTGCCTTGAAAATATGCATTTTTAAAATGTTATGGTGGCTTCACTTGTTTCTCTTCATGGAGTTCAGTTTAATGCTTTACTGTGGCACATTCCAGGCAAAAAAAAATAAAATGTAGAGACAAGCTGGTGGTCCGCAGAAAAATTGCATGCAACTTAAACTAATATCAGACAAACTATTACTACTAAATACCGGTACTCAAATCCAGATTAATATTTTTATTTCAAGTCATTTTAACACCAAAACCCAATCGCTTTATCCAGTCTTCCTACGACATCTGCAGCTGTATAGAAACATGCCACATTTTGTCAGCACACAAAGCCATGTATATTTGCACCTGACCTCTCACGAATCTGCCCAATCTGGGACGCCCCTAATCTGGCAGTGAAAAGGGGGACACACTTGCACCCCTCTGCCGACTGCTGGCCCTGCTGGTGACCCTCATCGGGGCCATAGACGGAGCATGTGGGATAGCAGCTCTTTCCTTTCATTAACATTCGAGCATCAATCAAAGGCTCCGCCCACACACCCGCCGGTTGACATCTGTTGTGTTGTGCGGCTGACCTAAGCTCCCATCCAATCACGTGTGTTTTTATTCAAATAACTGCAGAGTCAGACACACACGAGCCGAGCCGACAGTGTTTATCCCTTTGACGTCTGCTGCCAAAATATTCATGGCTCATTTAAATGTGATCCTTAAAAGCACAATGCATTATGGGAGTGCAGTTGCCTTGATGTGTTTTGCAGCGGGGTCGAAAGTGGAGACAGATCAGACGTTGAGGGGGCATTATTTCCACACTCCAAATGTGCACTTTCACTACTTTTGCTACTTGAAGGTTAACAATCCTCTTTGTAGTGATTAGGAGGAGCTGGAGTGTGCTGGTGTTTTATAACTTTGCTAGCCTCTTAAAGCAGTTACACTTTTGAATCGTTTTGCTAATATTGACATAAAGAAGGACAGGAAATCCAATCTCTGGTCTGACAGTTTACTGAATGTGCCTACTGCCATTAAATGTTGGTAGTGGTATTTGATAAAAAATGTAGATTAGTACCAAAGTAGTAGTAATCATGGAACTTTTAGTCTTAAAGATTAAAATAGTATATTCTTTCTTATATTTGCAATCATTTTAAATCCAGAATGATATGTACCTATATATTTATATACAGCAATATAGAGCTGAGGTATATTTGTATCACTATATTTCTATTTTACTTGTACATATACATTTATATAATTATGCCTTAGTGACACGAGTCTCCTGCTATTTTTGCTACTTATTTAGAATTTATTATTACCATTTGTTGTCTTTGTTATTATAATAAATTGTGATGTGTGAGCTTCTCTGTCCAAATTATTTCCCTTGTGAATCAGTAAAGTTTATCAAAGTTTAATTATATTTGTCCAGCCCCCACACCCTCTGTCTCACCCTGATTCAGACAGTACAGACAAGTTGGTTTATTCCAGTGATGCATGTGAACCAAATGAGATAATTGATTCTGCAGAAATCCACAATGTTTTTCAGTCTCTTGTGATATTTTTTTTCCTTTCTTTTTTCCTCATAAGGAGCCACATGCATGCCCCTGATTGGCTAACCCAAATATCAATCACAACCATTTTTATCTGGGAGATATAACAGTGACCAGAGGCACATCTTTGTAAAGCACTGAAGAAGCATGTTTTCCCAGGTAATCATATTTACACGCATAACCCAAACCTACTCATTCCCAGATGTAGCTTGACTCGGCATATCTCTGAGGTGCTAGATCCTTAGCTGTTCAGCGGCTGCACTTTCACTGCTCTTGGTATTACTTGAAAGCTGCAGAATCCCCTCTCGCTCATGGTGATTAGGAGTGTGTAGAGTGTTGGATTTGGATCTCCAGTGGGACATGCCAGGGCGGGACATGCCAGGGGGCGGGATAAGCTCCGGTCTCTTGCAGTATGAACGCTCAGACTGGAATACAGTTGATGTGATTACCATCCTGGAAATCACTGAGGAGACCAAATTACCACATTCACTCACACTCTTGGCTTCCCTTGTTCTTCTGCCCTGGTCTCTCTCCCATGAAGCTATAGCCTCTTTGCTAACCCAGGTTCACTCTGCTGTCATGCCATGCCCAGTGGAGCCAAACTAATCACAGACACATCCCGGATCAGTCCACACACAAGTCAAGTCATTTCCTAAACCTGGGATTGTTTTTCGCTCATATCCAGAGAGGTGGAAAACGGATATTGTACCTCATCGTTTGGAAAGTCCTATTACTGCTGTCGCCTCAGTCTATTTCAACAGCTATTTCGATTAAATTCTTTGTGCCCTGAATCTGTAGTCATGGCTGTTAAGTCTGTCATGATAATATTGTTCAATATTTGAAAGATGGAACAATAGATTTGCAGTGATTATTTATCGTGAGCACTTTTCTTTGTACGAAACAGAAACTTTGTGTTATTTTTATGTACTACAGTATGATTTGAGGTATAGAGAGTTGAATAAATAATTTCTATTTCTCACAATGTCAATGCAAACTAAGTGCCACATCAGAACAAGTATTAAGACCACATAGACTATGCCCATGGACCATTATGGAACCTACCTGGATGAGGGATTACGCAAATATAAGACATAGTAATATAAAAAAGTTTTACAATTTAATGTGGAAAATGACATACTATTCTCTAAAGAAAGAATCAATATTGAGTATCGTGTCTATTTCTTGGTATTGAAATCAAGTTTGACAGCACTATTCATTACCCTTCTTTTCTGCTTAAATGGTTATTAGCCTTAGACAGTTTTCCTTCACCACATCTGCCCTCGCTTTTAGTATCTCTGGAAACCAAGTTGAGGAAATTACATTAAACTTATTAGGTTTAACCTTTTTGCCCCTCACTTAGCTAGCCCTTTATACTTTTGTTGTCCCACTTCCTGCCCCCCTCGACCCCACTCTCATGAGCCACTGTGGAACTTGTGCCAATGAAATTTCTTATGTCATTGTGCGTCTTTTGAAAAGGGGCGTCCCACTTTACAAAGGAAAACCACAGGAACACGGACAGGCAGCTTGTGTACAAGATTTGGGAGCCTCTAAAAAAGCATTATTGACTTGGCTCTTCCTGGCATTCCCGCAGACTTGACCACACAAGAAGAGAGCAGAGCCTGTGGAGATGGAGAAGAGGTTCTATCAAATATTTACTGTGCACTTTGTTATTCTTGGGTTTGCATATTGGTTGACTACAAGGACAGACATAAGGAAACCGCGATGAATGAATGTAGTGTAGTAGAGCAATAAAGTGTGATATATGGTGCTCATAAAGGAGATTTCTCTTATTGCCAAGTTGAATACACGCAGAGTTGGATTGAGGTCAGGAGTTTAGTAGTAGGGAGAGTTGTAAAGCTTGAAGACTTACATAAGTTTACAGTGACTATGACAACAGAAGGTAACCATTTTGAAGTGTATTCTTGTTTTCTTGTTCTTATTTGGCACAGTCCTTCAACCTCTTGGCAAGCATTTACACCAATTAACTGAAAACTAATATTTAAAGGACAAGGTAGCAGAGCGTTTTGATCTTTGGAGATGCAGACAGCATACTAATACAAGATTACTCAACACGTGAGAATGAAACAAAGCAAATCCAGGTATGTTTTTGATTAGGTAACAGTATTATAACATGGCTTAAAGCTCACAGGAGTCTGTTTTGGGTAATATAGGAACTTTAATGCAAAAATTGAGTATGCTCAAACACATTTTAAGTTTAGGCTTGTACCTGACTTGTTTTCATATATTATTCCATAAAAGTTGTCTTGCCCCAGTACAGATCTATTATATAAGCAGTGTGTGGTTAGAATGCTAGTTATTATCATTAACTCATTAACTCTGTTTCTCTGTCTCTGTTTTGGCCTCTGAAGTTGTGAAACATGCTTATAAACTAATCACAGTAAATGATTAGGATGCTTGGAATACATAAGGTAAGTGTGGAATACATTGTGGAATCATTGTGGACCACTATAAACTGTTTAAAGGGGCACTTTGTAACTTTTCCACCTGCTTCTGTTCCACAGTATGACATTACTTTTATTTATCACTATGGAGACACCAGAGGTCCAGGTTACATGTCTGATCTGTGGAGAGGCGAGCCCACTCACAATGAGAATGCAAGATTTTAAGTCACTAAAAACCCATGTTATTGAGTAAATGCAAGATGGATATGTTAAATGCCATGATGGGACATTTCAGACAAAGCAACAGCATCTCCATGGAGACAAGCAGATGAGAAGTTACACAGTGCACCTTTAAAGACAGTATTCAAGAGGTAAATTCACTGTACAGCCATATGTAGAGAAGTTATATTCTGAATGCAAAGATAGTTCATATATATGCATTATGACCTTTTTCATATAAGATTCTCTCTAATCCCATACTGCTGCACAGGACTGAGCCAACCCCAGTGATGTGGCTTTGAGGATATTACATTTACAGTAGGTGATTAGCAAAGCGCGGAGTCCTTGTGAAAGATGAATCCAGCCGCAGAAATTCGCTAGCATGTTGCCTCACAGATCAAAACTCATTTCAGGGGAGGGGAGGAGGGAGAAGAGGTTACGCATTGCTGCATTTGGGGTCTTTCACATGTGGAGAAAGGACATTTTTTTGGACTTCCCCCTCCCGCCCATTATATAAAGCACAGCCAAAATCCTATGGTTATGTTATGCGAATGTATTTTCAACCTTCATCATCTCTTACCCCAGACTTTGTAGCGACATAGTGGATCAACAGTTCTCAGCCAAACCACAAATATACTACAATACAAGAATGGAAAATGTAGGTCATTTAGCTCAGTATGGACTACGAAGAAAGAAATTACAACTTATTTCAAGTCGATTTTTTACATCTTTGATGTAAATATAACACTTTGACTAAACAGTCCATAAATGTATTTCGGCCTTGCTTTGATGTTCATGCCAGTTTCCATGTGCCTGGCTGGATACTGCATCTATTAGACAGGCCAACAATAATAAACGAACCATTTAAAACATATTCCTGGCATACTTCATGTAAACAAGACTAACATGCATGGGCCAAAAGCATAGTTCAACCATGTTTTGACTTTATTTCATTCGATCATCAGATGACAATATTTATCTACTATGCCTACACCCAAAACTTTCAGCAGTAAGTTTTTCTGAATTGTCTAAGTTGCCTATAGTTCCACTCTGAATTTGAATTATTTGCCATTTCTATTCTTGTTTTTATTGTACAGTTGATCATCCTAGCCACATTCATTTCTTTACATGATGGACAAAATGTGGTGCATTGTGGGTGTTCTGTTTGCATCACTAGAGCCTAAACATACAGGCAAAAATCTCTTGTACAATTTGATATAATAGTCTATAATTTAGAGGAATCATGGTTGTAATTGCTATATAATTCATTCAAATGAGTTATAACTACAGATTAAACCAGACCGAACTAAACTGAAGTGCAGACTAAACTGGATGGTCAAGAAAAACTACTACTGGCTTATCAGACCACTCCTTTTCGGACAGAGGTGTAATTGTGTTGAGTTTGTTTAATCTGACTTTGTATAAAACCTGTCTTTAGTATGACTATCAGCTTTTAGTGAAGTTGCAGGGGATTTTCATAGTACTGGGAGAGAGGGAAACTCCGGTGCGGATCACTGGAGAGGCTGGATCAGAGCTGGCGCTTACATTGTGAGTGCATTGACGTGATGTGTTGCCAGGCAAGTTGAGCTTAATCTGCCAGTTTCCATTCATACTGGAAGTCAGTTTGAAACGATGAATTTGAGTATATAATTATTGCTTGAGATAGCTTTTTAGGTTTTTTTAATAGTTTTTTTTTTTTTGTTTTTTGCAAATCCAGTATTATGGTAAACGAGCTTGTCTGTAGGTGTATCTCTTTCAGATGGTTAAGTCAACACCATTTAAAATACTCATGTGATATCACACTAAAGGAGCTGTTTACTTTACAATTGGTGCCTCTAAATGGAAGAAAGCGTGGCACGAGCTGGACAATAACTTCATCGTGCTTGGTTAGTTACGGTATTGTGGTCGACAGTGTTTTGAGCCCTGACCCGTACGCTCCCCACTGACTGAAAACACACGGTAACAATGCACTGCAACGTGATTGGCCGAAAGACCACGCACTTTTGTCCAATGGGAGCACGCTGAGGCTGTAGTAGTAGATTTGGACCCCAGAGAAGGAGGGAGAGGGAGAAAGGGAAAGTGATTACTGATTCACAATGTGCTTTATTTGAACTGGGAGCAGCAGCCAGTAAGAGCTACCCACACTGTGAATATAATTACTGTGGTTTCCCCAGAAAAAGGTGATAGTGATTCATGTAGATCCACTATTGGTCAGAGGGGTTTTTTTTAACAATTTTTACAGCAAGTACTATAAGAAAATATGATGATTTGAGCGCAGTTTTCATATACTGTAATGGGTTAATATAAGAACTAAAAAATCTGAACTAAACCAGGTCAAAACTAAGTCCACAACCCACCAACTAACTAAAAACCAGCAGGGCAAATCTTTATTATGAAACCATGGACGTCCAAATTGTCCAAATTGACAGACTTTTTATAAAATATCCACTGTGTGACGATTTCTGGTTTGTCTCCATGGAGATGTTATTGCGTTGCCTGGAATGCCCCACTGTATGGCATTAGACTCCTTTATCTCCATGGAGACAAGCAAGTGACATCACTGTGCTAAGTCAGAGAATCTGTGTATAGGTGATCACGCAAACAGTATGAATGCTTGTGTTTCAAGGATTTTCCCAGCAAATTGTAATTCAGTTAGTGCAGATTTAATGTCATTTAACATTCCAGGAAAAGCTATTACATCTCCATGGAGACAAAGAGATGGAGATGGGGATGAACCAGGGCTCAATAGTGATCATTTGGAGTGATAATGGTTATGCGCTAATCTTGTGACCTTTGAACTTCCCAGACACCAATACCACAGTTGTTTTTAAAGTTAAACCCGCTGATGTCACATGACCAGTCCAGCGTTCAGTTACATAATGTTATTAGGCAAGGCAAGGCTAGGCTTGCAGTAGTGACTTCATACTCTTGGCAAACCATGTCCAAAACTTCTGAAGCTACACTCTGGATATGTTTTTGAAATGTTACACCCCTTAGAGAAAAAAAAACAATAATGAACTTAACTCCAGAATGTTTTTATAGTAACCTCCACATGTGCACAAGATTGAAATCACTTAATCCTTAACAAGAACAAAGTGTGTAAGGTTCAGCCATAGTTGAAGCCTGAGAGTGATTTGAAAAGTTGATGTAAGATTGTGGACTTTTCATCAGATCCATTGTTCTTATTAATTATATGACAAAATATAATTGGCATGAACTTGTATGTTTTAAAAATGGTGTAATAGTTTCAGAGAAATGCTCGACTTATAAAAAGTTCTAGAAACATCAGTTAGTATGTGTAGTGTATGGTGTAAAATATGGTGTCTTATTGCATTTTTTGGTTCAGTAGAGGACAATTCTTTCCATCAAGGTCAATTTTGCTGGCCAATATGAATGAAGATATGCACCTGGCCAAGTTACTCAGATCAGATCTGTGGAAAGGAACTACAGTAGTAGCTTATCACCACTGAGTGTGGAGTGAATGAAAAATGAACTGTAAAGTGCTTTGGGTATCTTGAAAGGCGCTATATAAATGCAATGATTAATTCATTAATATTCTTAAGCTCAAAAAGTACGACACATATCTTATAATGTTCAAAGTAGTAATTTTGTTGTTGGCCCGTAATTGTCCTGAATTGTTTTCCATTATGTTCATTAAAGTAATATTTGTTACCAGATTTGTATCCCTCTTAAACCTACCTACAGCACATGATGCCTTCAAGACACTAGAGCAAATATATTATTACCACTGGGTAAACATTTCACTAAAGAGGCAGCAGCAGCAGCGGCAGGAGGAGGAGCTCTCTGTGGGAAGGAAGGAAGCACTTGAGATGTTTCCAGGCCTCTAACAGCTCGGGTGCTCTGCGGTCCACCAGGCTTTTAACACATCCACACTTTTATTATGGAAAAGGATCAGTGGAACATGGGGCCAGTGGAAAGTGTAGACGCTTAAAAAATACATAAATCATAAGTAATATCTCATAAACATTTGACAAGTGTTGAGACTGATAAAGCTCCCAAAAATGAAAAACAAAATGTAAAGAAGTTCTTACCAAGCTATATTTAGTTGCCATTATTCTTTTTTCTGCTTTGGATAATAACAATAAAGTGTTTTGACAATGTGATTTTGTTTTGATTTTCTTTCTTGTTTCCTATTACTACGCCAAAAATGTGCATCTCATTCTTTGTTGGAGCAAACAAGGGCATCATGAGGTCAACATGCATAATTTTGTTTTTATTGTCATTATTTCAAGATTTTATAAGTACAAAAATGAATAGGTTAGTTAAAAGTATTAAATGAGCTTTTATATCTATATTATGAATGGGGTATTGCCTCTTGGCAGTCTTAATACAAGTTGGCCATCTCTCTTGAGAAAAGTTGGTGATACCAAATAAGTCATTTTGGCACTAAATTGACTGAATATCATATCACATGGCGAAACATTTTGTGAGACAAGCAGATGATGGACACTCCACCGAAAAGCTGCGTGCACTTTTAAAGATCCTGTATTACGAAATTGACTCTTGTGAGCGTTAAGCCATGTTAGAATGTTGTTACCTCCTCAAAAAGTTATGTGGAGTTGTGTTTTGTTTCATTCACACATGTTTGAGTAACACTTTATTATTAGTCTGTCATCTCCAAATGCTCTTTTCCACCTTGTGATGTCATGAAGCAGCAGTTTTGAAGCAAACAGCTACATTTTACTTTTAGTTCAGCAGAGATGGGCAATTACAGGCCTGAAATTCTCCAAATGATTCAAGTGAAGGTGTATGGATAAAAGTGGAGTATTTCCTGAATTGCCCTATGACATCACAAGGTGGAACAGAGTGTTTTCTGCATGAGAAAAGAACCCAGCCTATATGCACAATTTTTGTGTTGAACATGTGTGAATGAAACAAAACACAACTCCAGGGTATGTTTGTGATGAGGAACCATTATAACATATATCAGAAAATAGGAAAGTAGTGTAGCACAGGCCCATTAAGTAGAACCAACATCAAAATAAAAAAAACAAAAAAACAAAAAAAACGCAGAGTTACAAACTTGCACTGTTAATAAATGCCTTCTCTCAGATGTTAATGCTCCTGGCTGTGTTGACAGTGTGAACCGTGAACTTCAGATTGATTTTAAAAGATGACCTACAAGTCTAACCACACTATTGGACATTCTGTAATTTCTTGACTTGACTTAATTGTTCCTGCATGTTGTATTTGTCGTATTTGGTTACAAGTTCCCTCCTTTGCCCATAAACAGAACATATGCAGTTCAATTCCCACTGGCAGTATTCCATGTTGTAACGTAGTCCTGACTTGATTTTCTATGTTCATACTTTGAAAGCTTGGATCAGACATCTTCACTCTGCTTATGTAAACAGCGTGGTTCTGGAGTGAGGCGTGTTGACATAAGGATGGACATAATGCACTGGGACAGGCCAAGTGTATTAGCATGTGCCCCCGGAGCTGTTTTCTGTTCAGATACAACTGGATTCACGTGTGATCAAAGAGGGACAAGAGCAGGACAGTGTGGCTCACATCAAATACCTGTGTCAGAAGACTCATCAGCAGGGAATTGCAGGAGGTGAAGAACCCAGAAGAGAAAAAAGTTGATGATCGTAGTGCACTGCCTCCTAAAGATGATTATCTGTTCAAAATGCCACCACAATATCCACTTTGTGTTGGACACTTTTTAGCTGGTTGTGATTGGAGGGGTGCTCTGCCTATAAATTGCTAAATCAACACAGAATTCATCAAAAGAATAATCCAAACAATGAGGTGTGCTTGTACTGAGGCTTTGCCCTTTAGCTGTGGTGTGGTCAGACGGCTGCTGAGCCCAGTCCTGTTTATGAGAATGGGGCTGTTTGTCAACAAAAAGCCCTGTGGTTTAGCCATGTAAATCCGCAGTGGTCTAAGTGGTGGTTTGCACATTTGGTCTAATGTGTGAATGCTAACACAGCTACCACACAAACAGAGCAGAGATGTTTTAGTTTTGCAATGATAGGGAAAGATTCTAAAGTCAACAATATTAGATTTGTATTCAAATAAAAAAAATACCAAACAATCAAATACATTGTACAGGAAAGGAAAATAAATTTGTGAAAATATATGTAAATGTTTTACTTATGCGTCACTGATCATGATGATCATTAACTATTTTTTCACTTTTACACAAACACATACTACGTTGGATGATTCTGGGACCACTTTAATATCTGGTGAAAGTGAAGTCAGAATCCTATCCTGATCTTAGTCTTTGTGCAGGGGTCTTATATGGGCTCTTAGCGCCTCGTTCCTCCTAATGCCTGTGTTATGGGAAGGGACAGCCAGGACTCCAGGGAGCTCCTCTGCATTCTCTCACATGGGAGACTCAGGCTGCATCTATATAAGGTAAAAGATCAGCGTCAGGCGGTGGATTGGCAGATAAAGACCAAAATGAAACGTAAACACCAGTCCTGGGGCCCACCTTTCATGTGCACTGATCCTTTTGGAGCACAGAGCAGAAAAATCTCTGCTAAGCCAGAGCCCAGAGCACCTTGACCTTTACATGCTATCGCTGCAGCTACTCAGATGAGAAACAACAGAATAACTTTGTACTGAGCCAACTTTAGCTCCACTCTCAGCAGTCAGCGCGTTTATTTGGCCTTCTCATTTTACTGCTGGACCAATTAACACCTTGTTGAAGCAGTGGGTGTAATGATGTGTGTATACATCAGCAGCATACAGAGGGAGTTAGCGAGGACTAGCATCTATAACAGCCAGGAGGCAAGGGTTTGTGTGTACATTAAGGTGAACAAGACTAATTGGCTTTACAAAACACTATAACAGCAGTCAATGTTTATGTCCAAGCTTTGGCTGCTTGTATGTGTTTTCTGATAAGAAATATTTGAAGCTGCAATCTGGTATATGAGGTGCTTAATGATGGCACGATGGCAACTAGCACTCATGCCTCACACCAAAAAGGTTCTAGGACTAGGGCATTTCTTTGTCAAGTTTGCATGTTTCTCCACATACTTGGATTCCTTTGAGCAGTCTCCAGTCTTTCCCCAACCCAAAACACTATAAAGTCCACCAGCTATAGTCCTGACCAAGCCTAGTTTAGGATCTGGAGATGGGTCCCTGGGTGCAGCACTGTGAGCAGACTACAGCTGGACTCATGTAACTTCAGCTTGCAATACTCTGGTGGTTGTATCAGTGCCTTTAATAGTACACCATGGTTCTATATAATTTGTGTATTTCTATCTTCCATGTAATTTTCAGTTTGGTAATTTTTAAAGCAATTAACTGCAAATAGCAATTCAAAATTAATTCCTCAAATATTAAACTGACACTATTGTTTTTGTGGTTGTCTGTTCTAATTCTTACTAACGTATCTGTTCTTGTAACTAGTGTAGAGCAAACAAAATGATCAAAATGAGTAATTCACCAAATGGCTGATGAGCTGCAATGAGCAATAAACATCTAATATCTATTCCTGTGCCTTAAAGATCTGGCAAGTTGTAGTTTCTCCATTTGATTAGTGTGTGCATGACTTTCCTTTCCAAGCCATAAACAAAAGCACAGGAATGGTAAGTCCAAATGAAACTAAATCCTTATGGGAATAGACCCCGTGGAAACTCTATCTGCAGGCTGTATAAAGTACAATGCAGCTGCTCCTATGGGCGCACAGCCTGGAGACCACTCCTCGCTGGCTGACTACTGATATTTTGGTTGCGAGACTGGTCCATGGGCCTCGGGCAGAGTTGAGGAGAAACACAGTTGCTTTGGCAGATTCAGTTTCTGTGTATGACGGAGTGGACTGACAGCGCGCATACCACAGACCAAAGACGCAACTTCAGCAACTTTGTGCAGAGGCCACTGGCACTAACATGTAATCACAGAACTGCTGGGGCTGCATACTATGGACTAAATGGCACTTATTGCAAAATCAGCATGGCAATATCACATGGAAAAGTGTGTACAGGATATAGTCTATGGTATAGTGACCTGCCTGATAAAGAACTTATAAACTCAGTATGGTGAAGTATTAGGATGCTAGAAAGGCTTTATGAAAGTGAGGAATAAGTTATGATTTAGACCATTTTGTTAACTAAATACAAATATTGATATATTTTTAAACATTTCGTTTTGGAAACTGCATGTCTCACTTGCATAGAAAGCTCCAGTTTCACTCCAACATGATGGGTATGGGTTGATGATGGAGGTGTAAAGTCTATATAAGCATTGTTCATCTCTGTTCATATCAGAAAGATTTACCAGAGCCTGAGGACAGCAGGTGTCCCCTCTCCATTGTCCTGGGACAGACTCTGGGACGGCCCATGTCTTTGTTACAGTTGCAGTCTATCACACTGGTGAATCAAAATAGCTGTCATTATATCTATTATAAACTGGGCTTCCCAAACAGTAGTTTTCTTGTCCTGCATGGGCAGCCTAATAAATCTCAGATTCCTCCTGGTTTTACAACCACATAATTATAGCTATTATATTGTTTACACAAGAAACAAACCTTCACTTTGCTTCTCATTGATTTTACATCACATTTAGTCAACTTTCATACCTCACTGCACAGCAACACTGTGGAAATTGGTCTCATTTTCAAATTCCTTATAAAAAGTTCTATTTGGAAAAGGATTTGGGTTTTAAAGAATCACCAGTTCAACTATAGCAGGTTTTGACTAGGACTAAACCATGGGAGAATAAATGTGGAATTGACCAGGACTACGTCTTGACCAAATTAGAAAAAACAGGTCTATCAACAAAATCTAAACTAGAAACAGCCTAACAACAAAATAGGCTTGTAGATTTGAATCCAGAAACCCCCTTTACTGTAGAAAGCGGACTTTCCCCATGTTATCAGTATGGAGTGTATGACCCCCCTCCCACACACACATACACACATGCACACATACACACACACATACAGACAGCAGCCTCACCCCTCTCTGACACACCCTCATCCCAAACCACTATATGTCCAAGTGCTATTTGTTCAGCTGGTGTTAGTTCCTCCTCTGTCCCAGGGCAGTGATGGCAGCAGTGTATCCCAAACAGATGTTGTATTTGTGCGCTCTGATTTTTGTCTCCGAGGGTTATAGGTCCTGGAGCAGATTTAAAGGCTTGTGTATTTTTATTACATGGCTCAGTTTCCCACTGGTGCTTAAGGGGGAAAGGACCCGAACCATGCACTTGTTATGATAATGTCCCCTAAAAATGTTTTTTGTTTTTATTATGTTTTTACTTCTATGAGAAGCATTGAATTACAGGAAAGAACACATAGTAAACCTGGCAAATCCAGAATGATATCACTTTGTATTGTTATACAGATTATATCAGTCTGGGCTCCACACCCACTCGTCTCAAACGTGGCCAAACGTGATCAGATTTGTTTGTTTCAATGGCACATGTGAACTGAAGCTCACCTCAGATTAATAGAGTTTAGTGTTTTGCTTGTTGATTCTGTAGCAATCTGTCATGTTTTGTTCCCTGTGATCTTTTTTTCTCCTTTTTTTTCCGGTACAGATGGCCCATGTGTGCCCCTGATTGGTTAATCCACCTGTCAATCACACCCATTTGAAATGGTCACTGGTGACCCGACTCACATACTACAATATGCATTTGTCATCAAGGATTATCAACTGTAACACAAAGTCCAATATCCCACAATTGATTCACATTCTCATTTAAAGGTTTCTTGATCCAAACCAGACTAAATTACAGGTCAGGTCTGTGGAGAGGCAATCCTGCTCACAGCCAGAATGCCTGTAGTTATTTTTGAGCTATAAAACGACCTATAATTTAATAAAGGCAAGGTCGAGCTGTTTAATGTCATACTGTGGAACATTCCAGGCAGAGCAATGGCATCTCCATAGAAACAAGCAGGTGATGGATCCTCTGCCAGGAAAGTTATGCAGTGCACCTTTAAGCAGTAACCAAATGCCATCATTCTAAATTACAATATAGCACAAATTGGCTCCTACAGTGTTTGTTATCTTAAATCCAGATGCTACTTACATTTGTATCACATTAGACCTTGAACAACTCCTCCTCGAGTCTGGACTTGAAAAAAGACATCTGTTTGCGTGGACACCTCTTTCTTTTTACTGTCTCTTTCCTCTCCGGTGGTCCACATGTCAGCAGCTACAGCAGCCACCCAAACGGACTACACCTCCACACCCAAAATGTCCAGCAAAGAAAAATAAGCTTCAGTCTACAGTATTCACGTAGACCAGACAGGCCCCAGAAACACATGACACTTGGTTTTGTCTGTTTAGGTTAGAAAGTGTCCACATGAAGACACTAGAGTATGTCCTAAAGGTATTCATATAGATTATTTCTGGTTTCGGTTTGGCGACCCAGTGTACAGTATAGGAGTATATCTCTAGTATAAAGGTGTTGAAACTGACTGAGAGTTGAAATTACACAGGGTTTTCAAGTTGTGTTTGCCATGTTTTTACTCTTAGCTTTAGTAATCCTTTTATTTGCATGTGTCTATCAGGCTGACTTCTACATTGTTAGGTGGATATTTTTATGTACATTTGACTTTGGGGTGAGTCATTTTTACAAGACGTTTTGTGTAATGAATGAATAGGCTAAAATCTTTAGTACTTTTTTGCTAGTATGTATTAAAACTAGCACCGGTTTTAAATCCACACTGTTCAAATAAATGTATTTTAAATAGTAACAATTTCATTTATTTACTAACTACCATTGTGTTTTTATATAGCGTGCCCTATAT
Source organism: Odontamblyopus lacepedii (assembly GCA_034769755.1). Lineage (NCBI taxonomy): Eukaryota > Metazoa > Chordata > Actinopteri > Gobiiformes > Gobiidae > Odontamblyopus > Odontamblyopus lacepedii. The sequence continues at coordinate 16,119,137 of CM068350.1, read as the reverse complement.
TATATATAGCAACTCCACCAGAGTAAGTCAAGTGAATATTTTTTTGCATAGAATTTGATGTATTTGTGACACTAGTTTTAAATACGCACTGTGCATAGTCCCTGGACATATAAACAATTGATATTTTCTTATTGCTGAGAATTCAAAAAGCTAAATAACTATTCTTTAACTTTTCACATCATCAAGCAAAAAAAAACAAAAAAACAATAAAACTACCTCCATCAACCACATAGGCCTTGGTGCACCATGAAGAAAATCCTTTATTTTGAGCTACATCCATTATTTAACCCTTTACCTTTTAAATATTCATAGACTTAATGCCTGTGCCATCACTAAACTGCAAACTGCTTTTTGCTATTTTTACTGTAGAGGCCCTCCAGTGTCCGGGCAAAGAGGAGAGTGGCCTACATTCTTGTGGTTCTGAACTTGAGCAGGACTGTCCGCATATACAGCAGTGTCATAGCTCTGTGTCACTTCTCCTTTTCCCGCAAATCTAACATCACCACGACAACAGCCTTCACTGGAACTGCTAACATGGGCAGCTAAGACATAAACTAGTCTACTCAATTGTGTGAGTTAAAGGTGCATTATGTAACTTTTCTGGTGCAGGGTCCGTCAAATGCTTTTCTCCATGGAGATGTTATAACTTTTTCTGGAATGTTTCACAGTATGGTATATGGTATATGGTATATACCCTTCTATCTCCATGGAGATTAAACTGGACCAAGTTACAGGTCAGATCTCTGGAGAGACAACCACAGAATGCCTGTTTTTCTTGGTACTTTTGAGCAATAAAACCACCTGTAATTGAAAAATGATAGAGTAGAGCTGTTTAATGTCATACTGTGGAACATTCCAGGCACATATCCATAAAAACAAGCAGGTGACAGACCCCTATCCAAAAAGTTATATAGTGCACCTTTAAGGAAATATTCAAACCCAGTATTAAAATATACATAACATAATCCTATTTCTGGGGTTAAAATTAATGTGACTCATTGCTCATAGAATTCAAATATTAGAATAAAAATAGTAAAAGTATTAGTTTTAGTATTATTTTAAAAAAGGTGTCATAGTTTCACCTGTTTGTAGAGGGGGGAAGTGTGGAATTGTTCTTTTTTAATCACTGTAAAGCGCTTTGTGTTGCATTTTTGTATGAAAAGCTATCAATAAAGTTTGATTGTTTGATTGACTAATAAATAATAAAATACATTCCTAAAAGTAACGTTTGATTTGGAAATACTTGTATACACTTACACTTACCTGTAGTAACCCTTAAATTGTAAATATTTTTTTTCATTTAGTGTACTTGATTTGAAACTTGATTTGTCATGTTTTTTGTTGAATGCCCTCCCAGACAAAATCATTCATTTGTCCAAGCTTTGGACATGAAAAAACATCTCGTCTTATTTTGTACTACTATACTACTATCATTATCTTTGTATATAAAAATACTTTGAGTACTTTTCTCATCTTATGTTATTATGTGAAAATGTACACTGCCTGATATACCCCTGGCAGGACCACAGTTCACCAGGGAGAGCAAAACAGCACAGGCTTATAGCAGATACTGCAGACAAGATAAAATACCAAATCTACAGGGCATAGGCGCTCTTTAGCTGCACAGAATAATGAAAAGATTGTAACACCGCTAGCTCCGACTGCTACGCTTTCCCTGCACACTGACATCTCTTCTTGTGTCCTGCCATTTCCAAAGCACTTACGCCCTGGAGCAGCGTATTCAAACTGCTGGACCCACTTTCTCTGTCTTCATACTCAGACTTTTCCTTTATTTGTCCACTGTGAATACTGAGGGGTGGGATGGGTTTTCAGAACAGGCTGTCGACTCGTGAGCTGTGTCCCGTCAAAGAGTGGCAAAGTCTGGCATCTGTAACACTGTTGTCAAAAAGGGACTTCGAGGGAAGAGATAGAGAGAAGAGGAAGAAAAAGAGAGAGAAGAAAATGAGGTGAAGATGTTTGGTTCCTAGATGCGACGGGCTCAAAACGTTCTGTTCGAGATAGGCATTTCTCTGAGGAGCAGTAAAGAGAAAGACAAACAATCTGGCACAGCTACTTTTGAGATAATTCTGCCCCAGAGAGTTCTACGATAACAAGCCAGAACTTACTGTTGACATTATGTGGTTCAATCTTGGTGATTTTTCAAAGTAACTGTTTGTTTTTGTGTGTAAAATTGAGCGCAAATACTTAAAGGTTCTATATTATGCAAAATTGACTCTTGTGAGCTTTAAGGCAACTTAGATCGTACCTCATCAAAAACAGACCTGAAGTTGTGTTTTGTTTCATTCGCACATGTTGGAGTAACCTTTTATTATTAGGCTGTCTACATCTCCAAAGCTCAAAATGCTCAGTTCCACCTTGTGATGTCATGAAGCAGTAATTTAAATGTTAACAGCTACCGTTTACCTCTTGTTCAGTAGAGACAGGAAATTCCAGGGCTGAAATCACCCAAATGATTCTAGTGAAGGTGTACGCAGTTTAAAAACACATTGGAGCACTTTCTGTTTTAGCACAGAGTTTGTTTCTCTTTCAGAGAATAACTTAGCCTAAATATGCAGAGTTTGTGTGTTAAATGTGTGCAACTGAATCAAAACACAACTCTGGATATGATTTGATGAGGAAACAACATTACAACATAGATCAGAAATTGGTATAATATGGACCAATTAATAAATGTGTGTCTTTTTGTGAGTCCATATCTTGTCTGTCTGTTAACACCATAAAGTTCATTTATTTCTCTGCCTCTTTCACTACTCTCAAAAACCTATGGGGTAACATTGGATATTGGCAGTTATTTGCAGAGATTACAGATGACAAAAATATAAATGATTAAAAAAAACTTAATGTAACAAGCCTAACCCATTTGTTAATGTAGTGTAACAACAAAACTAATTTGTGCCTTTTGTTTTTCTTCCATGCTTCCCTTGACCCCCTTCTCTGCCATCCTCCGCTCATTTTCTGTAGGTAAGTAACATTATTTCTACGTGTGCAATGCATCTGTAAATATTTTGTACATTTGTCTTATCAGAGATTTCATTATTGTGGTATTCGAGTTTTCCCATAGACACTCACATGGTTCACTGCCAGGCCGGTCTTAGCAGAAGTAGCTTATTTATATTCTCATAGAATTTGTGGCCATGTCCATAGGGACGCTGAGTTTTAAATAATACAAAGTCATCCCATTTTGTTTTATATTGGCGCAACTTTGCTTATTCTTTGTTGTACTTTTTATGGTTTGGATATCCTCATAAACCCTTAGCATGCAGCCACAGCACGACACTCAAAGTAGTTTTATCAAATCTGCATGAGAATGTTGACCGGTGTTTTCATAATGTGCTGATTTTTAGGGTGACAGTAGAACAGAATTGTGTCTTTTGGGGTGTCATGGGGCAAAAGTTTGTCTTGTACTCTGTCCCAGCTCTGGTTCCTCTGTAGGATGCTGTGCAAAGTTAATCTGCCTGCCTCGGTGTACTTTAATAACTTTAGGGGCAATACTCTGGAGGATCTAGTGTGGACTTATCCCTCTCTTTGTTCAGACTGAAAGGACTGGGGCTTAGACTGCTCAGTTTTCTGCCATTCCTCCTGCAGGTTTTGGTTTAGGCCAGTGCTTCTCAAACTGTGGTACTCAGACTTGGTTGAGTGAAGTTGAGGATTATTTTGCATTTGAAGTAGTTATAAAGTGCACAAAATCTAAAGTGTAGACCTGGATCTAGTCTTGGTATAAATCTACTGTTAGTTTTGGTATATCCTAATTCAGCTCTGATTTAAGGTTCAGTTTTAGACTTTGTTTAGTCTTATGTATTTTGAGTCTGACTTTGGTTGAAGAAATGATTTAGTCCATTCAGAAAGTAATGCTTCTGGATATTAACAGTGTGGGGTTAATGTAAGTTTGGAACTAGTGCTTCAGTTAAGGTTAAGGTACACTTTATTGTCCCTTTGGGAAATTTTGTCCTTTGCATTTGACCCATCCTGCAATGGGGCATCTCCTCAGGGGTTGTGAGCACTGAAGCACAGCACTCGGGGGCCCTTTTCCCCTGATCTTGTTGCTCGTCTTGGTCAGAACTACTTTAACTGGAGGATTTGACCTATTTTGTTTTGGGTTGATGGGGAAAGCTGGAGTGTCCAGAGGAAATCCACTCAGACACATGTAAACACCACAAAGACAGGCTCAGGCAACCTGGGGATCAAACCAGGAACCTTCTTGCTATGAATTATGAGTGCTAGAGCCACTCAGCCACTAAGCTACACGTATTACTTGGTGTATTACTATCAATTTTATTACTAGCTAGGTAGACGTTTTTATTTGTACTGAGCTGTCAATCCCCTAAAATGGCAAAAAGTGACGTAAACATTTCCCTCTTCCGTACATGATGGTTGAGCGGGAGCCAGGATGCAGCTCTGATTGTGCCAGTGTGATGCCACTCTCTCCTCGTGCCTTTTCCACTCACACACATTTTCTATGCCTCATTGGGGACATTAACCTTAACCTGTTCCAACTCTTATATAAACTTTAAGACAGACTTCATCCCCACAATGTAATAAATACACACTCAGACACACACAGTTCAGTTCAGTCTCCATGTCACTGAACAGATTTGTGAGTTAAGAGGAGGTTTCCATCCCTGTCAGACTTTGCTCTTATTGTCTCTTCCAAACCTCTCCTGTCTTCCCCCGTGTCTGGTTTTGTGTTTTTTCTGTCTGCTGGTTTTGTTTTGCTGAATAGGAGTGATCCAGTAAACCCAAGCACAAAGACCACTGTTTACTCCAAGGAAACAGTGAAGAAAGACTGTAGACTCTTATGTAACAGTCTGTAGTCCTGTCCACATGCACCAAAGAGGTCTGGACATGACATCTGCCCAGTTATTCTCACACCAAGTATCACCCCAGAGAAAATCTAAACTTAGCTACTAAGTGCCATCTAGGATGATGAAATAAGGTGATCCTAAAATTAAACTCCACATTAATAAACTCCAGGCTAAACCAAGACAGCACTAAAGCAAATCTGGACAGAGCTAAAGCTAAAATAGCATTGGTTTATGACAAAATCAGCATGGAAAAAAGTTTAGTGTAGGGGTTGGTGACATTTACAAAAGATATTATCTTTTATGCTTTATTATTAACTCGTATATCTCAAACAACCATTAGGATTTGATCCTTTTTTCAATATATCTCCAACCTCTAGCTTACTTAAACGGCCACCAAATTACCAACCTGACTACTCCAATAACATTGAATTGCACCAATAGTTTGATGGTACATAACAACAGTACAGCCGTGTATAATAAGCAGCACATGTTTCTATTTAACTACATCAGTCACACTGTTTCCATAACCTCAACAGCTTCAGCACTGACCTGAGACATACAGCACTTTGACCCCTGAACCTGTCACATGCTGAATAACTGCATGATGTATGGGCAGCTGCACAGGACAGTGGACACAGTTTAGGTGATGCATTCCCAACGTTTTGACACTGTTGATGTGATGATGTCTGAAGAACTCAGTTTCCTGGGAGCTACCTCAGCCCTGTGTTCCCTCAGCCCTGTGTTCCCTCAGCCCTATGTTCCCTCAGCCCTGTGTTCCCTCAGCTCTATGTTCCCTCAGCCCTGTGTTCCCTCAGCCCTATGTTCCCTCAGCCCTGTGTTCCCTCAGCTCTATGTTCCCTCAGCCCTATGTTCCCTCAGCTCTATTTTCCCTCAGCCCTGTGTTCCCTCAGCTCTATGTTCCCTCAGCCCTATGTTCCCTCAGCTCTATGTTCCCTCAGCCCTGTGTTCCCTCAGCCCTGTGTTCCCTCAGCTCTATGTTCCCTCAGCCCTATGTTCCCTCAGCCCTATGTTCCCTCAGCCCTGTGTTCCCTCAGCCCTATGTTCCCTCAGCTCTATGTTCCCTCAGCCCTGTGTTCCCTCAGCCCTGTGTTCCCTCAGCCCTATGTTCCCTCAGCTCTATGTTCCCTCAGCCCTATGTTCCCTCAGCTCTATTTTCCCTCAGCCCTATGTTCCCTCAGCTCTATGTTCCCTCAGCCCTGTGTTCCCTCAGTCCTATTTTCCCTCAGCCCTATGTTCCCTCAGCTCTATTTTCCCTCAGCCCTATGTTCCCTCAGCCCTATGTTCCCTCAGCTCTATGTTCCCTCAGCCCTATGTTCCCTCAGCTCTATGTTCCCTCAGCTCTATGTTCCCTCAGCCCTATGTTCCCTCAGCTCTATGTTCCCTCAGGTCTATGTTCCCTCAGCCCTATGTTCCCTCAGCCCTGTGTTCCCTCAGCCCAGCACGAGGTCATGCTGCAAAGGTCTTTAGGTTGAAATGACTCTGAATCAACCCTTTAAATGCATATGTATTAAAAAAAAAACTTGACTTAGAGTTTAATTTTGAGAAAATTCTTAGAAATGAGGGAACATTGGGCTGTGGGAATATAGGGCTGACCCCAGTTTCCCATAATCCATCAGAACAGAGGCAGACGGAATGTGTTCGCTCAGACAGGATTTTTATAAATAGTGTGTCGTGTCACTGTGAATGAATCAAGTCAGGCTTCGTTAAGCAGCTCCACCCAAGACAAGCGGTCATTAAAGCAAGTCATGGAGACTGAACACGTTCAAGTTGTGAGAATAATATTGGCTGGGCATTTGTTGTCCTGAGCATGTTTTGATACTTTCAAATTCTCAAATCATATAAATTGTTATTAATACTACTACTGTTACTAGAGTCAGCTCCTCCAAGTTAACTTTGCACAATAGGCTAACATCTCAGTCCTGACCATGCCTAATTTAAGATCCAGCATCTCTAGAGTTTCTTTGCACAACTTGGACATTTATAGATACAAACTAAGTACTGACGTGTTTTTAACAATATTGTAGATTGAGAATAGTTTTGTGGTTTAAATCTTCTCTTGGGTTAGTGTATCAGTGGCATAAATTAGTTTCAGTGTTATCGTTTATCATGTATATTTTCTTATGCAATATATATTATATATATATTGCATATTGTACCTCCAGTTTAAGAGGCAGTGTTGGTATTTGCAAACATTTCTATCATTCGAGTAAATGAAAATCTCAATGAAGCATGTTGGTTTATGGAACCAACGGGCTGTTGAAAGATAAATGACCTGCTCTGTTCCTTTTGTTAGTCTAGTGTGTTTTTCTTGGCTCTGACCTGGCTGTAAGGTAAACCCACTGGTGCAGTCTGACCACAGACACAAGTCTTTTGTTGCACCTTTTTATAAAATCCATCTCTTTTCCAGTAACAGGGTCCTTGCTGACAGAGCTGACCATGCACACTGCTCCAATAGTTTTCCCCCTTCTAATCTTCGTATTAGTCTCACAGTTACTGCATGCACTTCCAGTAAAGTCCAGAATCATTCTCTCTTTTAAACCAGTGCCTGTGAGACAAGGAGTTAACAACAGCATGAGGTCACAGAGGGCACGTTTTCATTTGTTTGACTAAAATCAGGTCTGTACCTCCAGGCTACGGACACAGAGAGGAAGTTATGTGTTGGTTTATACCTGGGTTAGTTCTCGGCTGTGTTCCTACTTGCCCTGGTTTGGTCATAGTCTCAACCCAGTTTAGTTCTGATGTTGTCTTTGTTTGGTCCAGTTCTAGACCTGGTTTATTTCTGGTATAGTCCAGATTTAGTTAGGGGTTTAGTCCCCAAAGTTGAAGTTTCTGTGCATAAGTGAGAGTGCATCCCTGGTTTTCTCATTTCTCATCTCTCTCTTTCTTCTCATCTAGACCTAACTGAGACATTCTTTAGTCCTGCCAATGTTCTTCATGGTTTAGTCTTGGTTTAGTCCAAGTGTATTAATGTAATTCGCACAATTAGTTTTTAGAAACGTATGTTATTATTTGACTTCAAATGCCCATAGGTAGGTTTTTTTTCTTCCACTAACAGATGTACCTGATTTCATTTGCGTAACGGTCTTACCAAGAAGTAAAACCAAGTATAGACTGTTCAAAAACAAACAAATCTCAACTTAGCTACTAAGTGTCAGCTAGGATGATGGTGATCCTAAATTAACTCAACATTAATTAACCCCAGGCTAAACCAAGACTAAAATAGCATTAGTGACAAAATCAGAATGAAAAAAAGGTTTAGTATGGGGGTGACATTTAAAAAAAAAAAAATGATTTAATTTGTTTGACTAAAAAACTGGTCTGTACCTCCAGGCTACAGACAGAGAGAGGAAGCTATCTGTTGATTTAGTTAGTTCTTGGCTCTCAGTTTTACTTCTTTTTCTTCCACTAACAAATGTACCTGAGTTAATTTGCGTCTTAACTAGAAGTAAAACCAAGTATAGACTGTTCAAAACCAAAAAGGTCTAATTGAATGCCAGGTGTATCTTCAGGCTATGGAAACCCAGGCGAGAGAGTAGGTTTTGGACCCGCCCCTCTCCCTTCCTCCCCCTCACTCCCAGCACTGGACCCACCCACACTTCAAAAGTTCAGGGGAAAGCAGAGAACCCGGGACAAACGCAGCAGGACACCCATTACAATCCAATAGGAGTCAGCTGTGACCCTAAAGAGCGTTAAATGATACGATATGAGCCTCGCAGGCCTCTGTAGCGAATCAGGAAGACAGGGCTGTAAACGGGGTGCACGCTGATTTAAGAGCAGCACAAATTGTAGGTGTACTTAAAGAAGCAGGTCGTTTGAGATTTTATGGTGTTTTTGTGTGTCTAAGGCATAAACACCTCTATTAGCACTGCTATAGTGGTTTCAAGTATTATGTAATAGAGTAATGGCTGCCTTGTTTCAAAATGCAAACATTGTAATCTCTAAATTTGCATACAGTGTGAAGAAGACAAATTAAGGCCATAAAACGGTTTTGTCATTATAGAAACAATTTAAATTTGAGCTCAGTACTTGAAGCAGATTTCGATACCACTATGCTATTTTTTAGAATGTATTTTTTAACACAAATAGTTGCTTTTCTGTTATGATCTGTTCTTCCACTAGTTCTGATATAGATCTAGGATGACCAAGACTATTCTAGAAAAGTTTTTGTCCTATTTTTATATAATAAATACTCAATTAGTAGTAATTAGTGACAACCCTAAGTACTAAGCAACTTCATATCCATACAAAATACAAACTATGTTTTATGCACAATATTGTATAACGCACTTGAAAAATTTACATTTCTGGGACAATTACCAAGACACACTTATAGCCCAGGGGTCGGCAACCCAGAGCCGCATGCGGATCTTTCCTCCTTCTGTTGTGGCTCCTGTGACTTTGGAAAATAAATAATGAGTATTACATTGTATTTTTATTTTAGTTAGTTCATTTTTAAATGTAATTCTAAATTTGAAGATAGTGGTAATCTTGTAACATTCAAATAAAACGTCTTTAGAGCCAACGGATGGAAAACGCGGAATCGTCAGCGTGAAGCAGAACAAAAATCGACCTGAATTCTTTCAAGTATTTGAAAAAAAAAATCGCCATTTAAAACTGATAATCCATGTGTAGCAGATGCCTTTTTCTGGTTTTGGTATACGTATAGATGGGTATGCTGCATGAACCCATATGCGCCTCCTCCCGTACACCATGCACTCCACATCTCCTCCCGTACGGTGTGCACACCGCACCTCCTCCCGTACACTGCGCACACCGCACCTCCTCCCGTACACTGCGCACACCGCACCTCCTCCCGTACACTGCGCACACCGCACCTCCTCCCGTACACTGCGCACACCGCATTTCTTCCCGTACACTGCGCACACCGCACCTCCTCCCATACACTGCGCACACCGCATTTCTTCCCGTACACTGCGCACACCGCACCTCCTCCCGTACACTGCGCACACCGCATTTCTTCCCGTACACTGCGCACACCGCACCTCCTCCCGTACACTGCGCACACCGCACCTCCTCCCGTACACTGCGCACACCGCACCTCCTCCCGTACACTGCGCACACCGCACCTCCTCCCGTACACTGCGCACACCGCATCTCTTCCCGTACACCGCGGACACTGCGCGTGGATCGTGTCTTGTTGCGTACGCTGCGTGGACCGCACTTCCTCCTGTGCTCCTCTAAACCAGAACTAACACCAGGACTAAAACCAGGACTAAGTCAGGTCTAAAGCAGGTCTAAAGTAGGTCTAAACCAGGTGTAAACCAGATCTAAAACCAGGACTAAAAGGAGAAATGAAACTTAAACCGCATGGCTAATTTGCATAAACTGCACTGAAAACAGTTTGGTGCTGATGCTTCAGCTTCTGTCAGACTAAAGAACACGGCTCAGTGGATTATTTGTGTTGTATTTTCATTGATTTCGCAACACACTATAGTCTTTTATAGAGAGCAGACAGGAAAAAAATCATATGCAGTGTGATCTTCATTTTAGGGTTTTGTGGCTCCGCTGGTGTTTTTTTTCTGTGGGAGACACTCCAAATGGCTTTTTGAGTATTTAAGGTTGCCGACCCCTGGCCTAGCCTAACCTGGTGGGACAGAAGTGTTCTTTGCTATTAATATTCAGGTCAAGACACTTTTAGTTGACTGGGTTTTTATATAGTTTTACTGTTTTTTTGTTATAATTGTTTCTTGTTTGTAATTAGTCCATGTTTTGTTCGTTAGCGATGCTCAATTTTCCTCTAGTGGTGCTTGTAATGAAATGTTTGATCATTGCTGTTTATGGAGGAAATTGCTATGCTAATTATCCAAGGCTGACTCTTCATTTGCACATAATGGCTCAATAACAATAATTACTTTTCTACTTACTACAAATCCAAACATTCCAACGTGGCAACACTTAATAAATGAACCACTGCCAGGTTTGTGTGTGATTTTCCCCAGTGTTTACTGATGTTTGCTGACTTCCCAGTCTGTGCGCTCAACCAATAATGAGGCGTCTGAGGGTCAAAGGTAAAAGTTCGTCAAATTCAGACTCTGACCCTGAGTGACCTCGCTGACGGGGCAAAAGCACAGGCCCAAAATGAACCGCTGTGTCGCCCTTGTGGCTGGGAGAGGGACCTATTCAAATGTTCATGGCTCAGCAAAATGGGCCAACTGCTAAACATTACAACACAAAGTACTATGTATGAGGCATATGGGGTAAGGGTATCGATGGAAAACAGTAGCACAAACTAAGCAACCTGCCATACTTTCACGAGGCATCAAAGCATTAACATTAAGTAATTACAATAAAACTTTTAATGCCAAACTGAGGATCTATTTAAAAATATATAAATCCCATGAAAAGCAAGCATTCTTACTGTGAGTGGGCTGGCCTCTCTGCAGATCTGACCTGTAACTTGGCCTGATAGCATCATCTGCTTGTGCATTCCATAAGGATGAATCACAAAGTGTCTGTTGTGTCTGTTCAGATTAATCTCTGTAAAGGAAGAAAACCCACAGTAGTTTTTTTTTTTTTTATAAAAATGAATAGGAACATTTTAGAGCAAACCACAAAACTGCAGGGCACAATACAGCAGAGGTTTTACAACTTGTTGGATTATATTGTGGCTTGTTGGAACAAATCAGCTTTTAATTGGAACATAATGACATTGGGAACTCCCTGTATTCCTGCACAGTGACTTTGATGATGGTGCTCCAGTCTAATTGTGTTAGCTCCTTTTTCTCATTGCACATTCAGAGCTCGGAGCTGTGTTCCGTTTGTTTTTTAGACTTTGACAGTTAGCTTTTCTTCTGTGAGGTTAGGCGTCTGTGGGAAATGGAAGAATCAGTATCTGTTTTGCATAGTGGAAGAATATGAACTCCAAGGATATTATTGACACAGTATTATGATATGAAAGAATCCTGGCATTAAAATAGAATTGATGTCTCACAAAAGGACTATTTGACACACTGAAATGTTTTTTTTTCTCAGTGATATTAAAATATATTTATGTCTGAAAAGTAAAGTAATGTTGGAGTATATCTGGCATCATATAACCACTTTATAGTCATGCACACTGGGAATACTATGATTTACTGTGGTGGCTCTTGAATGTACTCATTAAAAGTACACCATTTTGTTTTGCAATAAGAATATTACTTCTAGCAATGTCAATGTACTTTCTAGGTCTGCATGGTCCCCCTGTGTTACGTATCCTTGGCCAAGTATGATGCTTTTTTTTATATTTAAACTCATTAAATGCTCTAGTGACCGTTTTTATCTGACCACTTGAGGGCAGCAAAATAAATTAAGCACAGAAAACCGCTGACATAGCCAAGTTCCTTTTAAAACCAATGGGACCTGTCTCCTGCCAATCCTGGTAGAGACACAAGTGAAGTCAGGCCAGTAAAGCTGCAAGATTAGCTCATGATAGATGTATTTTAAATCAGTTAGCCATAATAAATAATGCTATGTTGCCCACACGGAGGAATTAAACCTTACTTTCAATGTGTTTTCACTTTAACTGCTTTAAATACCCAGTTCCATGTCACTATAAACATGTTGCGAAGCTCAGAACAAAATTGCCTGCTCATTACAGCTCTATAAAACATAGTGCATACTCCCCAGAACATTCCTGTAGCTTTACAAAGGAAATGTACGGGAGCGTGCCAGATACTTTTACTATCATTTTGCCCAGATTCATTCAAGGGTGGGTGATATAGACAAGAATGAATCTCAGTATACAGGCCTTTATTTTAGATTTTTCCCATGTTCATCTGAAAATATATAGACTGTAAAGTAAACCAAGAAGATCTGAAATATCACTCTCCACAATTACAAATGGGGATGTAACAATAAGGATACATTTTAGTCCTGATGTAGACTTGGTTTTTTTCTTTTTCAAATCCTGGTTTAGTCTAGGTTTAATTTCCACTTAAGTCCCAAGTTTGCAAGCTTGAATTCACTTAAAGGGATAGTTTGGGTTTTTTGACATAAATCTGTATGGCAGCGCACAGTGACACGAACGGAGAGAAAATAGTGATTATGAGGTTTTGTGATACAAATATATCACTCTTTTGAACACATATTGTTTTGAGAAGAAAAACGCTTTATTTTCGTGACCCCAGCCAACTTGCCGGACTACTTTCGTCAGCACCAAAACCAGGCAAGAACTCGGCTCACCGGACGCTGTCGGGAGGTAAGTCAGTGCTGATGGGGATGCCATACAGATTCATGTAAAAAAAAACGAACTATCCCTTTAAGATGCAATGTCATAAGAGCTTAATATCAACATGATTGTATATTGTAGGCGGTTGCACACTCACATGCATACCAAACTATGGCTAAATGAATAGTTTGTTCATGGTTAAAAAAAGCAAAGGAAACAGCATATCCATGGGTTACAGAGTGATGAAAATTTTGCACTGTTGCCATACCAATTAACAATTCAAAACAATATATTATATAGTATAAATTGGCTGAAGTCTTCAAAATCCAGCCTATAAACAGGAAGGTGAAATCAGTGAATAGACTAGAGATCCTGGCCTCACTTAACATTTAACAACTTCAACATGAAAGGCTTAAAAATATATGTATAGCAAAAAAGTACATTTCTATTTTCTGCATATCTTTCAAACCACAGTTTCATTATTTTCTTGTATATTTATCCCCCACCTGTAGAGTGGCCTCCCCTTGTTCCAGTGAGAGTGGTGCATGTGCTTGTCACTTGATATCGCACGCTGGGGCGATTTAGAGATGGGACGTAGTATTTCAAAGACAAGCACACTGGCTCTGTGCACTTTGTTGTGGTAATGTGAAGCAGCTGAGAAAGCAGGCTCTGTCCGGACACCACTCCTCGTGGGGGTTCATGTGTCCGGAAGTGTGCCGAGAGCTGCACTTACTCCGAATGAAAACAGGGAAAGTGAAGTCTACTTTGTCCATTTGAATTATGGCCTTATCAAAAACGAACCCTAAGCTCATATATTTGTCTACCGGTATTATTCTATCCATGTATTTAACCCTATCAAGTTGTATTTCTAGTAGCTGTACCTGAACTTTTTACAGACTTATTGATAATTTGCAGCTGAAGTCCTCAACATTCCTTGGGCATGTGATGCTAACTGTAAGCACTGCTATGTCTATGATTTGCTAGACTTTAATCTGAGTTTTATTTTATTACGGTCACAAACTAGTTAGCATTAGCCACTCTCACCTTTTTTGCTGAGAATCAAACTCCTAAACAGGAATTGCAACACTCATATTGATCACAGGGTTCTGAATAGTAGGTCTTTGAAGACAATCTTAAAACTTAAAACAGTGGGTTTGCACAATGTGTATATTTTGTCACCATGGTAACACCATAGAGGTACATGTAGAACACCCCCAGCGTGATATCACTGCAAAGTATGTCAATAGCCTTAAGATATTTGATTTACCACAAGTTCCAACACACTTTTAAATTGTCTAATTGCTTGAGACACATCAAAATGTCAGTAAACTATTTCACACCTATTTTTGATTTCTATGTCATTTCAGAACAAGGCACTATAGCTGTGATCTTCCAAAAGTGAAACTGAATTTTACCGTGAGACATAATTGCACTTTAATGTATTGTAATACTGCTTTCCTATCCTGTGCATAAACTTCGGCCTCTAGAACAAAGCTCCTATTGTGTAGTATTGTCTCCTGCTTCATAATACAAACACAGTACTATCTGATGGGCATCCCCTCACTCACTCCAGCGCTGTTCCTCCCAGAGCAGACGGGCCCTCATCCAAATATCCAAACATCTCGTCCTCTGTGCAGCAGACCGTACACAGGGTTTCCACATTGGAGCTTCTGCTGTATGTGTGTGGGCTGCTCCGATGCCAATGTCAGCTCATGTGGTGGCAAGCATCAGGAAACTTAAGTCAGACAGATTTTAATGTGCTGCAATTAAAACAGTTGTAAATTTACACACATGCATCTCTAAAACCAAATACATACGCAGCAATAGCAACTATCAGGGTTATCCAAGGAAACTTAAATCGTAATCACATATTCATCATCTTCCAAATAGATGTGTTTTATATTTTATAGTTCCTAAGTAATTTGGAAGTTTATGTATAATAAAAATACACATTTGACTTGCTGATCGTCTTTAAGAATGACCTCATCAGCACCCCTAGTGGAAATGAGCAGAAGAGGACTGGAAAAGTAAATGAAGTCATTTTAACACCTGCCCATGAAAATAATTCATGTATGTCTATGGGGAAAAGTTTTATGAGCCTATAAACAGCCGTGTGTGAATTTGACCCATTTTTCATTTTGAACCAGTAATTAAACTTTGAGACAGATCAGGAAGTTGCTGGTGTGATTACAGCGTGCAGATCAGTAGCCCTGCAGGCTGCTCCTTTGCCCCTCACTTGCCCTCCCTTTCCCAGCATTCCACAGTGAGGTTGTGGGACACACCTGCTGTGGTTCTTCAAAGCCCCAGGTGAGCTCCGGCAGGACATCCCAGGAGGTGTGGCTGCTAAAATACAACGTACTGCTCCATGGTGGATTTGTGGCTTATTCACCAAGATGTGGTGTGCCGTTGGCAAAGGAAATGTAGTCAGCATTTTACTGTAACTGTAAGTAATATACTGTAAGGGGAGGATTTAATGACCACGTGCACCGATATGGATCTGATCACAAAATAAAGTTAATGATAGCACATCATTGATCTATTTGGAAAAATGCACATAGAGGGCCCCATGTTCCATGTCCTATATGGGCTTTTGTGGGCTACCTAAATGGCCCTAACTCTGTTTGTGGGCCCTCTTGGCTTTGCCCGCTCACAGCCCCTGCCAATACAAGGCCCAGACATAACCCATATGGAGCCCACAATTTTGGCTGGGTAGTCAGAATTCCTTATTATTGTTGTGTGCTCTTTTAGAAAAAGAGAGTAACATCTGAAAATGTGATTTTGTTTGTTTTCCAAACAAACGTGAAAGTAAAAGGAAGCAGGGTGTCTATAGTGACCCTGGACATTTGTGATGCTGTTTGGCAAATGGCAGAAGAATGTGACGTGGGACATGTTTATGGCTGGTTCTGAAGTGCTCCTCACCATTTGTAAAAGCTTGTATGCCCCCCTAATCTCTATTCAGGGCAAAGGATACACTGTAAAATGTTGATCCAGCTTTTTCATTGCTAAAAGTATACTTTCAAATTACATGAGAATATTATATGAAGCTGTATGAATAACTTTCATCATTTAGGCAATTAATCAAACTACTGATAAAATAAATATATTATATTTTTTACCCCATCACCCATGCTGTATTCTTTTAAGGATATCAAAGACGCACTCATTGACTCTCTATAACCAAACATATTGCTTCTGTCCCTGGCTCCTTGAGTCCAGAGCTCCACATCAGGCGCATCATTCAAGAGGAAGTGAGCTACAGCGGATTAACCACAGCCTGGTATTATTGTTTCTATGTCTCTCATCTACACTGTGTTTTCACTAATCACAGCTCAGATTAGGCAGCAGCAGGACACACAGCGCTCCCAAATGTATTGTGTTTTTGGAACTATTACTTTCGATATGGACGGGAGATTTCAGGGTTATATTTGGACTTTCTGGAAGACAAGGTGAATGAGGTGTGTTTTTAGAGGGATTTCATCTGTACTTGATTGGATTAGGTGAGTTGCTTTCTATTTAACGCTTGCCGGTTTAAATGTATTAGTTTGCCGTATGAAAGGACGATTCAAACATCTCTTGTATTGTATTGTAGCATTTTCAGGCAAATCAACTGCCTCGTAGGACTCAGTGGTTGTCATGGTTGAGGTTTTACTCTGGATGCCCTCCCTGCACAACTCTGTCCTATTTATCCAGGTATCGGACTAGCAAAATTTCATCCCATGCTTTCATTATAATGCTACTCAAATGTTTCCCCTGTTTTTTTTATTTTATTTTATTGTTTTTATTTTTTATTTTTTTTTCAATTCAATTACTACTACAACTACTAGTACTTTGTCCTTTACATTTACTACATTCCACTATCCTCCGTATTGTAGGTTAAGCGGTCAGGGCACTATTGGTTGTGCAGTTTGGATTAGTACATTTACCCGCTCTTCCTGTATTGGACCATATAAACAGATTAATGATAGACTTGGTTGGGATAGGGGTCTGGCCGGACCATCTGTAACTGCCTGAGGGGGGTCTTGGGGGGGAGTCATGGTGGGCGGGGGATACAGTAGGACAGGGGACAAACATACAAACATAGGATGGGCCCAGAGGCGAGGGGGAGGGAGAGAGTGGGCAGATGTTTGAGCAGGGTTGTGTGGGTCAGTGTGACAGTAAAGCCATTGAGGACATGTTGGAGGCACGCACAGGCAATGAGCTGTGCTGACAGGGAGCTGTTAATGCTAATGCTACAGATAGGAGATGCGAGCGTATTATCATGGCGCTGGGATGCTGTCTTATACTCTCCTCCCAAGGTAAAGTCAGTCTTAAATTGACTATAATGGATTTGAACTGTAACGCCATATGCTATGTATGGAAAATTACATTGCTTTGTAAGAATGCCTAATATAAGGAACACGTGTGTAAGACTAAATCAGGACTATAAACCAGAAGTTGAAAATGCTGTAGAGGTGTGTGGTCAAAATTGATGCAAAAATTTTAAAGCTATGGCTTTACTTTACAATAATTTTACAACAGTTTTACAACAGTTCATTTGCAATATGTTGTTGCAGCTGTAGTTACTGGCAAGGTCTGTTTGTGCTCACCCCAGATTTGCACTTTTTACCACACTAACTAACATGCATTATAAATGGCTACAGCGACCCCAAGCAAGAAAGAAAGAAATGTATTTCCATAGAGTAGTTATTCTAAATCTATAGTACATTTTCCTCTTATGTCGTCAATACATTCTTTGCAGCCTTACCAAAGCGTGACCTAATAGCTGACATCTGCAGTTGTGTTTCCCAGGGCGCTGCTAAATTGTAGGTGTGTGCGTGCGAGTGTCGGTGGCGGGTGTGAAAAAGGTTTGGATCTGGCTGGCTCCTGTCTGGGCTAAGGTGGAGTAAATTACAAGGCTGAGTGAGGCTGCAGTCTGGAGATGGAGCTTTTATCCCTCTGTTCTCTGCCCTCTGCGGGGGCCTGGTCTGACTTGTGGCTTGCAGTGTTCCTGGCACCGAAGAGAGGTTTTGGGGGGTTGATCCTGGGGCACATAAGGAGGAAAGATTGATAGTGTGACAAAGAGGAGGCAATAGATATGACAATAGATGTGTTGAGCATGATGATTAGATTTTGGTCAGATTTTGCTTAAAGGTGTACTTTGTAGCTTTTCTAGCAAAGGGCCAGTCACCTGCTTTTCTCTACAGAGATATTATTGCTCTGCCTAAAATGCACCACAGTGTGACATACACTTGCATCTTATATTTACTCAATTACAAGTTTGTAGAAACATGCATTCTTATTGTGAGCGGGATCACCTCTCCACAGAGCTGACCTGTGAGCGGGATCACCTCTCCACAGAGCTGACGTGTAACTAGGATTAGTGTTTGTTTCCATGGAAATATTGTGTGTGCCCTAATGTGGAACACTCCAGGCAAAGCAATAACCTCTTCATGGAGACGAGTCACGTGATAAGATTTTGAATAGACTTATTATTATGGCTTCCATTGGTTAAATATAACAGTGTCCAGACATGCATTGAAATCAAGGATTTTCTAGCTCAGGGGTAAATATTTTAGGTATATAAGCCAACTTCTATTCCATAGCGGTTAAGATTTGAGGAATATAATTTGTATTTCCTTTTCAAATAAAGCTAGTACCTTCTTTTGTACCCATCTCTCAAAATTGTAGCCTACAAAATCTCTAAAAATACTTCTGGATTTAAACATATAAACTACATAGTTCTGTCATTGTTACTACCCTCACAAAATACCAGCCAAAATGCCACTGTCTTAAAGCTCTGTCAGGTGAGAGTGTGGAGAAAAAAGAAAGAGAAAGTTGATGAGAGGCCATTGAACTAGACTGGCGCATGTTTGTTTTTCATGGCCTCAGACTGTTTGGGGGACCAGCTGACCCCTGCTCTTCTCTTTAAGTGCCTCCACATTTGAAAACCTCACTAAAGACTTGTAATGGACTCCTTAGATTGTCCTCCCATTAAACACTTGCAGACTCCCATTGGTTAAAAGCATCATTTAGTAAGTGCAAGTCGGTAGCAGCTGCAGTTGTGTGTTGTTGTTATTGTTAATGTCAGATGGTTTTGTAGTTTGCTCAGGTTGTTTTCACTCACTAAAGGGGCAGAAGTTCACCTCTCAGCAGGAGGACGGAGACACAGGGTTAAATCAGGTAAACAGAAGTTTTTGAGCATATTCTAAGTAACTAATTTGATGTTCTCAAAGTTGTATTTATAGTAATTAATTCCTATTTAAATCATCTTGATTCTCCTGCAGTCAAGGCACGATTGCTTTGAAAAATACCTGCTTTCACTGACCCCCATACACGCCCACTGCTCTGTACTTTACTGCCCAATTTCTTTTCTAAATGATGATACATGTTTGAAGCTAAAGCATTGGGTGGGTATCCATCTTGACAATTTGAAAAAATCCACTAGTCACTATTTAAGCTGTAGTTATCAATAGGGAGAACCCTTAGCATGTTTCTCTGTTGTGATGACGTTTTTTTTTTTGACAATAATGTACCAGGTTAGGCGGAAATCAGTGCTGCAGTTTTCAGCCAGAAGTAAGCACATTTGTTTCATTTTAGGTCATTATTGCAATTTAAACTGTGAAAAATATAAAATAATTAGCCACTAGTGTCAAAGATATAATGACTTCTTTAACATTAGTGTCAGATCATTTCCTCACAATGAGAAAAATGTCTTAGTTTGAGTCAAGAATGATTTGTGGTGGTCCTGCTTTTAGATGGAGACAGAATCCAGAACATGTCAGAACAGGTCAGCAGGTCATTGCGAGTGTTGACAGAGGTCTCTGGGTGGTTTTTGGATAAAGTCTGGTTCTTTTTGGTGTAGTTGATAACTTTGTCTTCCTGGGGATTTCACGGCAACACAGTACTTAGTGTTTCATGCTTTTAACTAATCCCAAATCCTTTAATGGTAAAGAAAGTGTTGTTTAAGTAAGTAAAAAGTACTGGTTGTGGATGCTGAACTTAAATAAATGAAATGAAATGAGTATGACCTGAAGCAAACATGACTGGAGGACAGATAGAAGGACTTTCAGGTCAGGAACAAGTGCAGAGAAGTCCCACTGCACAGAGAGGACAGATGTTTGTGTGTTTAGGCAAAGGCTTAGCTGTGTTCCACAAGATGCCATCCCAAAACATCGTCTGGGACAAGATTAACTTCAACTCTCTGCCCTATTGTGCTTTCTTATTTAGTCTGTCACTTAAAAATAAGCCCCAAGGAGCCAGTACAGACTTTGTGCTGGAAATAGAATTCACTCTAGTTTCTTGCAATCTTCTGTTTTAGAGCTTCTCTGAGGTATTGTAAAATATGTTTATCCAAAAAAAAAAAAGTTGTCTTTATCACCCACCCCTAGTTCCAAACCCATTAAAATTAAAAAGTTTGGAGTTGGATGGCTGGTGTGGAACCTATTCAAATATCTGCACCCCGAGG
Organism: Odontamblyopus lacepedii; assembly: GCA_034769755.1. Taxonomy (NCBI): domain Eukaryota; kingdom Metazoa; phylum Chordata; class Actinopteri; order Gobiiformes; family Gobiidae; genus Odontamblyopus; species Odontamblyopus lacepedii. Next base: position 16,098,679 of record CM068350.1, on the reverse strand, counting down.
CAGAGATCAGATAATGATTATGTAACTCTGTTAAAATATATTGTCCCACAGGCACATTGGGTTTGTACATGAACTTACTCTGTCCAAGTGCTGTCATAATACAAAAATTTAAAACTTGATTTCAGTACTAAGGAATAGACTCATTATTACTCTATACTGATTTCAATGCCACGATAATAATGGATAATAATAAAATGCACTTTTTCTTTAGACAATAGAATGTCATTTTCAACATTAAACCATAACACTTTCCTTTATATTACCATGTGGTCTTAGAGCTGTTTAATCCCTCAGTTGTCCAGGTAGGCTCCATAGTGCTCCATGGGCATATACTAGTCTATGTGCTCTTATACTTGTTTTGATACAGCTCAAAAATATCATTCTAAAGCTATTCGGGAAAGGTTCACTTTTGTCCTGTGAATGTGCCTTTTTAGCACTGATACCTGCTCAAATGAGTATATAGTTTTGATTCTAGTTTTATCAATATCAGTTTGTAACAGATTGTCTTTACTTTTGACAATCCTATTCTGTCCTGGTTCAGTCTTGGCTCTGGAATCTGGATTAACCTCTTTTATGTGTCCTGGCTAGGCTTGGTATAATTTTAGTTTAATTCAGTTACCTTTATGGTTCTTGTACAACTACCGCAATCTTCTGTTTAATTCAATTTGCACTTTTAATTTGCTGCTGGGGAAACCACAATTGGAAATCTAAACATCCTCTTTACAAATTAGATTCCCTTGCTACACATGCGTTTGCCAGACCCCCCACATTAGAGGCTACATTATGGTCAAAGTAAGTGCAGTGTGAAACCTGAGGAGATCTGAGGAGGCCAGCGGGATTAGACTAGACACTGGTCAGAGGCAGGCTCATGAAAGTCAGGCTCAGGTTACATTAAAGCCTATTGTGGGACCACCAGGTAAAAGCAGGTAAAAGCATTATGCATCCCCTGCACTTTCTCACATTTGCAGTTACTGAAATAGTCCACTATCTATAATATGGTACAAGAAGTAGTAGTATTTGTTGTGGTAGTAGCAGTGGTAGTTGTAGTAGTAGTTGTTATTGTATTGTGGTTGTAGTATTGGTCGTAGTATAAAATTATAGAAGGAAGGAATCATCTTTTAATGTATTCATAATTGTGTTGTACCCTTAAGCAAAACATTTCACATATACCCAACCTGTATTGAAGTTTGTCTTATTGTGATTGGTGTATGGCTTTGAGCTCAGAAAGGCAGCCTGCCAGCCACATTTCCCTCAGGCTGCCCCAGTACAGCTATGGTATTGAATCAGAGTGAAGCAAGGTGTGCTATACTATATGGTTTATACCTGCATGTACTGTGTATAGGCTCTGTTCCAGGTCTAGTGTCTAGTGTTGTGAGATCAATTCCCAGCTCTGATATTTAGTACAATCTCTGTCCATACTGTTTACCCCATTTTATTCTGCCCAATAACATGTCCTAACCATTTTATTTATTTTTTTCTTGTCTTGCTTTGATAGCTGTGTCTAACCTGGATGTGGAGAGTAAGCTAACCACACATTTCCAGGCACCGTGGCATCAGCAGAGAAACGTCTTCCACCCAAACACACGTCCAGAATGTCTCGTGGAGCTGCACAGACAAGCCAACTTCAGCCTCTGGGCCCTGCACAGAGGTATCACACACAATCTCAATACACTATATTTAACTATTAGCTCTTGTTTGCACTCCTCTTAATTCCGATTGGTATTTTACACTTTTCCAGTCAATTTTGGATGAAGTTTTTTTCCCAAAGCCAATGTCACTGCAATGGTGATGTCATTGTGGCCTCTAGTGGCTAGTTACTATTATTACAATCTGAATGCCAAACGTGAACTAGCCAAATAATTATAAATACTGGCTTTGAATACTTTTCACAGAGTGAGAGGGGGGAAAGTATGTTAGTATATAAGTTTAATTTTATTTTTCCCAGATCACGAGCAGAGGCAAGCCGACAGCAGAGAGCGCAGAGTCAACATTTCCATCTCAGCGCTGCCCCCTATGCCCCTGTATCCCTCCCCAGACATCACCAAGAAGCACTCCAATTTAACCACGGTGAGAGGACTGATTTGTGGATATGAAAATAATGCTTACTTTTTCAGCACAAGAAAAAATGTGATTTATCTGTGTATATATGTTTTTGATTACTATATATACAAATTTTAAGCAATAAGTTACAATTGTTTACAACTGTCCTTCAAGCAAACACAGAGAAATGTTAAAGATGCATCTACTCAGTTTACTCAAAATGAGGTAAAACTGCAATACTTAATGTGGGCATGAAACAGTATATCATCATCATCATTTCTGTTATTATGTTATTAAGCATTTAAATCTCCATTCTTGTATGATCTATGTACGGGCACATGTCACTAAATGTATATTATTGTCAAGTGAGATTTTGTTCATTAACATACTTTTTTGAGCTTTAAGCCATGTTAGAGTGTTGTTATGTCATCAAAAACATACCCTGAGTTTTTTTTTCATTCATACATGTTTGAGTAATCCTGGATTATTAGGCTATCTACATCTTCAAAGATCAAAATGCTCTGTTCCACCTTCTGATGTCAGGAAGTGGTAGTTTTCTAGTTAACAGATGCATTTTACCTTTTGTTCAGTAGAGATTGGTAATTTCAGGCCTGAAATAATCCAAATGATTGTAGACAAGGTACATGGAGTTTAAAGACACTTTGGGGCACTTCCTGTATTACCACATGACATCACAAGGTGAAACAGAGTTTTTTGCTTGAGAGAAGAACTCAGCCCAAATATGCAAGAAATATGTGTTAAACGTGTGACTGAAACAAAACATAACTCCAGGTATGTTTTGACAAGGAAACATTATGACATAGAACAGAAAATAATGTAATATGGGCCGTTTAGAGTAATATGGGCCGCTTTTATAAGCAGGTGAAAATATATTGTACGTTTACTTATTACTTAATTTGAATCTAGCCTCTATGAAACACATGACAAAACAAGAAATTATACCGTAATGTATACTTTTCCACATGACATTTTCTTAAATTATTGACATGTGCCTATGTTGTATGTGTCATTTATGTTGCCCTGTGTTGTGTAGTTCGAATCCACCCGCTCCTCCTCCCCCACCGAATGTTGCCGCCTGTCTCCTTGGAGCAGAAAGGTATAGCCCGTCCCCTCTCCTACCAGCTCATTCTGCTGGTCACCTCTGCTGTGTGCTCCTCCTAACTTGGCTTTCACAACTCTATCGTAGCTCTCTATTCAGCATCTCTTTTCAAATGCATGCCTCTGTCCAGCCATTATCGGTTTTGGCTGCTCTTTTAGTCTAGGCCAGTTTCAGTGCATTTCCATAGCAGAGTTCATGCAAAGGTCTGCTCTATGTCAAGAATGTTGTGGCTACATACAGTGGTTTCAGTAATGACAGGCTTCACATTTACAAAACCAGTGCCTACAATTACCCACAATCCCTCTGTGCTCCACTGGGAAAAAACAAAAACAAAATAAGAGCTTGTATCAAATATGAAACGCGTACAAACACATGATTAAACATGCTTTATATTTACAGAAAAATATTTGTGAGTGTGGTAATAACAGTAGTCGTGGTGAGCATAACATAAGTGTGGATGTTGGTGGTACAAAAGTGCCTTTTAAAAAGTAAAAAAAAAAAAAAAGTCAATAATGTTGTAACCAAATCCAAAGTTAGAAGTAATATGCATATTTAGAGCCAATCTGTTTTAGTATTAATAACACTATATTATATTATAGATTACCATTAATAAAGCAATATCTACATTTAGTCAAAGTCATAGTCAAAGATCATATTTCTACATATTCTTGAAAAACAAATAAAAAAATACTGGCTAAATAATTATATTTCCGTTGTATAGCTGAAAAAATATACTGACACAGTGTAACATCTTCATCATCAGTGTGACCTTATATTATGTATCTGTCTATGATTACCCAAAATTCCTCTGCACTGTCGTCAAATTTTCCAAAGAGCTCCTATCTTACCCTAATGCTGTTGTCACTAAATATGTATTGTGTGTGCAAACAAACACCAATTCTTTCAAGATCACTCTGCGGTATTTCAACAGCCAATGGTCTCAGTCACTCCTCTCAGACGCCTCTTTTATGCCCCTCAAAAACAGATCAGCTGTGAAATGCCCTCCCTTTGATTTTCTTCCACATGTCCGCCCTGAAGTTACCACGGAAACCGGTTTCTTTTGTGGACCCCCCGGGTTTTTGTCCGGGTTTCACTGGCTTGCTGGGAACTGCGAGCACAAAGGCTTGGAGAGCTGGTTTCTTAAATGGGGGTGGGTTAGCTGTCCCTAGAAGGTGGGAACTTAAGATTGAATCGCAGTTTCACATGTGTTCCACTTAACTGTCGGACTCCTGAGGTAAGCTCTCCAATGGCTTTAAGGATATTACTTTTATTGGATAGTGTGCTACAGGGTTGGGGCCAAGCGTCTAAGGAAGCCAGTGGAAAAACTTTGAACTACTTTCCAGAGTCAGAATATGTGTGTGGATTGATACTAAAACCAGGAATGTTTTCTGCCAAATATTTCCAGAGCTTGCTTGGTTATTATGTGGGGACTTACACAGACAGGGGTGCCACACATTATTGAGGAGTGAGTCAAGCATTTCCGATCTGACGCGTTGTGACTAGAGACTTCTGTTGTCACGTTACAGCCCCATGCCATAGTTGAAGAAGTCTGTTGTGTTTTGGTTGGCATCAGTAGAGATGTGTAGGAATGAGATCCATTTCTTAAACTTTTTGACTATATTTTGGTTTTTAGAGTGGTTTTAATGCATCATGTTGTGTTTCTGCTATTATTTTGGCCACTCTACACATTGTTTATATGTTGGATTGTAACTTTAAGAAGACTTTGAAAATTCTCATTGTTATTATTTCAGATTAGTATTCATTTTCTATATAGCGTATATTATTTGAAAACTTCAAAATTGTCTGTGTCACATGAAACTTAAACATAAATAAGACATGTGTTGTTCTTTTTAGCTAAATGCATAGCTAGTTTATTGAATGGCTAACCAAGTGCTACTTTGTATTTTTTGTAGTAATAATTCTCACATATTAACTACTCTCTCTACCTTTGTCTGATCTTGGTTTTACTTTTCTGATCTTTCATGTTTGCATGTGGTATTGTGCATGTTTCTGATGTCTTATTATAAAAGCATGTTGTTTAGTTCCATCACTAATCGGACTGACACAGTGTGGAAACTCAGCTTCTTGTATAGGACATTTGGATTGATTTAACGTTCAACAAAAAAGTCACCACAGATTAAAACATCATCGATCTTCTTAAAGCTGAGCTCGTCTCAAGCAACATCTGTCAGAGCTGCACATTGTGAGAAATATATATAATGACTTTAAATAATTTACTAACTATTTTAAAACTTACCAAACACCACTATGTCACTGCATCAATGCAAGATTAAACCTAAGACTAAAACTAATTCATTAATTAATAAAATGTACTGTAAATTATTATTATATTTACTCTACTCAAAGGTAGAGTGGAGTGTCTGTCAAATGCTTTTCTCCATGGAGATGTTATTGCTTTGTCTTGAAATGTTTCACAGTATGGTATTAATTATTATCTGTCTTTATGGAAACCAAACCAGACCGACTTACAGGTCAGATCTGTGACAAGGCAACCCCACTTACAGTCAGAATGCCTGTTTTTTGAGGCATTTTTGAGCTGTAAAACCACCTGTAATTGGCAATGACCTATCCATAGAAACAAGCAGGTGATGGACCCCCAACCAAAAAGTTAAAGTGCACCTTTAATCCCTTAGCCCTTGTATCAATAATAAATAGCTAAGTACAACTGTAATATTTTGTGCAGCCCTAATCCTGCTTCTTAACACTTTACCCTCTCTGAAGCTGAGTTGACACTGTTAGTGCTTACAACTATCCTAACACATGCTAACCATAAATATCCATCTGCTCCAGGCCACGCCCCTTGACCCCGACACTGACGGGGTTGCCCTGGGTCACCGCTCTAAGTGTCCCATCCCTAACATCCCCACCACATTGGACAAGCAGACTAACTGGACTGGAGCTCTGCCGCTGCCCACCCCAGAGGAGCGCATGAAAACCAACTCTCAAGTCATCAACTCATGCGTCATACCCATTAATGTGACCGGTAAATGCCAGCTTCCTCCATCTACTTCACTGCAATTCATTTAATAGACTGCAAGGATTCCTGTTCATAATTTTAATTAACTTATAAGGGAGCCTGTTTAAGTGGTATTAGCAAGTAAAATTGTATGGTTATAGGAGGTATTGGGCTAATAGTAAGAAATTCTAACATAACTTAAGCATGTCACTGCGTTTATAATGCCATTTAAAGTAATTGTACGCTAATAGTAGCAGTAGTGGGAATAGTTGTAGTAATATAGGAGTAAATAGTAGTGTAGTAAAATTATTATTATGATGCAGTAATAACAGCTCAATTAAACTTCACACTTATATTAACAGAAAACAAGACTCAAACTTTAACTTTTTCTACAGTACTGGGTGGCTTGGCTAAAGTAATACACCCAGGAAATATCTATTCTAACTAAAAAGCACTGACATTGCTCTGTAAAATCACAGAGGATTCGCAAGTCATGCTTTATGCCCTGTTAACCTGCTTTCTCACGCTCCGATGGTCCATCTTCTGCAGGACGAGGCAGGGTGCTGTGACATGAATGCAGATTAGCTGTGTGTCCAAACTCTTGAAAGGGTCTGCCTAACATTTTTATCCTCATTGATTCGAATTAGGAAAGCTGTATGCCAAAGCTAGTTGGGTCAAAGACAGTTTAGGACAAAAAAACTGCACATTGTAAGCGAATCGTTGCAATTGCTATGGTGCCGAAAAGCCTGACCTGGTATCACATGATGGTCATAAAGCATAGGGAGGGAGAGGAAGAGAAGCTAGCAGGGAGAGAGCTCAAATAAAGTCCCTTTTAAAACTTTTACTAGGTATTAATCTGCAGCTATTGGAAGCACTGCACTTTAAAAGGCATGTCTTCATTTTGCTAATTTCACTTGGCCCCAAATATTTAGCTTAGATTGACAGTTTTATCATTTTCTCTATTCCAGCCTATTTTTAAACACTATCTAATTTTACACGTCCTAAAAGTGGAGTGAGCCGTTTTTTATATGTGAGAGTTGTAAAGAAGGAGGAAGGGCTGCAGTTGCCTCCAAACAAAGATTTCTCAGATGTGCTGTGTGCGTTGCAGGGGTTGGCTTTGACAGAGATGCTAGTGTGCGCTGCTCCCTGGTTCACTCACAGTCTGTGCTTCAGCGGAGGAGGAAGCTGAGGAGACGAAGAACTGTGGCCGGCATTCCCAGACAGGTGCAGCAAGAGTTAGGTATGTATCCACACAGACATGATTACAAATTATACCATTGTGCTTTGCTATTAACATTTTTACACAAAAGTACCAGGGGAAATTTCAAGTACTTTGTATGTTTTCTTAACATTGTCAGTTGTTGTTTGTCCATGTCTTTTAGATAATTATACACCTGATTGTAAATGACATCATGTCATGCTACACAATAAACCATTTTGTCAAATACATTCAGAGAGCCTAACTTTTAAATATACAGTGTCCTGCTCACACTGTGAGCGCAGCTGCAGTTTGCCTACTCATCATAAGAGTGCGTTTGCAGTTATTCCAGGCACCTCTCTAACACACTGTACTTCTTGTACTTCTTGTGCTCTCAGCATTCTTCTCCTCTGCCGACTCGGACGACTCACCGGGATCTCGGGAGCGGGCAGTGATCGTTCATGCCAGTGCGGACGCCAGCTCCTCCACAGAAGCACTAAACACTCGGGATTCGGGCTGTCAAACCGAAGACTTCCTGGTGTCTGGAGCTCCGTCCTGGAGGCGCATCAGGGCCCAGAGAGGCCAGACCCTGTCCCTGTCCTACTCCGCAGGGAACATCTCCTCTCTGCGCGACAGTACTGATAACATGTTCGCTGGATCTATGACCGCTCACCTGCGCACCCGCAGTCTGCCCCGGGACCCCAGCCACTTGCTGGACAACGGGCGCCATGACAGTGATGAGGAGCTGTCTCCTTATGAGGGGGAGGACTTCTTATCAGCTGCAGCAGAGTTAAGACTGAGCGCTGAAGGTGGGAGCTCAGACCCTCAGTCTCTGTCCAGTCTGCAGTATAATCCACTGCCGGACAGTCCTGAGCGGAGCTGGATGGAGCGAGCCCATGCAGCGCTGCCCAGAAAGAGTGACATGGGCAGCTGTGAGATCTCCTCCAGCTCAGACACCTTCAGCAGCCCAGTGCACTGTGCTGCGGCAGGGCTCCACGGGCCCATGGACCATAAGGATGAGCACCAGTCCTCCAGCGGCAACTGGAGCGGCAGTAGCTCCACATGCCCCTCCCAAACCTCAGAGACTATGCCCCCCGCTGCCTCACCCCCCCTCACAGGCTCATCTCACTGCGATTCTGAGCTCTCTCTAAACGCTGCCACACACCACACAGATGACCCTCTGGACCACTACCAGGGCCTGAGGTCACAGCGAACTGGCTCCTTCTCCTCCACAGCCATGGACATCCTGGAGGAGGCCGGGGTGGGCACTCCGGTGGGCAGTGACTGGGGCTATCTTCAGACTGAAGCCCCCTGTCCTCAGGACTTCAGCCCTGAGCCAAACCCAGAGAGTAGCCTGGACTGCCCCAGCTTCACCAGCATGGTCACGTGTGAGAGCAGCTTCTCAGACAAGCCCCTGTCTGAGAAGGCTGACACTGTGTCCCACTACTCTGTGGACACTGAAGGCTACTACACCTCCATGCACTTTGACTGTGGGCTCAAAGGCAGCAAGAGCTTCACCTACAACAGCTATGCAGCATCTGAATACAGCCTCTCGGAGGTCGGGGGCCACATGACCCTGGGCCGTCGCTGTCTGTCTCTGAGGAAGAAGAAAGCAAAACCGAGCCCACCTCAGAGGAGCTCATCTCTCAGGAAAATCAGCAGTGAGGGTAATCTCCAGGAGCACAGTGAACCAAAGATTAGCTGTGGGCAGCAGCCACCCCTGTGCTCTAAAGAGCACAGGCTACAGCTGTCCCTGTCCAGTTCCTCAGGACACATGGAGCCTTCTCTGTCTCGGGAGTCCCTGGAGCCTCCAGGTCCTCTGGAGGTGTGGGACGACTCCAGTGCACTGCCTGACCTAGGCGTGTTCAGCTCCACAGACGCACACTCGTTTAAAGATGAGGGGGTGGTGCAGTCGGACTATGCAGACCTGTGGCTCCTCAATGATCTTAAGTCCAATGACACATACAGGTCCCTGTCTAACTCCAGTACAGCCACTGGCACCACCGTCATCGAGAAGAACCAGGACAGCTCTGGATCCCAAACCTCTCAGTCTGGCTCACGATCCACCACACCCTCTTTGCCATCAGTGGAGGGTGACTACAAACTCACCTCTCCTGAGAAACTGGCCGGGTTAGCCAGCCCATCCAGTGGCTACTCCAGTCAGTCAGAAACACCCACCTCCTCCATCCCTGCAGCCTTCTTTCCCGGGCCTCTGTCCCCTGCTAACAGGAAAAGAAAGCCCAAAGTCCCAGAGAGGAAGTCCTCTTTGACATCACTGTCCTACAAAAACGCTATATGTAAAAAGGACCTAGAGTTACCTGCAATCCCACCATCCCATTTGGATTTTGCCGCTCTTCAAAACCACAACAAGGCTATTATTTACAGGACTCAAATTCTCCACCAAAACAAACCCAAATTACCAGGAGAAACTGTAACAGCGCCACCAAAAGGACACTTATATGATGTACATCCCATGGCCATCACGCCTTCAGTGCTTCATACTGTGCAGCTCAAATCAGTTTTTAAGGAGCACGAAGCCAGTCTAGAGGAAAACACACTAGATGCCACTCTCACAGATCCCTCTGTGAGCCTAGCAAGTGCACTGTCTACTTCCACTGAACTGGGCAGCTCTGTTGTATCCAGCTCTGAGGCCACTCCCCAAGAGTCATGCGAGTCGGTCTTCACTTCACACGAGGAGCTTACAGGTTCTTGTGAGATAAATAGTCAAGACAAAGAGGTTTCATCTTCAGTTGAGAGCATGACACATTCAGAGCCAACTTTGGAGGTGGACAAAGATAGTAACAAGCCAGACTCCTTTGTCCTTTCTGAAGACTGCTCCCTGGAGTTGGAAAGCTTCACTGCGAGGAGATTGGAAATAGTGGAGGAGGATGATTTGGACAGCAGCAGCGCAGATAAACTGTGGCCTATGGATAATGAGTTAAAGCTTTCAGAGCAGTGTATAGACAGTGAGGACATTAAAGAGGTGGAAGACCCAGAATCCTCAGGTGTGTCGACCGAAAGCTCCCCCAGCAGTAAAGATGAAGACTACTGCAGTAAAGGTATTAATTCAAAACGAATAATTCAAAACTGTGTCACAGTTTTCTGCACTTTTTCTTACTTCTCAGAATGCATTAAGTCCCCAGCATGGAGAGGGTTTTAGTTTTCCACTTTATTTTTAGAAGATGAGAAAGTAAAGGGCTATATTTAAACATACAGTGAGATAGAGTCATCTTGTGCCTGATGAAAATGCAAGTAAACTTCCCATGTCAGTAAAGTAGTAAATAATGAAAACATACATTTGGATCAATAAAGTTAGTCTATTTCTACATCTGATAAAATAAAAAGATATAGCTCGAGGTTAGACATATATAGAAATATTGAATGCTGAACACTAGTGTTGATGGTTATGTAGTTTTGTAATATTTCATGTTACAGACAGCACCCCGAGTGACCCCTCCGTGTCTCCTCTAAGTGATGAGTCCAGACCAGAAGATGATAGTGTGTTTCTGTCTCCAACAAAGTCACGCACCACGGAGGACCTGTTCGCCATGATCCACAGGTCAGGATTACTGACCTTACATTATTACACACCTTACATTATTCTTATTCTTTACATTCAGTAGTGTGAATAGTATGCACATATATTTTTCAATCTCACTACCCTCAGAGGATTCAGTATAAACTGAAGAGAACATATTTATAACATGACTTTGGTTGTATTAACATTTAGGGCTTAATTAAATAATTCAATAAATAAACTTTTTTTTAAATCTTTTTTTTAGTAATACCAATAATACAAAAATACTTCAAATCTAAGTAGGCTAGCACATTGTGCAGTCGAATGGGTTACCTGGATAAAAACAATTTAAAAAGGGGGTAATGCACAAATTTTTTTCTAACATGTTATAACGTTCCCTCATCAAAAACATGCCTTAAGATGTCCATGTCTCAGTAATCTTGCAATCTCTCCTGGGCCCTATTTGAGCCCTCCTCACAGTTAGCTGTAAGATTCTGTCCCATGCTCAGCCTATAAGCCTACGTCACCCATGTTCTTGCATGACAATTCTTCATAAATGCAGAAAATGCAAGATTTCAAATTGTACACAGCACCTTCATAAACCTGATGCGATGTGCAGTAGTTTCATTAGTGGAAATCATGCTGATGGTGTGATAGCATTCTGAAGTGGGAGTGTCTTTGCATGGGGAGCAAAGTTAAAAGTTAATATGTTGTTTTGGGTGAATATCGCATTTTAAAAACAATAAAAGGTTAAACGTGGTTATCTACATATGTTATTTGTTAACAGATACCCATAGAACCCATAGAAATTAAATACTATTCTACTTAACCTTAGTACTTCTCAAATCTCTAATAAAAGTAATCCCATAAATAGAAATAAAAAATAAAAAAAAACACAGAGGATTCTGCTATGTATAATACTAAATCCATTTTTTTTTTCTTAGGTCCAAGAGGAAAGTGTTGGGACGAAAGGACTCCACTGAACTGTCTACTCGAACCCGCCTGAGTGCTGCATCAGGAAGCACCTCTCCTTGTAGCTCTGCCTCCAGCCCGAGCCCCACCTTTGCTGTGTCTCCACCCCCTGTTGTAACCCCACCCACTGGCCTCCACAAAGTCCCTGGACCAATCTACAGGAATGCCAAAAGATCCAGCACCTCCAATGAAGAGTTCAAACTACTACTTCTGAAAAAGGGTAGCCGATCTGAATCCAGTTATCGCATGTCAGCTACGGAAATCCTCAAAAGCCCCATCACTCCCAAATCTCCCTCGGATTCTCTACTGTTCGACTCACCAAGACCCCATGAAGAACCTGCATCGCCCATACAATACCAAACCAGTTCAGAGCAACCTGTTTCCAGCCCCTATCCCAGATCAAATTCCGAGGGGTTCTCTCCAAAATCCTTCCACTCCTCCAGACAGGGGCGCTCCAGGATCCCCCCTCAAGCCAGCAGCAGTCGCTATGGGATGAGGCGACTCTACTCCGCACCAATGCAAGCTATTTCTGAGGGTGAAACGGAGAATTCAGACAGTAGTCCCCATGATGACCGATCTTCATAGAGGTCGAGGCTATTATAGACTACTGGACTAATGCACATAAAGGGCATGTGAAATGAGCTGGAACAACTTATGAATTTAAATTGTTTAAAAATCAAATCTATATTTAGTTTTTTTTAAATGTGTAAAAATCTATATTTACTGAGAATAGTGTCCCTTTATGGTTTGTCTGTGCATAGTTTCACTTGTCATGGATATTTTACACACAAACTATCATCACCATCATTCAAATGAGCAACCAGTTCTTTGAACCGTGCACAAATGAAAACTTATGCAATGAATTATTACAGCTTAACATAAAGTTGAAATGCAGCTTTACTTGATATTTTAACATCCTGTTTTGTAACTTAATTTATGTCAAAACTTTGTCACCAGACAAAAAAACAACACAATAATCAGCAACACATTTGTCAAATTTGGACATAGTTTTTCCCCTGGTGACCTTTTTAAAGTGACTATTAAAAGCACATAACTATTTTAAATTGGCAGCCCAGTGTTTACTTTCCTACCTGAAGCCAAGTAGCTGGTTGCCTCCCTCCTATTGTTCCCCTACAAAATGAATAATGTACCACCCTATGTATTCTGTGAATACCTATGCAATAAGAAACCATTTCTACGAGCCACCTGTCAAGTATTTTGATATCTACACATAAAAGATCAGGGTTAGCACTGTGTGGCACTGCAAGAGTGAAAGTGTGATAATATGCCTGTATAGAAAATAACCGAAAGATAAAGAATTACATCCAAGTATTTTATATCTGTCAAAGCCTAGCACTAACTTGACAATCTGAAGACAAGAAGAAAACAGAAAGTGATTTACAAGTGTGAGGTAGTGAAATCGGGAGGCGTTTGGAACAAGGAGAACACGTGTATTCTTAAAAAGGGCACCTGTGGATTTGCTGATTTTGTTTGTTTACGAATAGTCGCAGAGAGACGAGTGGAATGTGTTCAGGGGGTTCAAATGTTTAACCACTTACAGAGTCCATACATTAAGCGGCAGCTTCGATCCAAAATACTGAACTTTCAGTATTTGGGGAGATATAACATAATGAATAGCCTGCCTGTGGTCAACTTGGTCAGTAGTTGTCAAGCAGTAATTTATGGAGATGGCATATGCTGCTTTTCTATACCAAATGTCCCTTTATTTACTAGCTAAATCATTTATTAACATGGTCTGGTTGCCAATAATCAAATTACACACATACAAATATATTTATATTTATAACTTCACAGATAGATTGTCTAAAAAAGTTGGTTTGTAACTTTGAAATTACCCATAATCTCTGTAGTAAAGTATGCAATGATGAACTAATATTTTAATAACAGATTTTTAGGATCTGGTTGAATATATATGGTATAAATAAATGGTATGGTCAGTTATAAGCTAGACGTGCATCTTTAAGTTTGAAGCTACTAGTGGTAATGGTACACAAGCTGTCATCATTAGCCCAGTAAGAGTTTATTTTTGAAACATAATACAAGTTAGTTTATTTTAAATTACTTTACAACTAACAGTAGCCAAACAGTAGTGTCAAAATTGGGTAAGGGGTTTAGCCTACACTGAACAAAGAATTGAGCAATGAATCTACCCCTAAAATAACAAATCATAACTAATATATCATATTCTTTACATCGATTGGATCCATGGGAAAAACTATATTATTATTTATGTAAACATTTTTCATCCCTTCAATAGGATTTTTGCACAGTTCTTTATGTGACAGGTTACACATCTGATCTGTCTTCTGTCAGTTGTTTTTAGTTGTTTTGTTACTGCACTGATCTGTTTTACCTGGAAATATATTTGCACCAAGCTGTTGATCTTACGTTATAATAATCACACTATAGCACATAAACTGTATTCTCAACCAGCAACGTTCCACTTGGCTTCCCAGTTTCCACCTTTTCCAAAATGTGTCTAAACTAATTCTAAACCAGGGGTGTCCAAACTTTTTTCATCAAGTGCCACATATTAAAACACAGACCAGTGTGAGGGCCGATCGAGGGTCACAGACTGATGGTCAAAACAATGAGTAATTCAAATCTGTGCATTTATAACAGGTTTGAATGAACCTCCAGACCTTTGTTCAGGCTTAGACCCTCAAAAGGACTCTCTACATTTTCTTGATCAAGGTAGATTTCAAAAACATGCAGAAAAAAGTACTACTTTCGGTAGTTTGGGCCAATTCACCTGGAAGCCTGAGGGCCAAAACAATTGGTCTGAGGGCCACATTTGGCCCCCGGGCCATAGTTTGGACATGCCTGTTCTAAACCAAGACTGAAATAGTTGTTGAAAAGACTCTGAAGTCTGACTTTCCTGAACTAAACAGGGTCTATATACCAAGACTAAACTGCCATGAGAGGCATGTACACAACTTAACCAGGGACTAAACCAGGACTAAATAGAACTTAAACCAGGATGGATTAAATCAGGTCTAAACATGAACCTAACCACCCTTAGAAGACCTAGTTTACCATCAGATATCACCACTGGACTTGACTGTTCTGCCAAAGTCTGCATCATATTTTAGAGGCATTCATTTTGTCTTTATTGTTTACTTGACTGAACACCAATGCTGACACAAACACATAATGGTACTATAGACATTTTATTGAATCCACAAAGATAATACTGTTACTACTATGAGACTTGTGTTTTTCTTGTATACATTTGTAAATAGAATAACATTTGTCACAAAGTTTGTTGAATTGTAAAAAAGTTTTCAAAGTTTACATTAATTTGAACCTTTGTATATTTTTGAGCTGTGGAACACCTTGTACTGTATTTATTTTTAGTAAGCGTTGAACCCATAGTAAATCTTATTGGAACCAACTGCTGCAGCACAACAGGCTGCTGAGCAAATGTACAGTTTAAAGAGAAAAATAAATGTGACTGATTAAAATTGTGTGTGTTTTATAGAAATATCGAGAACCAAGGGTATCAGACTTTTTCACTATATTTACACAAGACACACTTTACAATGAACAGTTATGATTTTTAATGTATTTTAGGGCAACATTTCGCTTCTTTCGTCTCTTTGGTTAAAACTGATATGTATACTTGACATAATTATTGCTTTATTTCTCAGTATTGACTTTGAACACTAGAGGGCGTTCGCGAGCTCAAATTGGGAGATTTTTCTGTGGGAACTTTCATGTAAATTTGTGCATTTGAATTGTGGGTCTTTATTTCCTGTAGACATTCAGCACAGAGTTTACAGTGATTGGATATATATTTGGATAAACATGCTACATATGCTGCAAAACATAATTTTCCTTTCGACAGTGGACACACGCCTTTATGGTTTGTGTTAGTTTGGAAATGGGTTGTGTGAAGTCTGGTTAGGTTGCTCTAGATAACATCAAACTGGACTTTCAGAAGAACGATATGTCCTTGTCTTTTCACTTTGAAACTGGGGGGCTAAATCATAAAATAGGCAGATTTGGACAACACATGACATTGCTTTGAATAAACAAACAGTACACTAACTGAAGTGAACAAAGATTGTGTTTTGTAGCTGTTGTTTTCTCTCTCTTTTTTATTTCAAAACTGCAGTATCTAATTTAAAAAAGTTGTTAAAGGAAGGTTTCATAATGAGCCAATAAGCATAAGGTATTTGAGTAATGTAGTGTAACACATGTCTGCGCTGCATGCGTGTTTGTGGAAAAGTCTGGAGCTGATTCAAAATGAATGAATCAGAAATGACAGCGAAGAAGACAACACGTGCAAACCATTTCTGTCAAAGAAAAGTCACTGTTTTCAATCCTGACTGAGTTATGTGAAGAATAAACTCTGAACTGCACCTGTGACCAATAGTGGACGATGGGGGAGGAACAAGACCAAAGAGGCAGCAGCGCCCTCTCTAGGCCACAAGGGAGTACTGTGAGCCTCATTATAAAGCACTGCACATCCTCCCAGCGGGGCAATAATAAGAGGCAGGAGCCGGAGGCAGGGCCCGAGGCTGGTGGGGACTGATACAGGGACCCAAGGGACCGTCCTCAAACGGGACTGTCCCACTCCACTCACGCCCCCAGCTCACAATACATCTTATATCTACCACATAAACCGGTCGACAGCGTCATGGTAAAATTAAGCAGTTCGACCCCCAAGTGGAAGACAAGGTTATCAAAGCTGTAAAAGGTTTCATATATTAGCCTACCGTATTTATATTGGAACTCATTTAAAGATAGTCTATTAGGCACTGTATTTTTGTTTTTTTATCGAACTGACGCCAATGCACTCTGTTTATTTATATATTTTAATAAACAATCCTGGGACTGATGCGCTGCTTTGTATGATCCCATGATAAGCTGCTGACTGACCACAGGCCTAAATAGCTCAACAAAGAAGAGTATTTTTCATATAGACTAAGACATAGCCTAGAGAATCATTTCCATAAAGGTCTATTTGGTTTTTCATTGCGAACTGCCATATTTCAAAGTCTGTGGTTTTAAATAACAAGATTTCGCATGTAAACTCAATTATATGAGCCAATTTTATCTCCCTTATTGCGTCAACGCGCCAATCTGTCTGTGATGTCCCTGTGATGATGGAGGAGGAGGAGGAGGAGGAGAAGGAGGAGGAGGAGGAGGAGGAGGAGGAGGAGGAGGAGAAGGAGGAGGAGGAGGAGGAGGAGGAGGAGGAGGGGGAGGAGGAGGAGGAGAAGGAGAAGGAGGAGGAGGAGGAGGAGGAGGGGGAGGAGGGGGAGGAGGAGGAGGAGGAGGAGGAGAAGGAGGAGGAGGAGGAGGGCTGTGAAGATGCGTGCGCAGCCCCAGTCTGGAGTCGCCGCGACGGAACTGCAATAAGCAGAGAAATTACAGTCACATCCATGTATTAAAACGCACCGGGCCTTTCATTCATAAACAACATTGCCTTCAAAGGCGGCTGATGTGCCTGTCTACTCCTGAGGTAAGTGATTGTCCGTATTTGTAGCGAAATACTTATTCTGTTTGATTAAAGGAAGAGAATAAAGGAGGCAAACCAATCGCTTTTTACAATCTAGCATATTTAAATACTCACACGTAGAATGTGTTTCATAGGGCTAGCTATTAGCTTTAAGCGCTGTAAAACTAATCAGTGTTTCTATTTGGACATCACATTGGTGGGCTGTAATAAACAGCTAGCTTGATCCGCGGTGCTGCTTGTCAATGGCACGCACCGTCTGACAGGGCACATACGACACAAATAGAACATTATTGAGCAGTGTAATACACAATAGTTAGCTTGGATTCACATTTATTTGGCAATCAAACTGTAGGCCTGTTTATGTTGGCCGGAGAGATGCTAGGAGGCTGTGCGTAATGGCACCGACCGCTCGCCTCAGCCTCCCCGTGTCTTGTCATGGCGAACCCGACACTACACAGACACTGGGTCCCAACGCGCGCTGCTGTGGTCTGCCTGTCTGTCTGTGTATCTACGGGGATTCATGGGGAAAGACAAATGTCACTGGTAAAAGAGGCGAGAGGAGGCAGCGGTATCACCTCAAGTGAACCGAACAGCGCACTGGGGACCGAACAACAGGCATGGCAATGTATGCGCCGCTCTCTGAATGTAGGCTACGTGTACTCTTATAGACGAGATGGCAGCAACATGTAATCGATTTAAAAACACGCTTAGGGTATGTATTAGCTATTTTATTTATAAATATGAAGCAAGACTGGCAGCATATAGGCTGCAATTATATAACCTATTAGAGTGCATTGCAAGATAAAGATCCTGGCCTAGACATGGGAGATTTCTGTTCATCTTTAGTCAATTGTTTTAATCTGAGTTGAAAAAAGGTATCAATAACCTAAAGTAGAAATTGAAAATACAACTATCTAGCAAGTCCCTTGTATTTAATTAATTAATGACAAATGGCATTAATGGCAATGATAAATGCACTCAAACAGATTTTTATATCTATTTATCTAACTTGATTTTTCCCTGTCTATGCTTCAAAATGATTAGAAATTAGAACTATTGTATACTATAGTGATTACCACAAAAATAGCTTATCTTTAGAACACGAAAAGTCCTCAAAACGTTGCATCAGCTGAAACCCATGAATAGACAAATCTTTATACAATCCAATTCACGTATGTTTAAGTTCAACATTAGGAACATCTTTATGTGACAAAGTGAAAACCTGAAATTACAGCAGTTATGCATCATTTTGCCTATTCTGCTTAAACCAGTCATTATTCTAATTGTATTGACCCTAAATGTGAATTATTCATCACATGTGCCTCCCCCTGTGGCAGTGAGCAGAGCGTGCGGGGGACAGCTGGTTGAATAAAGCCTTGATTCGGGCTCTTGATGTGGGAGCAGCTTGTGCCCCTCTGTCAGGACGTCCAGTGCGCTGATGAGCCAGTGCGTCTGTAATGAGATGTAATTGGCTATCGGAGCGACAGCAGTGCAGGGGTGGGGAGGCCGCTGACCTTTTGATTACAAGACCTGCTCCTATAGGATTCAATCTGTTTTGTCCTCCTGGAAGAAAAATCACAAGTTATCGTGTTTATTTAGACATAACAGTACAACAGCTTAGTGATGCACTGCTTAAAGTCTAAAGGTATAAAGATTATACCAAGAATTTGAACTTTGGTTGTAGCTAGACACATTAAAAAGCAGGGCCTTAATTGTTTTAAATGGCCAGGATATAGAAAAATGGATCGATTCATAGGGTGATAAAACATATACTCAAACTATATCTCTTTTTTCTTTTTTTGTTAACCACAGCAAATCAATATTCCCCTAATTGGCAGTATTATGCAGTATATTTTTATTTTGTTCCTTTGTATTAGCTGATTCACCCCATTTATCCAAGTTTTCTACAGGAGTACTTATTTGTGATCTGAATTTTATAGCCGATAATAGGTCTGTCCGGTACTTCTGGGTGGGGCTTTTATATTAGACCTGAACAGCAATATTCCAAACAAACCTATGCAGCTGTAATTTACCAAGACAACAAAAAATGCACCATAACAATTCGTTATTTGAAACATTATTATAAAGGAATATGTTTCATCAAGGCAAATTGGACACTTTAAGAGATTCATAAGGTCTTGAATCTTTCAGCCAACAATCTAGCACTGCTCAGCTGTTTGTGGTGCAGTTGTTTTCACTCTTAACTCTGCATCTGAAGGCGAGGAAAAGAGAAATGTGGAAATGATTACAGAAAAGGACAGGGGAGGGACTAGGGCTGGCTCTTTCTGTTCAGGCTCTTCATGACTATTTACTTAATTAGCCGTTACTGGATGGCGTACACAAAGCTCTTACAGATGATGCTGGCAGTGGTAGAAGTAACTATATACTGCTACAGCAAAAGCAGATTTTCTTAATAAACAAATGTTACTTTAACTTGAAAACAAATATCTAATTGCATAAGAATATTTTGTTTATCTTGGTGGCAAAATGAGAATTGGTGGATATAATAGCAATAGTAGCAGTGTTGAAAGCTGTGGTTGTGGTAGAAGTAATTCAATGTGTTAAACGAGGCCTAAACCACAACATCATCAGTAGTTGATGTAGTTTTAAGTGTAGCCATAGAAATGGTATGATTGGTTTAGAAATAGCAGTAGTAATGGTTGAATGAATGATTTCATTCAACTATTACTACTTCATTTTAGCCATTGTTATTTTTATTTTATCTAAAATTAATAGCTAAATAGCTGTTTATAATGAGCAGGTTTGTTTGGCGTTGCGTGCTTTTAACATTTTCACTTCACATTTTGGTAACCAAGTTTTTCAAAAGCTATAATCTTCAGAGAGATTTAGAGATTATTGTTCAACCTACAGGCATTAAGGGATTGATGTCTCTGCTATTTTTCAGCACAAATTCATTACTTTCTACAAGTGTCGAAAATCAGAAAATCAGAATGCAACCATGGGACCCAGCTAACACTGAACCAGGGATGTTAGTAGGAAAGACTAAACTAGAAGTAAACCCAGACTAAACTTTGTGAAATCACAACTATAAGATTAGAGATTTGCTCCAAGGAAAACTGATCAGATACGGCTTGTCTTTGACCTTCTGTATCTGTAAAAACAAGACAAGACGAAGTGAGTCTGACAAACAGACAAGGTCACTATCATTTGGGGATGTGGAGGTGGGGATTTCAAATACAAAACTATTCAAACTATTACTTTGAATGGAACTAAATATAGTTTACTACTGCTATTAGAATCCAGTACTAGCTGTTCTAATTGTCTATAGTAAATGCAACTCATTCTGTCATTTCTCTAGCTATTCTAACCACCACTACAATGTTAATGATGCGTAGTGGTGGTTAGAATGCAACTACTGATACTACTACAGTACTACAACTACTAAATATATTACATCTACCTTTACTACCACTATTTGAAATCCTAAGTCTTAGTAAAACGTCCTTGTTGATTTTGTGTGTTGAGCTTGACAGTGGATTCACATGATTGGAGTGAGAGTCACCCTGGTTGTGATTAGAGCTTAACATCTAGTCACCTGATCTAAGGCCTCAATCTACGCCACACGTTCCCCTTTTCCTCAGTCCTCACAATATCTATCATGTGAGATCATACACATCATGCACTGCGCTCTACACTTACATATGACAATGTATTTTTCAGCTGCCATCTTCAGTATGCTGAATGAGCCTAGATGCCCAAGTTTTCTGTTAGTTAAAGGTGCATTGTGTAACTTTTCTTGTGGTTTTCTGTCAAATGCTTTTCTCCATGGAAATGTTTTTGCTTTGTCTGGAATGTTTCACAGTGTGGTATTAGACTTTTCTACCTTCATGGAGATCAAAGCAGATCAAGTTACATGTCATAATTGTGTAGAGGCAATAAATGTAAGAGCTGTTTAATGTCATACTGTGGAACATTCCAGGTAGAGCAATGACATATCCATAGAAACAAGCTGGTGATGGGCCTGCCACCAGAAAAATTACACAATGCACCTTTAAGTTCCCCAGTCCCCTTAATTAGCTCAAAACCCCATAAGATTACAAAGGTCCAGGATTTATCAACTAACACTTAATGACCACAGCATGAACAGTCATTTAATAATTGAAAAACATTGAATTAAACAAGGACTTCACTACATGAAGTTTTCAGCAGCACAGCTACACTGGTCTTAAGTAGGCTAAATAGAGAAAGCTGTATATTCTGTCCCTGTGGTCACTTTGGGCTGAACTGTGATAGTGATAGGGGAAACTGCTGGACTAAGAAAGACCTCTTTATTGAGTCACAGACCTCATGACCATTATCAAGCAGGAAATGTCTTGTCTCAGACTTCCTGGAATGGAAGAAAACCGCAACAGATCAGAAAGGATTTGGATCATTTTAGAGACACAAATGAAGATTTTAACATTTCTAGGAATCATTAAAGGCTGTTATAGTGTACACAAATGTCCAATATCTATACTGAGACACAAATCAATATGAAAACTAGTATCGAAGAGCTATTCTTTGGTTCCTACATATTGTCTTTTGTGCACACAAATGATTTTAAAATGCAAAGATGGCTGAATAACTTCATCTTGCTTTCCATATAACATGTATGCCACATTATTATAGAACCTTTATATGTTTTCTCTGCATAGTGAATAAAGGAGTTGACATTTGCATAAAACACAGACTTTTCCAGACCGTCCAGATGATCTTTTATGATCGTAAAGATGTGTGTCTGCTCCATTTAACGTGACAGTGCATCATGTACACAGGGCTATCACTCAGTCACGCTCTGTGCCCCATTCCATACAGTTCACCCTTCTCCTGCTATAGACACACACAAGAGCTTTATTGGTATCATAGATAGATACAGTTTTAATATGGCAAAGTGCACTGTGGATCATTGGTGATATAGTTGTAGTTGTAGCAATAGTTATTGCAGATATGTTGCATGTAACATGGCATATTACTAGTAGCAATAAGGGGTTTAATGCTGTGGGGTTGTACTACTATACTACTACATAAATGTAATTACCCATAAGATTGGTGCATGCTGTTATTGTAATTGGTAGCTGTTTAGTACTAGTGAGGGCACTTTAAATAATAAATTGTAGCTGCAGCACGAAGAGAAAATAATTATAGTAGTAGTAGACAATTTATTACTAGGGATAGGCCGCAAAGTCCTAGGTCAGTTTCTTCTCCTTTACCAGCCTGGAAATTAAGATGGTTTATCAGGTACTTTTATTTCAGTTTGACCTCCATTCTCGTCTTATTCCTATTCCCTGTCCTGGAGAGAGGAGATAGTTTGAACTAACTTAGCGACAAACTTCTTGTCCGATGGTCTGGCTTCTCTCCATGTAATCCATCAGAGACCTATTACAATGTCATCTCTATGGGAGGCGCTGCATTATGGAGGCAGCCCGGGGGTACACAGGGCCCAGGGAACCCAACACCACATGAAGAAGCCCATAGTGTCACGCCTGCCGCTCCTAAATTGGAAATGCATGTGTGGCTTTAATTGGGTTTTGCACTTAAAAGATCCCAGAGACTTTAATGTTATGTTTAGATTCAGGGTAAGCCCCAACTGTATCCTCTAGCTAGCATCAGTATGAAGTGTCACAGAGGGAAGCACTGAAAAATATATGCTGGCGCAATACAGCATACATGTCATCATTTTAACCAATATAGTCATAAATGACCAGTTGACTACCTTTGAAACTTTTCCACCAATATGAGCATTAACATTTGAGAGACGACGTAAATAACATTTGCTAAACTAATACATGAAGCATTGTACTGGCTGCTGTTTTAATCTAATGCCAAAAAAGTAGTATATTTGTGCTTACATTATTAATTCATGACTTAGTAATAGTAGTATTAATATAGTAGTAATATAGTAAACAGGCATTGCTGTGAATATTTGACCTTGTTTATTTTGCAGGGTTGTACCTCATTTCTCTAGGGACTCTCTATCAGGACAGACAGTGTGCATGTTGTCAAGCAGGCGCACAAAGAGCACGAAGGTCGCACAGATGAGCAGATATGAGAGCATGAGGCCCATGTTTTGGCAAACGCTCCCCTCCTCCCCCTCACTGCACAGGGCTAATCAGTCCAACTTCTTCAGTCTGGCTCTTTACCAGAGATGCACACAGAGGAGGGGCCTGTGATCAAAACACTTGTCTGTAATCAGCAGGAAAAAACAGAAGAACAATAAAAGCACATTTCTCCGAATAAGTCACCACATGCACAAACCCAACTCCATTTTCTTTGTTGTTAATTAATCGGAAACATGTCTTTCCATGGCTCTTTGACGTTGGATTGATTGTTGAGTATCATATTTAAACAGTTATATTGTGTGTTTGTGCAGGGTGGAGCAGAGCAGTGATGACTACGGGGCATCCCTAAACTGCACAGAGGTCACAGAGGGGCAGACGATGGAGGCCAATGACAGAGCCACAGGAAATATGGCCCAGTCGCAGATAGGGGGCAGCACTGACGGAGAACAGGAACAGACTGCTGTTAAAACAGATAGTACAGCTCCTGAAGCCTGTGAGGAGGCAGTATCTGAGCTGAAGACAGGGATCTCTCATCTGCCTGAGGCTCCCTCAGGGGGGAGTCCCAGCGCTGACGGCCCTGGAGGAGTGGCCCTCAAAGTGGCTACCACAGTGCTACATCCAGTGTGTTTAGCAGATAGTCCTTTGATGCTGCCCATACACCTGCAGATGAACGGAGGGCCCCAACTGGGGCAGATGGGGGCCGCCCCTTACCTCATCACCAGCCAGAGTCCCATGTCTCTGCCCCTGGTCCTGGAGCAGCAGGTGCTGCAGCACATGGGCCCTTCTGTGATCCCTCAGAGCCCAAACTGTGCCCCCCTGCCCCTCCAGAGTGGTATCTTATGTCAGGGTGCCCTCCCCTTTGCCCTGTCACCAGGAGCGGAGCAGAAAGCTCCAGGTCAGACTCAGGACACCAACCTCCTGTCTCTGCTCCAGAACCCTGCCTTCGCCGCCATCCTACAGGACCTGTTCCCCTCTCAAGCTGGGGCATCCGGGTGTCCATCTCCAGGCTCTCCCTTCTTCTCTGCTCCTCCTCTGACTCCTCCATACTCTTCCCCTCTTGCCCCTCTGGTCCCTCCAGCAACACTCCTGGTCCCATATCCAGTCATCATCCCTCTGCCTGTGCCTCTGCCGGTCCCCTTGCCCATCCCTGTCCCTATCCCCTCTGAGGACTCCAAGGGGAACTTTCCTAAATCTGTTTGCACTGTGAGCCAAAGCACTCAGACCTGTTTACAGGACACTACCTCTGTCCCTGTGTCCTCAGGACACTGTCCCACAGCCCTCCCTTCTCACACTGTGTCTGATCCCTCTCCTCCTGAAGAGACACAGGTATTGGACCTCTCCATAAAGACATGTCCCATTCAGCCCAAGCAGGAGTTTCCCAGTGTGGTGCAGCAGGACAGTGTGCTGGATCTGTCTGTGCCCGGGGGGAGGGCCAAGGCTCCAGAGAAGTGTTCCTCTGTGGCTGTGGGGTGCACTCAGAGTTTGGACTCTAAGCTCTTAGGCAGCCTAGCCTCAGTAGAGTTTAGCCGCCAGCACAAGTGGGTGGTGGACAGCACCCCGGGGTGCAGCTCCCTGGGACAGGACACCTCTCTCAATGGGACAGGAAACCTTGAGATTGTCAGTGCCTCTCAGACAGCCAAGGTCATAGTTTCTGTGAAGGACGCCATCCCTGCCATCTTGTGTGGGAAGATTAAAGGCCTTTCAGGAGTCTCCACAAAGAACTTTTCCATCAAACGGGATGCGGCACAGGGCACGTCGCTGCAGCAGCTCTACGGGGTGCAGCCTGTGCCTCAGGGGGAACAGCGAGACCCCAATGACCCTCTGAAGAAAGTGTCCAAAAACAGAGCCATCAAACTGAAGAAGGTCAGCTCACAGGAGATACATTTCCTTCCCATTAAGAAGCAGCGTCTGGCCGCTCTGTTGCCCCGGAAGTGAGAGCGCCCCCCCTGGAGGGCGTAACATAAAACACATGCGAGATGTCCACAAATTGAACTTGCATGTCAAAGCCTCATCACATCTGGGGCTGGTGAATGTCCGACAGTGTCAAAATCACAGCAAAGTGCTTTTCCTGTGGACCTAATGCACTACAACAGTGTTAAACTAAAACAAGTGCGAGACTGTTTCGTGTTTGGCAGCTCAGTGTGCTCTGGTGGCTTTGGCTCAGTCACTAATGTTTAAGGACGTTTGTAATTTAAGAGAAAGGCCGGTTCCACTTTTCCATTTCGGTCCATAGTTTATTTCCACTTTCTGAGTGCACTGAAGGCTGACCCGGCTGCTCTATCACAGGGCCTTAGTGAGCGAGTAGAGGAGCAGACTGTTACATTGTTTTCCTCTCTGGGTTTAGCATGATGAAGACAGGCTAAGTTAGAGGACGAGTACCACAGATGGATACTGGTGACAGCTTTAGGTCACACATACATTCAGGTTGGCAGTGAAGTGCTTTGGTTGTATATGACAAGAAAACTGCTGTGTCCCTTGATGTAAAACTGTGATAAGATGAACAGGCACACTTCAATAAGTTAGAATACCGTGGAAATTCTATCGATGTTAGTGGTTCAATTTTAGGGTGAATACAATGCATTCATCAAACAGGCATAACCGTGTGACCAGTAAAGTGCTTGTGATATTCAGCCTGATACGCTTTCTCCTTGTCAAAAATGTTTTATTTAAAGCCATCTGGTTTTAGTCTTAGGATCTAGCAACCCAAGTGTTAGATTCATGGTGGAAAAAAAGAAGAAATCAACATTGCACTCAATTAAATACTAAACATAACCTACTTAACACCACGGTGACAAAAGGTAATAATAAAGATGTCTGTGTCTATAAGATTAATAGCTCTTTCCAGGCAAACAACATAAATACTAACAGACTTGAGCCGTATTCTGATTTATTGACGTGCCCTGAGTCTGTAGGAGTTGTGTACATTTTGAAGAACACAGTGAACTGCAGTACCTCAGATGTTTTGGCTGGACTGAGGCATATTTATTGAGTGCGTGATTAGTCTGTTAGTAAAAGTCCCAGAAGAAGATTTGGTGTGAAACGTGACGTCATTTCATTGTTTTTGTGAAGTATTTAAGTGTCCCACGAAGATCCCAGATGTGAATGTTTATTTATCCTCTTTGAGTGCACTTTGTCATAGTTTAGTTTGGAAAAAGCTACAGGGTTAACTCTCTTTTCCCTCTTCTGTGCTTGAATAGAATGAATTGTGCAAACACATTATTGAATATGTTGGGACACTGTGAAAATCTACAAAATGCAGAAATTATAAACCACATTTTCCCTCAAATCTCTTGTTTATTAAAAGTCACAACTAAATGTATTTATTTTTAACATACCATTATTATTTATACATACATTTTTTGTATGTGTATGTATAACTTGTGTCTCAATCTTTTCAGAATTGGGTTTAAAATGAGAGAAATCAGAGATGCTAAAAAGTTCCTCAAAATGAAAGTGTTTATCAAGTTTCACTAATGATACTTCACTCATGTCTGCATTGTATTTGACATCACACACTTGGTTCCCACAGTAGTAATTTATTCTTCGTACATGTTTTATTTATACAAATTGAGTGGATACTGTACAGGACGATTAAGAAAAAAGAAAGTAAAAAGTGTGTGTTTTTTCAGAACGTTTTTGGCCTCTGTCTATAATATTTGAGTGAAGGTGTAAATGAAAGAAGACCAGTGGACATGTGCTGGTTCAGTGTTTACTTACTGTACAATGTCTGTGCTTTTTATATGACGCTCAAGTAAAATACATCAAACACTCAACTTAAATCTTTACCTTTTTCTTTACAACTCCCATGGGATTTTGTGTGGTTAAAATGTGTTGTGTTATAGCTTAATTTGAGCTGAGTCTTAAGTGTAGTGTTGGGATGTTACATTTTGAATACAATTTATTCAGTGTTTCAAAGTTTCAAGATAAAAATGAGGTCAGTAGAATAACAGATAGCCACTTTGTTAGACACTCCCAATTTAGAGTAGAAATCAAAAGCCATTTTGTGGTAAAAAATAAAATATATTATCACTTACAAACAGTTAAAAGTAAAAGCTACTAATACATGTTTGGACACTAAAATTTCCTTTGTAATAGTTGCATATTTACTGGTCATGTAATTTGCAAGACTTTTCCTTTTACCAAATCAAACAATTGGCAAAATGTTTGGCAAAAACTGATGTTGATAATGCAATAAAAGATTTAGATATATTTGCCATCTCCATTTAGAGACATTGGCCATATATTACATACACTTCTTTGTTGCTGTCAACTGACTGACATAATGCAGTATCATATTAGCCTACCTAAGGATATCACAGATCTTCTTAAATACTGCACTGTCCCTTTAAGAATGTGCATGTGTTTGTGTGTATCTTATTTTTCAGTTGTTTACACATTTTCCAGTGTCAGTGAGCTTTCCAGGATTGAGAGGTTCCTTCCTGTTTCAGAACTACAGCCAAGTAACTGTCTCAAATCCTCCACTGGGCACAAGAATTCAATTATGTAAGCATGAGTCAAAGGCCTGAAATGTTAAAGGCCTGACCAACCATCGAATGTGTGTTTGTTTATTCTGTAATGTATTAAGATGGCTGCATTAAGCAATCCAGTACCTGTGTTATCTTATTTTTAACTAATAGTTTTCCTAATGCTTGACTCAAAGAAATGTATACCATGTGTACCTGCAGGTTAAAATAGTAATGTCATGATTTGGTTTTATAATTAGTCATATTTAACTTCTTAAGAAAAATATCAAATCCTTTTTAACCACTTCTTTATAATTGCTATACAATAAAAGTAATTTGTAAGGTAAATGTTTTCAAATGGGGTAAGAATATATGATAGTATAGGTTTAGATTTTGTTTAGTCCTGTTTGGCCTTGGTTTGAATAATAATTTGAATATTGATTTCTAAAGTTTGGAAAACAGTTGAGTAGAAAATTACAGACCACATAATCATTCCAAAACATGCATGCCATCTACACTTGGACAGAAACCAGACAATATCATTATTACCACATTGTTTATCGGGTGTGACATTATGGACAAGTGACTTTGCAAGACAATACGGTAATTTCAAGTATTTTAAGAGGATGCAGGAATCCAACTATCTGATGTTCCTCATAAATAGTATATGGCACAAAGTACTTAAGGGGGTAACAGGAAGAATATGTGTAAGTACAAACAGTATGCTACAAAAGTACTACAAAGATCACGTAATCCTGAGAAATGTCGTTGGTAAAGCAAGGCAAGATCTATTACTCAGTATTGGAACTAAAAGCGTTGCATTAAGTTTTTTATGAACAAATTAACCCACTTTTCAACACCTCCCAAAATCCTCCCCCTTCACATAACTAACATAAGTATATTATTTACTTAAAATATTAAAGTTTCTACAAAATGTACATTCGGTTGCTGAAATTCATGGTTAAACCCATAAAACTGTACACATCTCTGCTAACAGTGATTGCAACGGTCAAAAGCTAACAAAATGATTATGACAAATACAGGAAACATCAAATAAAGGATAACAGCCCTTGTCAGATTTCCTTTAACTTTCCATTGAAATGACACTCCTCAGCCTGTTCTTAGTCATGTGTAAAAACAATGTGATAGAAAACTGCATGAAAAATAATAGGAGGCAACGCAGGGCTCGCTAAGACACAAAAATAATACCATTCTTGTCCAGCATGCAAACACACATTTAGGACAGTGGTAGAACAAACTCAATGTCTCTGATGACCACTGAATGTAAAGGGAGAAACTAGTGTCTAGTTCAGAGCGAGACAGTCATCAATTCTTCAGGTAAACAAGTGAATAAATACTTTCTAAAGTACAAATATACCAATCAGGCATAACATCATCATTTTATAGCCCCATATGGAACTATAGCATGTATTCTGACTTTACTTTAAGAGATCTTCACTAATTTGAGATTCAGTCACTCTCCATTACTGGCCAACCACATATGAATCACTTATTATTGATTCACTACTGTTCTTTACTTCCTGGGTCCACTTTTAATCCATACTGACCACAGCAAACTTGCACTGATCCCAATATCCCAACACTTGGCCATTTTAGTTTCTAAAATATCTATATACTAGGAATGGGCATTTGAATTGATTTGAATGTTCTTAATTGATCGTCTGGAAAATTAACGATCAATTCTCGATTAATCATTAACATTTTATATTAAAAATGTCATCTATTATTACTATTATTATTATTACTAATCTGCATAAATAAACTCAACTTTACAACATATTAACCACAGTCACTATAGAGCCACATCAGCCCGTGCACGATTAGAATGTGTTTAATGCAGCTTTGTGCACATTTGTTTACGTCTTACAGAAACAAACTTAAAACCGCATGGCTCATTTGCATAAGCGAAAAAAGTCACTCTTTCCTTGTGCGCTAATGTGTTCAGCTTCAGTTGGACTACATAACACAACTCAGTGGAATATGAGTGTTCTTTCTGTGACAGAGGATGTGATGAGGCTGGTGAGTCTGTTCTGTGCGTATGTTGCGTTGGAGATACTGTGTATACATGCAAAACCGGGATACTCAAAAAACCCGATCATGACCGGGATACTGATGTGCAGGTAATCGCACTCATTGGGGGATATAGTGATCTCTAGCCGAGACGCTATGGCTCCGTGGGACTGTGGGGCCACAGCTCCAGTGTTTGCGCTGTGAGACGCAGCCTCGACTCCTTGCGCTACGTTACGCACAGCAACCTACATTCGGTTTGTCGATTAAAATGAACGTGATCAACGAAATTCTTAATGATCAATTATCGATTCATCGACTAATCATGCCCATCCCTACTATATACTATGAGGTCTTGCTTCCTCATATACCCCACTTTTTAACATGATAATGACCATTCTGTTATGCCTGATTAGTGTATTAAGTTCTGTCTTAGTGTGTGGAAAAAAAAAACAATCATTGACAGTCACTTATCAGGTAAGCAAATGTACCAATACTTGAGTAGTTGATTTAAAAGAATGTGGAAGTAGTTTAAAATCCTCTTCAAGAGCTTTAGCAATAACACATGTTTCAGTACATAACCCTTCCTTATCAACTGGAAATTCAACAATATGCCTCAAATAAGAAGAAACATTCTCCATCTTTGGGGATCCAAAAGTAGGATCAGAAAGTTTCAGTTGTGTAAAAATTGTGTCCACGTGTGCTCATGTGCTCTGCAATGTAAACACTACGGGCTTATTTTTCCTTTGGGATTTCATCAAGTTCACTGTCTCTTCAGACTTGGAAAACTGACAGGAGGGTGAGGTAACGTGTCCGCTCTGGAAGTCGTAACATGGATTGTGAAGCTTGCACTGGAGTAACACATAGCGTCCCCTGTCTGTAGGCTGGACTCACTGTCCTGTACTGGAGCACAGGGGGAGGGGTTATTGCTCAGAGGTTTACAGCTGATAAGACATCCTGTGTGGCTGTCACAGTTTGCCCTGTTTGAGCCTCTCGATGTGGTGACACAGTTTGAGAGCAGGCCCCAGCTTCAGCCCCATGTACTTCATGATCATGTCACTCCTCAGCAGCATCAGAGCCCTGCCGTCGATCTCCTGTGGAACAAGAAGAGTTACAAAGACGATACACTGTCATTTTCAATGCAAAATAATAATACTCTTTCTGTTACTATGTCATCTATAGGCTCAAGATCAGTCTAAACCTAATCAGGAAAGGTCAAACTTTAGATGTACTAGTATATACACAAACAAAACACTAACAAAAATTATCAATATTAATTTGACAACCCTTCTTCTAAGCATATTTCTTGGTGTGGGAATTCGTCCTGGCTATACACACAAACTCACAAATTCTCAGATTTCTGGACCTTTAAGAAATGCAAGCTGCAAAATCAGATGTGAGTGATCAGAGGCACCAAAGAAATCAGATTTTGCTGTTGCTGATGTCATTTTAATAATATAATAACTCATGTATGTAACCGTAGGAGCAGAAAGCAAAATAATACTTTGTTCAGTGATTGTGCTGTTGTTAGGTTATTTAGACTGATCTACAAGAAGCTCAGGAGTGAAAACAGGCACAATACTTACATGTTTTCTAAAAAGTTCAGCATGTGGCGCTAAAGCCGTGGGGTCGGCGTCCCTCACAAACTGCATCACCTCTTCGATGGTCCAGGATGAGGGGTTTTTATTGGGTGAACCCTCCCGCTCTGATGCATCGGGCCCAGTTGTGGAACTTGCTGCTGTCAAACAATACAAGAAGTGAGATTACAGTGAAGAGAAAACATGGACTGTATTGTATAGCTAATATTTAACCTGTAGATGTAGGTTTGAAAAGTGAATTGAACCTTTACAACTTCACAATTTTCACCCTTGCAATACATACAATACAATATGCACAATACAGTATATAGAGCATTTTCCATTTTTGCCCTCTGTTGGCTTTTTTTTTGACAACAAGACAACGAAGATGAGACCTCTCTGATGCATGCTAAAATTGTAGTGGTTGTTATTGTAGTACCTTCAACTCTCCTGTGGGGCAGTGTGGAGCTGTGGTCTGTGGAGTTGGAGGAAAGGCGCCTCATGGGTGTTGTGGTGCCATGGTGGCGGTAGGGGGCGCTGGGCTGGGAGTGATAGTCTGAGGGACTCCTGACGCTGTGGGGTCGAGGGGTCATGGAGTTGGAGGCAGAGTCCATGTAGCGCTGCTCCTTCATCAGGCCGTTCTCCTCATGGGGCAGAGTCTCGGCTGAAAAAAACAAATATCAATGTCTTAAAAATACTGAAAGTAACCATTGTTTTCACTATAATATGCACAAATGACTATAAAATCTATAAATCTGTAAAAACATCATATAGCTTGCATGAGAATACAACACGCATGATTGCTATTATAATATTCTATTATTTATTATCTATCAATTCGTTATAAATATTTTTTTACAGCTCAATAATTACTTGGTTATCAAGAGTAATAAAACTGATAAAAAATGTCTGCAGTCAACAGACTAATATACTGTAGGTGAATGGTCCATTGAAGCTGTACCTTCTGAGGGGTGGGCTTCAGTTCGGAGGTGTTTAGGCGAAAGAGGAGCAGCGTACGGAGGAGACACTCCCGACAGGCTCCTTTTGGTCCCTCGGCTCAAAGAGGGCAGATCCAGGGCCTCCTCTTTCACTGGACAACAAACAACAGAAAATTCAAAATTAGCTAAATCTATAACAAAAGAGTTGGTAAGGCTGCATCCATTAAACCAATTTAAAATCTTTAGCAACCCCAGAAAGGAAAAAATGAATACATAAAAAAGTACTGACATAAAGTTTGATAACAATTAAACACTTCAAGAATCTATGTGATCAATCCACTTTTAATAAACTTGTTTATGCTCTTTAAATTCACTTCAATAGTCTGTAGTAAAGCCTTAAGCATGTGCAGAGGCGTACCTGACTTGGTCCTGTCGTAGGAGGAGTAGTGGCTGAAGGGCTGGCTGCTGAATAGACTGTCACACTGCAGGTGCCGGCACATGGTCTCCAGGAAGCGCAGGACGAAGGACGCGCTGGAGGCAGAGGGCAGTTTGACCACTCGTACCCCCCCATCTGTGCGCACTGCAAGGACAACTGGGTTTACTCAAAGAAACATTCCCAGCGAAATTAGAAGATTTTTTTGTAACAGAACAAATTAAGCTAAGATATTATACATTGCAATAATCATAATAGTAACTAACCAGTTGTGTGCAGCTTTAACAATGAATTAGTCATAAGAAAAGAAAATAAGCTGTGACATCAGTTTAAATGGTAACATCTCAGCATTTCTATTGGATCCAGTTGTGCAAACCTGGGCATTTTGCAACCAACAGGCCTTTTATATAACTTGTGGGAATTTCCCACATTTTCTTGGGGAATACCCATCATGTCTCTGTGCGAGTCTCAGCATGCGTACCTCGGACCACCTCCCCCCCTCCAGAGTGGGTGTGCAAAGCGCTGAGCAGGACTTTGGGCTGGTATGCACAGTCGATGCAGGACTGGACCACCTGCTGCAGGACAGAGTTGACGGGGCCGGGGCCGAAGTGGTCCGGGAGGCGCTGCATCTGCTTCCTGTCCAGGTGTGGTCCACAGTTCCCATGTTTGTTCACATAAACACACACTGCAGACAGAGGACAGGTGACAGACTCAACTTAACAGGCTGGCACTGGGCGATTTGAGACAAAGTAATGTCACAAGATAAGTTATAAAAATCTTTCTGAGCCCAGACATTTACCATGCCTGAAATGCCAATGTTTTACTGGAAATTAATCATTGTTTAACAGACAATTTCTATTATATATATATTACAATTATCTACTATTATCTTAATAATGAAACTTTACTTAAAACACAGCCTCTTTGATAATATATTATTACCAATGATACATGAAACCTACAAAAATACCTAAAAATTCATTATAATTTCATATATTTGCATACTGTTCTACAACACATTTTTATGAGGGTTCAGTAGTCACCTGTTGACACCACAGAGTTGAGGTTGGCAGGACTCTCCTGTGGGACTGGGATACTGGGCAGCTCAAGAGCTCTGTGGAAGATCTTGGGCTTCCTCTGGACAACACAGTTTGCAGATGCTGTGTTAGTTCCCATCATTTGTGAAATAATTTGTAGTCCATGTTTTAATACCTATTTAGACAGGTTTATGGTCTATTTAATTGTGGTTCAATCAGTCCTGGTTCAGTTCTGGTACTGTCTCAGTTATATTCATTAAAAATCTTCAATAATCCCTATTTGGTAAGAACATTTTGTTGATCATTTTTTCACATCTCAAATACCATAGCATATTCCCTTTTGTGTATCCCACTCATTCTTTATCAGTACCTTGCTTCCAGGTTTGGGCCCTCGTTTCTTATGAAGTCTTGGTTCTATTACTCGTGTGGTCTCTGGTACCGCTGCGCCATTCTGATTAGCTGCTGCCTCGGCCGCAGCCTTGAGTAGGGCAATGGTCTCACTCTTTGGACGCCGGCCCCGGACCCCCTTCCTCACGGGTAACTGGGGCAGTGGTGTGGGCAGTCTGTAGGGGGGCTGCAGGGAGCGTCTGCTGGGCTTGGAGGGTGAGGAGGAACTGAAGATGGGCAGGCTTTTGGGAAGAGTTACTGGAACAGAGAAATTACATTTACTGTAGATTTAAGCTCATTGTCCAATTCAATAAAGCGTCCTTGTGTTAAACAACTATATTATTCTTTTCAAAGTGGGGTCCTTTTCACCATACATCAAAAATATTAATATTAAACTCAGAAATATTAAAAACTAGTAATAACACATGGATGCTGACAGTTTTTACAACTACCTCCAACTATTCCCTCAGGTAACAATTAAGATTATGGCATTATTTCAATGTCAGTATAAATACATTTTAGAGTAACTTGTGTTACCATGACTGTCTAATACACATCATCATACTAAACAGTAAAAGCTAACACACTAAACATCAAAGAAAAAAAACATCTAGATGTTTGAACAGAAGTGCCCAATACCACAACAGAAGCTTACCACTGTTGCCCGGGGGCTGCAGGTTGTGTTTGGTGAGCGCGCACCAGCCCACAGGGAAGATGTCCCGGGAGTCGTACTTGCACCAGTAATCGAAGGCACCTCTCCAGCCGTCAAACATGATGAAGACCTCGTCGCCTCTCACCTCCCCAATTGTGGCGGGACAGATCAGGTATGGGTTCTTCTTGTCCACTGCCTCCAGCTTCATGCCTGGTTTAAAACTGTTCTGAGGAGGTCTTGGGGGCTCCTGAAAGTCCAAGAAAATTACAAACTCATTATAGAAATGTTAAACATGTTGTTAAGGGTTTAACAATAAAAAATAAGAAGTGAGCATTCTTCAGTCCTAATGTTAAACTATACTATATACATATAGTAATACATAAATAAATGAAATAAATAAAAAGAAAAGAAAGGAAAAAGCGTCAAAAGAGTTTTCTTATTTTTATTGAGAGTGAGTCACAACAAACTAAAAACATTTGGTACTGTACTATAATTCACATGGTGTCTAAAAGGGTAATCTTATCGACTGATCTCATGTGTCTGGTTTACCCCTCCTCATTACCTTTTTGAAGGCTGCTATAGGCGCCATCTCAGCTCCATTTAAAGTCCTCAGGAGAAACATTGGCCAGGAAGAAGCATTCATCCGAAATCCTGCAGAGAAAAGAATGGATCAATAAAAACTCAACATTGTCCATTGATGGAATTAATTGTGCCTGAGGAAATGCAGTGGATTTGAGCGGTATGCAGACACCATAACATTTGGCCATGTAATTAATAATGCTAAGGAGAAATTTAGGTCTGTGAAAGATTGGAAAAAGTCGCTCCTACCAAGTAAGTAGGTCTTAGAAGTCTAATGGATGTGCACACTGTAGCATACAGTACAGCAATACTCCACTTGCCATCATTTTGTAAGAAGTTGCCCTTTCAGTTACAGCACAGTAATAGCATGGCAATAAAATGTAAACATAGTGATTGGGATAACTCGGGATAAGGTATTGCAGGTCTGTCTCCAAATTATTGCCAAAATATTCCTATGTCTTTACTGTCCTGTAAAGTAAAGTGTAGTCATTAAATCAAATAATTTGTCATCATTACTAAATGTACACATTTGTGATATATTGTATGTGTGGCATTGTGTGTTACCAAGAGGAGGCTGCAGCATGTCCCCGTTCTTCTCACAGGAACCGATGGGCTGAATGTCGGAGGAGTCCACGAGTCTCCAGAAATCGTTGCTGTTGTCGCTACCGTCCAGTCGCAGTCGCAACCGTACCCCCGTGAGCCCCATCACCGTGGCGATACACACTGATGTGGCATTCCGAGGGTCATGGGCCTCCAGCTTCATGCCCACCTTAAAGTCATTGGATGGAGGTACTCGGGCCTGTGGAGCAACAGATGTGCATTTGAGATGCTTGTTAGTTATCAGTCTGTTATTTTGGAGTAAATTTGCAGTTAGCTCTGTGCACAATGGCAGCTGACTAGTTCCAATCAGAGGGACAGTCAGATAAAACCTTTTCGGCGTAATGTAATTTCTGTTACGCTTTTGCCGAATCACGTTAAAATCAATCAATCCTGGCAGCAGCCAGAGGACCAGAGGACACTTGCACATTGCCATTTTATAGTTAGATTTGTATTTGATTCCTGGGTTTACTTTTGCTATGAAGAATTCTGAGAGGACCTTTTCCCATTCAAAAGATATGATATTTTGATTTGAACATATACAACAGCCGATCACTGCCAAATCCTTCAAATGAGAGTGGAATCCTTTAGCCTGAGACCCATGAATGTATTGTGCTTACAGTAAATGTTGTCAACCAATGCGTTAGACACATGTAGAACAACATTTTCCTGGTCATCAGATTGGTCATAAAAACACCCAACAAGATGGCTAGACAAACTACCAGTCATTGCTGAGAGGTTATAGACCCTAGGTGGTATATTTTGGAAAGTTTGGGGTAATTCGTGTAGTACAGTCACCATGCTATTATATAAAACAGAAATGAGGGTATGTACCTGCCGGAAACAGCTTGCCGGGGCAGGAAGCGATGATGTTTCTTTGAGGTACTCATCCCAGTTAAAGGTTTCTATGGAAAAGAAAAATTTGTAAATATTTACACAACCATCCATTAGGGCTGAATGGGTGACTTAAAACTGTTAACTGTACACATTTAAACAGATTTTATGCAATAAAATGAAAGCTAAAGCATTTTACCTATTGGTGGAAGAGCTTTTCCGGGCCTCTCCTTTTTGCCATCTTTTGGATCCACTATTTGCACAGAGACAAACATAGGGACAGATTGAGCACTTTGGCACCTGTCGTGTTCAGGTCAATGTTTGTAAATGCTGTTACCTTTGAGTGGAGTCTTGCCCATGATGACAGGGGAACAATGACAACAATCTGATGTAAGATGGTGACTCACTGGGTCTTTGTACTTGAGGAGTTTAATCCTAAAATAATACAATGAATGAATGAAAAGCACATGGATTGACAAAAAGCTAAAGCTGTTTGTGAACAAAAGAAGATGACATATCTCCTAAAATACAAAATAGTACATATTATAAAAGAATATTGTTCTTTAACAATAACATATTATTATGTTAAATATCTCATACTCGTGGCCACTTGAAAATGTACCACAAGTATTACACTATTATGATTATGTAATAGTGAAGCAGTGTTTCTATAATGACACAAATTCTACTTAATTAAACTCTGGAACTGGCCACAGTCTTTATTTCTAAAAGGTTGAGTCAAATCCTCTCCTACATTTTTTGTGAGCAAGAAAAGTGTTTTGTCTACTCCATGTGTCCTGCCATCAACAGCTGACTCACTGACCATTGAGAAAGACCCACAGAGTGACACAAATGCAAATGTATACTATATAAAATATTAATAAACGTATCAATTATGCTTACTTGCACTTCTTTTAATTGATAAAGGCTTAGGGTGTGATATTTATATGTTTGTCTTTACAAAGGAAAGCACAATGTATTTTACATACGCGACCCTCGTTACCCCTCGTTGCGTGGTATTCCAGTAATGGACACTCCCACTGAACAAACTAGGTGTTTTTCTACTGCAATAAGACAGGCTCGTCGTGATTTGAGCTAAAACATCTATATTTAGGCTACGTGTTTTGGAGAGGTGTGCTCTAATTTAGTAACAATAATAGTAGCAGTAATGTTAATAAAAGTAAAGTATAAAAAAGATGATAAAAGTCAGAATAACGGCAAATAGTCACCACCAAGTGACCGTTTCTAGTAGGTAAATTCCCGACTAACTTATTTTGTCACCAGTGTGTTAAACTAAACTAAATTAAAATTACTCAATGAACTAATTATTGTATGAAAGATATGGAAAAGAACTGATGCTATTTTACAAACTGTTCAAAACATCAATCATGTTGTACATCATGTATTTGTTTTCATTTCCCCAACAGGCTAATAACTAGCCACGGCTTGTTTACTTTGCGCGTTGACGAAAAAGCTTTTATAATTGCGATTTAAGATATATATTATATTATTTCAAGAGTAAAATGTAAACTTGTAAGTCTAAATAATACCCAGTGGCTAGTGTTGACAGAATTTGTTAGCCTCTGCTGCTGCTGCTAATAACTACGCTGGCTAATGTTAGCTTTGTTAACCCTCTAAAGCTACTAGCTATTGTATCAAGCACACTTACACACGTAGCCGACATTTAGCAATGGTCTCAGATGAAATAATCGAACAGAAATAAACTTACGTATGCCGTGTTTTCGATCAGCTAAGGATCTCTCGACACTTTTCTGTAATCGCCCGCTGCCATTTTTCTACGAATGTACTAAATGCTTACACGCATGTAATATACGCCAGAGATTCTTTTTGACGGAGTGTGCTAGACGCTCCAAGAAAAGGGGTCTGTAGTTCGTTTTTAATTGACCAATCAGCTTCTTAGTTGCCTAAACATTAGCCAATCTTTGATGAGTTTATTCCACTCAGCCAATCAAAGAACTGCATTGTGCGGCTGTTGTTTTGGGGGGAATAGAAAATAGTACACGCCATCTTCGTCTTTTACGATCTTTGTAATATTTTTCTCCTCTTTCTCCCGCTGACTGGCTGCGGGTGGAAATTGAGGGTTTGGGGTTAAAATGAAAACAAAACAAAAATGTGCATGTGATATCTGGCATAATAAATTGAAATGATCGAAAACATAAATCCGTCGACAAAACCAGTGATTAAAAGTACATTTCTAATATTATTATTCTGAACAGTCTACCCATCATTACCCAACCAATATCCTTCCCTGACTTTTCTCCTGCATCCAAATTACTATTAAGTAATTATTATTTAGCCATGAATTTAACGTTTTCTCAAAATTATAAAAATTTTGATTTGCGTCAGCAGGATGAGTCAGAAATTATCTTAAACACCCCCCACCCACAGTTTTCCTTTAACTTCAAACGTTCTGTATTGTCACAAATAAGCAAATACCCACTTATTAACTACTAAATTTATGATAGCAATTTTAACACAAACCAAGTATATGTAGAGTGTAGAAGCGTTTCTTGATAAATGCGCCAAATGTGCTTTTGAGTGTTTACAAAATAAGTATATTTGAGAAGCCTAGGTACTAAGTGTCCCACACAAAAATAAAGTATTAATGTAGGCTATTTAGAAAACTATTGGTTGGCTACCAAACACCCTTTTTCTCATACATGGAGACTGACTCTAGAACATTAAAAATTACCAAATGGTACGCCTTGTAGTTTAGTTCCTTAGTAGGCCTTTCTATTCAAAAATCATAAATTGTTCATCAAATGGAAATGTACTATAATTTACTACAAATGTTCTTTTATAATAGTCTTCTATACAGATGTGTGTCCTGTAGGGGGCAGCATATGGCTTTATCTGTGAACAACAGGGGGACGTTGTGGTGGTGGTGGTGCTTATTGATCAGTGCTTTAAGGGCCTCAAACATTTGATCACATTCTAAAAAGAGGATTGTGGGCATGTGCTTGCATTATGCGTTATGTCTAATCTGTGTTTTAAGTAATAGTGGCTTGCGAATTGTTTCTGATTTGCACTAGTCTGGTCTCATCGTTTAGTTGCAGATGGGCCGCCATATTGAGGTAAGCAGCCCCAAGGCAGCTATAGCAAAATTATTATGATTGTGATTATGATTGTGATCATGATTATGATTATGATTATGATTATGATTATGATTATGATTATGATTATGATTATGATTATGATGATGATGATGATGATTATTATTATTATTATTATTATTATTATTATTATTATTATTATTATTATTATTATTATTATTATTATTATTAAACTGGAACGATAAAATTTCACGTCTAAGACCCCTCAACAGCTCACCGCACACTTCTCCCACCTCCAATCCAGGTCTGCTCTCTGATTGGCTGTCTAGGAGTGGGCATGCCGATAAACAAGTGCATTGACCCCTCTGATTGGCTCCCGCTGCCGTCCCTCAAGCTGTTGCCTAGTGATGCGTTTGCAGCTTGTCAACCGCACGATCCAGTTACTGTAGCTGCCTGGTGCAATGAAAATATCCTCCTCCGTTGGTGGGTGGATATATGGGCCCACTTCCACAATTTCTGCTCCAAAACTGACTGCGTGAGTACTTTGTTTTAGCTGAGGAAGAACTGCAAGCTGCACATGTTGAGAATATTTTTCTTGCTCCCCTCTTGAACGGTAATGTACAGCTTGAGATTTTCTACAGCAAATAGATGTTTTCTGATTCGGATCAATTAGAAAAACTAGTTGACGTTGCTAACTAGCCTCTGACAAAATTGTAAATATGATCTAATCTGTTAGTAATGTTGAATAAGAAGTAAACTTGTGTGATTTACTGTGGTTGTGCATTGGAAAATGGGCGGGACAGTGATTTATTGGTCTGGCGTAGATTACTTTTACACATCCACACTACAGAAGATAGAATTTATCATGGAGATGGTTATTATTTTGTCATGAAAATTAGCTAATGTCAAACAAACAATGTATGGATAAGGAATTTACTTCTTATTGACATAACAAATCTAGGCTATTTTCAAGTTTCTAGCAATTTTAAACTCTTACATTTGTCAAGCATATGCGCCTAGTGTTTATTATTGCTGTTTTTCAATCTTACACACACACGCACACACACACACACACACACACACACATACATACACACACACACACACACACACACACATATAAGGACTAAAATGACCTCCAATTGCAGTGACATTGTGAGCTAAAATGTTTTTTTTTTTTTTGCTAAGTGTTTTCCAATAACTGTACTTTTCACCTGTGTTCATAAGTAGCCTAGTTTATCCCTATGCAACAGCAGTGCATTGATTACATGAAGAGGTTTTTAAAGGTCTGCTATTGTGAATTCCTCAGGCTGAAGCCATTACCACGCATGAGTCATTCTGTTCACACACACACAGAGCCAAAATATAAGATTCACAGCAGTGCCCAGTGCATTCCTGATCATATTAGCCCTCTAGATCTAGACTCAAGGAGCAGATAGCTAAAAGCACCTCTGTAGATTAAAGTGGGAAAAAGACAGACTGGACTATTGGAGCTGTTTTTTGTTTTTGTTTTTTTCTTTTTTTGTTTTTGTTTTCGTTTAGATCCACATCACTCTATGACTCAGGTTAGCTGTTGTTAGACATTACTTTAGTATCAATATAAATCTGGTTTGGATCTGGTTGGGTGTTAGATTTGATTAATCTTTGGTTTAGACCTGATTCTCAATCTAATTTCATTCCATTTAGTCATATTTTGCCCTGTTCCGTTCCTTTTTAAACCTTATGTTTTGTTCAGTCTTTTTTGCCTAAACATAATTGGATGTATCTCTGACGTTTGTTACAGTTCATATATTGCGAGCTCCATTTCTCACATTGTGCATGTTTTAAACAGCCATTATGTAGGTTTAAAATATACATTGTTTAAGTTGCTGTCAGATTACCTGCATGTTGATGTGTGTAATTACATGGTGGTTACAGTGAGCTCCTAGTTTATTTTGGTTCTGAGATTTTTGCATGTTGATGAGTAGTTCCTGTGCCCACCGCGCTGTAGGAGACTGTACTGTGTGTGTAGGCTAGTCCTGGAGCATTCCATTAAAGGAGAAGATGAAATGGAGAAGGGGGTATCTGCTTGGTCTTATCAGATTTAATAACAGTACACACAGTGACACCTCCAAGAGATTAAAAGGATGTTTTTTGGTGTTTAATCCGGTGTAGCATCTTTAAAATACTTTTAACATCATAAAGACACCATTAACACCACTTTGACCATTAAAAATACATTAATGAAAAAAATGAATGAAATATATCACTTAATGTTGTCACGATACAAACATTTTAAACTCAACTCTTTCTTTAGACAATAGAATTGGATTTACAGCATTAAATTGTAGTACATTCTTTTATATTACCATATGGCCTTATATCTAAATAACTGGAGCCTACTTTGTGATTTTCAATTTGATTGTGACATACTTTGCAGAAATTCAAACAGAAAATGTAACTGGGCTCTTGCATGTTTTGTGCAGATGGATGTGAACTGCTGAAGAGGGAATGAATAATATGGACCAGAGCCAGCGATCATCTCTCAGGAGCAGACAGCTGGCTGCCTCACTGTGTCCTGTAGGACCTCCTCTGTCTCACCATGAATCTTCCACTGCACAGCCTTTGATTTCATGAAGATCCCTAACATTGGTGATGTAATGAATAAATTTGAAGTCCTTGGAATTGTGGGTGAAGGTAGGTGTCTAACATACTTTCAGCTTTAAAGGGATAGTTTGGGTTTTTTGACATGAATCTGTATGGCATCCCCGTCAGCAGTGTCATGCATCAACACTGACTTACCTCCCGACAGCGTCCAGTGAGCCGAGTTCTTCTCTGTTTTCGGTGCTGAGAAAAATAGTTCGGCCAGTTGGCTGGGGTCATGAAAATAAAGCATTTTTCTTCTCTGTGTTCAAAAGAGTGATACATTTGCATCACAAAACGTAAACAACGAAGAAGTCAGACCTCATAATTGCTTGGTACTATTTTCTCTTCACCCATATCACTGTGTGCTGCCGCACGAATCCAGCACTTTTTTCCGTAGTTTGGCAGTGTTTACATGCTCAGACTGTTGACTTCTGCAACACAAAAGAGCTAACGTGAGAGCTACAGCGATAAGTATATAAGCTTGTATAAGCTATATAAGAATATATATAAAAAATGGTGCGGACTTGTGATTATCCAGGCTGCAACAAAAAAAAATCCAGCTTCAGTTTGTACCACTTGTGTCCCTCCTCTCTCTCTCTGCCTGTTCAAACTCCATCTGGCGAATTTCAGCATCAGTATATTTGGGTTCACAAAGATATCCCCTTGGCTCTGTGCTAAAGGCAATGTCTTCATCATCGGTGTCGTGGTTACACAGTAACATGTTGTCGTTAGCTTTCCGAGCAGTAAACACATTGAAACAGGCGCGGCTGTCACTGGCGGCAGCGCGGAGTGACATGACCAGAGAGAAAATAGTATCAAGCGAGGTCTGATTTCTTTGTGGTTCACGTTTTGTGACGCAAATATATCACTCTTTTGAACACATATTGTTCTGAGACCTCAGCCAACTTGCTGGACTACTAGAACTCAGCTCACCGGACACTGTCGGGAGGTAAGTCAGTGTTGATGCACGACACAGCTGACAGGGACATACAGATTCATGTCAAAAAACCCGAACTATCCCTTTAAGGTTTGTTTGGTTATATTTGTTTTGGTTATAGTTTGTCTAACGATAGTTGGTAGCAATATAGTTTAAATGTTGTGTTGATCTGATCTGATCTTTAGTTTGGAATTAGACCTTAGTTTATATACAGTATCAAGTTAATGCACGGTTTAGATATTGGAATACATCATAATAATGTTAGGTGCACTGTGTAAGTTTACTGGTGGAAAGTTGTATATCATATGTCATATACTTATATCATTTATTCAGTTTAGATGTTTTTATTGTCAAAAAATATTTTTTTTAGTTTAGTGGAGTCCTCTGCATGTTTCCGTAGATCATGGCAGGTGCTAGTTTTATGCCTTTTATATAACATTCCAGGCTAAACAACACCATGGAGAATAGAGGGTTTTGAACCCTCCACCTTTAAAAATATAATAATGCCTCTTTAATCCCGACCTACATAAAGTTTAGTCCTGGTTTTAATCTGATGTATTCTGTTTATTGATGGGTTAGACCTAATAAAGTTATTGTTTAGACCTACTTTAATTATTGATTAGACCTCATTTGGATTTGGTTTAGACATGGGCTACATTTGATAGCACGATACCATTGTAGAATGGCACAGCTGACGTAACACACTCACACTTTGGCTGTATCCAGTGAGTAATCGGTTGATTGTTGTGTCCACTTTGACCATGTAAAAAGGTCAGTAAAAGCGTTGTATGCCCAATGAATGAGTAGGTGGCCTTGTTTCACAGAGCAGTGATGTAAGAGCAGAATAGGTGGGCTGGCTTGATTGGCTTAAACAGCTGCTAATATGTCTAAAACATGGACTTTGTGCTTAAATCCTGTCTCAAAAGCTTGTCACACCTCCTCCTTTTCCACGAGTCATTTGGTTGATAGAAAGTGCCCTCAGGTAAGGCCACCCACTTGTCCCAGTTTGCACCTCTTCTCAAGCCTCCAATAAGT
Source organism: Odontamblyopus lacepedii (assembly GCA_034769755.1). NCBI lineage: Eukaryota > Metazoa > Chordata > Actinopteri > Gobiiformes > Gobiidae > Odontamblyopus > Odontamblyopus lacepedii. The sequence goes on along the minus strand of CM068350.1, from coordinate 16,054,112 downwards.
TTACTCTGTGCGGGTGACATGGCACTGGAGCTACAGGAAGCTCTAGTTTGAGTGGCTGTCCAGTGAAAGCAGTCAGCACTTTTAGTATCCTTCTGAAGCTGTTCTAGTATTTCAGTCCAGATCTCCCTCCATGCACAAGTCCATACTAATAGAATTTTTCCCTACTTATCTGAACACCAGTTAATTTGGTTAATTATGTAATGAACAAGAAATGTGTAATAAGTTATAGGAGCAATTAGGGCTATGCAATTAATCAACGTTTTAATCAAGATCTGTAATTCTCAATGATATGCTCACCCGGGGTCCCTTTCTTGTTTGAGAGGTCTGTAGCTAATCCTCTGTGAGTTAAAGCAAGCAGTTCATAATTTGGAGGAAGAAAGTTTACTTTTTTGTTTTAAATGGCAAAGAACTATGTGTAGCATGCACTCTTTCAGTTAAAAAATATATTACAATCACAACTGAACCTGCCAGTGCCTAAACTTGCATTTAGAGGAAACATACTGAGTCAGTATATGGAAAGGCTGTGCGTCATGTGAAATCTTAGAACCTCCAGAATCACTACGCTGCAGATGCTGCACTTAATGATGGGTTTAGGTAGTGAGGATTCAGGTCAGAGAGAGTCCTTTAGGTTTCAATCAACTAGATTTCAGCATTGAAACATGGCAACCCAAACGAGAGACTGCATGCAGTCTACATGCAAGAAAATTACTCTTGAGAGCTTTAAGCCAGGTTATAATGTTGTTACCTCATCAAAAACATACCCAGAGTTCACATATGTTTGAGTAATCCTTTATTATTAACCTGTCTATGTCTCCAAAGCATATCATAATATAGGCCCTTAAATGTTCAGAAAATGAATATTAATAGCCATCAAATTCAAAATTGTGATCCACCAATAAGTGGGAAAAATGTTAATAAGCTAAATAGAGTAGAAATGACTTTCAATCAAAACAGGTACATATTGTAGTGTTTATATAATTTTGTCATTTAAAATTAGTTAATTACAGTTTTACTTTTGGCTCTGGCTTGCTGTAACTACCCAAAGAGTACAGGTGAATTTGTCTAATTTCCCATGCAACAGATAGACTGTCTGCCAATTTGTGCAGCAAGATAACAGTGAAATAATATTGTCATGCATTGTGTTCAATATACATTCACTGCATGTAAGAAGCAGTGATGCGGTGAGGCTATATCATTTTCTTGTAATAATAATGGAACAATGCATAATGCATTACATAACTGTCTGATTATTGTGAATGTTCCTGAAATAAAATATACTCATCCCTCATATAGAATGAAGCCATAAGAATGAAAGTGGACTATATATAAAATACACAAATTTTCACTGGCTTTTCCTGGTAACTTTGACAGCAGTTGAAACGCATTGTCTTTTATCCACTCTTGAGAGAGAAGAATAACAAAGCACAATTACAAAATTGTCACCATGGGAACACACATGTCCTGTTAATTCAGGGATCCCAAATAAAAAATACGACAGTGCTGTAAGTTTGTGGATTCAACCAGTTACATTAAACGTATTCAAAACTATGCCATAGTCATGTTTTATTTGAAAGATAATCTAAATTTAAAACAATGAGTGGTTTTATTTTCAACATAAGGAGATTCTAATTTTGGCAATTATCAGTACTGAGCATTCTCTCTATTTACATGGCCCAGAATGTCTCATGATATTTCAACTTTTATGCAGTTCTACAGTTACTTGAAGAGTGACAGTTACATAATAAAGCACCGACTGAGCCTTTGCCATTGCTGCCCCAACCTCTGGAACTCTCTCCCCCTTCACATCAGAAACTCAGACTCACTTAACACCTTCAAAAAACTGCTCAAAACACACCTTTTCCTCAGAGCCTACAGTCCCCACACATGACTGCTCCTCATTACTGTGTTGTCTGTCCTGTCCTTGTTTTAGTGTTACCTCATTGTGAAGCGTCTTTGTGTTACCGTGAAATGCGCTATATAAAACCAATGTATAATAATAATAATAATTATTATTATTATTATTATTATTATTATTGTATAGTTTTGCCATAGATTTTTGTGTTGTAAAGAAAATACGTGCTATGGTGTCAGTTGATTTTGGTATAGATAAAGAAACTAAAAAGCTGTATCAGTACATTTTTAGTGTAGTCCAACCTGGGGTACCATACTGTATACTGCTATTGCGTTTCCTTATAATTCATGTCCCTGTATTTATTGTCTTCAGCAGATAAACCCTTCTGCACATAAACACATTTTAGTGAGGCAGCCATGTTCCCCATTAAGAATACCTGAAGCCTGTGCACTGTTGTTTAAGAACCTGTCTTGGGCCCTCGGGGACACGTGTATGACTGCCTTGGCCGATAACATCATTTCTACTGTATCCTGCCAACTCCAGCGGCCTACTTTCTGAGCCACCTGTCTTTTCAGAGAGGGGGATGATGTTCAGGATTCACGAGAAAACAAGGATAGAAAACTACTTGAGTGGTGCTTTGTCCAACTGATACAATGTGGATTCACTGTTGGCCTCTTGGTCCTGGTTTATTCATGAGTAAAAGTCAAATATTGAGATGCTAGCCTCACATCTTCATATTAAAACTATTTTCTGTCACTGTTGTTATTCTTTAATGCAGTTAGCTTTTAAGTCAGATCAGCCTACTTACATGAGTGCTTACATATTCATGAAACTGTGGTCTGTCAGATTGGATTGATTTCATTTAATTTTGTGTTTTTTTTTAGGCGCCTATGGTGTTGTTTTGAAGTGCCGACACAAGGTAAGCACTTTTTATGAATCTAATTTATTCATTTAACCTCTTGAATGGATATTCTGTGGATATTCTGAGTTTTACATGCAAATCAGTAGTTACACCATTACATGAAAAACTAATCAAGAAATTATAAAGATACAATGAGTAATGTAATTGAGACAAATTTACACTAATTGAGACAAATTTACACTAATTTGCATATGATATTGTTTACCAAATATGTGCTATGTTCAGAACTGAGTAATCAAACCAAACTTGCAGAGTGAGGAGGGTCGGATTTTTCAATGGATTTTCACTGCTCAATCAAGTGTTCAAATTTTATACTCGATTTCAATAATAGGAATCTACTAGATACTCAATACCAATTCTGATACCACGATGACAACAGACAACAGAATTTTCAACATGAAATGATGTGTTGTGTAGTGTAGCCTTATCTGTGTAATCCCTCAGTTGTCTAGGTATGTTCTATAGTGGTCCATGGGTGTTTACTCGTCTATGTGCTCTTATAATTGTTCTGATACAGCTCAAGCTGTGAATGTGTTTTTAGGATCGATACACTCTAGTTTAATTTCTAGTATTAGTATGGATTAGGATTTGATTTTCGACACTTTTGACAACCCTAATCTCAATCTTAAACAAAGGCTAACGAAAGGCTATTCTTTCCACTGCTCTGCACAGTTTGTCTCACTGAGGGACTTAAAATCCACTTTTATTCTCTGGCTTTTATCACTACCTCTGTGTTTTTTATTTATTTGTATTACATTTTTATAAAATTGCATTGATTTTGTTTCTTTATTTATTGCTATTTTATGGCTTTGCCTTTATTTGACTTAACTGATTTTAGTGTTTTGACTGGCAAGGTTCAATTCATTTATACCATCTCTTGTATACCTTTTGATGAAGTAGAATTTGGACTGAGGTCAGATGCATTGGATAGATTTTCTCATAAGTGAACCTTATCACCATATCTGCCTAGGATCCCAAACTTTAAGATGACCCAAAATATCTCTTTAAAAGCACATGCCTGCTTCTTTTGTTTGTGGTCCTAAAATGACTGAGTTGCCTTGAGTGGCCCCTACAAACTCCTGTCTAATTGGGCTTGCTCCCTTCATCTCCTGAGCTTTATCAGAGATGGATGTGCTTTGAGTCAATGTGGATTTCCCCCTTTAAGCCCTCAGTCTTAATCATCTTGTCCTTTCCTCATTTCATAAGCTGCTGTTCATATAAAAGCAAGCTTATTTTACCAATTAAATTTTCAGTGCGCGGAGATAATTAATAATAGCCCAAGACAATACAAAGCAGACAAGGGCCCTCTGCAGTAATAGCTCAGTCATCTTCAGCCCATTTAGGGAAGAGGATGTGCCAGCTATTGACAGACATCCAGCGTGAATAAAAGACTAACTACCACCTACATTTGGAGCAGCAAGCAAAGACCTTCCAGTATATCTATTTTGGATGTTTCTAATGTTAACTTAAGCGGTAGGATTGTAAAAAGGCAAGAAGCACAGCCTATAATTACCAACCTTTTATTATTCAAACGGATTGATCCCAGGCCTAAACAGCTGCACAAGTCTATGCCCCCATCCTCACAACAACAGTGGCAGAGCTACATTCGTTATTATGATGGTCTGAATGCAGGAAATGTGTATCTATGGACGAGGCAGCGAAAGGAAACTGCCAGTGAAAGGAGATGTCACATCATGTTTGTTATTCAGGGCTGTCTTTCTTGTCTATTGAGTGCAGACATTGTTCAGCAAATTGATCTTTGAATCGTTTCATTCAGATGCATTTGAGGCCTGACAGAGAGAAGTCAATGCAACAAATAAGGGAAGAATAAACTTATCTCTCTATATTCGTTGCAAAAGAGCTACATTTGTATTCTATGGGCTAATAGGATCAAAATGTATTGAATGTATCCTTTAACATGATGTGCGCTTTGCAAATGCCCCTTCATGAATACTGATTTTTGCATACAGGGGTTATGTGTAAATCTGAAAACTATGACATTAAGCATCTTTTTTAGAAACTGCATTTTATTGCATTTTTTTCACACTCATGTCGCTTATGATAAGTCCACACCTGTATTTTCTTATTGTTGTGCCAGCAGAAATAAGCTGAGCTAAACATTTTTTTTATTTGGGTGTTTTGTTGCAAAAAAAGAAAAAAAAAAAGGAAAGAAAAGAAATCATTGCTATATTGGAAATTGCCTTGTCTTTATATGTTTAGTGTAATCAAATTATATGAATATTTCCTATTCAGTTCATTATATAAATATTGTAATAAGGCATGGTCAAATTCAGACATTTATGTTGACAGATTTTTGATTGCATGATTTGTGGAATTATTACATAACAAGCTTGTTTCCTATTTGGACACTTTGTACTTGAGATATCCAGTGATGAAGCTTTAGATACTATATCTATCAGTGGTCTATGGCCCAATGTGAGAGCAGGAGAAGATGACTTCTCTGGCTGTGGATCAATTTGGAACTGAGCCAAAATGTTGTGCTGTTGGTGTGAATGATGTCTTTTGTGTAGGGCTGACTTTGGACCTCTGCTGCATCATGATGTGCAATAGTGACATGTAGACATATGGAGAATACACAAAGCCTGTTCAGAGCTGAGGTTAGATGCTATAGTTTTGGAGGGAGGGGAAGGATCTCAGAAAATGGCCGCTGCTGCCAAGTCCCAGCTGCTTCCCTAACGTGCTCATTTCACTCGCGCCACACCCCTTAAATTCGGTTGATACAATCCATGTATTTAACAGTAATAATTAGATTGCACAAAGATCTGGGGAGATAGGAAGCACGGAAATAGACAAGAGTTCATTCAGCCATTTCCACAAGAATTGGGAGGTTTAAATAGCTGCAGAATTTCAAGTGGATGTCTCTAGATTCCGTATGATATCTATCTATCCTAAAAGGACAGCTGCAGGACCACAGATTTTGGCTCTTGTCTAAGGCAAAAGCAGTTTTGTCTAGCAGAGATATTAATAGATAAGAACTGTCCTGTATGGCCAGCTGTAGATTTGCATGGGTCATTGAAACTGCCTATCTCAGCTGGTCTTTTGGTGTTCTGGACAAGTGCCAGTGAATAGTCACTGGGCATAAAGACCAACAAACTGCCAATGGAAATTTTTACTTATTGACAATTATTTAGATCACAAGTTAACTTGTGACACACTTATTACTGACTACTGATCAGAAGTACCCAAAGTGAAAGTCTACAGTATTAGGCACAGCTCACTTGTACTCACAAACACATGTAGCTGAGCCTGACCAGACCCCCATTAACCTTTGGCTGAATGACCATCTTGTATTTAGAGTATTATTCACTGAAATGATTCCAGCCTGATCTATAACAATTAGATGTCTAAAATTGTGCAGTGTAAGGATTTCACTCTTGTTCTGTTTTCAACAAACAGTTACAATGTAAAGCACAGTTTCACAAAACAGATGCATTGTTTTGTTTCATGGATAGTACATTGCAGGCGAATGCCCACCATATTTTCTAGATGAAACATTCTATGACTCATTCAATGAATGCTTTAGTATAGAGCTAACAAATAAAATTGCTGACCTGATTTGATTCCTCTGCACAGTGTGGAACAGTGTGGAAAAAATGTAGTCTTAGCTTTAAACAACCATCATTTATCACTGGTCAGATATTGAATAATACAATATTATAAACACTGCTTCCTGCCTTTGACAAAGCACTTGCACCCTTTTAACTGGAAAGCACTCAAGACCTTCCCTACACTCTCTGTACAATATTTAGTCATACTGCAGAAGTGTCTGATCTGATGTGATGTGCTCAGCTTGTTTGTGGCAAACACTGACATCATGCAATCTAGTCAATGTCTTCTATTATGTGTCTATTACATCTGGATACAATGTGGGACTCTTTTTGTTTAATTCAAATAGACCTTGATTTCACTGTTGCTCTGTTTGTTTGCTGCTGCTGATAACGCAAGCGAATTTACTTCTACGTGGGCTGACTCTCTGTTGACCCAGCAAAACACACCAACTCCCAGAAAGAAGACTGTTAAAATAAGGCACACAACTATCATGGATTCACTTTCAGAAGGGAGTGGTACCAGACCCCAATCTGAGTTAATTCTATACTATCTATAGACTATACTATGAGATACTGCATCAAGGGTGGTCACAGCAGCCCCTTTTTTATGGGGGTAAAGTAAAGGATCTGATTGAACTTGAGGCTGTTACTTCAGGAATTAATGTACAGTTTATTACACACAACAGTCAATGAATGACAATTGTGAAAATGAATTGTTGATGCCTGAGATCAGATATGAGAATAACATGAGTGGATGATTTTGATCTTGAATGTTGTGATGATTGGTGGCACGGTGGCTGAGTGGCAACTCACAGCAAGAAGGTTGCGGGTCGCCTGGGCCTTTCTGTGTGGAGTTTGCATGTTCTCCCCGTGTCTGGATGGGTTTCCTCCGGGCACTCCGGTTTCCCCCATCACCCCAAAACATGCCAGCACCCCCATGAACTAACATCAAGGACCATGACGTCCACCCTCCTGTGGGCTCACCACCTGCAGAGGGGTTCATAGGGAGGGGGTCAGGTGTTATGAGGACGCGACCCAGCTGGATTAAGCAGGAAAAGATGGATAGATGTTGTGATGTACCTAATAAAGTGGTCCGTGCATGTAAGTTGAACACAAAAGCGTTATTCAGGTTGCTTGGTTAATCACAATCACAATGTGTAGTTCATAGAAATGTTTAAGAGTGGAGCCAATCTCAGGAATGCAAACAGCCCATAGGTCCAGTTTATCACAGTCAGGAGTGTTTCCTCCATCACTGTTGAAACTCAGGTAAAACATTGACACAGTAGACCTCCTTCTTCTTAGGTTTGTGCAATGAAATCTGAAATCCGTGGTGGTTCTCGAGGTTGTTTATAGATGGTTAGCTATAGAACTATAGTATTTTAGAGAAAAAACTGTCCAGGAATGTTGCAATGATAGTTATGTAAACTTAGAAATAAGCTCTCAAGGTCTATAGTCACATGCTACATCAAAGCTATGTGAATGGTTTCTCTACTGATACCTCAGTGAGTGAACTTATCAGCTGACCTCATCTATCAATGGTTAACAGTATCAAGGTTGATGAAGTCCTGAACAAAATTCAGTAGTCTATTCCAACCAACATATTTTTTAGAATTACTTTTTATTTGATTTAACAAAGCAGTTAAACCACTAATCTTCTTAGACATAATTGCAGCTACAAAATGTTACATAAATGGCAGTTTCTGGGTGTTAATAATAATAATTCACCGAACTTATATAGTGCTTTTTGTTAATCAGACAAAAGAGCCTGGCTGCTAAGAAAGCAAGATTACATCAAATGTAGATGTTTTTTTTTTTTTTTTTTTTGAGGAAATCATCTACGAAAGAGGAACCAGCGTCATAGAGAGTAAAAATAAATCAAAGGATGATTATTCATCCGAGGAGAAGGCAGTACATCCAATCCTACACATGCATGGCTGCCATGTTTGTTTTTGTTTTGCTCTTGACAGAATATGGGCTTGTTACCTCCTTACCTAATAGCCTGCTTGGCATCCAGCACATATGAAATGAGAGCGATTACAGACTGACAGCATGAAGAGCACAGCCATAGAAACACCAAGTGCCAGTTCAATACTAAGAGCTTATTTAGAGTCCAGAACCATCAACATGTTCATCTTACATTTTTAGATCTAACTATTATACACATACAACATCATGCACTGACATAATCTGAAATTACTAACAACAGTAATTGTCATTATGTATACAGTAACTGATTTGTTATTATCTTAGTAAATATGAACAGAGAAAAGGCATCTCTGAAAAAGCATCCAGTGTATCAACCTATGCAAAAACTACTGAGCCTATGTCTGGCCTGGTTAGAGTCAAGAAGCCACTGAGAGAAGTTTGATTTTTATCAGTTTTAGCTGTATTATAGCTATATATTTACTGTCCAACTGTATAGATAAACATTGTACTTTTAGACATTTCTATAACCAATCTTATATAATTACATATGAATATATAAATTGCTTCGGTAAACAGTGCAGGAAGTATTAGCTCACATAGCTGGAGACATGACATGATTCAAAGAGCCTATTATTAGCTGCTGAGACTGAGCATATGTGGCACATGCCAAAAGGCGTTTACGGGCACAATACATCCCCCCTATGGCGAGGGCCTGTGGCAGCTCCAGTATGGTGGATTTTCCTGGCACACTCCAGTTCACTTAGCCTCCAGGACCTGAATCAGATGAATCAGATGCCAGAGGAGCCTATTTTAGCAGTGCCCATGTTCTAGCAGCATTTAGTTTGACATGTTCCCCTAATGGCAGGAGTGTCTCCCCTATTCTGATAATGAGGTGGGAGAAAGCATCAATGTTCCTGTTTCAAAGTATATTTTTAAATGGTGGACATTTATGGACATCTTGTGCATCTGGAAATGTGGGTTGTACTTTTTGTTCAATGTGTCAACAAATAGACCTATTTTTGTCATACCATACATAAATGTCTTTTTTTATGTTATACTCTTCAATATTTACAATAATAAATAAACAATATTTTGTATTGTTTTTGCTTGATAAAAAGAGCCAAACACATACACATTTTTAAGTATGCTATATATCAAATAAGCTGAGTGGCCATCAGGAGATTTATTTAGTCAAGGAAAAAGTGTGTGTCCTCTTTGAAGGGAACAGTTATTTTTGCACCCAGTGGAGGAGCAGAAACTGGGACAGAAGAGGACTTTGGCACATTGCATTAAATGGGTCACCTTGAGTGGAGTACATGTCTGTGTGGGTCTATTAGGGAATAGGAGAGAATACGCACTTCCTGCCTGCATGTGTGCATCTTTATTGTTCCCTGATGAATGAAAGCTATTTCAGATCTGTCAAAACGCCCACCTGAGGATGCACATTTTGTGACTGAGGTCCCACATCACTTAAAAATCTGTGCTTGTTATACATTTTGTTAATGCATGGTGGCATGTTGTAATTTCACAAAAGGCAATTAGATAATAATTAGGAACTAAGCTATGGATATGTTGCTGTGTATAATTGTTGTCGTCAATAGCAAAAACACAGTGGGTGATCCAATTTTGCCTGTATACCATAGGTGTGTTCACATTTGCACATCACCACATCCAAAATGGGTCTAAATTGGGAATTAATCTTGCACTAGACCAGGACTATGAATGAATTAAATGGGGAATTAAATTATTGTTAAAATAGACTGTAAAAACATTCCTTATTTATTTATTTATTTATTTATTTATTTATTTATGACATTAAAATGAATACTAATTTTTGTTTTGATTTCTCTTAGTTGGGACTGTATATCAGAGTGTCTGCCTGACCCCAGTGGTTGTAGTACTGTGCCTAATGGAGTGAGATATGCTGCTGTCACTTGTCAGGGCAGACCTTGTACTATTCTCACGCGCGTGTGTGTGTGGAACATGAGCCGAGCCCTCCCAAGTGAGTGTAAATAATCACAGGCTGCAGCAGGGCCAGTGTACAGTGTGACATTATGTACTGGACACACACAGATGCAGAGTGGACAGTGTGATGGGCTTTGTGTAGGCAGACTCAGCACTTGATGGACTGGCACAGAAAAAAAGGCTCAGTGTCACTGATTCTCACAGTTTTCACACCAAGCACCACCTCAGATCATATTTGGATTTTAAAACATTATCCAGAGATAAGCAAGTGTTTGAGAGCAGGATTAAACCATGTGTAAATCAGAACAGGAGTTTCAAAATAACTACAGGACTATGGAAATGTCTAGGCAGAACAAACCATAAACCAGGACTAAACTATAAAAACCTTTTGGTGAATGGCCCCTTACATGCTTAGAGATGCCTGGAATGGAAACCAATGAATTTAGCTTTCCGATCTGTAATAAGGTGACCCCCCACTTTTTTCATGTATTTCTTAGGAATAAAAACACCTTTTATTATTGAACGTTTAATGCCATACCATTATAGGTCCAGCAAAAATTAATTCAATTCCATAGAGACATGCAGGTGGAGGACCATCTGAATAGTTTCATTGTGCACCTTTATTAAATCATTTAACCAGGTCTCACCAGAAACCAGTAGATACAAACACCAGGGATAAACAGGCAGGATAAGTATAGTATTATTTATAGTATAGTGGTAAAGCAGGTCTAAACCGCAACACAAGGTCTACTCCGTAACAAGAATAAAGTTTGCATTTACCTTACCACAGCCTGACTAAACCAAGAGGATTAAATCATGCAACACCAAGGCTAAATTAGAACTAAACTGGACCAAACTGTGCCCTCAAGGGCTCTCAACTTCACCCCTTCTATCCAACATCAGTGGGACTACAATAGGAATAGCACTGTTCTCTGCACCTCTGCCTGTACTCATACCACAGATTGAGATGCACTGCTCTGTTCCTGCCAAGTTCTGTGTGTGATTTATTGATGTCTTTGTAGTGAAGATGTCCAAATCCTAACTGAAGCTGTCTCCTGTACTTTAGAGGCTGTTATTGGTGTTGTTTGTATAATGTTAAACAGAGCCAAAACGCTGCCTCAGCCTCCTGCCTCAGAGATGATGCTATGGACCCACAAGAACATACTGCCTCCCCCTAACATATGTGTGTTTTTGCATTTAGAAACCTAAATACACTGTTATAGTAATTTATTCTTTCCTAATTGCATTTAACTTTATTGTATGAGAATAGACCCAAAAAATGCTTAGAATGTTCAATTTGTTATAATGGAGGCAACTGGAGACAAAATGGCGACACTGTGATACATTTTCAATAATTAACTAAAAAAAAATGTTGTTAATTAAATTGTCAAGCCAACATTTAACTTTTCCTGTAAATCCTAAAAATTAGGACTTTCCCTTTATTGAAAACGTCATAATTTGAGGTTGCTTGAATAAGCAAATAATGTACAACAATATTTAAACCAAGCTCTGATATCACTTAAATGTGTATCTGTGTGGTTATCATTTTTCACACTTTAGGATATTAAAATTTCACTTTTGCCTTCAAATGCCTAGTCCAGGTCAAACATAACACTGAACAGGTCTAAGCCAGGTTGTGTATGACTAAACACATAAACTCACAACTAAAACAGAGATGGGATAAAGCAAATTTGTTAAAATTTTTCTTTAGCTTTTAATTTTGTCACTCTTTAACTGAACAGTTTGTACTGAGAGATTGGCCGAACTGCTATTGACAAAAGTTGCAGCCAAGTTCATGTTTGATTTCCTTATTTGGGCAATTCACAAATGAAAGTCATCACATCAAAGAAGGAGGTGTGGGACTGTCTTGACCAACTGTGTGGAAGATACTGGAGATGCCTGTTTGTACCAAAACAATCAACTATCAAATGATGAAACCCTTTAATGTGAATGACTATTTTTGATACGTACAGCACTGACTCATCTCACTTTTAACTCAAGATGTGGCCGAATTCCTCTGCATTCCCTACAATGTTGACATCCACCTTCTCATTCCAAATAAATGTAAAATTTATTTATTTATTTATTATTCCTCAGTAAAGCAAAGAACTATTAGCATGCTAACTGTGCACGTCCTGATTATCAAGGGAACAAGCATTATAATTAGATGCAGACAATACACATCAGTGCTGCTTATCCAATGCTGGAGCAAGACAAATTTAGTACAAAAACATGGGGAAAAAATCAGGTACAGAGCCTTTAAGTCACAATTTTCACCATTTCCAACTTATTTATTTATTTATTTCTAAACTATGCAAATAAATTGGTACAGCGATCATTTCTTTAAGTCATTGAAATAATGCTTACAAAGCAATTTCCTGTTTGCTTTTGTGTAATCTTGGATATTACATCATTGGATTGTCATTGTTGTGGTAGGCAATTGAATGGGTAGGCAATTAAAGGTTAAAAAAAATAATAAAAAAGCAAAATATTGTCGCTAGGATACCACAAGAAATTATATTATCATGAACCTAAAAGGACTACTACATTTAAAGGAATACAGAAGAATATTAAGGCAGGTCTTTGTTTTATATTGACGATTATGAGCACATTCTGCATAAATCTCAAGGTGTTTCTCATAAAAGCAATGTAAGCAGTGCATTTTAAAATGTGCTGTTTGTCGAAGTTATTGATGCTCACAGCAGCATTGTGTGTACATCTGTGTTGGTCATGCTGCGGAGCGGAGGACAGTGACCATCAAAGATCATCATTTACCCAGCGTGCTTCACTCCCACAGCCACATTGGGCTTTCTAAAGAGCTATGAATACAGAAGTTATGTGAAATGCTCCTAGCAGCCTCTCAGTTATTGTAGGGCTAATGCAAAGTGACTGGTGTGTGAATTAGAGCACATTCTAACCGGCAGAGGATCTGACCTCTTAAAACTTTTACAATCACATATAGTATCTGGGGTTGAGTGTGCACCATCTGCAAACACTGTACCAACCCTAAGTACAATTGTTACTGTTCTTATGACACTATTGTACAGTATTGTATTCTTTTTGTGTTCATTTCACTCCATCAATCCATCATTCCATCATTCAATCAAATAACCTGCAGGACTATTTAAAGAGCAGAAATAGCTTTAAAACATGCACACACAATATATAGTATTTAGCATAATAGTATTTTCCCTCTGAGATATCTCTAAAAACTAGCCACATATTATATCTATTTTAATCTGCATTAAATGCTCTTCATCCTTGCCTGCTTTTACAAAGTATCATTTGCAATATGAATTAGTGTAGCTAAAGCAGCCAAGACCCCATGGGGGTCAGTAAAGTTGAATTAAATAAGAAAGGCAAAGGCTCTATGCTAGTTGCATGCATATGGTAGAATTAAAGTCTTGCAGGGCAATTGTTTTGACATACAGTGTCAAATCCTATTGTATGCTTCTGAGTTATGAGCAGTTCTTTATGTAAATGAGCACAATGATGAGCACAATGATGTGCCGGTAGCTGAGGTGCTCTTAGTTCCATGATGCTTGCTTGTGTGAGGAGTCATGTGATTGGCTGTGAGCTGGAGGATCCATGCTCGAGCTGCCCTGGGCTCTGTGACTGAGGGGAAAGTGGAGCAGTGCTGGGAGCCACAGGCAGAAAAACCCAGGCTTAAGTAGGACGAGCAGAAACAGGCCATGCACGCTGCCTACTGACATTACAAGGAGACACATAGAACATCATAACCTCTTCAGCTCAAGCACACAGTCTGCTTTAGTGTGCCTGTTGAATGTAATCTGTTATATGCTGCCCTACTAGAGCTATGCAGTATACCACATGTTGCACCCAAAATCCAATTAATTTTAACATTCAGAGGTCACCCAGCAAATCATGTATTCTTGGTTGACTAAAGACATGCCCTGTGCATGTATCTGATTCAAACTGAGATGCATACAGGGAAGTCAGGTTGTATTTATGTAAAAAGGCAAATCAAAAACTCTTTCACTCCAAAAACTCTAAACTGCCTCATTTCATGTCTCATAAAATAATTAGATGGCTAATAAAAATGTTTATCGATGAGAGACAAAGGCCTACAGTCACAGTAAATATATATACTTTTTAGCCAGTGACATGAAGCAGTCAGTGGTATTGTGGGTAATCTTTGATTATTTTGCACTGAAAATTGATACTAGCCCGCCTTATGACTGAGTCACAACAGAAGTTGCTTCTAAGCTAATGAGCCCATTTCTAAAAGTCGAGCCTTCTACATGAGGCCAATGCTGTGTCATGAGGACTATTGATTGCTTTGTTATTTGTAGATGAATGTGCAAAAGAAATGATGAAAATAGCACCATTCACGTCACTGTATTCAGCCTTATCAAGAGAATTGCTGCTTTACCATTGATTTCTTTCTCCTGCGTCTCCTTACAGGACACCAATGAAATTGTTGCTATTAAAAAGTTCAAAGACAGTGAAGGTAAGAATGATTTTTATGAAGATTTTTATGAATTTTGTATGAAGTGTGTGCTTTTTAATGCATCTTCAGTGAACAGTACATTGGTCATGTCTGTACAGAAAATGAAGAGGTCAAAGAAACCACGCTCCGTGAGCTTAAGATGCTGCGAACCCTCAAACAGGAGAACATTGTGGAGCTCAAAGAGGCCTTTCGCCGAAGAGGAAAGCTCTACCTGGTGTTTGAATATGTGGAGAAGGTCTGTATTTCAGACATGTATAATCTTGTACTTAGAACGTGTGGTAAAATTACAGTGTTTCAGACACCACACTTCTTGTGCCTGATGGCGTGGTGTAGAATGACAGTATTAATTTTTCTCTTGTAGAACATGCTTGAGTTGCTGGAGGAGTTGCCCAATGGAGTGCCCACAGACAAAGCACGCAGCTACATCTTCCAGTTAATCAAAGCTATTCATTGGTGCCATAAGCATGACATTGTTCATCGAGGTAAAGGACTTTTTTACAAGCTACAAAAGCATATTCATACATACCTGTGACAAAACTGTAATGATACATGTAACATATGCATGTCACTGGACAGCACAGCACTGTCATTCACATGAAGTACCACCAAGAGAATATGACTTCCTAACAGGTTAAAAACAGGTCTATACCAGGCCTAAACTAGACCCAAAGTAAGTCTGAATATAGCTACATGTGGACTCACTGGACATAGGTCAAAAATAAATAAAATAGTTTTTAAATTACACATAGACTATAGCTACAGTAAAATATATGTACCACCAGAACCCTCACTTATCTTCAGGGTTTTACATGATAATCTTTTTTAATTCAAATACTGAAATAGATCCAAAATAGACTTTTTACTTCTTCATGGCATGCCTAAAACCTATAAAGACTGATGGTGTAGCAATTTTGCCATCTGTGCTTTTGAGAGCTGTACAATTTCTCCATCAAATTGTAACAAAAACAGCACTCTTCTATTCTTATCATGAAACAATAGCACAGAGCTGCGAGTTGCTGTGATGTGCTCCATCTAACCATTGTATTATTCACACAACGTGAGACTTTGGCGCATCAGTGGGAGCAGAACAGGAAACCAGATGGCCCTTGTGAGCTTTTGGCACTCGGGAGGCAGCAGAGCAAGCCTCCAAATGGCCTGTGGTATACCCAGGCATATACAGGAGCAAGGCTAGGACTGCACATTTGAGGCTTGTCTGTGAATATTCATTTGTTCCACTTTTTGTGAGACTTTTAGCAGTGATGGCAGGGGAACAGGTGGTGCTAAGAATTATGGTACTAGTAGTGGTGATGTAATAACGCCAGCTTCCCCCCATCTGTGCTTCTCTTCCTCAGATATCAAGCCGGAAAACCTTCTCATCAGCTCTGAGGATGTACTTAAGTTGTGTGACTTCGGTGAGTGTCTAAAGTTTTACACAGAGGTTAGATGTAATTGTAATTTATTATCACAAATACCAATCAACCATTTACATTGTAATTTGCCATTTTTTTAAATAAATATTTCCTGTTTAATATTAAATTGAAACATTTTGTGCACTATCCCTGTCTCACTAAATAAATAGACCTAACTTTATTACCATTTGCTCATGAAAGACCATTTTGTTTTGCCTATCATTATTCACACTTATATTCAGCTCCATAGCCATATATTATACTCATAAATCCAAGCCATCCTTCACTTGTTGGAAGTTCATCACTCTACTCCTAAGGAAAATCTGACACTGACCTCTACTGACCGGAACGCTCTATCAATGCAGAGTTTTATTTGTTCTTGCCAAACATGCTTCATTTTATGTGGTCAGCATTTATGCAAATACTTCCCGTGCATTGCATTGTTCTAAATGGATTGTGTTGTGAAAACAAGCATTGAATCAATCTGCTAGCGTCACAACAACAAAACAGGGGGAATGATAAACATGGCATATCCGGCATCATGTAAGCAATCTGGAGTGAGAGACGCAGACCTGCTGTTTGCTCTGTGTCAGCCAAAGGCTCCTTCAACAGACTCAGGGCACAACATAGCACTGAGTCTATACATGTGAGCCACTGTTACGTACATTGTGGATTCACTGACATTGACAATAATGTGTAAACCCCCACTAGCTTGTTTACTCAGTTAGTTAGTCAGTTACATTAAGAGAGTAAAGTGGATCCCTAGAGCACCACCCCTACAAACCATTTTCCACTAGTAAAGTATTTGTTACAATTGTCACGCTTATCCACAAGTATTTTCTTGACCAAAAGGCACTTATTCATCAACTGATGCAATGGTTTTATACTTTGATTAGTTACATTAGTTCAGTTATTGCTTAAAAGATTGAGTTTGTCTAAATTTTCTTCCCAGAAGCCTTGAAAATCTTCAGTCTGGGAAAATGTTAATTCTTTTAACACTTGAATGTGCTTGTTGATGTTCAATGATTATTATTTATTCAATATTACACAACATATCCTGCCTCTATGTTGATCACTTTCAGTGTATTCATGAGAAGTCTTGACTGTAATATGAGAGATTTATAGATTAACACTTATTTTCTACTCATTTCCTACCATCTGCCACATATTATTTTGCTCATTAATGCCCTGTATAACTAACACATCCACTAATGGTCATTTCTCAGTAATTAACAAAGGTAAGTATTGATCATTTTTTTCCTCTGTATTGAAAGCCTACGTAAACAAGTGTTAAACAAAGCAGAAGATTGATTTGCTTAGGTCTGCTGTGCTGCTGTGCTCCCAGAGGTCTCATCATCTCCTATTCAGATGTAGCTTTTACCTTAGCCAGCTCCTCCAGGCTTATTGTACACTTCTGAATCCTAATAAGCTCTCAGAGAGGTACCCACCAGTCATTTTTGAGGTCTCAGCATGAGGGGAATATCAAAAAGCTGCTCATTATACTTATATTGCTCCCTCTGTATTCTCCTGCCAGGCTTTGCACGTAATCTCTCAGAAGGGACCGACGCCAATTATACAGAGTATGTGGCCACAAGATGGTACCGCTCTCCGGAACTGCTTCTGGGGTATGTCATATTTTATTTTTTGTGTCCCATTCCTCTCAAGAATTTAAAGAAGAGGTTACTTTCATTTTTATTAGAATTAGCAAAATTCCTTGTTAGACCGCTTTGTAATGATTTTTTTTTTTGGCAATATTTCAGAATTTAGTTATTTATTTATATTTTGTCTAGTAGTTTAAAAAAAGACACTTCTGGTTTATTGGCAAGCATCCATTTCAAGTCTACATGCTCACTGGAAATTGAAATGGTAGCCTAAACCTAGTTGAGAGAGACTATTCCTAACAAAACCTATAAAACATTTAAAACTTTGTAGGGAGTATTCATATTTTAATTTAGGACAAACATTCAGTAGATTAAATTATGGGGTTATTCTCTAATCTCTACTGGTGTAACCGCATCTTCCTCCTTGTTCCCAGGGCTCCATACGGTAAAGCCGTGGACATGTGGTCAGTGGGCTGTATTCTAGGGGAGCTGAGCGATGGGCAGCCTCTGTTTCCAGGAGAGAGTGAGATTGACCAGCTTTTCACCATCCAGAAAGTCCTGGGTCCTCTGCCTCCAGAACAAATGAAGCTCTTCTACAACAACCCTCGCTTCCATGGGCTACGGGTACCACCAAAACATCTTTCCATCCTCTGTCCTCCATGACCGCTGCTGCATGAACTTGGGCTTTTGAATCACCATAAAACACTACTTCTTTTCTTTTTTTTCATTGTAGTTTTTTGCTACTCTTGCTGAATAACTTTAATGAATGTATACAGTGAGTTGTAAAAGAAAATCTGCCTTTGGGCCAGAGCCTATTTATATATATTTGGACTTAAAATGCACTTTGAAATAATGTCCATTTCAACCATTTTTAGGGGTCCTGTGTCAGTGCATTTGAAGTTGCTGCACTTGAACCTATAAATTATACACTTACAAACAATATATATAACAAACTATGGTCTGGGGTCTAAAAGGTGGCCTTAAAGGTGCATTGTGTAACTTTTCTGGTGGAGTGTCTGTCACCTGCTTGTTTCTATGGATATGTCCTTGCCCTGCCTGGAATGTTTCACAGTAAGACATTAAACTGCTCTACCTTACATTTATTAAATTACAGGTGGTTTTACTGCTCAAAAATAGGCAGAAAAAAGGTATTCTGACTGTGAAGATTTAATACCATACTGTGAAACATTCCAGACAAAGCAGTTACACCTCCATGAAAAATGCATTTGACAGATCCTCCACCAGAAAAGTTACACAATGCACCTTTAAGATTAATTTTAGTCTTCTGGTGAATTGGCCCATTTTTATCATATGCAGTTATTTTCATAGCAAATTTTAAATGACCTCTCATAATAACCTCAATTACAAACCTTGACCTTAATGTTCAAAGCCTTATTAAATGTGTGGTGGCTCAGTCAAACTTGTATGTAACATTTAGCCAAAGTGGCATTCGGGTTCAAATATGTTTCAGTATGAAGCCCTCAGTGAAAATATTTTGGGTTTAGCTCTGCAGTGAAAACAATACTGTATTGTAAAAGTCCCATGATATTAATTTTTTTTCCCACCTTCTAAGCCACATAGAATTTTTACCATCAAAACCTTTCCCTCTGCCCTCCATCACTCCTGCTCTATTGACTCGCTGTTTTCCATTCGCCTCCACTCCTCTCCTCCCTTTTATTTATCTTCTCACCCTGCTATGTTTCTACACTTGTTTTTTGCTGTGCTGTGACTGATTGGATCTCAATGAGTCATCCTGTATCATGTATTCTGTATGCTGTGTGAAGCCTGCTGGTGCAACAGACCTGGGTCGTTCTTCTTCTCTTCCTCCTCTTTGCCCACGCTTCAGGATGTAATTATTAGAGGAAACTAGACCCCTCTCTATGCATTGCTTACTGTGAAAACCACTGATAATAAGGCTCCTCTTTGATGCAATTTCAGTCGCTTGTAGGTGGTCAAATTATGCCAGAAAATAAAACATAGTTAAGATATAAACTGGATTATACGGCAGGTTTAATAATATGTTTGACTGGTTTTAAGATTCAAGCCAAGAATGTTCTGCCAGTATGGTAGCACCAGTTTTCTACATTCTCTGCCTTATAATTTAGTAAGAACAATGTGAATTAGCATATAATATCATTCAAGCTTAATAAATATAAATTTGTCAAAACAATTAGAACACAGATTATTGTAATATTCTGAATGGGAATTTCACGCTTTGATAGATAGATATTTTTGTTGTGTATGTAGTGTGTGTTTTGTAAATAATTCCCAGTTAAATAATACAATATAAACTTACATGTTCACCTTGATCCAATCTAGATCACGTAATCCAGCACTCAATACAGACAGCACCTTTCTAATACAGCCCCAGGAAACTAGACGCTTTGATTGATGGCTCTTTGAACCAGGCTGCACCAGGCTGGACACCTGCTGTGATATTTATGTAACACTGGAACAAAAAGAACAGACAGTGGACATTTGACTTGAGCAAACAGTACATTTAAAGGACTTTTACAGAGAAAAGGAAATCAAAAGCAACAAGCTACCACAGCCTAGAGCTGTAGAAGATATCCCAAAAAATATCAGCGATGCTATCAGGCTTTATATGTCAATGTACCTGACCAGGAGTACAATACAATATAATACAAATACAGATGAAATCTGTGAATCTTATTTTATACTTCTTGGGTTCAAAGGAAGAATCATTGGCAAGAATAGTGGAAAAGAGGCTTTGTATGGAGCAAAACAATTATATAATTGGGTAAATTACATTTAATGGGAGTTATTCACTTAGCTTCTAATAAGCACAAACACAAAAGTCATTAGACCTATAACAAAGACCAGACAAATTATTATATAAGTCATTCTAGGTAGATGAGTCACAGTTCTTTTTTCTTTTCTTTTTTTTTTTTACTTTTCAAATTCACAATAATGTGAATTCATAGCATTGTGTTATCTTTATAGTTGGCAGTTCCATCTCACATAAAAGCCTCTTCCATTTTAGTTCCCAACAGTGAACCACCCTCAGACTCTGGAGCGCAGATACCTGGGCATCATTGGTGGAGCTCTACTGGACCTCCTTAAGGTAAAAAATCTCTGTAGCCAGGTGTGAGTGTTTTCAACAAAAACTTATTATGTTATTTCTATATTCAAATTTTGCATATCTTCAGAAATACAGCAGTGATTCTAACTTACCTTTTAGACAATATATTACCCACCTCTATCTGTAGCGGTTTCTATCTTAGGTTATATCCTGCCTACATGCACTATTAAAAGCTGAGCCTCTGTCCGCACCACCCCCTGTTTTTCTGAAACAACTAAAAGCCCTGTTTCTCATGTTATAATTGCATGACTATTAGCATTACGTTAACATCGTGGCGGCTGCAGTATTTCTTGGCTTATATCTTGCCTGGTGCTGCTGTGACTGCTGTAAACCGGAGTTACATGTTGAGAATGTGGGCAGCACTTGTGGACTCTTTCTCCAGCAGATAATGACTCATTGCTAACACAATGTCATCTGAGGCCTGGCTTTAGCAAGAATCTGCATCTCAAATGTACAAAATGTATAGAGAACTACTGCTTTAGTTATAATAATTACGTATTTTATTCTAGATGCCTGCTGTCAGTCATTGAATCAAAGCGCCAACACAATGTGTCCTGTTGTTTTTGAATGCAAGTGTTTAGCATTTGTGTGGCTGTACTAGCTTGTCAAAGCCTGATCTCATCAGATCGCAGAAGCTAAGCAAGGCTGGGCCTGGTTAGTACTTGGATGGGAGACCACCTGGAATAACAGGTACCACAGTGAGGTGCCAGTGGCAAAATTTTCATTGTGTTCTTAGGCAAGACACTTCACCCACATTGCTTAGAAAGAAGGTGGAGTGTGCATGAGTTTTGGTAGTGGTTGGAGGGGCTGATGGTACAGATTGGCAGCCTCGCTACCCTCAGTCTGCCCCATGGCAGCTGTGGCTACAATAGTATCTTACCACCACTGAGTGGAGAGTGAATGAAAAATGCTCTGTGAAGTAGTTGTCTTGAAAGGTGCTATATAAATACAATGATAATTAAATTAATTAATTTGGATCAAATCTGTATTTACTGCTGATGTTTTCACACTATTGCTTTGTTTTATATTAAAAATATAAAATGTAGTTCTTATTGCATTTCAGCAGTCTTGGTTGGTACTGGTTATTTCATACGGTCATTTTTAGTTCAGTCTACAGAATGTTTTAGTTTGCCTTTCATATCATTGGTGTATCCTTATTTTTCACCTGTATACAGCAAGTTTATACATTTTGCATTTTGTTCTCTACTGATGCACAGCAAAATGTATAAGAAGTTAATACCATTTAAATAATTGCAGTAAGAGTACACAGAAAGAGGTGTTAAGATTTATTTATTTAATTGAAGAATTTGTCACGATTACATTTCACACGTTGCTGTTTGGTGACACAGCGGCGTGGAGAAGACTGATTTTATGATAATGGCGCCACTGACTCATAAAGACACAACTGTTGGGTTTTTATGAGGAGGAGAGGGGCATTTTGAATTTTAGGCTGGACTATTGTTAATATGAATACTATTTTACTGTAGTGTTGGTTGATGATGATCTATCACATTTTAACCCTAACATTGAGCCTTGATAAAAATCTAATTGTGATGCCATGCCTGTGCCATTCTGCTATTTTGGACAAATGATCATATCAGTGCTCAAAGACCTTTCCCCACCCACCCCTCTTACTGGTCAGCTATGTAAGCGTGACATGTGGATTTAACCTCAGAGACGTGTGAATTCTCAGGAGAAGCAGATGACTTTAGGCAATGTAAAGATACTAAGTGCATGAATTATGATAAAATCTAAACTGTAATCAGTCTCCAAACAAATCAGGATTTCAGTTTTTTGGCATATCACTCACCCCTGACCCAACCCCGTTATTGTTATCTGTTCATCTATCAGAACCTGCTTCTGCTGAATCCCACTGAGCGCTTTCTGACGGAGCAGAGTCTGAACCACCACGCCTTCCAGAACCTGCGGCACGTGGACCGTCCTGGGCCGCCCACCCCCACCCCGGTCCGCTCGTCCAAGAGGAAACCCCACCATGGAGATAACACAACCCCCAGCAGGTCAGCCCTATCACACAACCTTCTCATCAGAAGAGATGTGTCCATCCATCTTCTTCCGCTTTGTCCGTCTGGGTTGCGGGGGCACCTGTTCACCACCCAGTCCTCTGCGCACCTGACCCCTATGAACCTCCTGGTGAGCCCACAGGAGGGTGGATGTCATGGTCCTGTGGTCATGTTTTAGTTGATGGGGTCATGTTTTCAGTTGACGGGGGAAACCAGAGTGCAGGGAGGAAACTCACCAAGAAAGGCACGGGCGACCCAGGGATCAAACCCAGAACCTTGTTGAGCATTAGCCACTCAGCCACCAGAAGAATGTATTCACTCCTTAATGATGGCTTGCCTGTGGCTTGTGCTAACTAATAACTGGTTGTGTCATAAATATCATGTTTTATGAAACAACAAAACTGTACCAAATATTGTACCAAACTTGAGCATGTTTTATGTTTGCATGCCTCTTTCATGACCTCCTTTCATTTCCTTTCTGGTGGTCCACTCTAGGCCTCTAGTCTGGACGCTTTCACATTTAAATGTAATCTTTCACATTTAAATGTACAAAACATCTCAGTCTGAAATGATCTTCAATACATTTAGCATGAGCCAGTTGGTTTGTTACATGGGTTTGGTCATAGATAAATGCTTACAAAATCTCTCTTTCTTCAACATTCACAGCACTAAATCTTTTCTTGTGTACACTCTGACTGGGATTGCTAATTCACAGATAGCTACCTGGTCAAATGCATTCATGAGCGGCTCTGAATCATTCGCTTCCCTAGAGGTGTTCCATTTGTCCACTGCTTTCTGAGCTCATCATCTATGACAGCTGTAATTTTTGGCCATCTGAAAAAATTCTCACTGTTCATTTCTCTAATAAAGATGTTGTTATAGTGACAAGGCTGTACGATTCAGTTTTGATGGTGAATATTGGTTAGATTTGTTAGATAGTTATGCATGATCTGTGGTTTATGTTCCATCCATGGGTCAAAGTTAGGTTATTTATTTAACCAATTAGCAAAAGTATTAGTATTTGTTTCTATGATAGTATGTACATTAAAGTCTTTAATTACCCAATAAATTACTTCTAAGGCCTGAAAAATAGTGTTAAGGAAAAATAAGAATGTAATAAAATGTAAATATACATTCTGAAACTAAACAATATTCAAATTACACTGTTTTTCTTCAGGAGCCATGGAGGAAAGAGCTCAGGAAGTCATCGCTCCAGCAGCAGAGAGGGCTCAAGTCTGCCACGTCAGGAAGACCTCCAACCAAACAACGACTGCTTCCTTAATGGAAACATGCCTGCAGCCCTTAACCTCAGCCCCACCCTGCATCCCAAGAACTACCAGCCGTCACTCTTCAACCACTCCACGTCTTGCAACATGGACCTGGCCAGCAGCAACTTGCCACACCTGCTCAGCTCCAGCGAAGGCCAGAGTACAGCTGACTTTGACATCAGCCTGGGCTCCGATGGATACCTCAAATCTAACTTCCGCTCTCAGACCCGCCATTCGTTTGTGGAGGGGAAGACCAATACACTTCAATCAGGGGACAAGCATAGCCGGCACTATATGGACACACACGGCTCTGTTCCTGCTTCTAATAAGTTTGCGTATTTGAACTTATCCAAAAGCTATGGCAACCTCAGTGATGCTAAATCAGTGGGCAATCTGAACGATGTGCACCTATATGCAGACGAGCCCACCTCTCGATACTTTCCCTCTAGTTGCCTTGACCTGAGCGCGGCCCCGGGCAGCCCCGCGTCCCGCAGAGTGGACCGTCTGGGACCCATCAGTCGAGGCAGCATGCGTGATAGAGAGAGTAACACACTGGACTCCTCATACAGGCGTTCGTCCACACGTCATAAAGGTTCAGAAGACTCAGAGGAACCAGGGGAGGACAGAGGCCACGGCCACTCCCTCTCTGCCCCACACGATCCTCTGTACGGGCAAGGCTACACCAGCCCCTTCTCCTCTCAGCAGCGCCCCCACAGGCACTCGATGTACGTGCGGCGGGACCACCAGAGGACCCATGAGGAGGGGCTCTCTGTAGGTCAGGGGATCCCGACCAGAGCCAGCAGCCTCCAGCTCCTGTCCCCACAGCTGCAGCATCGAACACTGCCTCGCCATGCCGCCTCGTCCAGAGAAGAGGACATGAGCAGGGTCAGTTGCTCTTCACTCATGCTCTAAGAACACACCATGGGAGCTAATCACCGGTCTATATCTTTGTCAGATTACAGCAACCATGTAACTATGTAACTAGCATCTATCCTAGTGCTACCTGATTATTATGATCTTAGATTCTAAACAGATTTACCAAAATGACAGGATCATGCTCCAAGGTGGCAAGTAATGAGTTTTTGTTTTTTTTTTAAGTTATTTCTTTTCTTTATTTATATCTTTGGAAAAGTTTCCCAAATAATTAGCATTTTCACAAATACAGAACATATGTGGAATAGTGTTTCTTTTTCTTTGTACCACCTACTTGAGTACAATTATTACTTCTCTAGCAACATCTGACCATGCCACAAACATTGCTTAAAAGTGACTTTGATACACGTAGATGTATTTATACTGTATCCACACACATACTACGTACTGGTATATATTTACTTTGTGCTTTGCTTGTGCTGCAGTGCTGAGCTCACCTCATGCTTCATCATGTCTCCATTAACAGAGCGAACAGGCTCCCACTGAGGTCAACCACAGCAGACCCCCCATAAGAGACTCAACACGGGACAACACTGCATCTTTTCACTCACAGCGGCAAAAAAACGAGGTCCGACATTGTGCCTGCACCCACCTCTCCCCACCCACATCCAGTCTCAGCGAGTGTGGTGTGGGTGGATTCTGCTGCTGTCATGCCCTGCTCTCTCTCCTCTCTTTCCTCTCTCTGCATCAGATGCCTCTTCATTTTCTCTGTGTGCTTTGCTTCCCTCTCATGTGACTATTATGATAGCACAGTCACTGGAGAAAATAACAGTATAGGCTGGAATTTATAGCTACTGCAGTTGGTAAATCAATAATTCTTAGGGTGTTCAGGTAAAAAGAAAAACTCTAAAGTGTTCGGGCCCCTCATTTCTCAAATGACCATCACATGTTATGAATTAGGTCGGCCTGTATCACGAGCAGCAGGGAGAAGATGGCAGCTCAAGCAAAGAGAACCGCAACATCTACAGCGAGTCAATGCCCCGGAGAGTGGGCAGCTTTTACAGAGGTGGGTTAGCCTCACCAAGAAACTACACTATATTACATACATGTGGTAGAAAACATACCAGGGCATCTCCTAGTGATACTTTACAGTGGCACCACATTAGAAGGTGGGCAACTGTCCTCCATAGACCTACAATAGTCTATGGACAGTTCCCCAGTTACCATGGTGACACAATGCATGCACTGAGAAACACAGCCTTTTAGATGGTCGGAAAAATATAAAATGGATGTAAACAACATATTTTCCAATTTAAGTGTTTGATTTTAAACAATAAGGGCGAGTGTGACTAACTGAAAAAAGTTGGATTGTGAAAACAAAGCTCAGACAAACAAAGCTTACTCTTGAGTAACAAAGCTTTAGACTGAGCAGTGCACCCAGTTAGATTTACTCCACCAAGAAATGTTGATGACAAAAGCTAAAGGTATCAGTTTGTGGCTCTCAGATTCTAAAATATGTCATACTCTGAGATGGGGCAAGATCTAGTTAGTTTTCCATGTTTTTTCATCAGGAATATCCAAAAATAAACTGTATTACTTACTCTAAACATAATATCATGTTAGACCAATTTCATATTCACACACAATAAATGCTACGGGGACAAATAGCAAACATAGCTAAAAGACTATCCATCAAAAACACTTCCACAGTAATCACAAAAACAGCACTGAAATGGCCAAGGTTAATGATGATTTTTGTCCTGTACATTGAGTAGTCCCCTCTCCACGCCCGGATAACTCGTTCCATGATGGCAGGGGACAGAGGGCGGGGGACAGCGGCGGCTTGACAAACCACTCCAAGCGTCAGCCTGCCTTCGACCCATGGTAATTATCTCCGTAACCCTCCTTTCCTTCAACAGCCTGTTATGCGTCGACATCAGCTACTCTGGGCTGGCTGCTGTTAAGTGATGTGTTTATTTGATGGTTGGATTAAAGCCCTGTTGTAAGTGACACTGTTTTACTAATTGCAATTTTTTTATTTTATTTTTTTCCCGAAGGAATGGTCCAGATACTGTAGTTTTAAATCCTGAGCCATCCAAAGAAAAGGAGAAGCAGGGTTTCTTTAGAGCAATAAAGAAGAAAAAGAAAAAGTCTCAGTTGGTGAGTAAATGTGTACATTATTAAAATCATCACTATTTTTCAGTCATAAGATGACTACTAAAATCCAAAACAGATCATGATTATGTATTTGTTAGTGGGAAACATTGTTAGGTTGTTAGTGAATTCATCCTTTAAAATGGCAAGTTTAAAAATGGCAAGATAGTGATGACTAGAAATGCAAAATTTTTCCAGTTCACTGGGGAAAAAATCCAGTCCACTTATTGTTTGGTTTGAGAATCTGATGAAACCCAATATCAAACAATATTAGTATGTAGAGTGAAAGTAGCTTACAAATTACTAATGAAAATTATTTAAATATCTTATTGTTATTTATTATTTAAGTAACTATAGCAGTACTGTATACATTTAAGTGCTGTGAGATCCAAGGCTAACAATGTCAGTAAATAATCTTATTACATTATTTGGTTTAACCCCCTGACCAATATCCTGGAACAGATACTCAATCATTTTATTTCTGGATCTGACCTGATAGCCAATGCCAGTATTGGCAATCCCAGTTAAACTTGCAGCTGCCAATTCTTGTGGGGTATTCCCAGTCTGCAGTGGTCCTTATCAAACAGAAAGGAAGGGGAACAGGGGAATCCAAGTGTGCCTGTGTGATCTTATGTAACAGATGAACTACTGCAGCTGAATTTGTTGAAGACATAATAGTAAATGGATGATTGTAATGTTACATTTTATTGTTGACTGTTCCTTGCTTGTCCACATCTGTATTTCCTTC
This sequence comes from Odontamblyopus lacepedii, assembly GCA_034769755.1. NCBI lineage: Eukaryota > Metazoa > Chordata > Actinopteri > Gobiiformes > Gobiidae > Odontamblyopus > Odontamblyopus lacepedii. The sequence continues at coordinate 16,026,230 of CM068350.1, read as the reverse complement.
TCTTAAGAGCTTGTGTCAGACTGACCATTTTTCCCTGTTGTTATAGTCGTGCTCCACTGTCCCGTCCCATCTGTGCTGTGCCTCTGTATTGCAGATTGAAGTGCCAGATCGAAGACCTCCTGCCCTCAGGAAAAGTCTTTTCCCTCTGTTTAGCCCAAAGAATCACATAAAGCGTAGTTCGTCTGTGAGAGTTCTCCCTGTAGTGTCCTCTCCCATGGTACATGTTATGCACCTCTTCTCTATGTCCTAACTTGACCCAAACTGCATGCTTCATAGTATCCATTTTATTATTATTGTTTTTACATTTTTATGTGTTTTAACATCTCGCTAGTAAATTATGGTCACACACTGACCATATCCAAGAATGAGTAGATGCAGACATTTGTAGTTGAAAATACATGCAATATTATGTTTGGATCTGGCTGGTACATTAATTTATTAATTATACAGTACCTTTTTCCAAGTAGTTGCTACCAGAGTAGGGCTGTACAGTACATGCAATAGTATTGTAATTAAATTCATATTTTTACAACTACTTCTTTTTATGTTTTCCATGTTATGTACTTTTTACAGTAACGATCTAATCTGAACATAAAATTATGTATGTTATGATGTAACTGGATTATATACAAACCAATTACATCAATAGTCACTACAATTTTGTTAGTTTATTTTTGGAAACTCTGTCAAATGGAGCATTGAATCCATTAGAGTTGTCCTTTGTTGTCCTTAGTTGCATACAGTATATTGCTAATATCGTGCAGCCCTAGTCAGTGATTGGTACCACGCTGCTAACAGCATGTCTTTTAATTATGATCTGAGGAGGAGTGACAGAAGCTGTGTCTTTCCATGGTTACTACTACAGCATGCATCCTAAAAATCTATCTGCTCTCTTTTTTCAATGATCATGCAACATTGTCTTAAGGCAAGAATGAAAATTGATTGATACATTTGTAAAATGTGTTTATATAGTCTGAATTTTTTAGCCATCTCAATGCAGACAAATGCTGCTGGAAATCTGTGTCTCTAATTTTACATGACTGTTTGTTCAGATGTGGCGAGGGGTTACTGCGGCACAAGCACAGTCTGGTTAGCAGGCTAGACACTCTTCAGATTAAGAGAATAGCTCACAGGCTCAAATCTCTTTCTCCTCAGATCAAAATGCATTTATTGAAATAGATGCATGTCGTGTTCAATAATGACAGCACAAGATTACACATTGCAGTTGTATCTTGTAACAGTAGCTTCACACGAGTGAGGACAACACACCCACAAATGTGCTTAAATCATGTTGAGACATTTTACACTGTTTTAAGCACATGTTGTCCGTTAAAATGTGTGAATTTCAACTGGACTTAAGTCTGAGGACATATTTGAGTAGAAAATAACTGTGTGCATTTGGGACAGGTGCCCAACGAGGATAATGTCCTTCAGAAGTCATCCAGAACGGGACATCAGAGCGGGCGCCACAGATCCAGAGACAAGAGCCGCGAGCGTGACCAGGAACGAGACAGGGACAAGGACTGGCCTCCCGAGAAACTGTCTGACTCACACTCTCCGGTATGAACTTGAAAAAGACATATTTTAAAAAACAATGACTGGTCATTCTTGCTTGATAAATTGTAATATATATAAATTATTTGGAAAATTGTATTCCCATTTATGCAGAATACTATAATTACCAGCTTTTCAAAAATGTATTAATTTCAGAGTCAGCCGCTGAAGTCACTGAGGAAACTCCTCCATCTGTCCTCCTCATCGTCCAATCAAACGGCTCCCTCCGACATGCGTTACCCATCGATGCCTAACCCCGGCTCGTCTCAGGGTGGGTTTGTGGAGAGCAGGGGTCACTCTGGGGTCAGTACGCCCCAGATGAAGGCTCGCCAGTACCCGCACCCCTCCCAGCTGGAACCTGGGTGGCACACTTCTGCTTTAGGACGTCCAGAGGGTAACCCCTATCCCGAGCAGATGAGCATTAAAACAGGTCAGAATGGGCACGGTTTCGGACGGCCTTCACGCTCCCGGATCCCAAACTTAAATGACCTAAAGGAGACGGCTCTGTGATTTAAGATCACTGTTCCGCTTTCTATGCCTCCTTTTGTTGCTCCTACTCGCTCCTTGCGTAACACCACACCTGCCGCACACACACATAGCACTGATGCCAAGCAGTTGCTTGCTAAAGGTCCAGTACAGGCCTTGGTATGTCTTAATTTTTTAAAGCTTCCATGTTTAATAGACTTTATATTATTATGTAATTCTGATTATAATTTGTACTATAATTATAAATATATTAAAGATTTTATATTATATATATATATATATATATATATATATATATATATATATATATATATATATATATACACACACACACACACACACACACACATGTAGGTAAAGGTAAAAGTATAGATTTGTGTAAGTATTTTTTGTTTCTATGGATAGATTTCTGGTACCTTTTATTATGTAGTCTTTACTATAGGAACCTAAGGCATTTTAACACAGCCACTTTAACATTGTTTAGGTCAGTAATGTTGGTAACTGTGTGTTCATCTCACCAGGGTTCAGCTGGTGTATGCGTGAGAGAAATCACTGTAGTGCAATTAATATTATACTTTTTAGGGTGCGTTCACATTTGTCCTGGTTTGGTCCTGGTAAAAGCCCAGTTTGAGTCCAAATGTAGCTGGCCTTGTTGCAGTCCTGATTTAGTTCTGGTGTCTTGGTTTACATCCGGGATGAGTCCCAGTTTAGTCAAAGTTTTGATGTGGTGATTGTGCAAGTGTGAATGCATCCTATATGCTTAACTAAGAGGTTTTTTTGGGCTGTTTATGACTATAAATGCAGCCATTTTAGAAAAACTGGTGCCATAACTGGAGAGAAAATCTAAGCTACAGCGCCCTCTGTAAGACATTAACAGGCATTACACATTAGAGCTAATAATGTACAGTATTATTTTCTATACAGGTGTTAAATTTGAATTACAATGGAGATGACTGTACTTAAGATACTTTTGGTACAATTTAAATCATGCAATTCCAACATAAATCAATTATGTGAGACAGTATACAGAAAATAGAAAGACAATAGAAAGAAAATCTATATTATGTTGCACTGCTTTAAGTAATTATGTGTCACAATAGGTTTGGTTGGTGCTGTATTCAAACGAAATGGTATGATACATTTACAAATATATTTATTTTAACTGCCGTAAAGATGTTATTTATTTCTTGTCTTTAATATTGTGGTCTTTATGAGGTCATTTTTACAGCAGTTAGAAGAAGACAAAGCCATTCTAGATGTATCACTTCATTTCAACTGGTCAGGTGGACATTTTGGATACTTTATGTGAAGGAACGTCGTATCACATTGAGTGCCATGAAGGAACATTTTTGCGTGGATCCTCTATTGTTTTCTTGTTGCACTTTGAGAAGCCTGTGTGAGGCAGCAATATTAATATGACTTTGTACATTTTTCCTTAAAGTGGCAATGACTGGGAAACCATTTATGGATTTATGACAGGACAGTTACTATGAACTTGGACTTATATCACGAGACTGTATGGATCCTGGTTTTGCTGAAGGAGCACTGTGTATTATATTAATACTGCTGTGACTACTGTTATTGGTAATGTTTATAACAGAAAATGTTTAATTGAATCAAGTATGAAGTTTGTGCTTTATTACAGACACAAATTAGTAGCATAGTCAGTGTTTTCTGCTTATTTTCCTTTGGGACAAAGCATTTTCATCAAAACAAACACAATAAAATGTTCATAAGTTTTAGGATATTTATGTTTACATGTAACAGTGAACCTTGAATAAAACCAACTTATTCATTTATTGTTGATTTGACAAGAATCATTTGATACAGTGAATTTAAAGAAAAGTATTTTTGATGGTTTGGAGTTAATTATATTATGCATTTAACATAGTCAAATATTTTTTGGGTGGCCGTGCCTATAAATAGAAGGTGAATGGTTATAAGTGATATCAACAGTACTCTTATTACTGGCATTTTTGTCAATTGTATCCATCATGTAACGAACCCAAAGATAAGGTATTAGCGGTATAAGTGTAGGGAGTAGCAGTCATCATAGTACTAGTTGTATTATCTATCATTATTTATTTATTATATTTATTTCTATATTCTATATCTATTTCTATTGCTATATGTATTTCTATTCATTTTAAAATAATTAATGTATGTATATAATGTATAATATAATGTATATTATTTGATCAAAGGGATCAACCCTGTTGAATGTTTCAGTACTAGTTTTAATCGGTTACAGATTTTGAGTAACTTTCAACTTTGATCTTTACTTTCCAGTTTAACATCAGGTTAATGAATCTTTCCAAATCAATGTTTGCCTTGCAGTGTCCATCTTCCATTACATTTAGCTCAGAGGAAGCATTTGTTCATGCACATATAGCTCCATCCTCAGGGCGATACGAGTATGCCAGCCTAGGGGCAGGATCCGGACATACCGGGCCAGAACAGGAGGTCTCAGAAGGTTCTGAACTATGGATGTTTGGTCCAAGATTCCATAAAACAGGTGGGAGGAGAGGAGCAGGATTACAGAGTTATGGAACTCAAGAACAATTTATATTTTACAATTAAGTAATTACAGATGTCACTACGGATATTCATACCATTTTTTTTTTATTTTAGAATATACAAATAAGTGTGGTGTTTTTGACAAATGAAATACAAGGATTTCTGTCCTATTGAGACTGTGAAAACTCAAAATGAAATATAATCTTAATTGAGGACTCCTGGCGGATCAACTATGTAACATAGTCTAAATTGATCATACAATCATAATCGTTGCTAAGTCTGCTTTTTAAAAATGTATGTTCAGCTTTCTTAGAACAGATGTACGCTAGGGAAAAAAGATTTGCTACTTTAAATTTTCAGCTAACTGAATGAAATCAGTGATAGGAGCTTGTAAAATGTTTGAATGGTTGTCCAGGGCATTTTCACACATACACAAATACTTTTCCTCGGTGGACAAGTCTGAAAACAAGTCTGGACATGTCACTGAGCTCTAAATCTCCCTGCACAACTACAGTATACAAAAGCATGAAAACTACAGTACAGTCTTGTGTGTTTGTGCATGTTTGAGCATATTTGTATTACAAGAGATACATAACTATTAATATGTGACCTGTGAAATTGAGTAGGTGTGGTCAGCAGGCTACCATATTCTGTCCTCCATGTTCAAAATAGAGCTGATTATTGATTTTGAAAGGCAAGATCCTGTTAAATATTGCAGATGTGTTACGCCTTTTACCATTAAAACCTCTGTAATTACTGGACCAAGCAACAAAAAACTAAAACATTTTCTCTGTCAGCACAAATGAATTAAGGATAAATATTTGTTTCACTATAAATGAATGACATGCACTCCATCTATATATCAATATCATTGTTTGTGTCCACCGCTCACACCCCTGTTGTTGCCAGACTGGCAACAACAGGGGTGTGAGTTGTTGAGGTTGTCCACGGCGCAGTACTGGAGATTGTATTTGGTGATCCATTTGTCTGCATCACAGCGGCCCTGAATGAGGATCCCAGACACAACTGACACCTCCTTCAGGTCAATCTAAATCCAGTGGAACTGGTCATTGAACTTAGAAAGCCATGCACATCTGACAGAGAGAAATTAAACTTTCAGCAAGAGAAAAATTAGCCTGATTTAGAAAATTAGCCGAAAATAGCCTGCAAATGCATGTCGTAATATGGTCTGATGGCAGGTTTTGGCAATTTTACATAGCTGAAAAATAAATAAAGGGCAAATCTGTCATTATCTAAACTAAATAACTATAATCTTTCACAGTTGTGCGTTGTCCCAATCAAAGAATCCGCTATTAACAGTGTTTTGGTGGGTGCATATGGGTGGGTGCAGTGGTTTACCCAAAGCCCTGGCTGTTGAGGTGGGCCTTGTTTGGGAGCCATGAGGTGTACCAGCCCAGCATGAGTGCTAAGCTATATTTGGGACTTTGGTTTAAAGACATGAAATTACTTAAGACTCGCAAACCAATGACTTGGTCTCAGCTCTGATTAATAGCAACCACAACTGCAACACATTTTCAGGTGCCTCAAGTTAGAGAGCAGTTTAAAACTATTACTAGAGATAAATCAGGACATCACTTAGTAAAGATCTACTCTAATTGAACTTGCATTTGAATGAGAAGGAAAATCAGAGCACTACCTGCAAGTCTATGTACCATCAACAGTACCTGTACCACAGTTTGAGACTCTCTGTTGCACCTCATAATGGGCCTGGGACTTACCCTGAAGTAGAAGGAACGGTACAGCAGCTCAAAAAGGTGACTCCATTTTGTTCAAATGGACAGTGTGTGTGATACGAAAGTGAGGACGGGATTACACTAATCCATGGTCCCATCACGGCCTTATCTAACAGTTTGTTGGCCCCACACACTCCTGCTCCTACAGGGAAAGAGAGAGAGAGACTCCTCCGCTCAGCCTGATCATCAGAGCCTTGACATCCAGGGTGAAATGTAACATCAGTCATCCATAAACAGTTGTGAGTACATGTTTTTAGAAATAAGCAATGCAAAAACAAATTGATATTTGTGTGTAAAGGCATAATGCATAAAGTAAACATGGTGTAGGCGACCCTTCTCTTAGACACAAAGTCACCAAAAGAAAACAAACTCAAATAGCCTACTTATGGTATAGCATACTACATTATAATAATCAAAAGCAATATGAGAATTGTTATCTTATTGTTTTCTATAGCGTGCAAGTTAATAAGATTCATATAAGCCCAGTTCCTAAATAATGCTTTATAATAGGTCTATTATAATTTTATTTTAAAATATATAAGATTATTAATACATACTTCCTAAACAAAAAGATCAGATTCTTATGTGCTTATAAAACTATTATTATATACTACTATAATTCCAAAGTATTTTGGATCAATTCAGCTGCTCGTTACGTGGGCGGGACCAACCGGCTCAAATTAGGATGATTGACGTTGTGTGTAGCCTATAACATTCTTTAGCTCTAGTAAAAGCCTTGAAGTGGGCGGGTCATAAAAAGTATGCTAGCCAATCCGGAGAGAGTGCATTTTTCTTTAACCAATCAGCGTCACGGTACCTGTCCGGGGTTTCTGTCAAGTGTTGGGTGGTTTAGTTCTTCTGAGTGGAGCTTACAGTGTTTATTAAAGGTAAGCGGTTTGTTTATACGGGAGGTCATTTCACATTTAAAGCCGGTGTATTATTCTTTATTTTCGAGACAAAATCACGAAATACATAGGGCTAGACAAGCTAAATGCTAACCTCGGAATAATTGTGATAGCGGTACTCCTTGGGCTGTGGATATGTCACGCTCCGGCGAGAGGTGGTCTACTCATGTCTGGGACTCAAAAAACACGTCAAATGTAAAAATCCCATGTTTGTAATGCATTGCAGAAGAATGAGCGCGGTAAACTGCTATTTCTAAGTTGCTGTAAGTTGTGTTATTACAGGTTGCAAACTTGCCATTATAACTTCTGCATGGCAGCTTTACGTGTCAACATATGGCAACGTATGTACACAGCCTATGGTAAGGTCACTCACTATATGAAGGAGTCTTACAAAGTTAGTGGTATTTTTTCCCCGCATTGCATTAGCAGGCTATATATATTCATGTACATATTATTTTATTGAGCCCTAATTATGGAGCTTTTCCTAAATACTAAAACACAGCAAAGCGTGAAATTATAGAGTTTAATACTTACTGTATATACATTATATAGTGAGTTGAGTCGCCCAAGAGTTCGGATTTTGATCTTTAACTGAATAGGTCTATTTACAGAAAAAAACTATAATATCCATTCAAAAATCAAGAGGAAATGCAAGAGACAAAGTAGATAATTGGCTGTATTCTTTGTTGTGAAATACCAATAATTTTCATACAGAAACAGATGCATTAATGCAAGTTATGCATCTTATTGGTCAGAGTGAGTGACAAGGTGATATAACCACTCACAGCAAAGTGTGAAGCCACAGATAAAAAGTTTCTAAAAATGTGATATAATTTTCTTTCGGCCCTAGATATTTGTACGTACTTCAGTCTTCTTTCTAGGAATGATTATGAGAATAAATTGCAAATCTAATTCCAATACTTGTACAATACAAAAATGTGATGCAGTATTTTCATTATATCCTTGAGCCCCATCTTTAAACTGAAGTAATACTAACATGTAGGCTGCTTTGTTGGGGTTTTTTGTATTTTGTCGCCTGCCTCTCACCACCCACTCTTTCTCGTTTAATTGTCTCACGTCTGTGTTTCATCTCCTCATTTTAGATGCAGTTCATGCTCCTTTTCAGTCGGCAAGGCAAGCTTCGGCTTCAGAAATGGTACGTGCCTTTGTCGGATAAAGAGAAGAAGAAGATCACCCGAGAGCTGGTGCAAACTGTGCTGGCCCGAAAACCCAAAATGTGCAGCTTCTTAGAGTGGAGAGATCTTAAGATTGTATATAAAAGGTGAGAACTAAATAGTCAATATTCAACTTGTTATTTAGTATACACTGATACTGCTGATATGATCCATCTGAGTAAGAATAGGCTGTCAAAAAAATCAAGAATTAACCCCTTAATGGCGAGTGTAACAAACTGTTAGAATGAAGATAAAAGCCAATATAGCAGCTGCATTTCCCCAATGCTGGTTAGTGCAGATGCAGAACCTTCCAAGGAACCTTTGGCAAGCACTTGTTTCTAGTTGTCGAAATTTGCAACATACACAAATTTCAGTTATTTTTTTAAAAACTTGACAATAATTACCTAAAATTATTACAAAATAGCCTAATTATAATAAGGTATATAGTAGAGTAAAGCTAAGTCTGAGCAGTCTTCCCTGTGTGAAAGGAAGTGTGATGAATGGGATGGGGATATTAAAAGAAGGCTGTATTATGAAATCACTCCCAGCCCAAAACATGAATAAAGCCTCATTATCCTGTTGCAGTGTGAATGTATTAACTGGCACCTTAATTCATGAACACTAATTAAAAGATGTGAGCAAAGTTCACAGTTATGTTTTTACGGAATATGTTTTTTTTTTTTTTTTTTTTAATTTAGCTAAAATAACTGGGAATTTACTGCAATGCGTTGGGGTTAGGGTTAAGAGCATTTGCCAGTAATCCTCATAATGGCTCTTGAAGGGGAATTCTCTCTTCCTGCCCATTAAGCATTTGCCAGAAAAGGCTACAACCACATTAGCACATTACTTCCTGATTACTTTCTTACTTTCCTGATATCTGTGTATGAATATTATACAGTATTAGTCTACTATTACTATTTACTTTTTTTTTTTTTGAAGTTCATGTAAACAGTCTAGTCCAAACATTTCAAGTCCATAATAGCAATTTGCCGATTAAACATGATTTTTTTTCTGTGTTTTATAATCAACATTGTAACCACACATCCTGCTGGTGTAAGGGATCATTCAGCCTAGTCCTTTATTAGCCCATCATCACATGCTTAAAGAGCGCCTCTGGGATTAGCAGAGATTAAGACCTGTGGGTGAAATGTAGCTATACTCATAAAAAGCTCCTTGCATACATCCAGCTTTGGCCTGTTAAATGAATGCTCTTCCTACACACACTTCACCTTTATAATAAAATAATGCCCTGTGAACATGATGTCAAATGGTAGAAGTATGCTTCAAATGCATTACACATACAAACTCAGACTTTTCAGTAGCACCAGACTGAACCAGTGGACTACAACATACCAACCTTGAGTAAATTATGACTAAACTGTATGTAAACAGACAGGTTTTTACTTACTGAAGCAAATATAGGCTGCTAACTATAATGGAACCTAATTGAATTAAATAAATTGCATTAAATAAAGTCTAGATGTATACCATCAGAAGAAGCATATGTGTCATAGTTTGAAATCTACTACTAATTATTAAGGTGCAATATGAAAATAGGATCTGCTTTGTTTGGAATGTTCAACTGTATGGAATTAAACTTTTCTTCCTTTCGTGTTTTTCCCAATTACAGTGTTGTATAGCTATAAAATATTGTAGAAGACATCTTTGATAGTGTCCTCTGCTTGTCTCCATGGATTTAGAAACGTTTAGTGCCATTCTGTAAAACATTCCAGCCTAAGCAATAACATCTCCATGGAGACAAGCAGGAGGCGTACCCTTTTAGTACAAAGACCACCTGCGAATTGTTCGTGTTTTTTGTGCTAAAATCCATTTCCTGATGCAACAAATAACGACTAAGTTCTAACATCTTCAAATACAGTTTCTATAGTCCCCTGGCTACCTTTGAGATAAATAAATGTTTTTATTTGTTATGTCATGGTGAGTAATAACTTCTAAATTTTTTGTTTTGTGTTTTCAGATATGCCAGTCTGTACTTTTGCTGTGCCATCGAGGGCCAGGACAATGAGCTGATCACTCTGGAGATCATTCACAGATATGTGGAGCTGCTGGACAAATACTTTGGCAGTGTGAGTCTTTTAGTCTGTGTTCATAATGCATGGACAATACCACAGAAGGAGGAAGTGCTCCACTGAAAGTCAGACTGTAGTTGGATCTGCATAAGGACTTTCAAATAGAAGTGAAAGTGGGCTACACCTTTTATACATTCTAAGTCAGTCCTATGGCCACCATTCTACTACTACTACTACTAACTACTACTACTTATTGCAACTTCCTCTAATTGTATAACTATTATTAAATCCACTTTTGACAATAGTATATTACTATTAATAGTTATTCTGATACAATTTCTAACATAGTTATTGCTAATCAACTCAAACTGCACAATTCTACTACTTTCAGCAGTAAAGTACCGTCTACTGACATCAACAAAGTAGGCCTGATGAAAATACTCCGTCATGTGTACTACAGTCTACTACATGTGTACTACAGTCTACCTCATTTCATTTGATAGGTTTGCGAGCTGGACATTATATTCAACTTTGAGAAGGCATATTTCATTCTAGACGAGTTTCTTCTCGGTGGAGAGGCCCAGGAGACGTCAAAGAAAAACGTATTAAAGGCCATAGAACAGGCCGACCTACTACAGGAGGTAAGACTCTGACCTGAATGTGTAACTAAACACCTACATTCCCTACCAAGTTAATTTGCACACACGCTTAATTATGCTCAAGAAATATCAAATCAAGTCAAAACTCCTAAAACAGAAACAGTTTCCAGTTATTTTAGCTAAATACAATGCTTTTCTTTTGTCTGCTCTGCAGCCTCAACAAAATGGGCAAATAGCATTGTAACAATTGTCTTTATTGTTTTTTTATTCTATAACAAAAAAGTGCCGTCATTATTCACAATCAGGAAAATTACTATAAATGAATGTGATTTGATTTTCATCCCTCTTTTATATTTTTGCCTGATTTATTTCTTCTGCTGATGTGTTTCTGTCTTTGATTCTTGATTAATTTCAGAATATAGACTTTCAGATGCGCCTTTTTGCAGGTACAGTTAGTGGATCTAACCCTGTTTCCCATAATTTAGTGTAATATATTAGTTGGAATTCAGTAGAAACCCCGAATTATACTAATCAACTACACAGTCAAGTGGATAATCCTGCTGCTGAGTGTGTCTCTGCGTATTTTAATGACTAACCATTGGCTCTTATTACTCATATCATTTAAACAAACAAAAGTTAAAATTAACAGGAGAGTGAGCTGCACCATCAATAACTCAATTTGGAAAGGGACAGTCTACATTAATTAACAGATTTTCAGCAATCCTTTTGCTTGATAATGAAAGGCAAACTAAGAAAATGCAAAATATATAAAAAAAATATTGATGCTGCTGAACTTTTCAGACCTGCGTTTGCTGCAGAAGTGCCATTTTCGCTCACCCTATAGTTGTACACCTGTAGTTTTCTGTCAACTTAAAAAAATGAAAATGCAACCAGTTCCAGTCATTTTAGTTACTAGATGAATGTGCATTTGAATAGGCCCTGTACCTTGTTGTCAGTGTCTCCAGGCAGTTGTTTTGGTGCATTGTTTGTTCAACTCCAAAGTAAAAGGCCACAGATAATGAGTTCTGGGTAGTCAGTCTGAACACATTTACATAAAGTGAAAAACATGAGGGTGCTTACTGATAAGAGCAGAGGAGTCGAGATTAAAAAGGCTGTTTGTGATGTTCCTGTCATCCTCAGGTAAAATACAAGATTAATCAAAGTTGCAATCGTTTAATGGTAAACTCAGATTGGATTAAACTGGCTCACAAAGAGAGTCTGGACTGAGCCAAGTCTGAAGTCCCCAAGGACAAGAGTACAGTGGCTCATTCAATTACAAGGCAGAGAGTGGAGCCCACATGCAGTCTTATGGGAAGCTTTTAAAAATAGTACTTTTTAAAGCCATATATATCAAAGAAAGCAGTTCATTTTGTTTTATTTTTTCTTGGGTAATTAATGTAGTTAATAGCAAAAATGGCAGAATGGCAGCTATAGAGTCTCAGTAGTGGCAGCAATTAAAGTAATGGGTTTAATTTGGGCTTCACAATTAATCTTAGGAAAATAAAAATGCCATTTTGAATGGGTGCAATTGTCAACTTGCAAAGGCTGTAATAATTTATGTCATTATTGTTTTTTCAAACATCAAAATAACCTGTTCTGGAGGAAAATGACTAACTGTTAGAAATATATCGGATAATTGTTTTCATTTACCGATTCGTATCTTCTTTTAAATGTTAATGCTTCTGGATGAAAAGTGCAACAGTAGTTTTAACAATAGTGGCTGTCGTAAAGTTTTAATGTAATATTTATTTTACTTTATTTTGCAGAGAGTTTTTACATCTACTTGAGTGCAGTTATTTTACAAAAATAAAATAAGGTTACTTCAACTCAAATACTTTACTGCCTATGGTCCAGTCAACCCCGTGGACACTGGAAAGGCCCCTCATGAAGTCCTCTGTATTTTAGAGTGAAGACTGGGGCAGTTTGCAGAGTGACGAGATTTTATAGAGGCTCCAGACTTTGGTAAAGTCCAGCCTGGTGCACTGGCTCAGACGCATGGAGTTAACACGTGTGTTGTGGTTTTAAGACTGCATGTAGCGTCTGCTTCAGGGTCATACCAAAACATGACCCTACTAAAAGAACCACTCACAGATCTGGTATAACATTATAGTGACCACTGACAAGAGTGAGTTACAAAGATTTTATATTCGTCATGGTAACAGACCCAGGTAATCAATTGTTGAAGCAAGATTTTTCCTAGACCCCATAGCAGGTGATCAGTTATTATTATTTGAAAGTTCTGATCCCAAAGAAGCTAATGCTGGCTGTAAAATGGTATAGAAATATAGAAATGCTATTTTCAAGTAAGATTTTGTAGTGTTTTGGAGCCGTCCAAGCTAATATCTTTGTAGCTATGTTAGTTTGTTGTTAATGTAGTTTGACTAAGTCTGGGAAATAGGAAATATATTGTTAGTTTTGTATGAAGCTGTAAATTTAGCAGCTGGTGGTCATAATGTTATGGCAGATCAGTGTGCATCCTCCTTCATTTGCAAACAATAATTTGGCCAAGCAGTGCTTTGATTTAGCCTCTGTGCTTTACATTTGAATTAAGTTCTGTACTGACCATTTTGCACTGAATAATACTGTCCTAAAATGTACAAAAACTATTACTATAAATGTTTTATTACTCACTGAATAGCTATAAGACATATGCAAAGAAATATCCTCTATAATAACTGCATAACTATAATAACACATGAACTAATAAAAACATTTCATGAACCAGATGTAAACCAAAATGAAAACAGGACCTAGCATGTAAGCCTTGACAAAATCTATGGAGCGAGGTAACTATCAGAAGTATTTGTGTGTGCAGGATAGAAATCCGTGCATATTAGGGAAATTTATGGTCTAAACCAGGACTGAACCAGGACTGAACCAGGACTAAACCAGGTCTAAACAAGGACCAGGGATGTAGTGGCCGTGGTACGCAGGGGTACGGTGTCCACTCACGTCTCCCAACGTGAGATATAAAAAAATAACAAATATAAAATAGCCTACCATTTAAATGTCAAACTGGAGCTATTGGCAATGGTGAAAACAACCTGCATAGGTCATATAAACCAGGACTAAACCAGGTCTAACCCAGGTCTAAACCAGAACTAAACCAGAACTAACCCAGGAGGCCTGACCTGAAATCAAGGACCATTAGGTTGCCCAGTGCCCAGCATCATCTTCCAGCATCTTTGCTTGCTGATACTGTGAAAAAGCTTCAGTCAAATGATGGTCAGTGACACTTTAGACCATGGAATCCCTGCACCAAGATGGCGGCGGTATTAACGCCCAGAGGCTGAAAACGAGATCTCCCTTTCATAGCTATGTGAAGTGATGACGTATTTTTGACAGTAGAGTCGCATCTGTGAATTTGTATTCGTATTGAAGAAAGTGTAATCGTAACTTTTCATTTTGTAATTGTAATTCTTCATGTTATAACTTCTCAATTTGTATTCTGATAAAATACACACAACACATTTTATATATGACTGGACTCATTCGAGAGTTTACGAATATTTATTTCATGCTCAACTACAGCCAAATAAGCACAGATTTCCCAAATATGCACGGATTTCTATCCTATGCACATGAATACTTCTGACAGCTATTTCGCTCCATAAAAATCTTTGTCATTTTTCATGAAGTGAAAACTTTAGTATAGTAGTTAGTTAGTTAGTTAGTTTAGTATGATATTGAAAAGAACCCATAGGCTATATTGTGCCATACAGGCCTTTTTTGTCAAGGAAGTTGTTCTGTTTTGACTGTGGCTTTACAGCGTTTTAGTGGTCTAGCACAGTGTAGTGATTATATAGGAGAAATACCACCAGGGATTATGGGAGTTATTTTAATAAGGCTTTAATGAAACATTTCTCAGGAGCTGGCCAGTGCTCGACTTTTGCTGTAATGATGCCTCTGAAGACTTCCTCCTCACAGATAAATGTCCAACAGACGTCCTCATAAAGGGGTCTTTGTTACTGGGGCAATGTCAGGTCAAACCCCCCTCATCCTCCCTACCCCTCACTCCCCTCAATAATAATAGTCCTGTAGTGCTCAAGTGTAGTTATGTCTGTATCTTTGTATCCTTTTTTTTTAGCACCCAGACCTGGATTCAAGCATGTCCCAAAAAGCAGTTCTGCTGTTAAAGGACATTTTTGTGCATTCAGCACTAAAAAATCTTAGGCCTTTTCAATCATTTGAAAAACTGAAAACAGAATTCAATTTGGATAACACAGATTTGTTTAGATATCTACAGGTATGTCATTTTTACAACAAATAATTCAAGATGATAACAGTAATTTTGGTTTTCTAAAAGTATTTACAGATGCTTATAATATTCTGCCCAGCAAATCTGTCTCTGAACTTTATAAAGGGCTGAAAAAACAAATGGGTAACAACACATTTTATGTTAAATCTAAAAAATCTGGGAAGAGGAGCTGAATATTGTTTTATCAGAGGGTGATTGTCTTTTGAGGTGCAGCACACAACAAACAATATCTAGCTCCAAAAGGTGGAGGGAATTTGGGTGAAAATTCCTTATACGATTCTTTATTACTCCACTCAAACGCCAATCACTCTCATATTTTTTGGACAAGTACAAAATTAAAACGATTCTGGGACAATATGCTTGAAAAAACAGATATGATCTTGAGTTATACTGTCCCCAAGGACCCAAAGGCCTTGTGCCTGGAGATGTGATCGAAAAAGTGGACAGATACCTTTTTAAGATTCTGACATTGGCATCAAAAAAAGCAATAACAAGAAGCTGGCTTAAAAAGGATCCACCTTCAGTGAATCAGTGGCTAGACATTATAGAAGAAATACAGTATATTCAATGGAACAACTGACTTTTTTTCTACAGCTCAAAAGACATTTCTTCATTAAACACTGGACAAAATCAAAAAGTAAAAAAAAAAAGTAAAAAAAAGTTTATTGTCTATTCTTCATATGAAACATATAAGGAAATTGTGTTTCTCACTCCCAAGTGTATAAATAAATAATAATAGATGGAAAAGTTCAAGTGTTCATTGGGAAGACTCACTGATGTGCACCCCCAGGAATTTTGTGCTGCTCACCCTCTCCACAGCAGCACCGTCAATGGTCAGTGGCTGTTGGGTGTTGGGTGTGGCCTCTCTGGAAGTCGACAACAATCTCTGACATTCAGCTGGAGGTTGCTGTCTCTACACCATGTGGTCAGAAGGTCTACATGGTTGGAATATAAACAAAAAGAGACACGATCCACCCTTTCACATCCTTATGTCAGTAGAACAGTGCCCCAAGCTTTGTTTGGTTGTATTTGTTTGTTTTTACCACACAAAACTTGAAAACCTGAATAAATTTAAAGTATTTAAAAAATATACATGCCTACTACTATTTAGTATGCATACTAAATGTCCACTATTGCAGCTCAAATTTAAGCATAATTTAGGGAAGTCCAGAACAAACTGATTGATGGTGCATTCAAGTTTCAAAGATTTGCCAAAAGAATACTCATTTATCCTTTGTATAATCTGCCCCAGAACACGGTCAAAGACATTTAATGAGGTTGGATTGCACCCTTTACACACCTGTAGACTTGGGTCTGGCATGAGCAGAAGCATTCACATAATACATTAATTGTTCAGCCAGTAGGGAGCAATAGCTATTTAGTGGTTGTGGAAGTTTCTAAAGCTTTATACAAGTGAGAGGTGCTGATGCAGTGTCTCCTGCAGGTGTGATGGTCCCTGGTCTGGTCTCTGAGGCGTCTGGGCTGTTCCAGAGTTAGGCTCTGAGCTCAGGTGAATGTGTGTCTGGAAGTAGGTCGTCCTCTCTTTAGAGTAGAGTGTAGATGCAGTAACAATGCAGTACTATTTTTTGTTGTAGCAGTCCCTCCAGTGATGAGAGCCCTGTCTGTCTCAGTGTGTCCTCAGTAGTTCTGTCTGTACCATATGGGTTTAATCTGTGTTTTGTTTCCGCCGAAACTAGTAACAGCCCCATTGCTCATGTATCCTTAGTCCAACCAAAAAAGGCTATGTCCACAGACTCCACACTATTAAAGAACAAATTTCAGAAATCACAAACATGTTACAGTTCACTCCAGACAGACTGTTTGATCTGTTTTTTTTAATCAATGATTCTTTTATTGCCTTTCTAAACATTTTGTCCACAATGCATTTAGTTATTGTTCTAATGTTTAGGTTCTTTATTATGCAGTTTTCAGGGTTTTTAAACTAGATACCTTAACCTTGGTCGTTCCTGAGTATTTCTTAAAATAATGGATGTTTTGGAAAATCTTGAGTGTCTAAGTTTTGTAGTGGTGGAGAAGGAGACCAAAACATGCATGAATGAAAACAATATTCTAGATATTCTAAAAAAGTCGCGAGTATAATATACGTAGGTGCTTTATTAAGAGATATCTTAAAGATCTATTGATTCAGATAAATATTGATGTGTAGTTTACTTTGGAGTGGACTGGTGATGGCACTGATGGTGAATTGTACTCGGCTTGTCTTTCTGTTTACTGCATGTCCTTCTGCTAAGGACATAGACTTCATTCATTCACTAGACTTGTCTCCTCAAACCTTTTTTAAAAATAGAAATACAGTTTTAAGGAGGCAACATCCTGAGAAAAGAGCATCCCTCACTCACTGTTTTCTGTTTCCTAAGCTGTGTGCATCTCTCTCCTCAGCCCCGTCACGAATACTTTAATGTGCCTGTGTACTGACTGGCGCCCTCTGGTGCTGCTGCTCCTTCACACCTGCATGACTGAGCTCCTTTCTGCTTCCTCTGTTTCTACGTTCATGGTGGAGGGTCAGCGCATGGCAGATCTCAAACAACACTGTCACCAGATGAAAATTTTACTTTTACTATTCATTTAAACCCGTTTTATATTAATTTAAATACAAATATTCTAATACTCATTTCCATTTTTACACCATAATTCTAATGAAAAGCACTTTATTTAACTTTATAAATTGTATGTCTGATGACCTCCCAGTCATAAACCATGGGGCTAGTATGAATTGTGGCAGTGTTGTCGCTTGTCACTGAATGCTTGTCACTAAATGTGGTTTCTTTGCACTTTTCTATATTGTTTGTCAACACTGTAAAACTGCAAGTTGCATCATGTAACATCTTCAAAAAATGTATTATTCGAACATGATTTGGTCAAAACCACTGATGTGACATGATTCAACTTTGACCCTTTGTTACACATTTGTATTTGTTATTGTATGTTTGGGCATTTCGGATATAGTCAGATGGGATGTAGGTTATACAAGCACAGCTGTTTTCTGTGCTTAACTAATGTTGTTGTTTATGACGATTGATATATTTGTTTAGATTCATTTGATCAGCTTAATTTTTAGAAACAAATGCATTTTTGGTCAGTTTAATTTTGCTTATTGACTTGACAGTGAGTGCAGTAGGTGAATTTAAGTAGTATTTTTTGTTTTTAAAGCAAACCTGCAGTATATCAAGCATTAAACTTTTAGTTATTTGAGTAGCAATGTTCAGACTATATTGGCATGCTAGTTCGTTACTCTGTACTTAGACCAGCAATAATACTGTTTGTAAATATTGAAACTAAAAGGAAAGTGCTACATTGGGCAATCAAACAAACCCCACAAAATTAAGATTACTAAAGTTTACTCATCTAGTGTTCTGTGTACTACTAAAACAATGCAATAGCTGACCATGATGACTGTCTGTTACTATATAATAATGAAATAAAAGTTTTATCAATTTAAATGTAACTCATGCACGCCTTGTTTCTTTAAAACTGCATTTATAAGTATGGTGGTTGTAGTCTCTTTTGTGCCCTGGGTGACTGTCTCGTGTGTCTCTATATTTTCTGCTGAACCTTGGTGTAGGACTCCAAAGTAAGTACCTTTTTTCTTCTTGATTTAAAGTCCATGTCATTTTCATTGTCACTTGGTTTCTCCAGTATTTCCCATTAATAGAGAAGACTTTGGAGGCCCCTTTGTAATTTCCTCCCTCTGTAGTGCAACAACAGGCTGGGATAACATTAGGGAAGCTGTTTTATTCTTTTCTTGTCCTAAATAGATATATAATACTTTAATATCCTGAAGGAAATTCATTTAAAGTATGCACAAAGGTGAGAAGTAAGAGTCACCTTTCATTTGAGGCTTTAACATTTTTTTATGTTGTATTTAATATGAATTATTTAATGAATGGTCCTCAGTGCTACCATAGTCTTATCTAAACATGTGGGAAACACTGTCTCTTTGTGTCATCACGCATCCACGAATGAAAAAACACTATTTTGTCCATTCAGAAAAAATAAGTTCCATCCATCCATCCATCCATCCATCCATCTTCTCCCGCTTAATCCGGCTGGGTCGCGGGGGCAGCTTGCTGCCCAATACTCATAGCACCTGACCCCCCCTATGAACCCCTCTGCAGGTGGTGAGCCCACAGGAAGGTGGACAACATGGTCCTTGATGTTAGTTCATAGGGGTGGTGATACTAATTAAAATGTGTTTTTTAATTTGTGCATGATAAAGCATTTTCTAAGGGTGTGGTTGTGCATTTTCATGTCCCATTCCCTTTTCTTGTGTTTTGATAAGTTCTCTGCTAAATTCCTCATAGAGAACACTTTACAGGTCAGTGAGGCCTGCTGCACTCATTCACCTCATCAACACAATAGAATTTGGGATCACAATAGAAGTAGTGTTTATAGTCAATCATAAAAGACAATATGCCAAAACTTTCAATAACATCTACAAAAACAGCTTGTAATACCGAATTCTGCTATGTATTATGCATTTCACAAATACACAAACATAATTTTAATACTTTAAAATATATGAAAACCTGCACTCACTTGACCTGCCTCTGTGACATAAAGGGCCCATATTATGCTATTTTCTGATCATGTTATAATGTTTCCTCATCAGAAACAAACCTAAACACATTTAGCACTCAAACCCTGCACATTTAGTTCTAACAATTAAAAAAAAAAAAACTAGCACTACATGACATCACAAGGTGGAACAGAGCATTTTGAGCTTTGAAGATGTAGACAACCTAATAATAAAGGTTAAGTCAAACTTGTGAATGAAACAAAACACAACTCCAGTTATGTTTTTGAGGAGGTAACAACATTATAACCTGGTTAAAAGCTGATAAGAGTCAATTTAGTGTAATATATGCCCTTTATGTACGATTAGGTGATAAGGGAAACCACTGTTAATATTTGAAACTTTGAATGCTTTTTTTTATAATGTTGCATTTCTCTCTCCTCTCCTCTGTGCTCACAGGAAGCAGAGACCCCACGCAGTGTCCTGGAGGAAATTGGACTCACTTAAACATTCTTACATTTGACACATTGGCCACAGTCTGCTGTATGTAGCTCTAAACCATTCAACTTCAAACTCACACAAAACAAGACTGACATTGTGCATTTATGCTTTCTACATCTCTTACAGTGTAGCATCATTAAGCAGTTCATAGTTATCAGTTAATGAGTAAATTGTTAATGCTGGCATGTGAGATCTGAAAAAAACATGGGCTTATTTCAAGATTTCTTTTTGGGTGTTACAGTGTTACATTCAAAAGTACCAAAGATTTGTGTTACTCTTTATTTCATTTTTGAATATTATCATAGTATTTATGTGATGATGTTAGGTATAAAACAACTGTGGAATGGCCAAGACTTTGCTCTGCATACTGTACCTATAGTCACAGATTTATCAGTTTACAATAATAGAAATTTGAACCCTATAAAACTCTGTTTTGTTCAACACAGGAATTTATAGACAGATAAAACGGGAAGGTAAAAATGTATGAGAATGTGAAAGAAAAAGAAAATGTGTGGCATTGTTGTTGATAAGAATAAAATGGAAACAAATGTGCCAATAGAGGGTTACTTGTACACTTGCAGCATACAATACATTTCACCCTGATTAAACTATTTCATTATCACAGCAGTTTTGTTTTTAAAATGTTTTGTTTAATGACTATTATTAACCACTTCACCCCATGAATCACGTCACTGGAATTTTATGTGCACTTTTCTGTTAGAGTTTGAACAAAGACGGGAAGAAATTTATTTGGACTTCAGCAATAAAAATAAAGTAGTCTTTGATGCCACAGCAGCTGGTTTCCCCTCATTCTACATGGCAATGGCCACACAGGAAAGAATCCACAGGAAATAGACTCAAGAGGTATAGTCAGTGAAGATGTTAATTTTTTTTTCTAGTCTTTTTTTCTTACCTTTACAGTGTAGTAACTTTTAGCTAGTTACTTTGGTATTAATGATTGTTGCTTGAGTCATTAAAAAGACAGACGAAGTACTACTAATGGGTCATTAGTAATAGACGTGATCATGTAATTTCTGTGTAATATTAGTAAAAATATTTATCTTTTATCGTATATCTCCTACTCAGAATCCTTTACCTTTTTTCAGATGATGAGCCTGTG
The DNA here is from genome assembly GCA_034769755.1 of Odontamblyopus lacepedii. Lineage (NCBI taxonomy): Eukaryota > Metazoa > Chordata > Actinopteri > Gobiiformes > Gobiidae > Odontamblyopus > Odontamblyopus lacepedii. The sequence goes on along the minus strand of CM068350.1, from coordinate 16,004,797 downwards.
TTTGTGTAATCCCTCAGTCATCCAGATAGGATCCATAGCAAAGCTGAAATTCAATTCTGTCAACTGGACAAACGTTTTTGATCGAATACGTTTCGCAGCCCATCGAAGCTGCTTCTTCATTTCATGTGTTGATCATGTGTTGTATTTCTTTCAGCTCAAACTAAAGGACCAGTACGTAGTTTGTCATAACAACGTCAGTTTTATTCTTGACTGAGCAGCAGACAGTAAGGCACAAATGGTTTCAACTAATCAAGAGAAAAGAAGTACTTATAGCAGTACATCCATAAATACTTATCAGTTTCAAAAAGGTTCAGCTGTATTGCCATAATTCACAGTAACACTAAAAACAAAAAAAAAACAACTTTAAAATCCTGCATGCATTGTTCGACAAGGCATCTATTAAGTTAATGATAAAAGTTGGGCTCAGAACCTTTGAGTCATAAAAACAGTAATTAAAAGTACTGAACAGGTATTGCACTGATACAAATCAGTGAAAGTAATGTAACAATGGTAAAATGCTGCTTACATCGCTTGCCATACAGTAATAGACGTGTAAATTGATTGATCACAAGCTTGTTCGAATTGTTTTTTTTAAATGTCTTTGGTCTTTTGATGGTAGACATTTCTGTAACATTTTGAACACCCCCAGTTTGACATGTAGTTACAAATGTTGGTTATTGAGTCACATATATTTAAGTATAAAATATATGTATGGTATACTTACAATCGTAAATCATATTATTGCACAGTTACATCCCCGTCCATTGGTGAGTAACCCTGTGTAGCCTGAGTTTGACCTAACTGTCCTCTTTCAGCATCATCTCAATCTCTTGGTCCCAGTGGTCATCCTGGTTTTCATCCAAAACATCCAAATCCTGAAGCTCCTCCTGCAGCTCAATCTCCCAGTCTGTAGTCTCAGCTTTAACAACACACACACACACACACACAAAATTTAGTTAGACAATGGGAGAAAGTGTCAAAGCAGTGACCACTCACCCATGTCCGTTACATCATTTACTACTTTGGATGGAGTCCTATGTATGCAGTATGTTGTGTATTCTGGCAACTACAGATATTTTTATGAGTGCATCAGCCATTTGGATTTTTTACCCTTTACTTCATCATTTATCAATGTTTTGTTGCGAGAAGTAAATCTATTCAGTTTTGATTATGTTCCAAAAGTAGTAATACAATGCAGACCAAAAACAATGCCTTGGGTGTAATCTGATCTTTTTTAGCAAGATGAATTTAATTTAACTAATGGATGTGTTTTCCTTTTTACCGAGTACCAGCTGTTGCATCTCTTTGCGTAGGTTGTCCTCATTTAAGTTGCATGAGTGGAAAGCATCGCTCACAAACACAGGCGAGCTGGCGCAGATCTCCTCCTTTAAAACAGGGAGAAGACGGGGGTTAAAACAAACTGTTGTGTTTATAATAAAAACGCAGGCTTCTCCATTTACATGTGTCGTTTATGTTCAAATAAATCAGGGCCACAGGTGCTTTACCTCAGCTGTCTCTGCTGCAGGAGAGCCGGCAATGGGAGGCTTTCTCTGTGCTGTATCTGGAACATTGTAGTTTAAGAAGACAGTTTTACAGGCTTACTTTTAGAATGTACATAACTTATAAGGCATGGAAAGCATAAATCACTGATCTGAAAATAGTGGTAAAAGTTCATATTATGTTCAATTGAAGAGTCAACCATATTTTTCATAATGAGTAATTTTTCAATGTTTTTGCTTATTCCCACTAAGGTCACACTCGGTTGGGTCATATTCCTTTCAATTTGAGGTGGGGTTGAGGACACACAATTTATTACCATTTTATTTTTACTGTTCATTTTCTATTTTACATGTCACATATGTGTTTGGGTAGCAGTAAAACTGCTTGTTATTCATTCTTAAAATCCTTGACTATAAGCTGATACCTGAAAGAAGACTGACAATTTTGGAGACAGTTCAGCACCACTTATATAAATCCTACAAGAATGATAAAAAAGTATTTCAGTATTCTTCTAGTGTTTGTGAAATCAAGTGATACAAATACATGGATATCTATGTATTACATACATAGACTATATATTACATACAGTATATTGGCTGTAGAATATCTTACCTTTGTCTTGTTCATTCACTGAGGTATCTTTCTTCTCCTCCCTATCTGGACCCCCTTGTGTTGCCAGCACTGTGAGCTGAGCTGACTGTTTTATCAATGAGACTCGGTAGAAATAATTCCTCCAGAATACCTCTTCTTTTAATCTAAATAACACAGACTTTTATGTTCACAGACTTTCATTAATAAGCAAAATTAATTACACCTCATTTTATTCAAATGTCATCTGCTGATACTGCTGCTGTATCATCTTCATTTTTCTTTTTCTTCCATAGCATTTTGAATTTTACATTTCAAAGGGGCAGTAGTTTAGACATAATCTAAAAAAGTCACAAGAAGAAGAATAAACATAAAACTGTGCTTACTGTTTAGGGACAAGATGAAATCGCATTTTCCTGAGCAGCTCATCCTCCTCTAGCATCACCATGGCGACAGGATACACTTGTTCAAAGTCAAAATTAAAGTTTACCCCAGCAGGAGGATCCCTCAGAAAATTCCTCTGGTCCTGCCACGAAAAAATAATTATAATGTTATTACACAGATATACCATTGTGAAAGAAATATTAAATACAAAACGTACGATAGAAAGAGCCAAAATTTGTTGCTGTACACTGTCCTCATCGTTATACCCAACCCAGGGAGGGACAGCAGCAGCTAAAACAATTAAAATGATACTTTAAAAAAACTCTTAGGGTATGTGGAGAAATTATTTGTACTTACTGCACTGCTTGGCTCTTTTCTCCTGAACAAACTTTTCTTGTTCTTTCTGAAAGTCACCTAATATTGTCTGAATGAAAATATGGTAATGTGTTTTAGTTAAAGTAACAAGTAAAAAGCAACAGATTCTAAAATTGAAAAATAGGGCAGATAACTTACTTTATCAAAAATTGTGTTAATATTTCCATCCTCAACACTTTTCTTTAAAGTTTGTGCAGTTCCCACAACAGACTTTGATAATTTCTTTGTGGCACTGCTAGCAATATTATAAATGTAACCTGCAGAAAACCCATGGAGATGATCTTTAAAATATGTAAACTTGAATGTTATTTAAAAGTACATTATTAATGCATTACTCACCGCTAAAACCTTTGGCCTCTGGTAAAAGTTGGACTTGGTCACCACTCATCTGTTGACTGTCAAATAGGTTGTTTACCTCAATGTTGTCGCCATCATCGTCATTAGAAATCTTTCTTTCTTGACTCTTTTGTACATTTTGCTCTTGTATACCAAGCCAACTGCCCAGTTTATTAAACATGCTCAACAGGTCACGGCCAAACAACTTTTAAAAGACGTGTTAGCTACAATAACTAAAAACTGGTGACGTTTTGCCATAACACAACCCACTTCCGCAAAATAATACACTTTGGTCCTTCTGCTTTTCCGTACGTTCGGTGGTTGTCATGGTGAAGAACGCGCTTGGTTTTAGCTTTTAGCTAACTAGCTGCAGAAAAAGTTCTATCTATAATGTTTTGTTTAATTTAACGCGGTTTAGAAAGTTTAGATAAGGGGGAATCATGTATCGTAATGTGTTTACTTGATATACTTCCGGAGATGAAACGCAGACACATGTTGGTTCTCATGTAACTTTAGTTTGAAGCTAACAGTAGATGGCACACTTGCGCTGTCTGTAAGTGGACTGATTCCTGTTGTCCAAGGATGGAGCTAGGCTAGCTTAGCCAATTTAAACTCTCTTGAGGGTTGTGGTGTGTCGTTGTTGGGTTGTATCATCAGGCATTTACCAGTTGAACTGCGGGGACCATATTTTTTGTGGGATTTCAGGAGCAGCGGCTGTAAAAGACTGTCACAGAAGTTAGGAACTATTAAATGTTGGCTTCTTTGACAGCTGAATCGGTTAAAAAAGATGAGGAGTGCGTAACCTAAACCTGGGAGGGAGATAGCTCTGCGTGCCAGTCCGATGAAAGGATCGTGTTCGCCGGTTTATTCTTCAGTTCAATTCCCAGGTAAGATCTACTCTAAGTCCACTTTAAAGTGTTTTTTATTGATTTCAGTCAAGTTTCAAATGTCTCAGAAGGCAGTTCAAACTCATTGTAAAGTGCGCGTTTGTTTAGGGGCTGCGGGATAAGCTACATTTAATACAGCTCTGTCTGACTCAGCTCAGTTTGAAGGCTTGATCCTCCGGGAAGAAGATAGTTTCTATTGTTCTCATCGATAGTTCTCCGGCTACTTCTGTCAAAGGCTGGGTCATAAAAAGTTTAATTCACCTTCTCGATACTGTAACAACAGGTGTTTGAGCTGTTGAAGTTCGTGCGGTATTTGGGTGTGTTATTCTCTCTGTAAACATCGAACAAAAGCATCATCTTTCTAAACTAAACTTAAACCAGTTTATATTTAATATTAAGTATTCAAAATGTCCGCGTCGATCATTATTGAGAATACTGCCCTTTTCAAAACTGGTGATAACCAAATCTCATGCTCACTTAATAACAGTGTCTTGCATTATCAACCAAAAACTAACACAATTTTTTTTCAAAAGAAATAAGTTGTTTTCCCAGTTTTGTTACTGTCACTAGTATCACTATTGTTCTTTTTTGATTATGCAGTTGACATGTGGATATTGTCTATTGTAAAGGTGCCAAGTTAACTAAATTTCTGTTTTCTAGTAGGGTTTAAGAAAATCTAACAATCTGGAAGACCTCATTTTAATTTCTTTGATTGAACACAGTTATATCTAAAACAAAATGAACCCATTAAACTAATGAATCTCTGCTGTATACTTGTGCAGTGCCATGGATGCTGCGGGATACAGAAGTGAAGGGCATTTTGGTGAAGCAAAGACCATGTGGCATGTGATGCACAGGTCAGAAGATGTGGAAGCGCAAGGCAGAGATGGGGAAGGCTTCAGGCTTGTGGAGGCTTTTCTGACTGGAGGAGCACCATGGGGATTTACGCTGAGAGGAGGACTGGAGCACCGAGAACCTCTGGTCATAACAAAGGTAACACGGACTGGGCACAAGTGATGTAGATGAATATGTTTTTGTTAGTGAACAGATCTGTAAACATGTACAATTTGTTTTATAAATGGCTCATATTTGCATCTATGTTGATTTTCTGCCTCCACTGGCCACTCAAAGCTCTTTACATCAAAGAACCATTCATCCATTTGCACACGCATACACTGTTATGGAGGTAAGGGAGAGTATATGTGTTGCTGTGAGGGGTTGAGCCCTATGGTCTCACAGCTCAATGGTCCCACAGCCCTATATTCCCACAGTCCTATGTTCCCACAGCCCTATGTTACAGATTGCCTGTTCCTAGCGCATAAAAGGTTGACAAGTACTAGAAGCTGAAATGAAAGGGAAACATAGCGCTGTGGGAGCATAGGGCTATGAGAGTATATGGCTGTGGGAACATAGGCATGCTCCCCTTGTGAGGGTTGAACTGCCAATTTACAGGTTGACAAGTAAACCTCTCATAACTGAATCATCAAATGAGTGAAAGTTTCTTCTACTCTGTTTGCAACCAATTAATTTTCGACTTTAGCTCAGTTATTGTTTGACTTTTACTTGATAAATTAATCCAAATTGATTCTTCTTGTCTTCGGTGTGTTATAACATTTAACTTTTTGACAGCTTAATATTTTACCTGTTTGCGGATGAACTTGCATACAATACAGATAGATGCAAGACATTCATTCTAGCTAAGAAAAGGATTAAGGAAAGTACTACACTGCAACAATGGTAATCAAGCAAGGTATTTACGGTAGTAGTCATTACGTAGTTTTGCAGGCATTCAGTCATAAAAACATAATAATGGAATATCCTGGTTTACATGCATCATATTAATCAGCACCCACATGCCATAACCTAAGCATTTTACAATTCTATTCACATGGCACTTATAAAATATATTTTTAGACAATAATTCCCAGTTTGCGTCATTGCATTTATTGATGGATTTCTTTAACAAGATGTGAATGCTCAAACATAACCCTGCAATGTTTTATACATCCCAGTGCAGACTAGCCATTTGGCATAATTTAATTTAGTTTCACCTTGGGGCTTTAGTTAAATTCCTCCAGCTGTCTGTGGTCCAAAACAAGTTACATGTCATAGTGTTAACTGTAACTTGTTAAGGGACTATCTAGATTTGTAATATTTATTAGTTATTGGTCATGGTGGAAAGGTTTTTACTATGTTCCCACCCAAACATACCTCTTGTTACTACTTTTGTCCAATTATTCATATATTATGTTTGTTTATCAACTGTCACCAATCACTTATCTAACTATGTTCTCCTTATACTGTAGCTGTATTTAGTTCTTAATGTATAATTTTAGGCCTTTTCTATTGGATCGACACTGACCTTGTTTAGAAGTCACCTGTACTTCCTAATGTAGGCCATTCCTATCATCACAATCAGCACTAAAATCACGCTGTCACCTCACGTCTCTCTGGCCTGTCTAATCATTTACTAAGAACCTTGCTGCTGGTTAATCTGACATGGGGAAATCACCAGCCCCTGTTGGTCAGGAGCTGTTTGCCTTTGTGATTCTCAACCGTTATTTGTGTGTTTACCCACTGGGTTCAAAGTCCAGCTGAGGAAGGGGTGAAACTTGTATTAGGACATGCTATAGAGTTTCGGGTGATACAGTCCTCTACTACATGCTCTAGTTCTGGTTACAGGACAAAAAGCTTACATTTTGGCTATTTCCTGCAGTTTGTTTAAGTTATAAGATTTCATAGCAAAGAACACTACTAGGCCATGGCTGGGCATTGACTTAATACTGTTAATGTTTTCTTACTCTTCAAAAAGGTGGACCCCATGTATCAAATGGTGAGTTGATAATTCTTCAAATTGTCATATGTAACTTTTCAATAGTTTTCCAAGAATTGTAGTATTCAATGGAAACTATTTACTACAATATGCTTTATGTCTAGGATCAGAGACAGAGGGACACATTTTTTGTGTTCTTTTTTGAATAAAGCTGCTTTAATTTAATGGAATCCATGTCATAGCAATTCAAAATAGATTTTTAAATTGAAAATATTTTTTTGTAATGTGATGTGAAAGTTTGTTTTACATGAGCAGTTATAATTAAAGCTAAAGACCATGCATTAGTCTTTGACCTTACCTCTTATTTCATCCCTTAAAATCATTAAGTAATAGCTTTTTTGTATATTATGTCATTTGGCAGCACAAACAAAAGCTATTCCACCACCTTGTCTTATTGACCTTTTGGGTTTTTTTCAGATATATGTTGATATTTTAGAGTTGCTCAACCCCTTAGTGCGTTAGTCATATAAGTCAAATTGGTCATGGTGTTGGCTTAACATATTGGTTAAACTAACTTAACATGCCTGAGAATTATCTGCTGCCACGCTGTCTATGGTGCATGTTATGAAATCACACTTTTTACATTCATATGGACTCACAATCTGGTGTGCACTGTGCTAGTTCTGTTTTGTTTTGTAGTTAAGTTTGTTTATGTTGAGTGAAAACTTTATTCTTTTACCTAGTTAGACCAAATATTATTCGTATTGGTGCAGATCCTGTCTGTTATAACCCTGGTTTACTCCTGTATTAGTGCTGGAGTCCTGGCTTAGTTTTCTCCTTTCAGCCTTGATTATGAACATGTTTATACTTCTTGTCCTTTTTTGTGCTGATTCAGTTTTGTTCATTTTAGTCCAGTATATTTGGCACCAAGGACTGCAGAAATTCTGAAGATAAGTTAAAGTTTTGTAAATGTAGAGTTATCTGACAAATTGAAGCCTGCTGGAATGGCATATCAGAATCAGTGAAGTTTGAATTTGTGATTTGTGATCTTTTGGGGCATCCTGCTTAATAAGGCCATTGATAATATGATGATTTATTTGGACTTATTAGATAAAGATGCAAAAAAGAGCTGTAACCTGTCATCTAGAAATGTAATGAAAATGATAACGGCACTCGAAGCATGTCTTCACGCTACTCTGCTTGCATCAAACATATGATGTACACCCGTGATAGTTGGATGATTTGGCAATGTGTGTGCTTGCCCAGATATGCACATCTTATGCATATCTTTGCTAAAGCTCTATTTAGGAAGGATGGCTAAAGTAAAACAAAAATAAACTGCTTTTTAAATAACTGTAACAACACTAAGAATGATTTTGAATGTATGTCAAAGGTTGGATGCTGGCTGACTTGGCCCACAGCACTTGTAGTATGTAGTAACATTATTACATTGTAGAGCCCTGTCCTGACTCTTGTATGATGCATGTTTCTGTAAGCATATATAACTAACTCCAGAGGAAGCCCTACAGCCACATGTGTAGTTCTAATAGCATGTATCTTTACTGGGTCAGTAGACAGTTTGTACATACATCCTTTGTTTGCCCAGGATCTAATGTATAGCAATGGGCATAGGCTACTGCTATCTTAGGAATTTGACCCAGCTGCAAACTGAAGCACAAATAAATAATAATTCATTTTATTTGCCATATTTTTAAGTTGACTGTGTAGAGTTCTCATATGCCTTTTTGTCCTATGTCCTGTATTACTTTTGCCATCTTAGGGAGCCAGCACAATGCTGCTGTGAAATTGCATGTTTTCAGATTACTAAAATGACCAATAATGAAATGTCCCCTTGGTTTGATGAGCGGTTTAGGGGGGATTGGTTAAAAAATATCCTGGATCTAATTAAAATTCCGCACATTCCTGTCATAGCACAGGTTATACTCAAGGTCTTCATGGATTTAAACGTCTTAGTTTCAATAAACTAAAATAATCCACTTTTACACAACACAGCTGGGCATGCACCTCCAGCACAAGTCCCTTTGCCAGAATAACGGTTTATATGGAAGAAAAATATTGTTGGCTACGAAAGAAAACTTGTTCTCAATGTAATGCTATGATGGATAACCTGCAGGTACACACATCTTTTTTCTATTATAACCCCTTTTTTAAACATGGTTATATTGTATGTCGAAGCCCCATTGCTTTCTAACGTACTAAACTAGCAGCCAGAAATCTCATAGCAAATAAATAATTTAAACTTTATTGGCATTTAACACAAAATATCTATTATTTATAAATATCAATTTATTCCTTAAAAAGTCTGAACTCTGCTCTAAACCACGGGATTGATCTGTCACAAAAAGCCCCAAGCTAAACACTGACTGTTTTTAAATGATCATGCTTCAATTAAGAATATTCTTCCTACAAAATTATGCAATATCCTGCTTCTAATGTGAAAATTCTTGTCTCTTGCCAAATCCAAAATGCACCTTAACACTCTCTTTTGTCAGCCGCTTCCTGCATCCTCCAGATGCCCACACATGGTTTTATTGTTCCAAGTGAACTTACTGTCTAAAGGGTCATCCTCTTGAATGCATGCCACCAGAAATGAGGGAACAATGAGTAAACTCGGCTTGAATAATGTCAATCTAAATACTGTTATTTTAAGGACATTTCGGATGTCATATACATTTATACAAGCCAACACAAATGAATAGGAAATATGGGATAAGCAGATGTGAGCAATGCAACTTTACAATAGCTGTTGTTATTAGTTTTTAGTGTCTCTGTCTCATGCCAGAGGTCAGACAGCCTCAGACAGGACATAAGGGCAAAGGGGTTGACATATTGTAGCGTTATCTTTATGGCCCACACCAGTTCCTTCAACACTGCAGTCCCATGGCTGAGTAAACAGCCATATATAGTGAAAAGGCAGAGCAGTTCTCAAACTTCTGGAGGTACTCCGGGTTCTCAACTTAAAGATATGTTCTTGTGGTTGGAAGTTTAGGCAACTTCCATCAGTACTGGTTAAGCCTCAGTTTAGTTCAGTAATCTATTCAAGGTGTAGTACTTAGTTTCCAAGATATCGAGATATTTTCTGTAGAATCTTATAAAATAAACAGACATTTAATGCACTATTGCATTTGATCTTTTAGAAAAGTAGTCAAGGCAATAAAGTATAATTATTTTGGGGCATATACTGTAAAAGTGTCTCTTGAAGTCCTGTGTGCTGTTTGCATCTAATTAAGTATGTTTTTTTTGTTTTGTTTTTTTGTTTTTTGTCCACAAACCAGGAAGTAATGCTTGTGCACTGTTACCAACTAGCATGCTAACACTACTGTGATGACAAAACTCCACTCTGGCCTTTGAAAGTGGTGAAAAGCTCAGGAATAATTATGATGCTATGAATAAGTTAGGAAAGTGAGGACTTTACACCTGTAAACCATTTTAAATGAAATAACTCTGTTTTTCACATTTTAAGGCCATAAAAGTCAGGTTCAGCTCTTTTTGCAATACAGTGTTTGATTTGAGAAGTCCTGGTTGTTTTCACTGTGGCTACTTTTAGCATCACTTATGATAGAGCAGTGTGAGTAAGCTGTTGTTTTGGTGCCCTGTCTGAGCAGTGTGAAGGACGTCTGTTAGCAGAAAAGAGCCATCCGTGCCCCCATCAATGCCACATCCTTCCCTTTAGTGTCCTGTCTCTGAGGAGCAGGCTATTTACTGAAGAGGCAGGATGATGGCTGGTGCGGGCATGATTACTGCCTAAAGGAAGGAGTAAACAAAAGACCTGCTATGACTCAAGCTGATTGGTCTTCACAGGAGGAACAAAATGTCGCTATTATGGACAGAAGACATCTAGTCCCACTTTCATATGTGTTAACCTATGTCCAAACATCAAATCATGATTGTAATTTTTGCCTTTATCTTACTGCTATACATGGGCCTGTCTCTGCTAAATGTTTTTCTTTACATTGTTTAAATGCTTTCTTGCTAAGGAGCCGTTTCCTTGATGGAGGTTTGGAGAAGGCTACATTGTCGACCTTTTCTCTACAAAACGCTACCATATCAGGAACATCTCAGGAACCTCGCCAGGCTGCACCAAATTCCTCAGTCAGTGCGCTCCCGGCTTCAAAATCTCACATTCTGAAGTAATGAAAAGAAGTTGTGATTAGCACTATCTGGCCTCTGTGTTTGGAGGATAGAGAAGGCCATATAAGACGTAAACGTACACATACTTCTGGGCTGAGTCATGCAGCACCCCCCCCTTTCTCTCCCAAACTCACAGGTTAGAGTTGGAGGACTGATAGTCTTCTGCAGAGCGTATGTGCTAATGTGCCAAGTGCCCGCTCTGTTCCCTCTTTCCACTAGGAGCCTCTCGTATCAGACGCTTTTGACCTGATTTATTTGAGCTATATTTGACAACTATGAGTCATGTAGGGGATTATTATAATGTTAATTGGTTCTTTCTAACAGATTTTCAGGTTTTTCTTACATTTAAAACATTTATTTGTTTTATCTTTTCATTGAACAATGCATATTTGTGGCCATACCAGCTTGTCAAAGACTGACCTCATCAGATCTCAGAAGCTAAGCAAGGCTGGGCCTGGTTAGTACTTGGATGGGAGACCACTGGGAATTCCAGGTGCCACAGTGGGGCGTCAGTTGCAAAAACTGTCATTGTGTCCTTAGGCACGGCACTTCACCCACATTGCCTAGTTTGAAAGTGGTGTGTGCGTGAGTGTTGGTGGTGGTCGGAGGCTCTGATTGGCTGCATCGCTTCTGTCAGTCTGCCCCAGGGCAGCTGTGGCTACAATAGTAGCTTACCACCACTGAGTGAATGAATAATGCTCTGTAGTGTCTTTGAGTGTTCAGAAAAGCGCTATATAAAACTGATGCATTATTATTATTATTATTACTATTATTATTATTACTATTATTATTATTACTATTATTACTATTATTTGTCAATATGCGCCCTGTCAACATTTATTCAAAAAGAGACATTTTTTCTTCTGTCAGACTAAAGCTGCACACTATCAGTTAGCAGTAATGTAGACAGCATCTAGTGGTGATATGTGAGAATACAACAAGGCCGGGTCAGTCTAATTACAAATGGTAGTTTTAAACATATCCATCTTCATGGAGACAAGCAGTGGATCAGGCCATGGACAAGTCAGATCTTTTGAGAAGTGAGCCCATTAGCAGAAAAGTTGCACAATGCACATTTAATAGGGCAACGGTTAATTTTTAGCTGTATGCCCATGGCAAATTGATGTTACACCAAAGGCAGGCCGCACAAGTTCTTAACATGTCATGAACATTAGTAATGTTGGAGCAAGCAAAAACAATTTCAAATATTTCTATTGTAGCTTTGTTTTAGCTCTTGTTCAATCTTGTACTGATTTAGTCACAATTTGACCAGTGTAGGCAGCCCTAAAGTCATATATGTCTAAACTTCCCTCCTAAGTTCCACTTGCTGGAGCTGTGGGTGTTCATTGTCTGCTCAGCTGCCTGCACGTCCCTCTGACAGATGTTATTCCAGGTGTAGGCTTGAAGACAAACACGATACGCTTTGTTTCATGCCACTGGCCTGAACAGCAGCGTTTGAAGTGTTTTATAGACTCTGAGGCCGACCAAAGAACATGCTTTACCTGCTGTTCACTTTCAAACACTGTGTTGCTGTAGTCATTGTCACGTCATAAAATCTGTTTTTCTTACAGACACAATGCTCATGTCTGTCATTATTAAGAGAGTTAGTGAAGTTAGTGTTCTCTTGTGGATTAATTGTTTGTAATAGTAGTGATTGAGTATAATGGGACAAGGCAAGCCTTATATTACAGTTGTATAATTTGCGTTTTTGTGGTTAAAAGGTGTCTAAACTGAAACCAAAAAGTTATTGTTGATTATCAGAGGTGAGTAATTGCTAAGACACAGAATGTCTAAGCAGAGTGAGTAATCATAGTCAGGCTCACTGTGGAGGAATATGTACGTGTTGGGGATAGTGCTTGGTTTAGTTGGTGAAATGTAAATGTTTTTTTATCCTGTCTATTTAAATCCTGACCAATGTGCGTATGTTACAGGTGGAGGAGGGCAGTAAGGCGGCGGCTGTGGGTCTCCAGGTGGCAGACGAACTAGTCAACATCAATGAGATTCCCCTGAGTGGCTACAGACAGGAGGCAATCTGCCTCGTCAAAGGCTCCCACAAGACACTCAGCCTGGTAGTGAAGAGGTAGGTAACCATGCTCGTTGCATCTGCGCCTGTCAGGGTCCCTCCCCTTCTGTTACTACGGCAACAGACCACAACAACACACAAGTGGGTCCTTTCTGTCGCTGCCTGTGTGAGGGCCGCTGTGTGCTTCCCTTTCGCCACTCTCTGCTGTCAGCCGGATGGTCCTGTTCTGCCTGCTCGTCTGAGCTCCAGTCACCCATAGTTTGTTTGTAACAGTTTGGAGTGAAAGGAGAGAGCGTGTGAGAAGTGATGTCATACTTGTGCTACGTCCACTGGGCAGGTGTGAGCGGGCAGCAGGAGTGATGATGCATAGGTCACACTCGGGCACAGGGACCTTGTTAGTTTGTCACACTCCGTTTAATAAGAGCTGCTGTTTGCTTTGTATCCAGTACACCAGTAGCTTTGTCAGCCACAATAATGATTACATTGAGGCTTTTTTTTATCAGGCAGGCAGCTGCGTGGCTTATCCTTTCCACTATATTGTGGAGCATTCATATCATGTTGAATTGATGAATCATTTGTCAAATCAGCTCTGGGAGACATACTACAAATGGTCCTGTTTGTGAACACTGAGCTCATTGTCTCCTCTAGCTGTGTGCTTCTCTCTCTGTATTGTATCATATCATAACGTAATCCCTAAACACATTGTACCATACAAGGAAGTCAGCCCACCATTTATCTTTTTACAAGGACAAGCCTGTTATTCACACATTGTGTATTTTTCCTAATAGGCCTGGGAAAATTGAGAGACAGAACTCTTTGAAACGGCAATCTTTAAGTCCATTTGCTCACCATAAAACATACAGATAAACTTTCTTAAATGCTGCATGCAAAGTATCTGGGTATTGTCATTTTTCAGCATTTAATGGAATCGCTCACCTTAAAAGGCAAGGTCTTTGTTCAAAATGTGCCATGAGACATTAGTGATTTTCTGCTTAAGTACAGGAATTTACTTTGTTGTGTTCATCTCAAAGAGCATCAACAGCTTAATCATTTCTTTCCCACAATCACAAGTTGGTGCTTGATTTAGGAGACAGTGTGTTGTGACACTAAATTATAATTCCACTACTATAACTCTAATCTTATGAGTCAATAATATGTCCAAGTATAGCAATCCATCCACCTTGTTTGCTAATACTTTGTCGATGAATGTAGACAAAGTGCAGCATGCATTTACTTTGGATAGTGCTGTAATCAGGAAGCTGTCACGACCTGCTACTATGTAAAGGTTTGTCCTCTTCCCTTGTAAGGGGGCGGAGTTTCACCTGTGTCGTTTGCATGGGGTGAGTAATGAGAAATGGTTGGTCTATGTCACCACCGAGAGGGTGAGAGGGGTGAGGCTAGCTACGCGTCACAGCAACCCAAAAGGTGTGGCTTTGTGTGGGAATTCATCCTGTCAAAACTAATTTATTGTTTGCATGTCTAGACAAAACTCTCCTATGCTTTGGAAATGCACACATTTGGCACTTTACTTTATTTTTAATTTTTATAATAATATTCAAGAATGTGAATCAAGGATAAAATATAAACTGTTACATGAGAAGTCTTAATGGTGTATTGATTCAGGCTGAGGCTGCTATTGCAGCATGCTTTTCTTTTTTCATATACTACAATGAATTGCTACTTTAACTTTTGCTTGAAGCATGTGGCTCCCCCCTTCTGGTAGAGAGAAGTACTACAGCCTTTAACTTCGACTTTTTAGCATATGCATTATTTTCATAAGCATATTATGTTTTAAATTAAATATTCAGTTGGATCATTTTTGAAGTTTCCAAACATATCATGCAAAAGTTTCTGTGTGGTGTGAAAATGGTTGCTTTAATGTTTAGAAAGGTGATTTTGGTGTAATCGTGTAGTTCAACTTTTTAATCATATGTTAATGAATTAATCATATGTTTTTGGCAGAGTCTTCAAAGCTTATTCATACTTAATAAGAACATAAGAACTTTGTTCTTCCACCCAGGGCAGGGCTCCTGTTCGGCAGTTATTGCGGCTTGTTCTCGACACCTCAACTGAGCAGAACTTGGTTCGGCAGTTCGGCAGTACTGTCCAATGTCTTCGCTCTGATCGGTTATTTATGTGGCCGCACACAGCCAATAAAATAATAGCGTGGCAGAGTTTATAGGTTCTCGTGCACAGATCCACGTTTCCAAATACTCATAGACAAGTTATATACTACATCAGATTATTAATTAAAATCTTCTGCATAAGCAAACGCAACATATAAACCATAACGACTATAGACCCACATCAGCCTGTTTGAGATTATAATGTGTATAATGCAGCTTTGCGCTCATTTGTTTACATTTTACAAAAACGAAACCTAAAACCACTTGGCTAATTTGCATAAACTGTAAGCACTGAAAAAACTGCCGCTGATGCGTTCAATTTCTGTCGGACTAAAGGACACCACTCAGTGGAATATGAGTGTTCTTTCTGTGACAGAGGATGTGCTGTTGAGGGTGAGTGTGTTCTGTGCGTATATCGTGTCAGAGATGTTTCATGTTAAATTTATTAGATTATACTGTGCATGTTGTACGTGTTTTTTAGCACAGCTCTTTATTTAACAGTAGGGGTGGGCGATATCTCGATATTTAAAATATATCGAGATATTTTTGAAACTCGATATGAATTGTGACATATCGATATATCGCTATAATGCTTATGTTTACTTCTGGTTTCGCCGCTTCGCTTGTTTTGCCTTCTCTGTGCCGCGCTCGCCTCCGCCTCCTGCGTTTGTCCCCCAAGCTCCTCCGCGGAGCCCGGAGCTGGCCGCAGACGAAACCAGGACTAGCACTAAACCAGGACTAAACGCGGCCACAGAGCCCGGGGCTCGGCCGCGGACTAAACCAGGACTAGGACTAAACTAGGACTAAACCAGGACTAAACGCGCCCGCAGAGCCCGGGGCTCGGCCGCGGACTAAACCAGGACTAGGACTAAACCAGGACTAAACGCGGCCGCAGAGCCCGGGGCTCGGCCGCGGACTAAACCAGGACTAGGACTAAACCAGGACTAAACGCGGCCGCAGAGCCCGGGGCTCGGTGGCGGACTAAACCAGGACTAGGACCTGGGCTCTACAGTGCGCCCATTTCATTCGCATTTGCAAGCAAATATTTCGTCGTGCGAACGTGGAAAACGAAACAGGCGCATCTGTGCGAGTGCTTCTGCAGCCACAATAAGGAGCTGCGCACAGACGTAACGTGACGAGTTAAACTTTCTAAATGCACGTTTCCCAGTGCGAGTGCAACCACATGACGCCTCCGACCGCGCACGACCCCAGCGTACGTGCTCCGCGTGTGGCCGATATCACTCATATGAACAAACTCCGCTTCAAAACACACCCACGCCCCCTTAACCGAGGAGCACCCCGCAGCAGGACCCACACCTGTCCCACCACTCACAGACACCCCCATGCCGCTGGACAAAGCGAGAGCTTTGGCTTTTGTCTTGGTCTTGTCTCGGACTCGAGCGCATTTGGACTCGGTCTTGTCATGGACTCAAGGTCTGAATACTGAGTGCGGTCATTTTTCATTAAGGCCGCTGCTGTCGCCAATAAACTCATCCCGGTGTGCGGGAGCGTGCGGGGCTTCTCTCTGCAGCCTGTGCGAAATGCCAAATAAATCTGTTTGTCACAATGTGCGTTTGATTTGGTAAATGTACAGAGACTAAATACCACTTTAAAACAAGAGAATGTAACTCCAGTTTGGAATTTGAAAATACAGGTTTAAAAATCCTGCATACTTTATTCACTTTGAAGCAGTTTTGTGTCAGTGGAAATTCTCTTAAAGAAGAGGTACTTAAACTGTGGGTGAGGGTCCATAAGGGGTGCAGAGTGTTTGAGTGCAGTACTAAATGAATATTAATCAGATAAAATTTGTTTTTTTGTTTTTGCAGCACTTTGGGGGGGCTGTATTTTTTCCTGTAAAGATATTGAGATATATATCGTATATCGAGATATATCAAAATATATCGAGATATATTTTTTGGTCCGTATCACCCAGCCCTATTTAACAGTAGTCATTTCACTCATGTATGGTCACTTTATTCTTCTTTTTGCTCCTAGACGTGATGAAAAAACCTAAAAGGTTTAAATAATTCTCATTAGACTTTTTGCGAGGTTGTGGGGCAGTTCGGCAGCAGAACATCTTTTGAAGTATGAAATGCCAGAGCCCAAACAAATTTTATTTTTGTTCTTATCACCTCAAGAAGAAGAACAAAGTTCCTATGTTATGAAGCATGAATAGGCCTTTAACCATTAGTTTATTTGGCCAGCTAACCTGTGTATACATATACAAATTCTTATATACTGTTGTTGTGTCCTTGGGCAAGACACTTCACCCTCCACACTTGGCAGTGAATTACTAACATGACCCATTTTAACTTTAAATAGATGGTGTACGCTTGTGTTTGCGAGTGTCTCTTCTTATGAGAGTTCATGCACAATCCAATTACACCTGGTAAAGCTTAATGGGCTGCAGTGTTGGCATTGAACTTAGCCTTGCAAAGGGAGGGGCTTGCGCTTACCATCCTTTGTTTTTTCTAAAGAAGCCCATGTAGCATGTTTGGTATGCAATGCTCTGAATTCTTGCTGTAAGTAGATTTCTTAAAATTGTTGTGCGCTCAAAAAGGATACAGTGTTTTTTTTTTCAACATGGATTAGTAAAACATGCACCCCTATGGTTTATTTGGTTCGTTCCAAAGCCAAGGTGAGGCAGTAAAGCCAGTCCTGACAGGAAGAAAGGAATAAAATGAAATATTTTTGCAGCTTGGCATAGGAGGTGGCGTATTAAGCGTTTATGAGGTATGTACTCAAATATATATATATATATATATGCTATTTGTGGCCCTGTGAGAAGAGTGTTATGTTTTTACAATATGAAAATGGTATTTGCATGGACATACTCACTACTACTATTTGGCCTTGCTATGTATTTATTCATGAGTATCAACTTCCTGTTATGTGCAACATTTTGAAGACTTTTTCCTCACTCAAAAGGTAAAATATTTCATTTCAAATTAGCAACTTCTATGGTGTCATTCTATAACCCATGGATTAAAGATGTTGATTTGCATTGTTTATTTGAGCAGTTTTTTACATCCATTAGTTGTTTAGCAGTTGTATTATTCACTGTTCACATGTCCTCCAATATTTATATTAATATACTACTAATAATATACTAAATATACACACACACACACACACACACACACACACACACACACACACACACACACACACATACATACATACATACATACATACATACATACATACATACATACATACATACATATATATATATATATATATATATATATATATATATATATATATATATATATATATATATATATATATATATATATATATAATTTATTCCACACTATATATATAATTTATTCCACACTTTACCAAATACTGTCTCTTTTAGTTTTTCTTCAAACTAAAATAATTTTATTTGAAGCACAATGACTGTTTTCCTCTAAAAAATAAGTAAGTAATTCCATTTCATGCTAAGGTAACTCCTTTTTAAGATTTTCATTTTGTCAGTTTTGGCACCTCTTCAAACAGCCTGCATTTCTTAACTCCTGTCACTTCACACATTTATGGACTGCTTAATCATTACTGAGGGCCTCTTACATGTTTGCTGTTGTTACACTTAACAGTGTGTGCAAAAGGACGAGAAGACAATGCAATTCTTGGTTTGTAATAGTGATGTATTTGCGAGTTGACATTTAAAACATTTGGGGGTTAGGTGTTGTTGTGAGGCAGGGGTCAGCGCAGACAGGGACTTGACAGCTGGTATGTTACTCACCTCAGGAATGTGCTGGTCATTAAAAAGTACTCACGGTTCACCTCACTCACCTGTAACATGACTGGCCTGATTGTAAGAGGCCACTGAAAAAGCTCATTGTAAGAGCAGAGGGTAGGACCACTCACAGAGACAAGCTAAGGTATACAGTACAGAATGGAAACATGTTTAAGGGGTATAGATTAAAAAGGGTGCATCATAGACTTGCAAAAGACAACCCTGTCTAGAACACAACTAACAACTATTCCTAATGCAAATCATCTTGCCTGCTACTATCTCTGTTGCTGTGAGGAACTTCGCCCTTTCTTGCTAAAACTCTTTTCCTAAGGGAGAATCTGTTTACTCTGTGCCAAACGTTTGGCTCTAAGAGCAGCAGGTGAGGAGGCTGTTACTAATGCCAGGCTCGTGCTGAAGGGGTTACGTAGTGTGTTTGGCCCTGGACACACGTGTTGGGGAAAATGTTGTTTTCCCAATGACTTTTTATGGTGTTATTGGAAGGCTTCTCTGGTATTGTCTGAGTGTGCTTAGATAGTTATGACCTTTTCACCAGCACTGGACATTTCAGTAAGCTTTGCTTTGGTTACAACTTAGCAAAGGAATGTATCTGAGCCTGTATGACGTGAGTTTTACATACAAACCCTTACAAACCCTATTTTGAATAGTATCAGATCAGCATTAGATATTTGTTCATTCAATTTCTCAAGATGCACAGTTGAAATTACAACTGACTGCAATCATTTGGAGCAGGCTACATTTTGCTTTCTATTTATGCGTTTCAACTTCCTGTTTGACCATTTTAATTGTTAATTGCTAAGGCAACTGTCCTAACTTTTCGTTATTTTAAAACCCATGAATAAAACCCATGAATAAACACGGTATATAATTCAACTGGCCAAGGTTATTACATTTCCTAAATTATTTGCTAATATCAACCATTAAAATTTTGATTAGTTTCCGGTTAACACATAAAGTTTGCCTTAAACCCCTATGTCAATTACATTATTGAGTTTTTCAGGAAACACGACTGGCCCCACCCCCCTAAAGATCAACCTGTTGCTATAGTAATAGAAGAATGCATGTCCCTCTCACAACAGGAGACGGACGAGAGGAGTCATTAGCATATTAGACCTGATAGCCAATGAGACGCCACAAGGTGCAGGGACTCTCCGGAGCGACTGGCTGTGACAATAGCCCTCCTCCTTCTCCTGGGCACTTTTCCTCCCCCGTTTTCAGGGGCAAAACCTCAGTAATCCACTCGGAAATCTCCCCCCAACTAAATCTGATCCAAGTTAGTTTGTGAAAAGTCCTTGATTTGTTGGATTTTGGGTAGCAGTATTAGCAGTATTAGCAGTATGCAGACGTTTCTTACACAGCAGTATATAGGGACTTGTTGATGCACAGTTCTTGGGACAGCAGTGGCCTAAACATGTCTTTTTGTTTTGGTTCGTCTTTGAAGTGAGCAGGGAAAGCTGCTGCCTACAACTGGATGGCTCCTTTGGTTCAAACTGATTGCTAGTCCAGGTTTTCCATGCTCTTTGGGACTACCTCTTTCCTCCTTTAATCTATGTGAGACTTTGATCCAGATGTTGGGTGAGTTGTTTTGCTTTGCTTTCATCTCGTCTCCTTTCACCGTGCCCACACATTGCTCTAACATGTGTAGATTAGAGGTGGAGACATAGACACGAGGCTTACCTAATTTTATGACCTTAATACTGTTAATGTTTTGTCTTGTCTATCATTAAGTATGAGGTCAGACTTCATCTAGGTTAAGCCATGATGAGTAAGATTTAGTATTTCAAAGCCAAATTAATCTTTCAAGCAACGGTTTGTGTTAAAATATAAATTAACCAGATTTTGACAATTCATGTAACCAAATTATAGCAGTACAGTACAATATTACATGAGATTATCACATTTACTTTTAGTCACATGTTTTTCAGATTTTTAGACTGACTGAAGTAAGACATGGCCCTTGAAGTGATCCCTCAGAGAAAACAGTGGTGTGCCCCTGCCCCCCACCCTGTCCGTCTGATTCACTTTCCGAGCATATCTGTGGCAGCCCAGCTGTAGCCCGGACGATAGGCCTAATAAAACCAGCCTCATTTACATACCAATAGCAGGCGCCATGTGTGGCTAGCTCTAGTACCCCACTAACATGGACTCACTGGGCACAACACGAGGTTCGAGGCTCCGGGTTGGCTTCCCTTTGTCTTCTAAATAGGCCTATACTCAAATCTATGTAATTTTATGAAAATTTAACTTTTTAATAATAATAAATTAGAGGCATCATATAGTTTAGAAAGAGTTTGATATTAGAAAGTAAACCAAGGAATTTCACTTGCACAATGGGAGAAAAACGGGTGATGTCTGCATATTTTAGAAATGTTTTAATAATGTTAGCATATGTAATATTTCAGTATACTATTTTGATAGTAGATTAGATAGAATAGTCTACTTCAACAGAAAAATATTTAAAATAATTTCCCAGTGTAAATTTAAGAGCACAGCAGAACATTTAGTGGCAAACATGTATATCATTTGACAATATACTATGCAGTCTTTATAGGAGATGATTGTGTTTTGTGTTGAAGTAAAAAGTGGTGATGAGAGGAAGCGGTTGTTTTCACCTCTTGAGTACAGATCAGTGCAGGGCTGTGGAGGTGACTCAGGGGGCAGGACCTCATGACCTCAGCTTTGTCGACCTGTCCCAGTCCATGAGAGGAGAGAGAGCTTTGTCCAGGCTTTCTCACTGTTGGAATGTTTTAGTTAGTCAGTCTATATACCCTAGAGAAAAATAAGTACTTCAAGTAAACAGTAAGTGGGGTAAAATAAGACAAAATAAGCATATTTATATTCAAAGTAACATTTAAAAGAGTTGTTGAAGTAATAATAGACGATTAACTTAGACCATCACCTTCTCAAATCAACAATTGCAGTAGTTATTCTAAATAGACTGCTTTTCAAATCATTACTATTTACTCTAAAGTAACATTCAAATCTTATTATAATAAACCAAAAAGTTTGCAATATTAAAACCCACCACCCACTAGTCCCTGTTTCAATCCACGGTTACACCTAAGATTAAATACTATAATAATATACTTCTAAATCCAAAGCTACCTGAATGAGTTGCTTTTTACATTATAGTCTCAAAGCCAGCACATTTATAAAAGAACATTAATGATTACATTGCCCAGGAGTTCTGTAACATTAAGTCACTCTAAACACAGTGGTCCTTAAGTGACAGTATTTGAAAACCCTACCCAGCTCAGTAACTGGCACATCCTGAGTCTGTACCAAGTTAAAGGTTAAACAGTGTCTTTTGTTTGTGCATTAGTGCCAGCTCAGAGTGTCATGGCGCACACAGTAGGACAAGGGGGCAGACGACAGCTTGGGCCGATCTGATTGTGTAAGAGATTCTTCATTGTCTTAAGCCCCCTGCCCCATGCCGGCTTTGTGTTCTCCTCTGTGACCATATGGCTCAGGTCTGCACCTCCGCTCTGCCCCCTTCAAATCATGAGCTTATGACCGATGAGCAAAATGATGCCCTCTTTGTTGTCTGAGTGATGTCGGTCAAGTTTTTTAACCTCAATAACCATAAAGTAACACACAGTGTAGCCACAAGAGGGGGCTGTGGTTCCACTTGTAAACTCAGTAGAAATTGTAATTCAGTTTGCAATATAGTGTAATCTCAAAGGTCAATCAATTGCCAACATTATGCGTCATCTCCTGGTGTATTTACCTTGTATTTAGTTATTATAGTTTGTACCAAAGCTCTTGGTGTGTTGTGTTCCCTCCCCTTGCTGCCCAGGAAAATGAAAATGGTGGATTTTGTAGCTCAGAAAATGCCCTCTGAGAATGACGTGCATGTGGCGAGGAGCTTTCTTACGAAGATTTTGCGCAGTTCAATGAGGTATGGACCTGTAGCATAATGATTAAGTCAATGTCATTGTACATCCCATAATAGAACTTCCTCCCCCCCCATCTCCTCTTAGTATTGCAATATCCATTCATCACTTCACCATGCATAACTTTCCTCTGCTGGAGTTTATTACCTAGAGCGGCTCAATTATGGGGAAAAGTATTTGAGTAATATTAGGATTCATAATAGTTTGAAACACTTATTTATGTACTGTCAAAAGTTAACCACGAGACAAATTATAGACTTGTTATTATCATTCATTATGTCTTTTGATTTGAAAAGCTATTGTAGATGAAATGAAACCTTATTTAATTTTTTTTTGTTAATTAGATAGTCATATACTTGATTGGAACAATAAATGTATATAGTTAATTGCATAGCCCTATGATTGCCCGCTTTCACATTTTTAGAAGTGTTTGTGATTAGTTGTGGTGCTTATCCCATGTGTGCAGCATGCCGTTTTCATTTTCTGTACTGAATACAAGCTTAATATTTGAAAGATGTGAAGTTTTCTATATGCATTTTTTACATGCATCTCAGAAAGCACCATTTCAAAGGGTAAGATTAAAACCAAGCAAATGTTTCTGTCCTGCAAAAATACTTGTGTTCCCAGTGTCTGTGGTTGCATAATTTTAAACCACCAGAATCTTTCATGCATGCAGTTTTTTGAAGTACATTTTTGCTGCATAGATATTAGCAGAAGGACATAGCGTTTTCCATAGGGCCGAGTCTCTAATCCCAGCTCTGTTTTTTGCCTTTTTTGCAGACGGAATGAACCCATAAGCAGGCCTCACTCCTGGCACTCCACCAAGTTCAACGAACACCAATCAGAGCCAGTCAAAATGCAGTCCCCGCCCACTCAAGTCTGGCACACCAGATATGATGCAAGGTAAGTCTGCAGGATGAAATTTTACATCTGGTCTCACACTGAAAAAGAGCATCCATGAAGTGGAATGGCTGTGAGATTTAGTGTAATTTTATACATATTTTATTGGTTTGATTATAAAATTGGCATTCATCAGGTCAACTCAGTATTTCAGCGGGTCAAAGATTTATAAACTGGATTAGAACTATAAATGGTGCAAAACCCTAAAGTATATTGCATAAATCTGGAGAGTCATTAAGATTAGGTGTCTGGGTGTCTGAATTTTTATAATTTGCTCAAGAAAATTGTGGTTTTAGAAAAATACATTTTCCTTAATCCTCCTGTGGGCTCACCACCTGCAGAGGGGTTCATAGGGGGGGTCAGGTGCTATGAGTATTGGGCAGCACGCTGCCCCAGCGACCCAGCCGGATTAAGCGGGAGAAGATGGATGGATGGATGGATGGATTTTCCTTAATTTAACTAAACTAAATTACCAACTCATAAAAAACTTATAACATATTCACTAGGAAACCGCTAAACTCTCTACAAACAACAGATTCATTCAAACCCAAATCTTGCCATGAACTCTCCCAGCTCTACATCTGAAGTTTTGACGCAAGCTAATGCAAACCATGTCAATATGACCATGTGCAACTGCCATTGTATGCTGTAATGCAGCCTAAAACATATCTTACTCAAAACCCATTAATATACCCACAGCTTATGGGTCTCCTGCTCTATTAATATTTATTTCTCCTTCAGTTAAATACGAAATGTAAATAGCATTTTACAGTATGTGTATATTTTATCACTGTCAGCACTATTCCTTACATGCTGTTTTTGTTCCTCAGCTCCTCATCAGCTGACCTCACCTCCAGTTGGGAGCAGACAAACCTGCGCAGAGTCTCAGACCAGTTCAGCTCCCTGGGCAGCATGGACAGTTTAGAGCAGGTCCCACACCCTTACCCATCCGGCCCACTCACCCCTGCTAAATCCAACAACAGCATGGAGCACCTGGGGGGAGGCGGAGGAGGAGGAGGAGGAGGAGGAGGAGGAGGGGGGGGAGGGGGGAAGAGGGATTCTGCCTACAGCTCCTTCTCCACCAGCTCAGGCACACCAGACTACACTTTGTCCAAAAGCAACGCTGCCTCTACAGAAAACGTCCTATATAAAGTCAGCCAATGGGATACAGGAGGCAAACATGTCAGTAACAGAAATCTACAAAGTGAAGGGGCGAGACAGGAGGACAGGGTAACATATTTCCAAATGCCAGGATGTGATGGTCAACACAATGAAGACCAAGCGGGCTCCAGGGTATCCACCTCAAGTCGCTCAAGCTTTGGCCCAGTTTGGCACGTCCCGGAAAAGAACAAAAAGACCTCATCGCCATCTCCTCCTCCACCAGCTCCACCCACACGCAGTGACAGTTTTGCTGCCACTAAGCAACATGACAGGGGACATAGTATGGGACACTTCGAAGGGCCACAAGAGACACATAGTAAAATGGCGATGGACCATAGACGGAGCTACAATCTCTCACCGAAAAATGACTTTGACAATTTGACTCAAAATGTTCACAGCCAGTTAAGTGCTAACAAGCAGCACTCCAGCAATGTTCAACAGGGACATCATGGTGACAAAAGCACTTTCTACCCTCAACCATGGATGTCTTCTGCTGGTAAACCTTTGAGTAACACACAGGAAATTCAAAGTAATGGTTCCGCGCATAGTCAAAGTCATAGACGAAACTTAAGCACCTCTTCATCAAGCACAGCATTAGAGCAAAGCAGTGAAAACTCAAATCGTTACTATTGCGTTACACCAACCCAGTCTATGCATCCTAATGTCCAGCAGTCGTTTGTAGCAGAGGACAGGAGGATTTCAACTTCCAGTGAGCGCAGCGTGTGTCTCAGCCCGCAAAATGTCATGAAAATGAGATATAGTCTGCCCCCACCACAACACACCACTCAAGCAAAAGTTATGGAAGAAAGAGGAATCCCGCCTCCAAATGTAGAGACTCCTTACATGAGTTATCCTGCTAATAGGACATCTGAACAGCGCAGATCAATGCCGGTTCAACCTACAGCGGTACACCAAGATATAAAGCAACAGGTAAATAATAAAATCTGCCCCAAAGCTACTCCCATACTCCACTCTTTGTCCATGGATGCTAGCGCAAACTTGGACGAGGCAGGTGAAGGTAAGAACATGCAGCGTAACGAGCGATTCGCCACGACGTTGAGGAATGAAATCCAGATGAGAAGGGCTAAACTACAGAAAAGTAAAAGTGCAGCGACTCTCCCGGCTAACGAAACAGAGGTTGAAGATCGAGATGTTTGGAAATCATCGGAAAATGCAACGCCGACTTCTAATGCTTACAAGGACAATCTGAAGGAAATGCAAGCTCGGGTGCTCAAAGCGACATCTTTTAGGAGAAGAGACCTCGAGCCTGTTTTAGTAGAGCACCCAGTTTCAGAGCTTTCTACAAATTATACATCTGTAGTTCGCAAAGAAATGAACCCCTCTTTGCCTCCTGTTTCGGAATCTGTACGGAGCAAATCGGGACCAGTCAATGTTCAAGTCACTCGTATCGGTGGACGCAGACGATTTTCAGCAGAGAAAAAGGTCAGATCCTTCTCTGAACCTGACAAAATTCATCACGTTGGAATGAAGGAAGATCAAAATACAGACTCCTCACTAGATGCAGAGAGTGGAGCAAATTCTTATCTTCACAGTACAGCTAGGAACCACACAGATGTCAGGCCACAGTCTTTTGCAGCAAGCATAGAAACAGCTCCACCTCCTCCACATTGTCTGGAGGACACCCTGGGAGGCTCAGCAAACATTCAGTCTGTCCCTGAACATCAGAGGCTTGGCACATTTGCAGAGTACGAGGAGAGGTGGAGCATCCAGAAGAAACCGACGGTAGAGAAGAGGGCATCAGGGCGGTATCGATCGGCTGATAATATTCTAGATCAAGGGACTGAGGAGAGAAGCAGCACCTGCTACCATGAGAGATCCAAGTCCTCCCCTTCAGCCGACCTCTTTGCACAGGTCAGACATATTTCTCCCAACTTACTTTAATGATCATAAGGGCAAATGCATAAGAAATTCTAAATTCAAAGCTCTTTTATTTAATGTCATTATTTAAATGAGTATCATCATAATAAGAAAACTGAGATTATTAAAAAAGCATGTAGTATATGGTGATATGCAAATTCTTTTGCTTTCTACCTTGATAATGTTTTTCCCTCATCACGATCTTTTTATCGATCTTTTCCTATTTGAACCCTCCTTACGGTTATATATATAAAAGACACACGACAACCTGACAAACCTGAACTACTGTTATGTGTTAACAATTAATACCCCATAGAAATAAAATACCTAATTTTAATTTTTTTGGTTATTTACATTTTGAACCTAAAAACAAGAAATTATTTCTGAGGGATTGTAAAATACCCACAAAATAGCCACTCACTTTGTCACTCACCACCACTCTTTTTTGAAAGCTTATCTGTTCCACATATAACTATTGTTATATATGTATTGTTAGATCTCTTGATATTACATAATTTCTATACTATAATTGGGCAGCTGCTGATTTATTATGTGATGTACTAACCAGTGTGAACGCCTTTTGCTACTATGGGATTGGCATGTGACTGACCAGCTTCCCGTCTGCACATTTTCATATTAAAATCCACAACAGCAAAGCCATGATGACGTCTTCCCATACTTGTTTTATATTACACTATGCTATTTGGGGGGGTAAGTGGTTTTCCTTAATTAAAAAATGCCATATCTTGCATATAAGCTTAAGTAATGGAGCCAAGTCAAATATTAAACCCTGTTTGCTCATGAGGACACACCCTGTGCTGAGGGAAGGGGCATCCACCTGCGGAAATTCTCTAGGGCATTAAAATCCCGGTCTTTGTTACTTTGAATTTGCCAAAATCCAGAAGGTAGCACTTTTACCAGGTGGGGGTTTGTTTACTTTAGCATGACCACACATGTTTGTTTTTACTTCTCTGTTTATAGAAGTTTCCTGTTCCTGCTCAAAAGTCTGAGAGCGAATATTCCCAGACGGAGGACTGTAAACCTGCTCAACAGCTCAGTGCAGCCACAGGGTGAGTGCAGCGCTAAATCTTACAACAGCCATCCACATGGGTGCTACCTTAGTTTGTCAATACCAGTGGTATATATTTATATTCTCTACACATTTAGGGTTTGAGTGAATAACTTAAAATACTCAATTATAGTCACTTTTTACCCAGGGCATCCAGAGTAAAAAGTGATGTAATCTTTTACCAGCCCTAAATCTGAATAAAAGGAATCTGTCAGGACATGTACTAACATAAAACACGTTTTCTAAATGAATATACAAATCAGAGGCCATATGACACGCACACTGGCATGGACCACCTTGTCCATACCAGACCTCATATAATTACACATGAGTGACTGATAATAACAGTTGTATCATAATAAATAAAGTTCAAATCTTTGTCAAACCAAATCATCCCCAAAAGTGAACAGCCATAAGTGATACTGTCAGTATGTATTCACCCTAGTTTGAGCATAAGCAACATATCATAAATATTTGTATGAAGTCTGTGTTGAGAGAGTAGTGTAGACAGTGGCTGAACAATAAGGGCTTTATAGAGTAACAGAGCATAGCAGTGGCAGGGCTTTGGAGCATGGGCACACTCCACATCTCTCTGGTGGCTCTGTGGAGGCTCATACTGTGGGCGAGGCATCTGGATTACAGAGGAAGTGTCTCCACAACTCCACTGTTCAAGCTCAAGGACCTCGGGGCATGGACTTATCGTTCAGATCTACTATAATATGTAATTGCAGAAAATAGACTGAAATAATCTGGCACACGGTGATTAAAATGTTCTTTAAATTAATTCACCCTTTCTTTAGCTTTTTCTGTTATAAAATAGGTAATATATTTGTAACCCTTGCAGGTATACATGGCATGGCTGGATTTAGTTAATTTATGTTCTAAATATACAAAAATGTGACACAATTTGCACAATGCATTAATGCATAATGCTATACAAATGTTAGAAAACAAAACTATCATGATAATATTCTGTAGAAAAAAAGAATAATATAAATAAAATTGCATATTTGGTGCGCAGTGAACTTGGACCAGGCCTGTTTCCGTGGTTACTGTTTGCTTTGTGGGCTCAGCAGTGAGTCTGTGAGAAAGACTTGATGATTTCACAAGATTGATCATCCCACAGTCTCTCTGTCAGACCGCTGTGTGCTTAGGCTGCAGAATACAGGGAAAATATATTGTCAAAGCTTTTTCAACACATCCAGTGTATATAGTACAAGAGATTAACATGTGTTTCAGGAGCCAGGGTTTGCCTCTAGTTTTTTACAGTACCGTAATATAGGTAGGACATTTCCACGCCCGTATAATGTGAAATAGATTAAAACTTGAAAATTGAAATACTGCTTCCAAATCAAATGTGAAATGTGCGAACCTAACATTAGAATAAAATGCCCCATCCCATTTTGAGTTCACCTAAAGCTGAAATGTACTGTACTCGTGAATGAAGGCACATATTTTCTATGACATCACTGACAAATTATTTCCTCTCCATCGTAATCTTCCAGTATGTCATCATCATTCATTCCTGTCGTACTGCTAATAAAGGTGACACATGGAACCAGTCCTTCAGGAGTTGTGATGCGGTATCCAACTTACAAAGGTGAAACCGAGTGACGGGTGTAGGGTGTCCTGTGTTGACTAACCTCCATTGTCCTGGCCCTCCCATATGACGGCCATTAGCATCAGAACAACAGCTGCTGAGGTTGTCATTGAAAAGTCAGGGGGACCGGCCTGGCTCCACCCATTTCCACTGATATTGATACGTCAACAGGTGGCCTCTGTCACAAAGCCAGTGGATGTACACACTAGCACATAGCAGCACATATACTGGCTATACTGAGCTCATAGAATACTGTAAGTACTGATTGATGGAGATGATGGCAGTCAGGCAAGCTTTTTGGTGAGTTGTAGAGAATATTTTAATTTTGTCAACTGGACAAAAAGCCCAGAACTGAAGAAGCCATTTGGTTGAGCAGCGAAACTTCTTCACTCTTAAAACTTTTTGGCCAGTTGAGAATAGAATTTTTCTTTTGCTATGGATCAGACATGGACGACTGAGGGATTACTTAGGCCTACTTATAATAGATTGTTTATTATTGGCAACAATTAGCTGATGGTTTCTAAGCTTGCTAGTAAATAAATGTATTCTTCTGACATTTTAATCATTTAATGACTACTTTTTGTCTTCTTTAGCTAGCTTTCAAAGCATGTATAGTATCAACCTCTACAAAACCTGAGGTCAGTTGTACGTCAGATGAGTGAGAAAACTTAAATAGACGTATTTCATATAATGTTATCATACTAAATACTTTTGACAGGTTAAATAACTTAATGCCCGGCCTTGTATTTCTCTTATATCCTGTTATGATGTTTTTGGCATCACGTTTCACCATTCTCATCCTCCTATTATCCAGTCGTGACACTTAAGAGACAAGCAATCCACATTAACACAGTTCATGTAGGGAACCTGTCCAGACATGTACTAACCCGGGTTCAATTCTGACATTTGGAGACTAAAGGCTTGTCTGTGAATTGATGTGTGCTTTAAGTGTTGCTAATAGTTTTTCTCCAAAGCATTAACATGTGAAAAGATCTTATCAGCGCTGATGGAGAGCAGAATTAGAAGGCTTTGGGTGGCTTTCCTATGTAGTCACAAATCTAACTTGTCAAAAATCTAAAGATAATTTTTAAACGTAAGGAGTATGTTTTAAAGACGATGGTTTCTTTTTAAATAATCTCAGTTTTGTCCAATAGGTAATTTTTTTTTTGGGTTACTGTAAAAAGTAAGTTTTAGAGTAAGGCTCAAAATAAAGATGCTATTTTATACAAAATTGTCCTCTACACAATTGAATGGAAATGTATTTAAAGCTGTTGCATTGACTGGAATTTGGTTTGGTTTTTTTTTGTTTGCTTTTATGGGAAGGGTGTTTTGGAAGGTGTTGATCTTCAGGAAGTAATCAAAGTGAAAAGACAGACATTATACCACATTCTTTCCTTGGGTAGGTGATTTCAAAGGGGAAATGTCTGTGTCAACTCCACAGTGGACACAGATAGATTTAACTTTGACTATTTTAAACAGTTTAAACAAATTGTTAACTAATGTAAATCCACAGTAATAGATTACATAAAATATATTAAGTATATACTATTATTCAGTCAAAAATAAACAAATCAAAATGCATATTGATACTAGAAGAAGTCTCCCACAGAAATTGGTGTTGTCATTACACTCCAACATTTTTATATCTAACTGATGTTTTTTTTTCTATGGTACATAATTACATTGATCTGTCCATTTTTGAGAGGTTTTAAAAAGAATAATTGTTTAAAAGTAAAGAATCAGCATCACATCTGACTGCATCTATCTCCAAAGAGTTAAACCTGAAACCAGGGAGGAAAAAGTGATGTGGCCCTTGCTTCTCCTTTGCACTGGAGGATTATTTATTCCTCTGCGTCGACTTGTGGGAACTCAAGTATGCATGTCTGCCCTGCCAACTAAACACTGTGCAGAGTCTCACACTGGAGCGGATAGTGTGCCATGTCACGCCGACCCATATTACCCACAATGCACTGCAGCGTATTATTTCATTGAGCTGAAGATGATAGCCCGTGGTGCAGGGATGTGTAATTAAAAGCTTTGTCTCTGCTTTTAGGTTGGCTGACAGACTGAGGGAGCAGGAGCCCTTCACAACCCCGCCCACACATCCCAGGACAGCATCTAGCAGAGGTGGTCCCACTGTAAGCAGCCATAAACCCACCTCCTTCTCCCACAACCTCCAAGACCCCAGGAAAGAAGACGCACAATTTGAACCGAGGAGCAGCCCGCCTAGCGCGTGCCAGGACCTGACTTCCTCTAATACTAGTGATATCTCCAGTCACCCTAGCCCTGCCCCTCTGCCCACCCCCATCCCAAAAACAGGGTTGGAGCAGCCCAAGGGACTCGTGGACAAAGGACAAGGGGCAGAGCAGCAGCCGGTCACAGCATTGTCCCTCACAGAGATAGTGCAAAACAATATGGAGACGCAAAGACCACCCTCTCCTCAGTTCTCCCCTCAGAAACTCAGTGACAAGCCCCCAGTTTCTCTACATGAAAACTCCAACAGGTAAGAACTGAAATACTTTAAATACTCCTACTAATACTGCTCATTTATTCATTTAGATTGTGTGTACAAAGGACTGTATTGTGACACATGTGACATCAATCGGTACTAAATTAACTCCTCATAGCATGGTTGCAGGGGACAATTTGAGCAATTCTTTGAAAAGCCACCAGTATAGTTCGGCCTATCTTGAAGAAGTTTGTTGATTCAGGGCTAATTGATATCATCTGTACTAGCTTGTGACTGTACAGCTTAAGATCTAGGGCTAGCCAGAGATATCAGAGTAAGATCTGTCAAAGCCATGGAAAAACAGTGCCGGTTGCACTGATGGAGTAAATTGATGTTTTGAATGCCAGAAGCAAAAATAGGCCAGTAATGTTTTGGGTTTTCCTCTCGGCAGCTCTGTCAGTAAGATGAAGAGGAGCATTTTGGAAAGTTGTACATTTGACTCTCTAGTATTCAGTTTTATCGAATGCTGGCAGTCAAGACGGTAAAATAGATTTAGATTTTTGTATGTATTTAAAAGAGCATATTGCCATTGTACTGATGACAACAACATGAAAAATGTATATGAGAGATTATGGTTTTTCAGTCTTCTATATTTTGGACTTATTTGATTTCATAATATTGACACATTTTTTGTCATAATTCAGTATGTCTTGGTTACAGAAGTGACAGATATGCTCAGAGCTTGCACAAAGCCAAGTTGCAGTATCAGAGGCCAGAAATGTCAAAATAACATGTTTGTATATTCTTATTTTAGATTTGAACAGGTGGTGGAAGCCCAAAATCCAGCAGTGAAGAAAGTTCCCATTCGGATCGTCCACTCGGAGGGAGCTGCAGAGAAGGAGAATTGTCCGTTTTTAAAGCACCCTGATCCCACCCCGGCTGAGGGGCAGACTGTGGTCCGCCTCGGCAGTCTAAACGCCGGGGGGCAGGACTCTGTATTCTGTACTTTCACTCGGTCAAAAGAGCAGGACAACGTGCCTAAAAACCAGCCACAAAAAGACACTTATATTAGCACTATAAAAGACCACAATATGAACTCAGATGAGCAAGCGAATAACAATAACAAACCGGCTGACAGTACCACAGAGGACCAGAAGAGGGCAGAGTTGGCGCGGGACATCATGGGTAAAGACAAGTCCCTGGCCGAGATCCTGGACCAAAGCCGAATGAAGACCACCATGGACATGATGGAGGGAATCTTTCCTGAAGGAGACCAGCTCATCGAGGGGGCGCACCACAGACGCAAAGGTTCAGTGAAACAGGCTGCACCCCGACCCCAAGAGAGCAGGTGCATTTATTTGACACATTTTGAACTACTGTAATGAAGGCGACATTTACTAACTTCTTGTTACATTTTAAAAAATCTTAACTTTGCATATTTAATCGTCTATTTTACGTACTTGCAGGGAGAAGGAGGACAGCGTGCCAGCTGTTACCATGGTGACCAGTGCTACTTACTACAGCACATCTGCTCCTAAAGCCGAGCTGCTCATCAAGATGAAGGACATGCCAGAGGAAGAGGAGGACTCTGAGGAAGAGCTAGACCTGGACCTGGCCAATAAAAAGGTACCGTTCAATCATAATAACCCATAGACTTTGAGAGGATCTTATATAGTTGAGAATTCACCCTTACAGTCGTCGTTTATGTTTTGCCCAGATTGAGTCAAGTAAAGTCATTATTATTGGTTATGCATCATGATTTTAAATGACTCATTATTATTATATTGTTCATCTTATCATCCGGGCACCATTGTCTATTCATTGCATTGAAGCATTGAAAGAAGATTATGTTCACTGTTAAAAATGTTTCAAGTCTAATATGACGATGTATATTTTGCAGCAAGAGCTGATCGATAGCCTTACTAAAAAGCTGCAGGTCCTGCGTGAGGCACGTGAGAGTCTTCAGGAGGACATTTTGGACAATAACGCTCTGGGAGAGGAGGTGGAGGTGCAGGTGCAGCAGGTCTGTAAACCCAACGAGCTCGACAAGTTCAGGATGTTTGTGGGAGATTTGGACAAAGTGGTGTCACTGCTGCTGTCTCTGTCCGGACGGCTGGCCCGAGTAGAGAACGCCCTCAACAGTCTGGAGGAGGACGCAACACCAGAGGAGAGGGTAAGGAGAAGATGGAATCAATTTTAGCTCTATAATTCTCACCATTACCATTTAGCGTCCATTCATTGCTTATATAGTAATGACATTTACTCTTACAGTTTTGCCAAGCTTAAACTTAAGTGCTGATAATTTATTCAGTTTTCTTTTATCTTTAATGAGATTAGGCCAACCATTGCAATTTCTGAAACTGTTGATCTATCATTACTCAAGTTAAAATTAAACTGGGTAGTTTCACTGTCCAGTTATGCCACAAACTAGTACACATGTCATATTTCAGGTGGTACATCTTTGCAACTGTCAGATGATTCAGACACTAATTGTAAAATCATTGTGCAACCATTGTGTTAGTATTGTTAATATGATAACCAGTTTATTAGTATTACCAAACAACCCCACGCTCCATCCACTGACAAGTTTATGGTTTTTATCTCCAGCGCACTTTGACTGAGAAAAGGAAGTTGCTGATCCGGCAGCACGAGGACGCCAAGGAGCTGAAAGAGAACCTGGACCGGCGAGAGAGAGTCGTTTATGACATTTTGGCTAACTACCTTCAAGAGGACACTCTCACGGACTATGAGCACTTTGTCAAAATGAAGTCAGCGCTGATCATTGAACAGCGCAAACTCGAGGACAAGATCAAACTAGGAGAGGAGCAGCTCAAGTGTCTGCTGGACAGCCTGCCCATCGAACAGAGGCTCTCCTTATGAACAAAATAGACTCATTTTGACTTGATTTGAGTTGCAATACAACCTCTGTCCACAAGAGATACATTTGACTGTGTCTTTAAGTTTCTCGTTAAAGTGGACGGAATTATGTTGACAAGACACCAACTTTAATTTGATATCATTTGAGTGATTTGCAGTATGCCCTTGCCCTTTGACGGTCTTATCGAATGCCTGTGTTAAAAGTATACAACTTTGACAGTTTTGACACAATTGAGTGCCTGTTTCCAGCTAAAATAGGCACCACTTGCAACTTAAATTAAACAGGCTTAAATTTCTATGTTCATCCCTGTTAATTTTCCTCATCTCTAGTTAAAGAGAACCTCAGGAAATGAGTTGATTTGTTAAACGCAATGCAGACTCATGTCCAGATACAGAGAATAATTCTTTGTCGCTTAGGATTCTATGATTTCTATGATAGACAAATACTCATATGATTTGGTTAAGTTGCACTTGCAGTATATCTCTGGGTCCAGAAGAGGGAGCCATGTATTGGCAAACCACATTGATCATTGACTTGAGAGACTTGTGTTTCGTGTTTATTTTCTTTATAACATTATGACAAAGTTGATCTGTTACTTCACAATAGACTGCCATAAAACCACTAGGAGCCACCTCTTATTATGAAACATGATGTTTTACTGAGCATCAATGAACCACTGCGATTTGTCTTTTACCTAACCACAATTTTTGCTTTGTTTTTATTGTTTTAATGTTTTTTAGTAATTTATTGTAGCCTTTTGAATCTGCACAGGAGAGGACAGTATTTTTAACTGATTTTCCCATTTCAGTTTTTAGTATTTATCAAGATTAAGTCCACATTGTTACAAAACCATCCATAAAATCTGACATTGGTATGATATTTCAGTCAATACATTTAACATTTGTATCTAAAAAATAGTGGCCTTTTTATTAAAATGATTGTGCCCTAAAAGAAAAGTTTCAATATTTTTTGCAATAATAAACTTTGGAGACAGGATGAATGTGCAGATTACATGTTGTTTTTGAGAGCACTTGTTCCACTCAGCACTTCACAGTAAGCAAAAGTGAAGTGGCTTAAGTTTAGAGGGGAGGGAGGGGTCACCATGTAATGTTTGGTCTTTGATTCACCACCGCATATAGTGTTTTAAGTTTGCATCACAGACAGGAAATCATGAAAAACCAGCTGAGAATTCAACCAGTGTGTTTTGTTGTGTCATGTTTTCCACAGTGCAGAGTGAATGCATAGATTTGTTTGAGAATATACTTAATGTACAATAAATCACATCCTCCAACATGACTTCAGCTCATCAGTCATTTATTTCATAACAGGGACACAGTTAAAATAATGACTGTTCAGTAATCAAAAATAAAAACTGTTTTTTTTTTATTAAGGAACATAGAATAAAACATTATTTGTTTAGTTTATTTGATTTAATGAAAGTAGGACACATATACATATACACATATTACAAACTCTTCACCATCCACACTTGGCAAGCATGCAAATACTTTTTTATACTTTTTTTTTTTTATCACTGATTAGCATATTGCACAAAGTCAATTATTGACTGAATCCTGCTCATAGTAGTTGAGAAATACTTAGAACATTGGGTATTATAGATGAAATTAGAGCTACGTACATTGAATCATGTGCAGATGGCTCATTACTGCAGTAGCCAGTTAGCACATAAGGAAGCCTAAGTTACAATGAATAGTATGAATAGAATAGCTAACAATATGACAGGTGTGTATTTTACAGCTCCTGCACTGGTTTAAATGGACAATCATTAACCAGTGCTTTGTGTGGACTGACTGTATCAGTGGTAAGAGCGTCAAAGGACTTCTGTCTCCTCAAACACTTGTACAGTGTTTATCAAAGTGAGAGTTTTTCCATAAATCATTGTCTTTGTTTAACTGCTGAAGATGATGGATGGAGTCAGGCTTCTACCTGCACTGCCAAGGTAGGCTATATGATGTTTATAAAGTAGTTTGTCATTGAATTACAATTCATATTATGGAGTCACATTCCCTTTTATTGACTTGATTCAGCTGAAAATGGAGCCATATTTTGTAGATTCTTTAGGCTTTAGTTCTTTAGGCTCTCAATATTGTAACTGCAAAGTAGTCACCCCGTCAGCATGTGAGCAGCCACAATTTCAGTTGTCTTGAATAGAGACTTTTCAAGGACAGAAATGACTGGGATCACAAGGAGGAATTAAAGTCAATGAATCATTACAAACCAGTAGGGGGAGTCAAGAGTCTCAACATTATTCATAATTGGAGCAAATTGGCGCTTTATTAGCAAATAGATCGGAGCATTAAAACATGTTGAAATAGACAAAACTAGTACAAATGCAACTCAGTAACATTTGTTTCTTGTTTCCAGAAGTCTTCCCTGACTGGACTAGCCTTTGAGTGAGTTAGCCTCCTCTGGACAGCATGTTGTACATTGCCCACACCGCCCATTGGCAGTTCTTCGCTCTGGTTGTGGGGTTCCTCTCTTGGATCATCACCTTGGCCACCACTGGGCTGAACCAATGGCGGCTGTGGTTCGTCAACAACACAACCGTCATCAACTCCGGTGTGGCTTGGGTTGGCATCTGGAGGGCATGTTTCTACAGCCACGTACTGTCCGAAATTGAATACTGCCAATACCTAAGTATCACAGAATCATTTTTACCCATAGAGATCAAACTAGCACAGGTACTAATGATGCTAGCTGTGATCATTGGATTGATTGGGAACATGGCTGCCGCTTACGGGATGAGACTGGCATACTTTTCTGTGGAAAATCGTAGAAGAATCAAGCTACTCTTCCCCCTAGCTGGGACTATATATTTGTTTACAGGTTTTTGCTCTTTGCTGCCAATAGCCTGGAACTTGAACTCTGTCCTCAACAATCGCACAATAGACTTTCCACCAGAGTACCACTTTCCTGCCGCTCCAGTCAGTCAAAAAGTGGGCAATGCCATTGCAGTGGGGTTTTTTAGTTCAGTGCTAATGCTTTTAAGTGGTCTGACTTTCTTGTGCTATCGCTACGCCTGGCAAACACTAAAAACAGAGACCCCAAAAGACCCGTCGGACCCTCTTTATGGTCCCTGGACTCAAACAAGCCCCGGATCAAGCTCAGGACAACAGCCCAATGGAGGAACCAAGGGCAGAGATAATCTGGCTTTTCAGTTGCAAGAGATGTCATGATGGGAAAACCTCTTTAAATGGAAAGCAGAGTGAATTGGTTTAAAAGATGAATTAATTTGGGTTAAGTGGAATTACAACCAGAGAGTCATAACAATAGTCAAAGATACAGTGTCTTTACACTAATTAAGAAGTAATGAAAAAACCCTATTAGGAAAGTTTAGTGACTAGGATTACATATCACCTTTAACATAATCTAAAAATATTCCCAGTCTGCAGCAGTCCAAGAAAAGATTCTCAAAGTTGTGATTTTTTTATTACTTATACTAGGCTAAAGTGTAGGAAATATATCCATTATATGATCGAGGTGAGGTCTTTGTGTTCACCTGCACTATAGTAATTCAACTGTGAAAAATTCTTACCTCCAGTCGTGCGTGTGTTTTGCTACCTCTGCCCCTGTGCTGACCATGGACTGTCATAAACTCATTGGATTATTGGAAAGTTCATGGCTGGGTGTGTGTAAGTGTCTATTTGTCATAATAAAGTTTATTTGTACATTATTATCTAAGATCAGTTAGCCTTGGAGTGTTGTTATTTAGATCTGATTTAACCCTTTTTCAGACCTCGTTCAGACCTGGATTAGAGCTGGTTTGGAGCTGGTTCAGACCTGGTTTAGACCTGGCTCAAAATTGATTTAGACCCCATCCAGAACTGGTTTAGACCCAGTTCTTACTTGATTCAGACTCGGTTCAGACCCAGTTCAGACCCGGTTTAGACCCAGTTTAGACCTGGTTGAGACCTGGTTTAGACCTGGCTCAGAACTGATTTAGACTCGATTCAGACCTGGTTTAGCCCTGGTTCAGACCTGGTTCAGACCTGGTTCAGACCCTGTTTAGACCCTGTTTAGACCCTTTTCAGCCCTGGTTTAGACCTGGTTCAGACCGTAAGGGGTAGGGACTGGGGAGGGGGGTTTGGCTGCTCATGTGACCCAGTGGGAGGCTGACGAGAGCAGGCATGTGCACCTCTCCGGAGGCGTCCAGCAGCAGAGGAACAAAAGACCCTCTTCACAGCAGCACCATCTCTCTCTCAAAAACTCACAAGTCCCACCAATGGTTGAACTGTGGACCTGCTTTGACCGCAACACGGGGGCAGAAAAAAACACTTCTGGGGCACTTCACTGGACACTGCTGCCCAAGTCAGAATCAACACATTGCCTTTTCCATCTTCTTATTTTTTTCTATTCTATCTTCTATTATTATCTTCTTCTATTCAATAAAGATGATCTTTATTTATTTGTTTGACCAGATGTATTGGGGAAATATATATATATATATATATATATATACCCCCAAAATGTAGGAGTGGTTACAGCAGGTACTGGGAAAAAGAACATGTCCATATTGTCCCCATCATCTGGGCACAAATTTTATTCTTGAAAAGTCTCACATCGCACATCTATAAAATAGCAAGATCAAATCCAAGATTTCTGGACCTTTAAGATTAGATAAATGACATGTAAACTGCAAAATATGATGTGAGTAATCAAAGGGACCATTATCAGAAAGAAATGAGGTGAGCTGCCTTTTATCACTCCAAATATTGGATATCAATCAGATATTGAGTGCACGTATTACTGCAGCCAGTGTTATAAATTGGATTGACAGCAACATAAACATTAGTGTAGATAAAGTGTTTTTTAAATGAACCGTCTTCCGTGCAGCCTCTCCCTCTGCTCTGAGATCTCGTGCACACTCCCAGTCTGAGATAAGGCTCATGTGGTTGTGCTTTATCTAATCTGGTACGCCCCATCGTCCGCTCTATCAGGCCCAGTGGAGATAGAGGAATGGAAGAGTAAAGGGCCACGATCACCTTATGTTATCAAAGCATCAAGGATTTATTTCAAACATTTGCAGAAAAATGTGAAATCTTGTGATGTCAACTGATGCTTTTTATGGCTTTTTAATTTAACATTTTGTTCTGCAATTTTGTAATAATGAATTGTTGAAGTTGTACTTACAAAACTGATAAAATAAATAAATAATAGGTTGACAAAACAGGTGATTGGATTTTAGAATTTGCATAAAGCAACTTAAACTTCAGATATTGTGTATATTGCTTTGGGTTCCTGGTCTGTAGTTATTGTTAGAACATGTTCCAAATTATTATATCCAATATTACTAAAAGTAAAAACAACTATATTTCTGACAGAAAGATGCCAGAAAACACAATGGTAATTAAAATTAGAAACAACAAAACAGACTTATTTCAAATGTGCAATCAAAACTATAGTTATATATGCTTTGTCTATATATGGCTTATCTATAGATAGATAGATATAACTGGCCACTTGCAGCATATCTTGATATCTGTAGATAGTGTCTTGCATCAGGTTGAACCCCTGACATAGAGAACTCAGTCTTTAAAGACAGATAAGCGGATTTGCAAAGATGTGAGGACACAACCTCCTGTATCTCCTGAATCAGAGGAAGTATGATTTCTGAAAGCTGAAAATCCTGCATGCTGCACTGAGTTTAATGTCTTTTCAAAGTCCAGCGTTGGATTATCTTTATCTCCATCTGAGCTGTCTCTGGGGTCATGTTACAGTCAGCCTCTGTTATACACTGTAAACTTAAGGGCAACTCAAGGCGGGGAACATCAAGGCTCCATAATGCCTGTGCTTGTTTAAGTTGCTATGAAAATATTATTTTAAACATATATTTACAAAACAGCCATGAAAATTCCATTTATACCTAATGTGTGACTATGTTTTGTAAGCACCAATGTAAAATATGACCAACCCCCAACCACAAGAGGTCAGCTAAGAAAAAAGAGCACTGTGTTTTATCATAGCAAGAAGCCTTTGTGGAGGCCTACATGCCATGTTTTACCTCAGACTTCTTTAACTGATTTAATTTTTATCTAAATGCACATGGTATGTATGGTGGCCAAATGCTTAGCCTTCTTGCTTCAGCAACAAGGTTGGATTTCTGAGTCGACTGGATTATTCTGTGCAGTTTGCATGTGTCTGGGTGGGTTTCCGTCACATCCATCAACATGGACAATAGGTATTTTTTAAATTATTTATTTTTTGCTGTTGTTCAGTTTATAATTTTTTTGTAACTATATTCCTATGCATAATATTACAGTATTTGTAACACATTTGGCCCCACCTGCACCTTTCTCCAAAAGCCCCTTCACAACACCTCTGCCTTTGGCCCCTCAAACATTATGTAAGCATCATTACCTTGCATTAAGGATAGGCGGCATCTACACATATAAAGAAATATCGGTACTGAATAAAAATAGTGTTGGACTATACAGGTATATGCCTCTTACCACAACTATTGCAACTTCCTTTTTATATTAGGGTAATAAATAAGCCTATGTTCACTCATTCATAGACTATAAACCAAGTCCTTAGGTAAAATGTGGTACATTTTTTCCATTACTTTGCTTTCTCAGAACACATTCAAAAAGGGCTGCTTAAGTGTTTTTGTGCTAAGCTATAAACACAAACAGAGGAGGAGGGTGAAGGAGAGCATGGTGACCTCTGAACCTGAAACATTTGTTGATGTCCAAGCAGGAGTGGTGCGCAAGGCCGACTGTACCACATTCTTCACGGTACACGCGCCCATTAAAGCATTCATTAAACACAGATTAGCCCAGCGACCCACCGACAAATCTCCAGGAATTAGGCTCAAACCAGTTTCCATTGCCCCACACTCACCTGGAACAGAGAACGGAGGAGTTGGGCTGTTTTGGGGGCTCTACCCCTCGCAGAGAGCTGTCGTCTCAGGGACAGAAGTGATCAGAGACTGCTGCTTTATGTAATTATCAACAGACTAGCCACATATGGACGGGTCTCACCACTGACATAACAGGAAGTATTTATGTTGGTACAAATCTCATAATCACTTTTTTTTACAGCAGTGGTTTTCAAGTTGCACTGGTGGGAAGTTTGGCAACAAAATTGAAAAGTACTTTTACTCAAATAGAAAACTTGACACAAATTTGGGACCTAGAGCAAAACCGAAAACATTTCATCTTAATTTACACTGTAAAATCAATACTACCAATGTGGATAATGCAAACCACCATTGGAACTTGCACCACATGTTGAGAACCTCTGACTATGGGCCTGTTCCCTGGGAAACATTTAGTATTTACAGTAAAAATGGAATTTGATGTCCCTAATAATAAATAAAACAATTAAGCCATAAATATGTTGTTTACATTACCATTTTTATGGATTTACATTTGCACATAAACTACAAAACTAGACAACACAAAAAACTCACTTAAAATAACTTAATCACAGCATAGAAAATAACATAAGCTTAACAGTGTCATATACAAAGCCTAAATTTACCTTTAAACAGTACGACATATTGCATGGTGGAAGACAGCTCAGCTGTCTGTCTTTGTGTCATTGGTGCTTTTTAAGAAATGATTGTCATATTTCATGGCTGATGATTGTCACTTTTGCTGTTAACCTGCATGTATAGCCCATTTTTATTCATACCTTGACAGAATTGTTAGGTAAAATCATTTTCATAAGTCT
Organism: Odontamblyopus lacepedii; assembly: GCA_034769755.1. Taxonomy (NCBI): domain Eukaryota; kingdom Metazoa; phylum Chordata; class Actinopteri; order Gobiiformes; family Gobiidae; genus Odontamblyopus; species Odontamblyopus lacepedii. Next base: position 15,962,370 of record CM068350.1, on the reverse strand, counting down.
AATGCACCTATACTACACTTTAATTAATCAAGGACTTGTGTCCACACTTAACAAGTTCTGTGTCCAAAATGATTGAACTCTTTTCATAATGAATGGTAACCAATAAGCATTGGTATTAGCTTAAGCTTGTTGGTTACCTATGATTGTCTAATACATCCAGTCTTTCATTTCAAGTCATTAAACATATTCTTGCCTTTTCCTGTAGGCAGAATCAGAGTTCATGAAGTGATACCTCCGCTGCACTGTGGACTGGGGCTCCTCCTGGGAACATGACCCAGAGAAGATCAACACTAGCCCGGCTATGATAAGCAAGAATCCCCCTACCCATCCACAGTACAGGGCCTCACCAAACTCCCACCGGGGCACCACATCTGGGACCTTATCATCAAAGAAGTGAATGACAGCTAGGTGCGCCATATAGCAAACAGGAATGAGGCACAGTACCCCAGCTACTATTCCGAGCACCCCTCCGATTACAGTTAGAGTCCGCTTGGTCCGAACACCATCTTGGTCCTTACAGGTATTGATAATATAAAGTCCAGGTATTGAGACAAGTATCCCAAGCAAACCAGTGCCCAGAGAGGAACACATGAACATACGGGCCATTTTCAGATCACGAGAGAGTCCCAAAAGGCTGTCATAAGCTCTGCACTCCATGCCCCCCACGTCCTGAACAACGCAGGTCTCCCAAAGTCCCAAATCATAGCTCTCGACAGGTAGGAGGGCTGTAGACATGGTGAGCCACTGTGGTAGGATAGTGGTAGTCAAAGTACACAGCCAAGCACTAACAAAGAGCAGCATCCCAAGTAGTTCCATAGCACAGGTGCATGTGTCCATGTTGGGTGTAAAAAGTTTGAAGGAATTAGGCTTGAAGCTGGAGAAGCTGGAGAGGAAGACAGTCCAAGGAAGACAAGGAGTTAGCTGCTACTGGCAATACCTGAAAATTCTATCTGACTTTAAGCATTACAAGCTGGTGGGCTAAGAAACACTCAGAGAGGCACTCATCTTCTACAGCAGGGAGGAGAGAGGACCAGAGCAGCTCGAGACCCAGCCCCCTAGAGGTCCTCCTGCCAAGAATGGGCAGCAGGGGCAGAGGCACACACGACCCGGCTTGAGACAAGATCTATGTCAAATGCTTTTCCCACCAGTGCAGCCACAGCAGACGTCATCCAATACAGACCGAAGACTTCACTGGCACTTTTCATCCACATCCATGGAGTCCTACATGGGTTGACCTGATGACTTTGATTTAAACTTGCTCACACAGTCTTCATGAAGAACTTCAAATTACTTGCACACAACAGTGAAACAATTAAAATATTGTCTGTTTTGTGTTGATGCAAAGGGGACATTTGGGTTTTTAGATGTGCACTATTTAACTTTTCTGGTCAGAGCTCATCTCCATGGTGATGTTACTGTTATATGCCTGTGACCACCAGGCCAATTACAGCTCAGATCTGTGGAGAGGTGACTCCGCTCACAGTAAAAGTGCATATTTTGAATGTGTTTTTGAGCTATAAAACATGAGAAATTGAATAAAGCAAGAGCAGTTTAATGCCAAAACCCTGAATATTGGTTGAACTTCTTGGCTTTTAAAGATGCACTTAAACTTTTCTGGTGAGGAGTCTGCCACCTGAATGTTTCTATGGAGTTTATTGATTTAGCTGGAATGTTCCACAGACACGAAGGTGGTGGATCCTTTACTAAAAAGTTGAATTCATGAATTGAATGCCATTCTTTATCATGCAGGCAAAAACCTGGTATTACATGTTAAACATTAACTGATAAAGTTAAGTTTGTTAATGGGTATGTAATTTTGTGTGTCTGTTGTGCTCACTTGAAGGCTGCAGATAGAAACTAGATGCTAAATGCATACTTTTATTAACTTCATTGAATTAGTGAGCCATATACTGGAATGTAAAGGGGTTAGTGTTTCACATTGGGTTTCACAGTTAAACTGTGGAATGTAGCCTACAAATGGCCTATAAATCATTTGTAATTAGAAGCATTATCATAAAGCAGTAAAATTCCTTTTATCATTCTCTATACATTTAAGACACATGACTTAGACGTTAAATGAGAAAAATATTGTTTGCTGATCCAGTGTCTCGATAAGCCTAAATCATTCTTTAGTTTTGAATAGTTCCTTTAACTTTTCCTTTTCTTCATGTGACTGAAAATGAAACAACAGTGCGTCTTATTGTGACCGGAGCCTGTGGGAACTTCATGTGGGAGGCCGTAGATCAAAGCTGAAACATGTGAAAATATTTGGCCACGTCGTAAACACGCACACAGCGAGTTTGACATGTCACATACAGAAAAATGCACTGATAAAAATCCCGGCGCCTCCTCCAGAAAAGTGCTCAGCTGACAGTGAGGAAATCTGTGATGTCCAGAAGGGGACGCCACTGCACACTAATAGCGTGAATATTTTAGGAAATTATATTTACGAAGCAGCCAACTAGAACAGAGATAATATTTACCTTAAAGAGAAGGAATAGAGAATAGAGAAGAATAGGTCTAAAATTGTATTCTGATAGTATTATTTCATTTTATATTTTCAGGTTAGTGTAATGTGCCTTTTGACTGAAGAAGATACAGTACAGTATACCTATTAAATAAAGTAGGCCTATAACAAGTTTGCAGTCAAGACTGATCCACTAGGTGGTGTGCATGTATCGCATATCAAACCCCCAAATTAGAACCTACTGGAGTAAGTTAAGGCTATGTTGCTGACACATTTACTCAATATTTGCATTTTGTCAAATTACAAACAAGTTACTGGCACGAACATAATGGTATTGTAGGCCTGATCTAGAAGCCTAGTGTGGTTGCATGTAAGGCCCAACTGTGTTCCGTCTTAACTGGTTAAACTTTCCCCCTTTCATGAGGCACGTCCCTTTTCACACAATATTCTATACTGACGTGTGCTTCTTTGTCAGTATGTCAAATCAACTTTGTATCTGCATAAGTAAGTTTTAATAATCGCGGGGCGCGCAGAAGTCTCCCCATTGGACAGGCGGCAGGCTCCGTCTACGTCCGACTCTTTATGCAAATCCGCTCCAGCCGAATATGGACACGGAGGAATGAAATATGGTGGAGGAGGCGAACATGGACGACCGAGGACCGTGAGAGCGCTGGAAGTTCGTTACCAGAAAAGTGGATGTATCTCCGAGGGGACTTTCTCAGTACACAAACTTTAGTGGAAACTTTACGCACGGGACATTTTTACTTGTTACGGAGCAGAGCGGCGAGGCGGCGGAGTGTTGTTATGCGGTGAAGAGGAGCGACTTTTCGGGGGGATAAAAAGCAGGGCAGGGGGCTCACCATCCCGACGCTATGCCGTGGTTGAGCGGCGGAAAGCGGAGAGAGAGCTCGGAGCTGCCGCTGCCCGCAGGCTGGGAGGAAGCCCGGGACTACGACGGAAGAGTGTTTTTTATCGACCACAACACACGGCAAACTTCATGGATAGACCCCAGAGATAGGTATGCAATGCAACCAGGCCCCGAGTGCTGTCAAAAGTTAATTCAACTAGTAAAACATTTGGAGGAGATGCCAGGGAGCAGAGAGGGAGTGGAGGGGGCAGCATAGTGGCACGTATGTCTGTTGTTTTGTTTATCACGGAGACGGGAGGCAGCAATGTCCTCGGCTCATTTTAAAATGTTACAGTGTTGTGTTGAAGTTGTAGAGAGGCAGGAGGAGATGAATCAGCTGAGATTGGCCTCCACCTCTTGAGCGGTTCCCACAGACACACGGGATGTAACGCCCAGGTCACCCACTGAGCTGCTGCCACTAATACTAATACTATTCTTTCTTACATTGCACTGTTATTACAACCAGAGTGGCGCTAACGGTGCTGGCAATACAAACAATATTTTTCCCAATTTTCCTTGGGCCATAGCCTTTCACAACAGGTTTTTGATCCAAAAGGCTACCCAAGTTGGACACAAGTAAACATTAACCAAAAGTGCAAAACTAAATGCAAAACTTAAAAATGTTATACCACAAAAGCGCGAAACTTGTTGAACCATTTGCAGATGATATTATAACAGTTGTATTAGGTGCGTATGATTTTTAATAATAACCCACAGGATCATGCATTAAATGACAAATTAGTCATTGGAAGTATGTATTTTATGTTCAAGAAGGCTTTAAAATCTGACATCTTTGTGGCCTTGTATACACATCCTACATCTACTTACTCTGTACTACTGCATGTTGTAAATGTCAAAGTTATGGCCCATCACATGAGCTCATCTTTTGGAGTAATCTGAAGAGGCAACTTGATGTCTGTGTTAAAGGCATCTGTGTTTATGACTGGAGTGACCTGTACATTCCTACTTAACAGAGTGGACTATTATTGTCCGGCCTTACCATACAACAACATAGGCCTACATATGCATAAGGAGTAACATTACATTTTAGCTTTAGGTTTAGGTTAGTTTATTTTGACTTTTGTTGTTTTTGTGGCACATTGGGCTGCCATTTATGTACCAAAAATCTGTGTAAAGCTCTTCCCAAAAATATCTTGGCAGTGGACATCCTCCATTTATTTAAATTTAACTAAAGTAATTTTTATAATGATAATATTGTAATATAAAAATTACACTAAATTGGCCAGGATAATAATAAAAAAGCCAAAATTGGGAACAAAGACAGGACTAAACATTCCAATGTTCTAAAACTAGTTCAGACCCGGTCTAAACCAGGTCAAAATCCAGGTATAAACAGGACCAAAGCAAGTGTAAACCAGAAAAATATCAGGTCTGAACCAGGACAAAGCTAAAACTTAATCGGATCAAATCTATGTCTTTCATTAGCACATAGTTTTTGCTTTCAATCTAATTTAACACTTAACAATTTAAGATTACCCCTTTATACCATCAGAAAAATGTGTCACTAATATCTGCACTGACAGTCCCTGTGCCTCAGTTTATAAAACACACAGCTCTACTTTGACAGTCGACAACAGTTTGACAGTACATTTAAAACTCCAACTCCCATGATTCCTTGTGAAAATATGTCAGGAATGCTAGCTGGGCCACTGGGAAAGCTGCAAGGATGTGCTTTTGTGGGGCGACTGGGATTTGACTAACTCAATCTGGCTTTCAACGCGGACTTTGAGAGATTAATGGGAATTATAGTGTTGCATTTAAATTCAGAGTATTGTTAGACTATGTGAAACTTTACACTGTACAGTCCAGTTTTTTAGTTTCATCTGATTCAAGCTGAGAGAATGCATGTATCTTGATGATAAGCCAAACCTGGTTTCCTTTCATTGCAGTGTGTTTTTGCATTGTTAAGTTGATCTGCAGACATGGAAGTTTAGCAACAGAAAAATTCAATTCTGTCAAAAGCAGCTTCTTCAGTTCTGGGGTGCTGAAGAAACCTGGGGATGAACAGAGAAACTGTAGACTGTAGTGTTTTGCAACTTAAAGGAGACCCTATCTTTCAGCCATATAACAATACACCCAATATAACATTTGGAATATAAGAAATGTAATGTAATGTAATATAATACTAATAAACCAAAATAAGATCAGTTTACAACAATGTTCCAATAGTACTTTTTCCACTTAACTTTGAGCACATTCTAACTTTTGTCTCTTTGTGCTATGATTTATGGTTTATCTCATCTAGAGGACTTTCATCACCTGAGCCTCTTCCTTTTGTATAGATAAACTGTTTGCATGTCACTGAAGCATGAGGGGAATTGTAGGAGTCTTTTTACACAGAAACTGAAATGATTGTAGCTTGGTATCTACCACGTGATGTGGTCGGGACGCCTACACCGCGAGTTAGTGCAATGTTCCGCAGCTTTAGAGGAGCCCGAGCATGGAGCTTGTCACCTGATCAAATACTACTGATAGTTGGAATAGCTTTATGTTGCTGTGGCCTAGATTAGACAAATACACAGCTTCCTCTATGTACAAGAAGGGCTGTGTGTACCAGATATCACAGTGTTTTATTGCTGTTTTTCCTTTAGGTGCTTCATTGATCAATAGGGTTGTACAGAACAAAAAATTGATTAGTGATGTAATTATTTTACTGGGGTTTTAAAGATTTATATGGACATCAGAAAGGAGAGTGTGTGTGGAGTGAGCTAGCAAGAGTTTAATCTAATCTAATCTACCTTTTTACAAGACATTAAGACATTGTTTAGTACTTCTCACATTTTATAAGTGCAGTTTGGGTAATATGTTTGGTCAGATCATAGACATACTAGTAGTTTTGAGAGCTTACCATACACCCCCTTTTAGGCCTGGGCAATATTTGGATAGAAAACAAAATGTGATCTGACAGTAATGCTATTTCAGTCAAATCGTTATTCAGTGCTTTTCTATTTAATTATGCATTTCTACAAACCCTTTTTCCATCCACTCCTCATACTGGTCAGCTTCCATCATGCTCTGAGTGAGTGACAGGTGGATTTAACCAATCGCAGATAAGTGTAAACTCTCAGAAGAAGAAATGGCAATGTAGTAATTTATATGAATCGTAATTGGACATATACACTTTTTTAGAGTAGTGCTCCCCCCTACTTCCTTTAGTTGACTAATGTCTACACAGGGCATGTTTTTAATGGTAATAATAGTAGTAGCATAGTTTACACACTCCAGTGTAACCAAATTCGGATTCTCAAATCTAATGAAGATTAAATTATGAGGATATTACTGTTTTTGCTGTCATTTTATTACTATTTATCAAACAATTTCTTTGATTAGCAATATGATTATTTCTTTGATTAGCAATTTGATTATTTTAATGAATGAATTAATTAGTAGGAATAAATAAGTGGATAAGAAGGAGCTGAATTGACTTCAGTCTTGAGTCCACTACGTATTTGGTTTGTTGGTTATCTTAAGGTTCTAGTTCATGTGTGGTAAGATCTAAGACTGAACTAAACCATGATATTTGTGTGGTTGCTGAGTCCCCACCTGACGCTCCTCAGACAAAGGCCCAGTTTGTGTGTATGTCCTGAAGCGTCCTTGTACCCCCTGAGCCCAGGTACCCCTGTCCCATGACGAGGGGTGTGGACCTGCCCAGGGGGGTGTCTGTGACCGGCCTCATGTCTGCTGACCCACAGGGGGCGTGTCCCACAGGATTATACTCTAATCACTTAAACACTGGTACCATTCACCTACAGCCTGGAACAGCACATAGCCACTATAAGCAATGGGCCTGTCTAAACAAACCAAGGGGGATTTTATAATCATTATCTTTCCTTTGACAAAGACAGCACAGCTGCACAATTTGGGGATAAAATCTAATTGTATTTTTTTCTGGAAGTATTGTGTTTATGATTAAATTTGCATTTATTGCACATTGTGCAACAACTCTCCGGGAGCATTAACAGAAGACTGATAAACTAACACTAGAATCCCATGCATTTCAGAACATGTTTGTAGAGCTCTGAGTTACAGCTATGCCTAAATATTTGCAGCCCTTGCAATTTGATGATTGTGCCAACTCAAATTGTGACATATTTTGCAGCCCTAGTGTGGAGAGACATTGGTGTAACCTTGTATGCAATATACTCAGTTCTGTTCACAAATTTGAACCATATAGTTAAACCTTTAGATTTTGGACAATGTTGAAATAGAAATCTCAATAGCTGTAGTTAAACTGTTTTCTTCAAGTAATTTCAAACCAGCTGCAGTCTAGTCTGAACAGGTAAACATATGTTGTCTTCTGTTGTTTGAGTGTTAGTGGACATTGGACAGGGATTCCTTGAGGACAGCCCCGGTCCTGAAGCAGATAAGCGCTTCATTGCTGTGTGTTTTTTGCTGTGGTGGTATGACTGTTATGTCAGGCATGCCTCCGCTAATGCCCAGGGGCTGAGTGTGCGCTCGCGGCCCCAGACACAGCAGCCGAACAGGGGGAAGTTCCCACGTGTCTTCCCCCCTTTCTGCTCCGGAGCCCTCCTTTATTAGCTCTGTTATGCAACACCCATAGCCCGGCCTGCTGCTCAGCAAAGGGGGCTCTTTATATTTGGGCACAAAGCAAAACAAATTCAATTATTCTGGAAAGAGCGAGCCGTGTTTCCAGCATGGAGAGGTTATTCACATGAACAGGACCCCGCTGGCATTCTGCTTCCCCAGTGCTTTCTTTATGTTACCTCTTTTTGTCTTTCGGAGCAGGGGGCTGGTGAACATGCCATCGCTTGATCCTGTGTCATTTGGCCTCTGTGTCTTTTAAACAAATGGACAGTATGTTTAAGGCCTGTTTCTGCTGCTGGTGGGGCGGCTCCTCCACTGATCTGAACACTAAAGCACAGAGGACTAAACATGACCCTGATTTTCGACGTTTTGTAATATTGTGTATCGTACCATGCATGATGAATACACACAGAATTTGTTTTTTTTTTTTAAATCTCACACTGATCTTAAAACAAATATTGACATGTGCCATTCTGGTCACTAGCACTGGCTCCATTGCACCTTCACTTTTCCTGTCAGTTTGTGTGGAGGGCTCTCAAACAGGACATGCCGACCTCCAGCTGTTTGTTGTGTTTTTGTTAATATACTTTGATTTTGGAAACAAAGTGCCTTCACCTTTCACCCAACTGACACTCCTTGTAGTTTAACAGTACTAGAGGAAATTAAGTAGTTCAACCGACATTTAATTGATTAATGTAACATGTTTAAGGTATGAAGTGAAATTTGCTGGTTTAATGCTGCATTCTATTAAATGTCTAGTCGATAAATCCATATCCATATCCAAATGCAATCCATTGCAACAGTTGGGGAAAATATGGATGGCCGAGAAAGTTTAATGTAACGTCAGGTCTATCACTACCTACCACTACCGCTAATAAATATAGTCTGTTAGCTAACGTTAGCTATCTGTATCTCAATTATAGCAGTTTGACTATTACAAGTTTTAGAAAAAAAACTTCTGTCTACTGTGCTGTGATGTAAATCCAACTGACTCGGTCTTCACTGAACCAGCCCGAGTTTGTGTTTCGGAACCCCGATTTGATTGACCGTTCCATTGCACTTTCCTCGAGGTGGAGGTTGGTTTTCCACATCACAATTCTTGTGATAAAGAATTGTATTTTTCATCACAGATAATGTTCAGTCTGTTTATAGCCCTGATAACAACAATTGATAATTGGTCTAGTCTTAGTGAATAATCAATCTTAGTCTTGATTAGTGACATCTCAGCAATACTTAAGTCTGTCTGTTGTTTGTGGGAACAGAAATGTTACGCACTATGCACCGGCCCTCAGACCTCTCTCAATTTCCTCTCTTTCTCTCTGTTTCTCTCTCCATTCCACCTCTTTCTTTCTCTTTCTCCTTCTCTCTTCCCCTCTCTTGTGTCCATATTGTGCAGAGAGCAACCTAAACAGGACATGCCAACCTCAAGCTGTTGGCCACCATTGTTTTTGCTGCTTTCTGCTCCATTCTTCATGCATTTAGAGAGGAAGAGGAGGCCAGTCTGTGACACTGGCTCTTCTAGTGTGCTTGACTTTCTCGATGGAGTTTTCTGTCATCACAGTTTGAGCTCAGGGCCAGGGAGCTGCTGACTCAGGAGCCTAATTGCACATGTTTAAGTTTTAATGTGCTGTATCTGCAAATGAGTGCTGTGAAACACTGCACTTAACCAAGCTGTTTACTGTTAAGAGGAGGGTCAGCCAATCTGATTCATGATAAACCAATAAAAACTTCTACCAGTGACAATTTTTTAACAAGGTTGTTAAAACTTTTTCAGTGATGACAGTCAGATTATATTTTCCGTCAGAAATATGCTAAAATGTCTCTGTAAATGTCTTGACTAGGGTTTAAGTATCACTCATATATGATTTGAATGGGTTGTTTTAATCCATTTATTTTGCAGCTCATAGAATTTTGGAATATTACAGACAATATATATACACATTTCCTCACATATAGCCCATTCACCCAAGTTCATGTTTGACTTTGAATGGCATATGTATATATTTTTAAATATTTTGCCATTATTAAACAACATTCACTTAAAAATTATGAGTTATGAGTTAACTGTTATAAATGATCAAGAGTACTACTAGTTAGTGCAATAAAAAAATACAGTCTGTGGGTATCACACTGTACTCCTTGTGCCAACTAAAGTCTGGGTGAATGCAGATGACTGAATATTACTAAGTGACTCAAATATTGAAACATTTAGTGCCCAGTCATGGATTCAGAGTAGGGTATTTCATTGAGCAGTGTATCTTGATATCTTAAAAGCAATAAAGAAGCAATTTGTTCACTCTGGCATATGTATGTACTTTTGGCTTTGTTTTGGTTCACACAGGAGAGAAAGGCAGGATATCTGGGAGAGAATGCACTAAATTGTTCATTCAGGAAACCCACCAATGGAGTAAAGTACATGCAGAATAAATACTACACACTAAAACTTTCAGCACTGATGTTTTTGTTTTTGTTACCTTCATTTACCATTCGCATTATGCAATTTTTTAATATTGTAGTTAAATATGTTTACCTTTAATTTGCCTACATTTGTCCTTATCTTTAATATTTCTAATGTTTTTTGTTATTCTGCATGTTCTTGTACTTTTGTGCTGTACACATTAGGTATGTATTTTATTGGGATTATAATGATATATATGCAAAACAGTAGAACCGATAAAGCATGGAATTAGTTTGTATGAGTTTTGAGAGTGACTGGATTGTTTAATTTGCTTGCTGTTAACTAGTACATAGTAGTTTTTGCATAAGAGCCTAATCATTTTGAGAACTTTTGCCACATGTCCCCCTTTAGTTGATTATCTATGCACTGAGCATTTATTCAAACAATAATTTCTTTAGTTGACTACAGTCTTATAGTACAGTAATTAGTGAAACTTTTCACATTTTCACATTTTCACATTCATCTTCTGCTTTTTCCATTAGGGTTTCTAGAACATCAAGTTATACATTTTTCAAGATACAGTATTTCCCAAAGACACAGTATTTCCCAAAACTGACAACCCACTCTGGTCAGCTCAGTTAAATAAAAGTTTGACTGATGGTCCTCTTGAGTGGTGCTGACCCCACATCATTCCACTCCCATTGGGACAAGCCCATCCCAGACGTCCCAGACCGACTAAAAGTGTTCAGCGATGGAGGGGCCAGCTACTTATAGGACCCTATTTCTATGAGATTCAACACATAATGTCTGCAGGGCAGCTGCTCCCGTGGCCCTCCCTAAAGGCTGAACAGGAGTCACATTCCTCCCAAAGTTGTTTTCTTTTTTAACTCAGAAAGGAATTTTTAGACCAACGACACTTGTGGCCTCTTTTCTCTGTCAGTGACCAGTAACAAACAAACTGTGAGAATGAAGGCACAGGCTGTTTCAGTTATGGTTGAAGAGACAGTAGTTCAGGTAAAAATATTGTTGTGGTAAAAAGGACATGCTTTATGCTTCTGGTATATTACTGAAAGATAACATAAGTGGATAATCGTTTTACATCTTGTTTATTGTGAACCACAATATTGATCTAAAACAGCTTAATAATAGAGTGGAATGATAGAATTTACTTCCTGTTTTAAACTGCAGAGCTGAGAAGGGGAATTTCACTCTAGAAATTAGCAGATACAGGATTACTCAAACATACATAAATTAATCAAAAGTTACTGATGAGGGAAAACATTATAACATTATTATGTGATAATGGCCACTGATAATGGTTATGCACACATAAATGTTGAGTTTGCATATTATTTCTCCTTTAAGCACCCCACAGAATCATCCCTTCAGAAAATGTTAAGCCAGGGAAGTTTTCACAGAGTTGTATATTGAAACATATTTGAAACAGAGGGCCACAGACTGGTGGTCACTACATTGAGCCTTTCAGAATGAGTGCATTTAGCGTCATTTTGACAGAGCTACTGTACTTTTAATGACGTACATTTTAGGTCTTCATCACAATACACTGAGGTTATAGAGGTAGAACAAACCTACTGTAAAATGTACAGTTTATCATCATTTGGCCTAATTCAACAGGAGCCTTGAGGGTTAACAACATTTGGTCTGAGGGCTGCCATAGGTTGAACACCCCTGTATTAAGCAACATGGGATATGCTTATTGCTATTGATAATTATTACAAAATCTACAACTGCTTATAATACTGCTACTATGGCAATTACTGCAATAGCCATGTCTGTCCTGTTTGGAAATTGGGTTATTTGTCCCGTGGGCTATCACAACTACCTTGGTATGTATGAATGTGTCAGTCAAAAATTAAATGACATTTGGAGTTGACTAAATATTTTCAATCTTTCTTTCCCACACTGAGTTTTGTTTATTTTTCTAGTTTACACTAAAAACAAAATAGAAGAGCAATGGGGCATAACTTTACAGTGTCAGTATGTTATCTGCTGCATGTCATTTCATTTGTCATTTTAGGTAATTATTGTCATGTTGAGGTCAAGGGTCAAGCCCTGGTTGGTTTCTGTAGGCTTCAGCAGCTTGGATAATAATACTGGAGCAGACAGATCAATCTGTGATTTTGCAAAGGAAGTTAAGCTACATTAGTCTGTGGTTTATTTATACATGAGGTTTATGCAGTGTATTAAGGTTAAAAATATTCTTTATTGTCTGTCCTGTTTGGAAGTCTGTCCTTTGATTTAACCCATCCTTCAATGCCAGGTGACCTGTCAAGAGTCATTTATGACAGCAGAGGAGTGCTTGGAACCCATCTCCAGATCTAATTCTACTTGTTTTATGCAGATTATTATTATACATACATACAGTAAAATGTAGTGCAAGGTTGTTTCTAAATTTTTAAAATTTTCAACATATTTTTTAATGTGTGTGGTTAGTAATTGTTTTCAGAACCCAGAGTATGGTAATGTCAGACTTATTTGGGAGACATGACATTTGTCAGAATCATTTTTATATTTTCTTAAGAAATATTTGATATCATGTAGCGTATTTAAACAATGTTACCACTGTGCTAAATTGTACTCATTACTGTTTTGTGAGGATGTTAACATTGCTAACATTGCTAAAGTAGCACATTGCAAAGTGTATCAAATAAGCACTTCCTCAACTGCAGTTTTGAAGTTCAGTTAGCTGTCATTCAAGCTGCACAAAACTTAAATAAGACAAAAACATGTACTGGCATTTAGTTTTCTACTAGAATAACTGTCTGCTACTCTACTCTACTCTGCATATGTACCTAATCATCATCCATTTAAAGTATGCCCACAGTAACAGATGCAGTTTATTAATGAAAATGTTTATTGATGGTCACAGGGCTTGGTCTTGTGCTGGGATGTGTGGAGCAGACAGGGGGCACATGCCTTTCCCATGGAGCCAGGGCAGTGCAGCCGTCACTGGGCAAAACGTCTCCTCCACTCAGAAATACCCCATGGACCCACAGATTATTCTTGAATTAGCCAATGTCTTTAACCCTAAATATACTGTTCTGTGTATAGAGAGCGTATGTTGGGAAGGGGCCCACAGCTGGACATGCCTCTCATTCTGTCAGCCTCTTTTTGTATTTCACGTCTCTGTCTTATTTTGGAGTTCTCTGATTGAAAGAGGATCTCTCTGAACATTTTGGGATAATTCACTTTTGTCATTAATAACTTGCATATGTTACTTTAATACTTCAACTGGAATTATATTGTAGGACTGTATGATTGTTTTAAAGTGCATTGCCTTTAGAACTTGCTTTTATAGATCTAGGGTTACCTAAAAATTAACTATTATTATTAATATTTTGCTGTCTGCAGATAATAATGTTAAGAAAATATTTGTACAGCAAAATTATATACTTAAAAATATAAGTAATTGTTAGGGTTACTTACTGCTGATTTATTGACTATTGAAAATTGCTATTTCTGTTTATTGGTGGTTCTCAAACATTTCCTTTTATCTTTTTGTGTACCACAATATGGTCTCTGATAGGATACTAAGAGACTAAGGCTAAAAGTGGTCAAAATAAGAAGTAGGACAATGACTATAGGAAGCCTGTGGTATATTATTGTACATATAGGTTATTTATGATACAGTCATAATTTAGACTTTTTGCTACTGTTTGCTTGTATATCATGATCACAAGGTAGAGGTTTTATGGTCCTCCATAAATCATTACCACCACATCAGAGAAGGGTAAAACTGAACCATGTTGAGGTGGTAGTAAGGGCTCTATTAGTTTCTCTAAAATAGGAGTTTGTGAACAAAAATCTGTGATGTAGTTGATAGTGATATAGCTCCACTGAAAATAATTCTCTTTCCACATTTACGATTTTCCTGGATTCATGGTTAATGTGGCATAACTTATATTCCATAGATGTATTCATTCATTTCATAAATCAATAATAAATGAAATTACATAAATAATTTTGATGTTGTTAGGTCCATATGAAAATATATGTATTTCCTTGTTTTTCAACTGGATCCAGAAACTCAGGATTGTCTGGGGTAGTCCGTCTCAATCTCTTTTCCCACTGTACTCTCACTTTGCTAAAATCTATGAGCTGCCATATTTTCTCTCTTTAGGTCAAAGTTCAACACAGGCTTTAAATGCTAATGTCACAAGACTTTCTGTCCAGCACCTCCTGTCTCTTCCACTATATTTTACAACTCCGGTGACTGAATATGGCATAAATCAATAATTCTTTACAGATGAAAATATTTTTTGACTGCACCTTTTATGTCTTTATGGCCTTTCTGGTGATTTTCTCATAAACATGACAGCTCTGATACGGCTGGCTTGTCTGTAAGTGGTTTTTAAGTATTTTGAAAAGTGGAGGGCGTCTGAATGTTTGTTGATCCTCTGCAAACATTGAAGTGAGCAGGCAGCGTGTCTCTATTTGCTTTGTTGCTCTGTTTGGAAATTCTTAGTCAATTGTATTTAGGTAGCAGTCCCATTTTAATTTTTCTAAGCCTTCAAAAGAAACACAAATTACAGTATAGTACAAAACATTTAAATTTTAATTCAGAAAGAACTCTACACAAACAGTGATAATTGAAATGTTAGAACTGTTTTTCCCACTTGGTGAAACTGCAGTGTTGGAAAACTGCAGAAACATCAGCAATACAATAAGGAAGCCAGAAAGTCATAAAATATGATCTAAATAGAGATCAAAATATGCACATTTAATAAATACAGCTAAATAAACTAAAACTACTGTGTAGTTGTATATGGACAACAATACATTCCTGTTAAAGTATACTACAGTTATTGCACTCATAAATGATACAGTGTGCATTTCGGTGATATTATCACAGTGTGATTCAGTGATCCTGGTTGCTTGTATCAATGTTGGCAAATAAATACTTTCCAACAGTAACTTCCAAAAGAAGTAAAATATACATTATGGACAATGTAAATAGAGGAAGCAAACTATGAGCACCAGCTGAAGCTTTGAAAATCACAGATGGAGTCTATGAGTAATCACATAGTTGTTTTTTGAACTTTTATCAAGTGTATTTTTTGTGGTGTTGAAGCATGTCTTTAGTGACAGTTTGCGGAGCACTGCTGCTTCAGTGGGAGGAATGTGTGAAAGATTTGAGCTGCTCATTGTCCACATACCTCAGCCCCAGCAGACCGGTCTCTGTCATTTTCAGCTGCACTGGGTCACTGTGGTCACAGGTCTTTAACTATGCTTGAATCTTGAATCTTGAATCTTGAATGCTTCTGGGACCGCCAGTGTGATCTGCTATCAACAAAACCAAAAACCATCGCTAATATGTCAATAGAGCTATGTACAAAACCTGGGGGGTAAAGAATAAGCACAGTTACATAACACAAGTACGCTGTTCAAAAAAATTAAACGAACACTTTGAAAACACATCAGAGCTCAATGTGAAAAATAAATATGCTGGAAATCTATACAAATATGGACACCGCAATGACTTGGGAACAAAAAGATGCCACCTCTTTTAATTGAAATAACATTTTCAGTCTTCAGAGGACATAAGTTTATAGGCACCCTGAAAATCAAAGTGAAATAATGATGTGGCAGGCTAGTCAATTTTGCCAAAATTTAATTTTTGCAACTCAAAATGCTTCTCACTCTCTTGTGTGGTCCCCTTGTGCTTGCGTGCATGTTTGACAACATCGTGTCATGCTCCGAATGAGATGACGGATGGTGTCTTGTGGGATGTCATCCCAGATCTGTGTAATTCCTTCTTCTTCCAGGTTCTGCCTGCAGACTCTTGCCACATGTGGAACCCAGGACCTACTGCACAGTGTAGGGTCTGACAATGGGTTCAAATATTTCATCCCGATACCTAATGGAAGTCAGACTAGTGTTTTCTAGCCCACAGAGGTCTGTGTGTCCCTCCATGGACCGCTCATGCTGAACTATGTTGCAGGCAGTGTTCTCCTTGTTTTTCCAGACTCTTTCACATCTGTCACAGGTGCTCAGGGTGAACCTGCTCTTATCTGTGAAAAGCACAGGGCATCAGTGGAAGACTTGCCATTTCTGGTGTTTCTAGCAACTGCCACTGGAGCTCCAGGGTGCTGCAGTGAGCACAAAGCCCACTACAGGATGTGGCGCCCTCAAGCCTCTCTCATGAAGTCTGTTTCTGATTGTTTGGGCAGAGACTTTTACACAAGTGTCCCTCTGGAGGTCATTCTGGAGGGGATTGGCAGTGCTCAACCTGTTCCTCCTTACACAAAGGAGCAGATATGGGTCCTTTTGTTCCTAAGACATTGCCCTGTCCAGATTTGATAGATATCCAACATATATTTTTTCCAGATTTCATGTGTTTTCAAAGTGTTCCTTTAATTTTTTTTGAGTGGTATATTTGTTCAAAGAAAATGTACTGCACAAAATGTTAGTGTTAACTGCTTCCAAATGAGAAGAGTGACATAAATAATGTTAATGAATCTTCCCTTGGAGCACTGAGGCAAAATTGAGTATCTCTGACAGAAAGTTGATTTTTTGTTTCTCATTTTTCCAGGATTACAAAGCCACTGACGTTCGCTGACTGTGTCGGGGATGAGCTGCCTCTTGGGTGGGAGGAGGTTTACGATCAGCAAGTCGGAGTCTACTACATCGACCACATCAACAGTGAGGAACTATTCACATTGAGAAAACTACAACAACTTTTTAATTTCATGGTGCACTATGCAATGTTTCTGGTGGAAGGAATCACACAAACTTGTCTCTATAAAAATGTTATCTCTTTGCCTGAAATGTTCCACAGTATTGCATTAAACTTATCTGTCTGTCTTGCATGTATTCAATTGAAAAAACTGAAAATGAAACTGAAAAAACATGCATTCTTGTTGTGAGTAGGGTTACTTCTCCGCAGACCTGACCTGTTACTTGGTGATGGCACTTCCTTTTCTTCTTGAAAACAGATCAATTTAAAGCCATGTTGTGGAACATTTTAGACAATAATAACACCTCCATGTAGACAAACTGAACTGAACCCTCCACTAGAAAAAGTTACAAAATGCACTTTTAACCCACAGAACGGGTTGATTTATTGCTATTTTTATATGTGTGTGTTTTATATTTTTTACACATTTTAGAGTAAGTTTTTTTGAGTCTACCGGCTGTTCTCCATGGAATCTCTTTGCCTAAGTTATCTCTTTGTTCTAAATGTTTAAAAAAAAGCAGCTATCTTCATGGAGACAAGCAGGCTCCACCAGAAAAGTTCAAATAGTGTACCTTGATTCTGTTACACGCTGTCTCTTTCTGGAACTAATAAAACATTTTGATTTGATCATATCTCTGTTTGTTTATCTTGCTGACAGAAACTACCCAGATAGAGAACCCGCGCACACAATGGCGACAGGAGCAGGAGCGCATGCTGAAGGAGTACCTGGTGGTGGCCCAGGAGGCGCTAGAGGCCAAGAAGGAGATGTACCAGATCAAGCAGCAGCGACTGGAGCTGGCCCAGCAGGAGATGCTACTGTTCAGGGAGCTCTCCGAGGACAACCGCTCACTCACCAGCAGTAAGACTTTGGCAACCACATCTCAAGACCTTGGTCAAGGTCAAAATTGTGGCTCATATACTCGCTATTCAAAGCACCACTACAGGAAATAGAAAACACTGTTTCATCTATACTGGATTAGCGTTTCTCAATATACAGAAAGATGGGTGTAAACCAAATTAATTAGACTAAACTTGTTGCACTTAGTTCATTAGCCAGTTAACTATTTATGCACTGGCACAGTTGGTTAGTGCTTATTCTAAGGTAGATAGTTTATAATACCATATGCATGAGTGAACAGGACTCATAGCTAAAATCTGTCTATTGACATTAATTGCTATTTGGTTATGATTGTAAATTAGTGTTTCAAAATTTTTAACCCTATTTTGATAGTACATTTAGTTTTTTAAATGTTATCATGTGGTTATACTGCTTCTTAAAGGAATTAAGAGGTATTGATACCTGGACAAATAATGATCTGGTTTTGATTCTAAATGTTGTATAATTTTTTGACATATGATGATTACATCATTACATAATAACTTTGTAAATACTCATTTTGGTCTTTCTATGAACATCAAAGAGCCATCTACGTCAACTCACTGATCTCCGATGACCCTAAACGTCTGTATTATTTACTCTAAAATCCCTGAGCAATGGTGGTGTTCCCCTGAGGAGCCGCTGGTGTCAGATCTAAAGAAAATCCCCCAAAACCCTCAAAGACCCGTCCAGTCTGTGTCCAGTTCCACCCAGTTCCCTCCAGGTCCCCTCACCTCACACCTGTCCCACACAGATACAGGGTCCAGGGTCTTTGAAAACGTGACCTCTTCACCTTTGAACTAAGGCTGCAATGAATGTGGAGCTATAGTTATAGTGATATCAGCAGATCTGCATCGAAAGAAATGTAATAATAATAACTTAATAATAATAAAGGAGTACTGACATTTTACATATTTAGCAGTAATTTACTTCCATGGGGATTGTTTTGGTCTTGTCTGTTTTGACAGTCTTAAATGAAATATATATTGTAATACTTGGTTAGTTACTTAGTTTGGTCCAATATCAATATATCATTATAATAATAATGCTTCAGTTTTATACAGCGCTTTTCAGGACACTCAAAGACGCTTTACAGAGCATTATTCATTCACTCCAGACCCGGTGGTGGTAAACTACTATTGTAGCCACAGCTGCCCTGGGGCAGACTGACGGAAGCAAGGCTGCCAATCTGCACCATCGGCCTCTCCGACCACCACCACCATTCATGCACACACCAATTTCATACTAGGCATTGTGGGTGCTGTGCCTTGCCTAAGGACACCAACAGTTTTTGTGACTGGCGCCCCACTGTGGCACCTGGAATTCCCAGTGGTCTCCCATCCAAGTACTAACCAGGCCCGGCCCTGCTTAGCTTCTGAGCTCTGACGGGATCAGGCTTTGACAAGCCGGTATGGCCACATCTATATATATATAGATGTCTATATATGTATAGATATATATATCTATATTATCTTTACATAAAGTATTGTTACAGTATTACAGTAAATTTAAAACTAACTTTAAAACTAAACCAGGACAAAATAACAAGTGAACATTTTCACTAGTTTTATTTGGTCACAAATCCTGGACAATAATTCTAGCAGTGCGTGGGAGACCAGAATCTTCCTTCAAAACATTTGTTAGTTACTTCAGTTATTAGTTAATACTAATAGTTTCTAAAAGTAATTGCATTTGTTGATAGTCAAAAACAATACATTATATCTTGACGGCCGTAGTAAAAATGACAAGTATCATGTAGTCAATGCATAGTTATTTTCATATTGTTTCAACTAAATACTATGCTTTGCTCTGCTCACAGCTCACTCTAGCTCCTCGTCGAATGCGAAATACGACCCTGACCAAATCAAACTGGAAGTGGCTTGTAGACGCGAGCGGGTAAGTCATTATGAGACAGAACAATGGGCTTTGGTGAGGGGCCGAGTAGAGCGGAGCAGGGGCCCGGGTGTGGCCCCTACAGGATACTGAGGCTCTGTCCCGGGACCCCGTGAGGATGAGGTCATCAACAGGCAGAGGCTATAGTGACTAACACAGCGCCAACTGGGACATGCTTGTGGGGTACCACACTCATCCAAGGACTCCTCTGATTGGCTGTTTTCTGATTCTTGAATGTGGTGATGTTACACTCTCAGATGGGGCACGAGTAATATAAATAGTATTTTGATTAGAAATATCCAAAAGGTAAATCAGCAAATGTTGATCCTTAGCATGATTATAAATCTATAAACCTGATGCATTCAGTTAAACAGAATATTGCGATGTCACCTGACCCACAGATGGACTGGTCATTTTAGTAGTTTCAGTGTTTCATCTGTAGTTACCCTATAGCTGATTTGTCCCATTTTGTCTTTAAATAATATTTTACTTAACCACCTACATTTGTTGCTGAACTCAGACTAAACCAGGTCAAAAGCCTTGCAGCTAATATCATTGTGCAATCACATTGTGTTTATTTTCTGAACCAAAACGTCAGACATGGATAGATAACCCCCAGTGCTTGACATGACAAAAATGCATGATTCAGCCTTGTGTAGGTTTGAACTGTTAAAGCTTGTAGGAGGGCCCTGTCAGCCCTCTCAGTTCTTATGGGGGGGATGGTACACGATACTCGATGAAACATTGTTTGGATGCAAACGTTACACACAGAGAAGACCGCACCGTGATCCAACAGTCTTTCATATGACCTAAAACTGAAACAAAACCATATGTACAAATTATGTCATAAAACATTTATTATTATTTTGCTATGTGCAACATTACTGCATATTTTGTATATTTAACATGGCCAAATATGACCAGTAATTTTATATACATATATGTATATATATATCTATATACACACACACACACACACACACACATATATATAAAGTATTACAATTAAATAATACAGTAGAAAGCATTTTATCCCATTTTCACAACAACAAAAAATAATAGCAATCTTTTCTTTGTCTCTGCTATGAGTGATTGGTCAATATGTTTAGTGCATGTATTAAATCCTGAAGTTAGCTTAATTTGTAGCCAGTTTGAGAGGTTGTGCATGTCCTTGTTCACTCTTGCCCCCCTCCAAGACTCCGTACATTCCAGCGTACTGTGAATAATGATGACTCAGCTCTGCACAGAGAGGACTCTATTGTAACCCTGTGCTCTGTGTCCCGGCAGCTGTCCCGACTGAAGCATGAGCTGGCCCAGGTGAAGCAGGAGCTGCAGTTTAAGGAGATGGGAGTGGAGACGCTGCAGGAGTGAGTGTCCTGGGACCACCCTTCCTCTCTGGGCCCGTCCTCTCCGCTTGGCCCCCTGCTCCAACCCACACCTTTTCCTATTCCACTTCCTATTTAATCATTCCTTTGTTTCAGCACTTTTACTTTACATAATCCAGGGTAACACTGCATGGGGCTGGATTGTATAACAAAAAAGCAAAATTAGACCTTATTTTCAATACTGCAATAATAGCACATTTGTCAAGGTCCTTTTAAAATTATGAAAGTGAGGAATTGAGGAACATAATTTTGGGAAATATATCCTATTTAATTATTTATTTATTATTTACTTAGTAGGGGCAGTGCATGCTAATGCACACCTATAATTACAATGTGATTATATAATAAATTATGTTAGTAATTTAAGATTATGGTGCTAATTTAATGGACTTTAATCTAAATTATTACAGAACATTATTCTGTATAATTTTCTGTTAGTAGTTGAACTATAGCTCTAAAACAGTGTCTTTTTTTGAAAACTTTACTGAGGGACTACAGACTTAAATAGAAGCTCCTCCTCTCAAAATGAAAAAGTCACATCTGAGAGAGAGGAGAGGGGCTCCTCCTCAGGATGCACCAGTGGAGCCTAGGCCCAACAGGAAACCACTCTGACCGGGACGGGGGAGGAGAGGGAGGGAGGGGAAAGAGAGGGGGGGGCACTTTAAAAACACGCCGATATCGCCCCACATTCCTTTGCACTTCCTGAGGCCTGGCAGAGCCTTATCTCAGAGATAATATACAACTCGAGTGATTCCCAGAATAGACAGAAGCGCTGCTCGGAGGTGGCAGCATCCTCCTGGAGCGTGTGTGTGCGCTCTTGTCCCATGGGTGCGTGGGTGCCTTTGTTTTACCTCTGTGTGCGTCCCATTGTTTTAGGGTGAGTTCTGTCCTGATCAACACTGACCCCGAGGCTGTTTGTTCAGATCTGTGCCCTCGTCAGCAGTTTGTCTAATTGTCCTGCGCAACACGTCTCATCTGATAAAGGGCCATTTACATCATCACTGCCCAAAACCTCCTCCTTCTGGGCGAAAAGTTTATCTGTTCAGCCATAAGAATAGAGACAATTCTTATATTCAAACTAATTTAAAATATTTCTATTCTATTGTTTTCCCTCAAAATTTCAGTAAGTTCTTATACCAAATTTATTTGGAAAAGTATACCAACACCATGATTCAAAGTTTATCTGTCTGATCAGTGTTAAGACATAAGTGTAGAAACAATTTTTGTAATGTAGTATAAAAATGGTCAATGATTATAAAATCCAACACTGGTCTGGACATTGGTCACTCTGGCTTCTCCAAAACAATCACAATAACACATTTATATAGAAAGGCTAGATGAAGTGTCTTGCCCAAGGACACAATAGCAGAAAACCAGCCAGCACTGGGTCTGGTAGAAATTGAAGGTATAATGTACAGTATCTCACGAAAGTGAGTACACCCCTCACATTTCTGCAAACATTTAATGATATCTTTTCATGGGACAACACTGACGAAATGACATTTTTATACAATGTAAAGTAGTCCATGTACAGCTTGTATAACAGTGTAAATTTACTGTCCCCTCAAAATAACTACTCAGCTTCTTTAGAAAGGCACTGGTCACCTTGGAGGTGTGTTTGGGGTCATTATCATGTTGGAATACTGCCCTGCGGCCCAGTTTCTGAAGACAGGGGATCATGCTCTGCTTCAGTATGTCACAGTACATGTGGCATTCATGGTTCCCTCAATGATCTGTAGCTCCCCAGTGCCGGCAGCACTCATGCAGCCCCAGACCATGACACTCCCACCACCATGTTTGACTGTAGGCAAGACACACCTGTCTTTGTACTCCTCACCTGGTTGCCACCAAACACGCTTGACACCATCTGAACCATCCATCCATCTTCTTCCGCTTATCCGGGGCCAGGTCGCGGGGGCACCAGTCTAAGCATCTGAACCAAATAGGTTTATTTTGGTCTCATCAGACCACAGGACATGCTTCCAGTAATTCATGTCCTTAGTCTGCTTGTCTTTACCAAACTGTTTGTGGGCTTTCTTGTGCTTCATCTTCAGAAGAAGCTTCCTTCTGGGATAGCAGCCATGTAGACCATTTTGATGCAGTGTGCGGTGTATGGTCTGAGCACTGAAAGACTGACCCTCCACCCCTTCAACCTCTGTAGCAATGCTCCAGCACTCATATGTCCATTTCCCAAAGACAACATGTGGATATGAAGCTGAGCATGTGCACTCAACTCCTTTGGTCAACCATGGCGAGAACTGTTCTGAGTGGAACCTGTCCTGTTAAGTCACTGTATAGTCTTGGCCTCGGTGCTGCAGCTCAGTTTCAGGGTGTTGGTGATCTTCTTATAGCCTAGGCCATCTTTATGTAGAGCAACAACATTTTTTTTCCAGATTTTCAGAGAGTTCTTTGCAATGAGGTGCCATGTTGAACTTCCAGTGCCCAGTATGAGAGAATGTGACAATGAAAACACCAAATTTAACAAACCTGCTCCACTTACACACCTAAGACCTTGTAACACTAACAAGTCACAGGACACTGGGGAGGAAAAATGGCTAAATGGGCCCAATTTGGACATTTTCACTTAGGGGTGTACTCACTTTTGTTGCCAGCAGTTTAGACATTAATGACTGTGCGTCGAGTTATTTTGAGGGGACAGTAAATTTACACTGTTATACAAGCTGTACATGGACTAATTTACATTGTATAAAAGTGTCATTTCGTCAATGCTGTCCCATGAAAAGATATTAAATATTTGCAGAAGTGTGAGGGGTGTACTCACTTTTGTGAGATACTGTACATTTACGAGGACATTATTTGGCATCAATGCTTAACAAATATTCACTTTCAAAATGAGCTATTTGTTGTATTAGTTTATAAAAATACTAAATATTAGCAGAGGCAGTAAATGGCATGTTGGGTGTGGGCTGAGCCCAGCAGGCATAGAGGGGTGGGCACAACATTTCCTTTTTTTTTTTTTTTTTTCTAAACTTAAACTGCAGGTCTAGTGGTGGGGCGGGGGACAAAGGAGGACTTGTTTTGGGAGGAAGAGGTCAGTCTGAATGAACAGTACCTGGTGTTGAAGGCTTTTTGGGAGGAGAGAGAAAGAAGGAGGGGCAGTAACTAACTTCATAGTTTTTATATGACACAACAGAAAAAAAAAACAAAATACTGTTAAACATCAATAGAACAGATTTCGGTGTCAAAGATGAAGATTAGTGACCACAGGCTAAAAGTAGAACATTACTCCTCATTCCCTCACTAAATACTTTGACTTTAAATCATTGGGGTTTTGTTTTGTCAGCATGTTCAAAAGTCCCACATTACCTTATTACACAGTGCTGTTTTCTTTTCAAACACCTACATAATACAATAAATTAATGAAATGTACAACATAACCATTATAGTTGTTTTTTAAGGGTAACTCTTAACTGGGTACACAACATATGACCAATACTAAAACTTGAGTGGTTAATAGAAGTTCATACATTCCTCAGAATTTCCCCTGCATCTTATGACAAAACAATTTTTTTTTAGCTAAATTGAAATATGTTTCATGTATTGTATTGTTAACCTGTTTTTAAATAACAATGCAGTAAGTGCAATATATAATGTGCACTTTCGGTTATGCCACATTAAAACTGGTGCTTTTCTGTCTAATACAAAATATAAATAAATCTATTTTCCTGTTGATATTTTCACTCCACATGCAATTTGCCAAAAGCATTCCATCATAATTCAGCACATTTATAAATAACTGTATTTGTTGTCCCCAGAATTGACAGGAAGATGTCGAGCAGTCAGACCAACTACAAACTGGATGAGGCTCAGGCCATTTTCAATGAACTGCGCAGCATCAAGAAGGCCATCAGCTCCGGCGAGAAGGAGAGGCAGGACCTCATACAGGTGACACACAGCATAGGCTATGATCCCAGTGTGGGGAGGAAATAATGTGTGCAATTATAAAGTTCTATTTCAAATGGTCAAATATCATATATCATTATTTATTTTGTCATAATGTGTAATATTGTGAAGTGCTATATAAAACTAATAGGTCCCATTTTATAATAACTACACCTTACTTGGCCTTAATAAAGCCTGAATAAAGACTTATTTCATAATGAACAGATTATTGTTAATAACAATGATTCAGGCTTACTAACTGTTAGCTCATTGTGTCTTACCACTATTGTGTGACTAAATTACAGAGAGATATTGTCCGCATTTGTAGACATCTGAATCATCGCCACATCTTTGAGTTTAATACAAGGTCTCTTTTAATTATAATAATACTAATGGATTTATCTTTCACAACAAACTGTATTTTTGTCCAACCTGTAATGTAAGTATGTAGTACAATGATTAATAATTCACTTCTCCTTTGTTATTGTCAGACTGCTGTTTAATTGGATTAACCTTCATGACAATAATGTGTTCACCAACAGCAAAATGCATTCTACCTATACTCTGTACTTTATACTGTCTCTTAACATAAAGAACAAGAATTTTACACTGAAAATGTTGATAAATAGAATGAAGGATAATGCTACATGTGAGAAGATGTTGGGGAGGGCAAATGCAAGGGAGGACTAGGTGACTGAGCAATGAGACAGATGATTAAGTTTCTGTGTCAGTTCTGTTAAAGCTTAACCTTAAAGCCAAACATCTGACTAAAATAAAAGTATGTTGTTTGTGTTTTTATGTTTTTAATGCTCTGAAAAACTTTCAAAGAAACATGCTGTCTTACTGTGAGCACAAACCTAATTCTTAGTTGGCCTGGAGGATGGTCTCTTCCTGCTTCTCTCCATGGAGCTGTTGTCCCTTTGACTACATTTCACAGTATGGCATTAATTGTATCTTATCTCCATGGAGAATGGTAGTTTTCAGATTCTTGATTGTGACGATGTTGTACTCCCAGATGGAGGGGGGCTACAGCCAGATTTGAGTATTGATTACACTGTATATTGCCATGAAATCTCGAAAAGGCAGATTCACAAATGTTGGACTTATTTTCATTTTTTATCTAAACCTAAGAACTTACTGTATTACATGCATTTTAACAATATTAAATTTAGCTGCCTCCCATCTGTATTCATAACTATAGATTGCTGTTATGTCATCCGAAACCAAGCAATGTTTTTAACCTTTTGCATGGAATCATACAAGTCTTACTGTGTGACATTACTGTATGTCACACTGTTTTTGTTTTTCTTGTTTTTAGTTTCTTATTTTGTTTTGTATTAAAACATGAATACATATTTGAATTATATAAAAAATAATAATACAAATGTTATACTGTCCATTTACCAAAACCATTGCCCATGTTTGTTTCAGAGCCTGGCAAAGCTGACGGTGAACTTCCAGAGCAGCCTGTCGATCGGGGACTCAAGTGGAGAAGTGAACCACAGCGGGAGCTCTGACTATGTGCTGCAGCAGTACTGTGACACAGGCTGCCAGACTGAGCCACTGGGGGAGGTAACACTGAATAACTAACAAAATATATCATATTTAAAGCTAAATCACATTTAAAACACTTCTTATTGACAAAATTACCTTTCAGAAAACCATTTAATCAACAAAAACGGAAAATAAGCTAAATAAGTCACAAAAAAGCAAACTGAATTACATCCTGTATATGAAAGATATTCATTGTGATATTTATAAAGAAATGTACAATCCACTATTAATGCTTGTAATGTGTCTTGTGTTTCTAGTATGGCTCCCAAGACTCTGCCCATTTGGTAGACAAAGTAAAACTGAACTGGCAGTACGAGGAGGCCAAGAAAAAGTATGTTTGTTATTTTGTTATTTATCTGTGCAGTACTGACACACTCCTCCCCCCATCCATGAGCTTAGGCCGGGACCAGCCCTTTGATAGTATTTTTGCGAGTGGCTGGTACAGGAATGAGCTGGGTGGTCACATTCTTCTGACTGTGAGCCGCCTTTGTGTGAACACCCACACCCTCCACTCCACAAGGTGCTCCATACCTCCACACCGCTCTGTGCAGTTAAATATAGGGACAGAATAAATTATACTGTAAAGACCAACTTAACGTGATGGCCCTTTCAGAACATGTATACTGAGGTGGTAGCCAAATTATTGTAGTTCAAAATAGTGCTGCCATTTACACACTACATGTACATTCCTAGCAACACTGGATTACGGCTAGTAGACACATTAAAAGGTAGTTAGAAGTAGGTCCTTGTTTGGCAGCTAAATACATGGGCATTACACATGGAGACAGGACACATCAAACCCTAAACCAGTATACATGTTTATTATCAGTTGTTTTATGTCAGCCTCATACACAACAAACTGTGTTATGACAACATCTTTCTATCAAAACTAGCAGTAACTTTGTATTGACTTATTGCATTAACAATTGTGTATTTTACATATGGACAACTTTTGATACTGACCATTACAGGGTTAACACAAGGAGTGCTTAAGCACATTAAAGATGGCATATATGATGGACAGGAGCAGTAGCTTTTCAGTGCTGTTCAGTTATTGTTTATTTCAAGTGTAAAAATCAATGCAAAATAAGCACAAAGAACAGGGATTTAAAATCATCTCATCCTCATGCACATTTTTTCAAATAGCAACAGTGCATGCATCAAGTCTCATGCATATCAGTGTAGATTTTTGGCAGTTACAATGTTTAGCAATTACCCTCTTCAAAGAGTATAGTAATATTAAACAATTATAGTAATTATTACAATGATATTGCAAGTAATAAAATTAATAAATAATTTGTTTTAGTCCATCTTGTAGTTATGGCTGCAGCAGTGCCAGCCATGACATCAGGAGGGGAGGGGGGTCTGTGGAAACTTAAATGCTCGGTCCCTGAGTCACTGGTTTGAGCAGTAGGACACATAAACACAGTTATTTAACACGAGCCGCTGACTTCATCTGTGTACACCTCTGTCCCCTGTACAGCTGCAGGTACTAATTCAGTTTGAAATTCTGTCATTACATACAAGTACAGTTGAAGCGCTGTTAATGCTACATGAATATCAATATAACTTACTGTTGTGGAAAAGCTACAGTTAATATTCATTTAATTGACATCAAAGGACATTTTATCCTTTGCATTTGACCCTTTTGTTAATTTTACTGGGGCAGCCTGTCAGGAGAAGGGCAATTGTAGTGCAATGACTGGGGACCCTTTTCCTGATTTTAAGCAAGGTACATGTTCATGTACTGTACAGTAGTATCTTATGAGAGGATTAGGCTATTGTGCATATTTTACATGCCAAAGCTTAGCAAAATTATGCAAAAACATTGCCCCCTTTGGTTAAATCTGCATCCCCTGTGTGTCCCTCTGTGTGGCATCAGGGTGCAGAGTATCCAGCACCAGCTCGCACAGCTGGACAGTGAGAGCTGGAGCGGGCGCGCTGAGGCCGACAGAGACTTCCTGCAGCTGCTGAAGGAGAAGGAGGCTCTGCTGCAGGAGCTGACTCTGCTCAGCAAACAGCAGCCATCCCAGGACACTCTGCTCAGCAAACAGCAGCCAGTGTCACAGGACACTCTACTGAGACTGGAGCAGGAGCGCAGCCGCCTGGAGGATGAAGTGCAGCGGGCACACAGTTCCCAGAGCCAGGGCGCCAACCAGAGGTACAGCGGCACTATCAGGGACATCAGATAACTATCTGCAGAATAAACTCTGTAGAGACTAGACCAGAAATAACCCATGACCAAACCTAGTCTACATTCTGCTTCATAATTAACCTTAAAATATTAAACCTGCCCCTTCTTACGCACACAGAGTCCTGCAGCAGGAGAAGAGGAATCTTTTGCTAAGACAGCTGGAGGAAGCAACTCGCATCACAACATATCTGCACTCCCAACTCAAGAGGTACATGCACTTTATGTATTTGAGTGTTGCTTTTAATGTGTCTTGTCATACTGTACGTACTGTAACACACATATTATTCCTTTTCTGTGCAGTCTGTCGGCCAGTTCACTGACAGTTTCCTCCAGCAGCAGTCGGGGCTCTCTGGCCTCGAGTCGAGGGTCTTTGGCCTCTAGTCGTGGCTCGCTCAGCTCCATCAGCTTCAGCGACATCTATGGAATGCCACAGTTTGAGCGCCATGAAGGGGAGCCTCTGGATCCCCACCTACGATACCTCCTATCCCAGGACACCGGCATGTTCCCCCCAGACCCTCTGTCCCAGAACAAGACCAAACGATCCCATGATACACCGCAATCCTTAGCCTCGCTGTCATCCCGCTCCTCTCTCTCCTCCCTCTCCCCTCCCAGCTCGCCAATGGATACGCCCTACCACTCTGCACCCCAGGACTGCCCTTTGACGCAGATGACAGAAGAGTATATGGAGCAGGCAGGAAGGGGACTGCTAGAGGAGATCAGGGCCCAGTCCCAAACTCATGTCCACTCAGCCTCCGCAATGTTGGGGTCTGACGACGCAGGACCTCAGGGAGAGGCCAAGAGTCATAATCCAGCACAGCCCAGCTTCACCTCCACAGGTCACACTCAACACGTATTTTGTTAATGTAATTTTACACACAAGTTTGACAGCTAATATTTACTTTATTTAAGCTATTGGTGCATTTTTGGTCAAGACATCTATAATGCTTTTATTTCTTTATTTTATTTCCAAATTATTATGCAAATGATATTTTTCTCTGATTTTGCCAAATTGTCAGTATAAATGACAGTCGTCATAACTTTTAAGTAATCAACCTTTAGAGTACAATTCAAATGTTATTGAACAAACGTCCCAGTCTTTGTTCAATAACATTCGAATTTTCAAAAATAAAAACATAAAATGCACTGTTCCAAATTATTCTGCGCAACAGAGTTTCAAACCATGTTATTGTTGTAACTGAAAATGGTCATTTGTTTATTATTCAATTGGAGGAATTAGCATATTATTGAAATCAAAAGCTATTTCACTCAAAACATCTTAAGAGGTCAAGTTACATCTTAACGCAAGACCCGTTGATAGGAGCTTCACAATTCTTGCATCCATTGAACTTGTGAGTTTATGGAGAATTTCTGCTTGAATTTCTTTGCAGGCTGTCAGAATAGCCTCCCAGTGCTGCTATTTGGATGAGAACTGCCTCCCGCCCTCATAAATCTTTGGCTTGAGGATGTTCCAAAGGTTCTCAATAGCATTGAGGTCAGGGGAGGATGGGGCCACACCATGGTTTCTCTTCTTTTATGCCCATAGAAGCCAATGCAGAGGCATCCCTTGCAGCACGAGATACATGAAGATGATTTTGCAATGAAAAGCACTGTTCTTTTTTTTGTACCATGGAAGAATGTGGTCAGTCAGAAACTCTACATACTTTACAGAGGTCATTTTCACCCCTTCAGCTCTTCTCATGATTCCAGCCCAAAGCATGACTCCTTGCTGATGTTGCAGCCTTGTTGGGACATGGTGGCCATCCACCATCAATCCACCATTTCATCTAGCTGGACCATCCAGGGTTGCACGGCACTCATCAGTGAACAAGACTGTTTGAAAATGAGTCTTCATATATTTCTGGGCCCACTGGAGCAGTTTCTGCTTGTGAGCTTTGTTTAAGGGTGGCCGAATAGAAGGTTTATGCATAACTGCAAGTATCTGGAGGATACTACACCTTGATGTTTGCGGGACTCCAGAGGCACCAGCAGCTTCAAATACCTGTTTTCTGCTTTGTAGTGGCATTTTAGCAGCTGCTCTCTTAATTTGATGTATTTGTCTGGCAGAAACCTTCCTCATTGTGCCTTTATCTGCACAAATCCGTGTATACTCAGAATCAGCTACAAATCTCTTAATAGTACAATGATCAAGCTTAATTTTTTGTGAAATATCTAAGGTTTTCAAACTTTGTCCAAGGTATTCAACTATTTCATGCTATTGGGCACTAGAGAGCTCCTGTTTCTTGCCCATATTGCTTGAGCATGGCACTTGTGCGTGGCGCTCTGCTTCAGAACGTGACCGTCTTTCTCAGGTCCTTTTGCTTTAATTGGACGCATCTGGCAGACTCATTAGCACAGGTGTGTGAGAGTGAGTTCACCCAAAGAGCCTGAGACACAAAACATCCACGAGTTTCACTGGGAAACTAAACATTTTACCTTTATGACACTTAGACACAATTTGCATAATCATTTGGAACACGGTGTATATTGTCACATTCTTAGTTTTAAAGTCTTCATATAACTGTTCAGGGGTGACTCTTCGGGGCAACAGTGTGAACAGAAGTGGCAGAAGAACCAGGAGGGTCTCAGCAGGGGTGTCAGAGGATGCACTGGCCACAGACAGTGGGGTGTTTGAAGCCTGGGGCAGGAGGTAAGAAAACACAGACAAATGCTCCCCCTGGTGTTACAAATAATCATTGCAGTACAATACTTCAATATAGGCAAACTATCCATGACATTCAAACCAAATGATTGATTGATGGAACAATTTTGGACAGGGCTGAAGATGCTGAGGATGTGTCTTACATTAAAGAGCTGTCTGTGAATGAGCCCACGGTGATCCAGCTTGGACTGCTGTAAGTAAACACCTTGATTTAATGCAATTTATGTTTGGAATAATTTTTCAGTATAGCTGTATTGAAGTAAACTTTCTTTTTAAAATCACTGTTGGGTCAACTGTATTATTTGTTTTGACATTGTTTCCTTGTGATCAGGTGGGAGTCTGCTTCTCAGTCTCTAAGGCTGCATTTGCTGCAGCTCAAGAATCTGAACAAGTCTCTGGTTAAAGACGGTTATAAAGTGTGAGTTCTATTCTGATATAATAATCATATTCTGTGTTTATACATTCACTGCCTGACAAAACAACACCACCTAGATTTGACTAATCAAATAAAGCTATAAAACTCACATTGGTCATTAGATTATTAGTACAGTTTCAGCAGTAACTGAAAACACAACTGTAATGTGACTAATTGTCTAGCTCTAATTTAGACCAAAAAATCCTATTTCGAATGTGTGAGAGGTGTCATTGGTCTTCATTTGTATCTGTGTGACTTTAGGTATGTGAAGGTGCACTTGGTTCCCCTGGATGCATCTCGAGCCTGTGCGTTTTACTGCTGCACAGCGCTGGAGCCTCAATCTAACCTGAGTTATAATGAGGGGTTCCGGATCCCCGTCCCACCCAACGCTTTGGCCCTGAGTGCTCTGCAGCTCTCTGTGTGCTCCCTGGGACCACTGGCACAGGACGAGCTGCTGGTGGGTCTGCTGTCTCCTTACATATATGTGTAGTTAAATTAATATATCTGGACCAAAATGGCAAAAAGTTCAGTTTGATCCTCCTCAAGGTAAAATTCTGGTACAAAAATGTGATTACATTATGTGCGTAATTAATAGGCAAGTTGTATTTATGAGGATTCATTTTATAATTTTACAACTATGCATGCACAATTATTGCACAATTAAAAATTTTCCATTCTCACTTGTTTATTTTTATCGGTCAGAACAGTAAACAACTCAAAATTTACAAATAAACAATCCTGACATTAAAAAAAAATCAGAGACCAATATAGCCACCCTTTTTCTCAATAATGGTCATAAGCCTTCCAGTTATGGAGTCTGTCAGTTTCTTGATCTATTGACTTTTTGTGCAGGAACAAGCGCAGTCTCCCAGACACCGTTCAGAGAGAGTTGTACTGTTTTTCGTCACCATAAATCTCCTGTTTAACAAGGGTCCACAAGCTCACAATAGGGTTTAGGTCAGGTGAGGAAGGTATCCAAGTCATCATTTTTTTCATCTTTCGGCCTTTACTGGCTAGCCACGATGTGATGGAGCATTGTCCTGCACAAAAATCATGGTCCTCTTGAAAGATGCAGACTTTTTCCTGTACCACTGCTTGAAGAAAGTGTCTTCTAAAAACTGGCAACAGGTTTTGGAGTTAATTTTAAGTCCATCTACTCAATCAAACATTTTATTAACTTTTAATTTATAGAGCGCTTTTCATATAAAAAATGCAACACAAAGCGCTTCATTTTCAACCTGAAAATATTCAAAAAGCTCATCTTGAATAATACCAGCTTATACCAGTACCCCACCTCAACCTTGCTGGTGTCTGAGTCAAAGTGGAGCTCAGTGCCCAATACTGATCCAGCCATGGGCACTCAGGATTTTTGTGCAGGACAATGCTCCACCACATGGATCAAACTCTCATCTCATCAGTCATAAAACCTTTAAAAAATCTGTCCGATTTATCTTGGCCCAGTCTTGACGTTTTAGCTTATGTTTCAGTGGTGGTCTTATTTCAGCCTTCCTTACCTTGGCCATGTCTCTGAGCACCTTGTACTTTTAAGCACTCCAGGTAGGTTGCTGTTCTGGAATATGACAGCACTGAAGGATAATGGGTTCCTGATAGCCGTTTGATGGTTCTGTGGTCACGCCCCAATATCTTTGTAATTTCAAGAGTGCTGCATCCCTATAAAATATTTTTTACAATTTTTGACTTTTCAGAGTCACTTAAATCTCTTTTGTGGCCCATTTTGCCTGAGGAAAAGAAGCTACCTAATAATTGTGCACACCTTGATATAGGGTGTTTATCTCCTTAGACCACACCCTCCCATATTAGACAATACACATGACCTGATATGCTTAAATCCAATAAGAATTCAAGTTTATACAGCTTGGAGTTGGAGAATATGCATAAAAAGCCAAATAATTGTGCACACAGTGTATGTCAGTTCAAAGATCACAACATAATAATGTTGGACTCAGTCTCTAACTAATGATAATCTGGTTTGGTTTGGATATTTCATTCAGCAACCTCTCTGCTCTGAGGAATACATATATTTTTAATTTGAATGGGTGTATATGAATAAGTTGTAGATATTTACTTCATGGCAAGATTATTCCTTATCATATGTTTTTAACATAGACCGTGTGTATGAGTGGACTTGGCTAACACACTAGCTGCCACTTGCCAAACAGGAAGTGCACCAGGAGGCTCTTCCAGCTCCTTCTGACCCTGGCTCCCATTGACTTACATTGGGATCTTGTCGCCCTGTCCCTCTCTAACTGCTGCTGTGGCCTCGTCATTTTGGTCTTAAAATTAAAATGTTCATATTAACCCGCTCTACATTATACAGATTCTTTTTTTTTTTTTTTGCTATTTTGTCCGTCAAAAAAACCCTGTTCATAACATAGAGCCTGGCTCCAGATTCGCTCCTGTAACCGTGAGCATCACGAGCCTCATTTGAGCAGCGCTGAACGCTATGGGTGACGTCACACTTGCTTAGTCCACTTCTTTTATACAGTCTATGGTTTTTATTCTTATTCAATTTTTTGTTTTTTGTTGTTGTTTTTTGCTGAATTGAATGTATTCACAGTCATATTAGTTCTAATTGATTAATTCATGTAGTAGAATATGATTTTGGAAAATACTTAATTGTGATTTTTTTTTTCTGGCAACCATTTAATTCACATTGCACATTTTAGATGCATCCAGTAGCATGTGTTGCTATATGTTTGAGAAAAGACTGAAACATTTACTACTAGTCTTGCAGAGGTCCA
Source organism: Odontamblyopus lacepedii (assembly GCA_034769755.1). Classification (NCBI taxonomy): domain Eukaryota; kingdom Metazoa; phylum Chordata; class Actinopteri; order Gobiiformes; family Gobiidae; genus Odontamblyopus; species Odontamblyopus lacepedii. Next base: position 15,927,693 of record CM068350.1, on the reverse strand, counting down.
ACTTGCTTTCAGCAACCTCTCTGGTTACAGGGTTGGCACACTCTCACTAAATATTTGAGGTTTTAGTAAATTAAACAGTGGTAGTGTTTAAGATTTTCTCGATTTGACCATTCAGATTATGATTTTGATCACACTACAACCATTTTAATAGCCACTTTATGGTATTGTTGCAGTGTGGGGTTGCCCCTTTTAGTGATGTTTCTGCTGTTTTGTGTGGACAGGGTAAAGCACAAGTGGGCCTGTCAGACTGTGAGAGGAGCGTGGAGATGTTGTACCACTCTCTTCAGCTGCAGATGGTGAGCCCAGAGCCCAGATCAGAAGCCAAGGCCCTGCGCCGGCAGCAGGACGGTCTCGAGGAGAGGCCCAGAGTCCTGGTAAATATACACCGAGCAAAAACACTGAGGTTTGGGTGAGTTCTGGCATGGGAGGAGATTGGATCAGGAGACTGTTGAAATGGTTAATCAGTCAGTAACAACAACATATTAGGGTTCAAGTTCATGTCCCTTTTAATTGCTTTCTCATACAGTCTTAAGAACAAAATATTACATAACATTCATCATATATACAAAAATGTCCCAGTTTAGCTCCAGGAGAATTCCTTCTAAAACTGTTACAGAGCACATAGCCAACAGTGTACAGGTGTGGAGTGAGTAATGCGCAAAAAAATCATCCTGTACCTTCATCTGTCAGAGCAGTTGTATAGTATTATGAGCCAGTATTCCTGTATATTGTATGTTTATTAGAACTATCCAAAACACTAATATACTATTGTGGAACTCTGATAGTGCTGCCATCTCAATTTAACATAAGGCCTGTAAAATATTATATGTGGAACTATGGACCTTTGTGGCATTTCAGGACAAGGTCTGTAGTCTTCTGTCCCGCAACAACTCACATCAGGAGAGCAGTGACCTGGAGATGCTGCAGTATAAGAAGAGTGAAGAGCAGAGAGAGGGACAGGCTGAGAGGTAAACTTTAATATAAGAGATATAAATATGTTTAGATTTAATGTCCCTGTTCTATCTTTATGGAGATCTGCCTTGTGTATTATAGGAACTGGCAGGCTGAGTCAGTGGACAGTGGCTGCAGTAATAGCACAGCCTTCATTGCCCTGTGCTCTGAAGGGCTCTGTTCTGACGGGACATACCTCACCACTGGAGGGCGCTGTGACATCACTCCTACCAAAATGCCTGCACTCAAGGTACTAGTGATTCTGGAGTTTGTCCAGTAAATAGTTTTATTTCATGTACCGGTAAACTGATTTTGTGATGTTGGTAAGCCTACCCTCACTATCTGCCCTTGTATGTCTTCATATCATCATTATTTTGTATGAATGCTGCTGTCAGGTCGAGAAGGCGACTATGACTGAGGGACCCTTTCCAGAGCTGGTGCGAGTGCGTCCTAAAGACAGAGGGGGGCGCTGGAGCCACTCCCCGTTCATGAGGGGCAGCACCATTGTCCGCTCACAGACCTTCTCCCCTGGGGCCCGCAGCCAATATGTCTGCAGGGTATGGGCTCAGCAGAAAAATGTAGGACACTTTTATGTTTAATTTACTAATAAACATGTGTTTTGGTCTTGCAGTTGTATCGCAGTGACAGTGACAGCTCAACTTTACCAAAGAAAACCCCTTTTGTCCGAAACACAGTGGAGAGGAGAACATTACGATATAAGCAGGTAAAGTAAAGCTCTCATGTTAAATTCTCAGTCATAATGATGGTTTTGAGCCTAATAATACCCTTCTGTCAGCAGCAGTCATACCGCTCGTCCCTGGCAGAGCAGCCCACTCGCACTTCTCTGGATCTGGAGCTGGACCTCCAGGCCTGCAGGGTGCGCCAGAGGCAGCTACTGGAGGAGCTGAGCGCGCTACGGGAGCTCAAGCTGCGACTGGAGGAGCCTCAGAGCCGGGACACATCCGAGCTGCCGCACTGGGCGCTACGCGACGAACGCTTTAGACGACTGCTACGAGAGGCACACAGACAGGTACAGACATCATAGGTATAATGTGTATGACACCAACAGTAGCTGGGTTAAACTCTATGAAGACATTTTGGCCAATTTAAATGTAATAAGCCCATAATGTAAAAACTAGCCAATAATATAATAATTTGGGTAAGCCAAGAATGTAATAATGACTTTGTAAGGCTGCGTATTACAGTATTGGCTTGACAAGGGGAAGAAATGTAATAATGTAATAAATCCAGCCAATAATGTAAGACTTCAAAGTTATAGCATTTTAACTCTTTGTTTCTTCATTTTTGTGAGGGGATGGGAGGGGGTTTAAAAAGGGGCACTATCCATACTGAGCAGAAGACCTTTGCTTTGGAATACAAATTTTATATGGTTTGCAAAGTTGTATTAGCTAGAGGTTGCTTTCATAAAAAAGGGCTGACAGCGAAAGAGTTAATATCAGATTTTTTGGTTATAAGATTATTTACATTACTTGCAAAAACAAAATCATCTAATTTCCCTCAGATTATGATCCCTCTGATCCCTCACATCAGTTTACGTGTCATTTTGGTGTGTATGTGAATAAGTCCACAGACATACTAAAATGCACTAGGGACTAATTATTAATTTTTATTAATTATCCATCCATCCATCCATCTTCTACCGCTTTGTCCGGCTGGGTCGTGGGAGCAGCGTGCTGCCCAATCCTCATAGCACCTGACTCCCCCATCAACCCCTCTGTGAGTGGTGAGACCACAGAAGGGCTTTTTAAAAATGTATTAATTAATTTAAATTAATTAATCATTGCATTTATATAGCCCATTTCAAGATGCCCAAAGCGCTTTACAGTTCATTATTCATTCACTTCATACCCGGTGGTGGTAAACTACTAGTGTAGCCACAGCTGCCCTGGGGCAGACTGATGGAAGTGAGGCTGTCAGTGTACGCCACCGGCCCCTCTGACCACCACCATCACTCACGCACACACCACTTTCGTACTAGGCAATGTGGGTGAAGTGTCTTGCCTAAGGACACAACAACAGTTTTTTGCCACTGATCCCATTGTGGCAGCTGGAATTCCCAGCGGTCTCCCATCCAAGTACTAACCAGGCCTTGCATAGCTTCTGAGATCTGACAGGACCAGGCTTTGACAAACTGGTATAGCCATGGTAATTATAGCCTAATTCTTGTGTATACATCAGTGGTCCATGGTCCTTTGCATCAAATATGTTCAAATGTTTAGACCTGGTTTGTACCGATTTTAGATCTGGTTTCCTATTTAGTAGTCCTGTTGCCAACAAAGGCCATATATTGTTTGAAAACCACTGAAACTACTGCCCTATTATATTTATGTACCAGATAAATTTGGCAATGTATTATGTAATATTCACAAGGTTAACCAAGCATAGCAATAATCTTGTCACCAAAGCCAGCAGTTGAGATCAATGATAAATATGCTTCGTTTTTCCTATTGTCATCATTCCACATGTTTGCACTGAAGGCGAGCCAAAGCGAACAGGAGCAGCGACAGGAGGAGGCGGCAGAGCGGCGGCTGAGGAAGGCGTCCAAAGAGGTGCTGCAGATGAGAGGGCAGAGCAAGGAGCCACTGCCCGTCCAGACCTTCAGGTGTGTTACTTAACTTAACATAATACATAATACATACATAATACATAACTTAACTAACTTAAAGTTCCCATACTATACAAAATTGACTCTTATGAGTTTTAAGCCATGTTATAATGCTGTTACCACCTCAAATGTTTGTTTGTCTGTCTGTCTACATCGCCAAAGCTCAAAATGCTCTATTTCACTTTGTGATGTCATGTAGTGGTAGTTTTCAGGTTAACAGCTACATTTTACCATTAGTTCAGTAGAGCCTGTTAATTCCAGTGCTGAAATCACTCAAAATGATTGTAGTGAAGATGTAATGAGTTTAAAAACAGTGGAGCACATCCTGTTACCATTACCACATGACATCACAAGGTGGAACAGAGTGTTTTCTGTTTAAGAGAAGAACACAGCCTAAATATACAGGGTTTGTGTGTTAAACATGTATGTTTGAATGAAACAAAACACAACTCCAGGTATGTTTATGATGAGGAAACAACAACAAGAAACTGGCATAATATGGGTGTAATGTGGATAGGACAGGCAGCTACAGAATCTCACAAGTATTTTCAGCATAATGAATGTTGTGATTTCATTTGAAATCCAGTGACTGAGTGTTCACTGTTGGTGTAATGATTTAAGCAATGTCATGTGTTTGTGTCGACAGAGAGAAGATGGCTTTTTTCACCAGACCAAGGTTCAACATACCTCCTTTACCGGCAGATGACGTGTGAGGTGCATCTTGACAAACATGAAGTATTTTTCTGAGCACATGAAGTACAAATGTCCTACAACTCAATGCAGATGTGACATTCTCTAGTGTTAGCTTTGCTCAAAAACTTGTTACACACAGTTTTACCAACAACAAGCTCCTTTTTGGGGTAATTTCTTTTTTACTCCTGTTACTTAAGAAAAGGCGGGAACACGGGAACAAAAGTTGGTTTGGACAAATTCACTGTACTGTAACTTATTGTATAGTACTTTTCCTTGAAGGAAACTGAAAATGCTTCTGGCTTTTTAAGTGTATTTTTTAGCTTTGAACAAATAGCACTTCAGTGTTTTTACAAGATTATCGTCTAATTTCTGTTTCCTAATTCTTAAAAAAAATGTTTATTTCAACAAATGTCACTTTGTAATCCACTTTTATTATAAAATGTTGTCTTTTGTTATTATGTATTAAAGTTAATATTATTTCATGTACTATTCAATATATGAATGAATATATGAGACACTGTTTCAGATTTTTTAAATGATGTCTGTATGAACTCTCTGCAGTGTTACCTCTTTGTGAAGATAAACAAATGAAATATATCCTCACAGTTGTCACATTTTATGTCCAATTACCATACATTTTTTTCATTTTCTTCTTATTGTTAGTGTGATTCACCATTATCAGCACATTATCAATATATACTCATTTACCATACAAAAACTAGATGTACTAGTAGAGACCTCTACTTGGGTACTGGTCCTATCTCACAATGGGAAAGTAGTCAACTTTCAATATAGTGCCCTTGACTCAACTTAAAATCCTGACCAACTTTCAATATAAATCCAATGACTTCACCCTTAGTTTATTTTAAAATTGTCCAATTGCATTAAATTGACTGACCAGTTCATAATGGACTCTTTATCACACTTATACATAGTGATTCACTTTCATTGAAATAAGTAAATGTCTCTATATTTCTAACCAATAACTATATGGCCAAAATTACTTTATTTTTGCCCATATAATGATCAAAAACATTTATATTTACAAAAAATTACAAATTTCCACACCTGCACATTACTGGTATATCAACTGACCTGCCTCTCCTCTTATTACTGTAGAAGTATGTCATCGTACACAAACACGTGATTATCACTAACCACAAGAAGTTTTTTGTGACCTATTTTGAGAGCAGATTCTTCAGAAGTTGCCACCACTTCTTCAGAATAACATCCTGTTTCACACATTTTGATTACATCTTGTATTTTCTCCAGAGTAAGCTATGAAACAAAGTTGAGGTGGGAGAACTCACAAAAGTAGTAAAGCTGTCACACACACTGCCATGTCTCCAAGCCACAGCCCAATGCAAAAATGCTGATCACTATGTAAAAAAATGCACCCATAACCCTCAAGGTAGAACCGTAACCAGTCTGTGCATGCCTCAAACTCATTAACATATTTTTGACAAGTCCAAAACACATCTCATTATGTTAACACTGGACACTTTTGTGTAACATTGTGGTTTAGAAACTTTCATGTCATTAGTAGTAGTTTTAAAATTAGGTAAGAGCCAATGCTACTTTTACTTAAGTGCTCAAAAGGTATAGTATAGTTTACTCTGTAGCTATCAGAACATAAATGTTGTTTTAGTTCCCTGTCATTGGGAAAATATTTACAGTAAATGTGCTATAAAAGTAGTATTTCATGTATGAGTTCATCTCTATGTTTTCCATATATTTCTACAATAACTTGATCAAAAAAGAAGCACGCACTTTCTTGTTAACAATTGTCACAACAACCATAATCAGACAGAATACAAATAATACTCAACTGAAAAATTAATTGTATATATTTATTAAAAGTAAAGCTATAATGAATGCACCACAACACACAATAATGATAAACCATAGGTAGCAGGACTTTAACATGTTTCAAGTTTCCAGACCAAGACATTTTTGCATTCACTCAATTGACATGCATTGCATTGTTGCATTGTTGCATTATCCAGGATATGTGATATTCTCTAAACTGCCCATTTTGAATACAGGCGAGTAGCTCAATACTGTATATAGCAGTTTACTTTTCCCATTATAGCTGAAGTCCTCAATGATGATCAACAATAGAAGTTCCTCACCACAACAATGTGCCAAATCAAAAGAATCTAATACATAATGTGGATAGTCCAGAACTGTTGGTTCTAAATGGGGATAGAGACTATGGTGGGAAGATCTCCGATGGGAGGAGGGTTGTACTTCTCCACTCTCATTAGCCTTCGCAGGATGTCATCACGATCTCGGGGCCAAGTGTAAACATTTGTGTTTTGAAGCCAGGCTGGGACGTGACACTGCCATGAGGACACATAACACATGAGCATACATGTCTTCATTAATGTTCTTTTAATTGGGTTCATAACATCTGCTGCTCCTTACCCTTTTCGCTCCAGGAAACAAAATTGGAATGAAGCGGAAATTCTTGCTCCCATTCTGGATGAATTCATTTTGAAGCTGAAATCAACAGTCAAGGACCCATCAAATGCAATGCAAATGCAATATTCACAATTTGCAATATATTAATTTTAAACACACATTCATAATACAGAATAAAATCGAGGTTTAGCATTTTCATATGAACACATTAGTTATGACTGATTTATCCTGAGAGGCAGCTATTTGAAGTATATTTTACCTATAGAATTATTAATAGTTAAAGTAGTAGCAGCTGTAGTAGCAGCTGTATTCATGACTGTATCTTGTATCATGCTGGTGTTTTATGATACCTGTTTGTGGATGTATACGGTATTGATAGTGCGCTCGTCTTGCTCATGACCCATAGGGGGAGCCGTTACTGTGCTGTAGTACTTTGGGCTGATGATGATGATGATCAGGTATTCTTTCTATAGCAACAAAACAAACATGAACAAAATGAGTTGGCTTCACTCTAACAGGTTCATTGTTGTCATAGTACATCTACTGAAAAAACATGCCTACACTTTACACACTTTAGACACTTTAGATGCTTACTTTGTAATGAAGTGTTGACTTTTTGTGCATGAATGTGCTTATATAATAGTATGGAAAGTGATGGCAAATAGACAGTTGTGGGGCGCCAGTCGCAAAAACTGTCGTTGTGTCCTTAGGCAAGGCACATCACCCACATTGCCTAGTATGAAAGTGGTGTGTGTGTGAGTGTTGGTGGTGGTCGGAGGGGCCGATGGCGCAGATTGGCAGCCTCACTTCCATCAGTCTGCCCCAGGGCAGATGTAGCTACAATAGTAGTTTACCACCACCGGGTATGGAGTGAATGAATAATGCTCTGTAAAGCGTCTTTGAGTGTCCAGAAAAGCGCTATATAAAACTGATGCATTATTATTATTATTATTATAGATATTCACTGGACTGAATTTACCTCACTGAGATACCGTTCCATGAAGTCAATTTTGCTTATGCTCCTGAACTGCTGCTCAAAAATGTCAATCTGGGGAAAAAGCAAATAACTTTGTGAGCACATTTTGCACAAAGTACCCAAATATCATTGACTATGTACATCAGAAGCATAATGTTACAGTGGTAGGGTTTCTTAAATGAAGCAAAGTGACTAAGGCCATTCATAAGGCTTTATTCAATCACATCAGATAGATCCTTTGGCCTTCAAATGTTAGGACATCAAATCCATGTTAGTGCAATTTTGAGGTTTTCATAGTAACTCATGATTATAGGTAGAAATGTACAGAAACATGACTACAATCAAGCATGTGTTAAGATGGCCATCGGCAACCTGATAAATTTGAATTTGTCTTTGAACATTAGACACTGCCTCTAGAATAATTACAAAATGTTTAACTTAATCTGAAACCAAGCAGTAAAGTTATGAGTAAAGTACTAGTAACTGACAAATTAACAAAGTGTAATTAATTAATAATACATCATTACACAAATGACTGAAGTAATTTGTCCAACTAAAGCAGTACATACATGGGTATCAAAGCCGTTGTGCCGCAGCAGAGCCACAAAGCTGATGACCTCGTTCACATGTTTGTCACTGTCGGCCTCATAGGTCACAAAGACTCTCCCTGAAACATACAGGGACAAAAAACTAATGTCACGGAATAAATTTGCTACGTTATAAGTTGACACTGTGTGAAAAGTAAACAAGACAGCCAAGGTACATCTATTTTGACTGCTAGATAAGATATTATATAGGGTTGGTCAATATACCAAAATATTACAATCAGACCACAACTGTGATTTGATCTCGATTCACGTGCAACTCGTGTCTTTATATTGTTCTTCAGAAGCCATGTGATTGGTTAAATTCACCCGCTGATTTGACCTGTCACTTTCTCAGAACTTATAGAGACTGATATGGGTAGAGAAAAGTGTAATTTGTGAATCACAATATGACAATTTCCCCAAAATAGCATACCATCTCCATACTGCCAAACACTAGTACAATATGACATCAGTGAACACTAACTCGAGTGACAGTTAAACTATTATACTAACTTGGATATGGTCCAATCACACAATCACAAAGTCTAATATACAGTAACCCTCTATTTTTTTCAAAGGAGCTCTAGAGAAGTGAACACAGCATGCTACATGTCACCAAAAACTTCAGAAAATAAGCTTTTACAGCAGGAAGTCAGTGGGACATGTGCTATAAAATATATCTGTTTTAACCCTCCTCTGCATCATCCTCAACTGCAGCAGCAGAGCCATCAGCCACCTCAGTCTCAGTCTCTTCCACTTTTTACACAAGTGTCTAGCCCATAGGGAGGCATAGTATCACCTCAATGATGTCTCTACCCCCCATTGATTAAGAACAGGTTTTCACATCTCAGTGATTTATAATTTTAACAATTTCTGTTTTTTTAATATAATAATGCCTAATACTTACGCTGTTCCAGTGACAATGGTGCACTCAACGAAGATATTTTCTCTTTGGCCTGAAAATTGCTTCCACTGTATTGAAACAAGATAATTAAGACAGATGATCAAAGTACTTCTACTATTATTGTACTATACTACTATTCTAATTACTTTGAGAAGTTGCCAAATTCATATTAAATAACAATCGCACTCACCTGTGTGTGTAAGCGGGAGCAGGGTGGCGGAACTCACCAGGATCTGTGGCAAATATACAACAAATTATTTAAAAATATTAAAATATTAACTAATTAGGCATTAATAACCCATTTAGTAACCAGTTATTACACATTTTAAAAGCAGCAAATTTGTTCACTAATCCTTAGTTTATTCTTTATTCTTGCTTGGTCTCATTTGAAATCTGTATACACCAGATGTAGAGCTGGAAGATGAATTGCAATTACATTGGAAAGAGCTGATTGCAAAGTGCAATGTTCTCTAAAAACTATTCATTGTCTATGTGGTCTAATTATGTAAATCTGCAGTGTAGTTTAGACCTCTAAAACATGTTCGAAAATGTGATTCTTGCATTGGTTCAGTTCATTTTAAGTGTGTTTTAAAGTTTACATTGTGAACTGAAGAATTAAATTGCAAATTTAAACTTTTCTTTATACATATATTTTTTCAGTAGTAGTATACAGTTATATGGATTTGCAGACTCACAAATCGGCCTGGGTCCTGGATGATACTGAGGCCATGCAGGTTTGTTGACTGTTGCCCCCCTGTTGAACTGTTCTGGGGGGCACTGGGCACAGCACGGCACCTCCTGTGGTAAGCAGGAATATGGCAACAGTGTGTGGTGTCTAAACTCAGAAGAAGGGGGGAGGGAGTGGAGAGAGAGGGGCTGCTCCAGGCTCCACATGACGCTGCTGTGGGCACTGGGGAGTGAGCTGAGGGACTTGTGGCAGGAGGACAGGCAGCTCTCCTCTGAACATGATGGGTGCTCTTTGAGGCTCAGGCAGGGGGGCAAGCTGCTGTGATGCTGGTGGTGGGGGGGTCCCGAGTGGCAGCAGCAGCTTGTGGTACTGTTGCTTTGGGTCCAGGACTCATCTGCCTGGCTGTGGAAGGGTGTTGGGCCACCATGGATGAGAGCATAGGGGGTAAAGGGGCTATGCTGGGCCATCTCAGCATGTCTGGGGTCCTGGTCTAGTCTTCTGTACAGGGCCTGAGCAGATTCTGGACCCTGAAAGTCTGAGTTGTGGGTGGGGGGATCTGTGGGTGGGTGTTGTGTGCTCATGGTCTCATCGTCCTCTTCCGGCGTATTACAGTGTTGGCTCAGATATCGGTCCAACTGACTGAAATGACTGAGAGAGAACTTCACTTAGACATTGTAGTTTGTTTGTGATTGTATGTTTTTCTGTTGTACGTAGCTCGATTATGACAGTTTTACTAGATCTCAGTGATTTCTTCACATACCTTCACAAGCCCACATTTTTATTCAAATAAGTAAAAGTCAGTGTGGCAATATAGTATAGCAGTGGGTGTGGAAATAGTATCAGGACATTACTAATAAAGAATATGATAACAGAAACAATTTAGGAAGGTAAAATATTATAATACTGAACAATATTGTATTCCTGGGCCATTTGTCGGTGCACTTACTTAAGTAACATTACTTTTGCATATTTTGTGTTGTATAGATGAAGTATTTAAGTAGGCTTGATTGTCTAACCTGAACACATGAGTAGAGCAGACAGGAGTGGGTAGCATCCCTGGACCTCCTACTTCTCACATCCCTGTGATGAGTGTCTGGAGAAGAGAAAAGGGACCAACATGTGAACGCAGAAGGTGTTTATTTTTTTCAACTTCAAAGGCAGGCTTTATTTCCTCTCTGCTGCTGTCCCTAAAGCACAAGCCCACGTGGAGCACTGCTCTCCCACACACGGGACTTTCTCGCGGCTGCTCAGTTATTGCTAACGACACTCTACTGTTTTCTTATCGTTCAAACATTTCTGACCACAAAACTTCCCAAAGCGCAACACATTTCTACTCTAACGAGTTTAAAATGTAACATTTGTCTTGGCTACGTGTACATATCAAAGCCACAGACAGTATGTATATACGGTCTATGATCAAAGCATAGGCTATTTAAATAGCCTATATACCATACACAGCCAAAACCTATTTTAATAATAATAATAATAATAATAATAATAATAATAATAATAATAATAATAATAATAATAATAATAATAATAATAATAGAAGCGCCTCCAATTGTTCCATAAAAGCTGTATATTTGTGGCCTACTTCGTGACATATTCATAAACAGGATTTGAGGCTCGTTCTCTCTAAGATGACCCAGATACGGCGCCGAGTGCGACACGGGTCTTCACGGAAGGAGAAACATTAAACAAAATCTGGTTTCCTCTTCTAAGAAATTTAAAGTGTATTCTATACCGATTAAACATGGTGATGTCTGAGTATTTGTCTTTTGTTTGTATAGCATGTTGTTTTTAAAATAGACTCAAAAAGCTAATGCTTTCCATCCTAAAAAAAAAAAAAAAAAAAAAAAAAAATTTTTACGCGACTCACCTTTAAGTCCGGCTCGCCAGTCCTTCACAGGTAACTTCAGAGCGCTTCTTCCAAAGTAATTGTGAGGATTTAATTGCCATAGACAAACGACATCAAGTGTGAACAAAAGTATTCCTGCAAGATATTGCCTGACTGTGACTACTCCCGTCCCATAAGACAAATATAAAAGACTTGCTTCAGAGTAGTTTAACACGCGTAAGCACCGCCCACCCGGGACGCTCCACCTTCATCGCGCGATCAGAGAAGAAAGCTGAATTTCAAAAGTGGGTAGTAAACACTTGATTTGACTTTTCTGGTGAAAAAAATACATTCCATTCCTTTAGACGGGCATTTGTTAAAATGTGATTTCCACATTTTTAGGACTAACAAAAAAGGCATCCCTAACTTTATGTCTAACGACTGATTGATGTTAGGTTGCATTTTATAAAATTAAACTAGCTCATGATTTTGTAAATACTTAATGCACATTGCTGAGATGTGTTGCTGTATTGTACATGTGTGCTATTGTGTGGGTGTATATAGGTCAGAGAGGCAGTTTGGAAATGGTATTGTTGATTGATGAAATTGCATTGCCTAATCTGTTTCTGTAAATCAGGGACTGCAGATGGAAAGCTATTTAGCTCTAATCTGGTGGAGAACATGTTTTTATGATGTGTTTCTTAATGTCTCTGTGCACTGTCCTTTCAAATAAACACTAAACTAAACTAGAAATTATAGCACACTAATCCATTAAATAATAAGGCTACTTCTTATTTCATTTATTCAACTTAAGCACCTCTGCTTAAATTACTACATTGTACTCAACTGATTACAACAGCAATATTTTTGTATTTCAGCAGTCTGATGTATAATAAACATTCAGTGCATTTTGTATTAATCAGGTTATCTTATTTTAAAAAAATATTAAAAGCAAATGTCTATTTTAGCAGCAGAAACGGTTCCGTGTCGGCCCTTCTCTGTTTGGAGAAACAGGACTCGAGCCATGACTTCTTCACTGCAACTGCCTGATCGTACTGCTCCACCATCTCCTTCAGCTCCTGGACCACACAAATAATCTTAAGCATGTTTTAAATCACTTTTTTATTACAAAACACAGAGTAAACTTCAGATTATTAACCTGTAAATGAATCGAGTTGTCCGCCTCTGCAACAATGTGTGTAACCTCTGAGCTCATGATGTCCTCCTCATCACCGTCATATGTGAGGCGACATTAAGGTAGAGACAGCACATTTTTAATATGGACGATGCATTAAAATGACAGTTCGGAATTTTGGACATAAGGCCTCATTTCCTAGTGAGCCAGAGTGTTGGAGACGTGTGGAGTCCTTGTATTTGGAGAGGTCGCTGGTGCTAGAGGTCAATGGTGCTAGGCTAGCACGTTAATGGCCACAGTTGGTCTGCCACTAAAAACAGTCTTACCCACTCCACTGTACACCCGAGGCAAAACAGTTATAACACCAGACTGTCAATGTGAATGTCTGTGTCAACAGAATAATTTTAGAAGTAAAACCAACTTTGCATTTGAAGGATTTATGTCTGAGTAGCAGCGAGTTGTACTTCCTGATAGAAAGCTCTGCAGCAGCGGACTGATATATGAGAAAATAGTGCCTCAACATGCGACGATTCATGTGATGCAAGGTTAGTTTTATTTCAAGCATTACTCTATCAACACAGACATCAACAGACATCGATAGTCTGGCGTAATAATTGATTTGCTTCGGGTGTTTCGTGGATTGGGTAAGACTGTTAGTAGTAGCCTAGCACCAGCAAACTCTCCAAATACAAGAACTGGATGGAATATTTTAAAAAGTGTCTCCACACGTCTCCAACACTCTCGCTCACTAGGAAATGAGGCCCTATGTCCAAAATTCTGAACTGTCCTTTTAAAAAAAACATGCACGCACACACAAAAGAGTACAATTTCTACAACATGTAAACTTAGTATTTTTACATGGTCTTAAAAGAGGTTATTAAAGTCATCATCACCTTCTGAAAATTCACACTTCATCGCAATAGGTGAAATCCACCTGTCACTCAGAGCATTGCAGCTGACCAGTAGGAGGTGTGGGTGGGGAAAAGTGTGTTTTTAAGCATAAGGCTGCATTCGGGAGAATATTTGTGAATTACATGACAATGGCAAAAACGGCAGATCCATCATAGGAATCAGATCACAGATCACCGTATTGACCAGCTCTACATCTGTATGAATTCAACTATACTGCACTGGACTAAGGGCTTCAGTTTCCTGTAGGTGACTTTTTGAGGACTTTTGAAGAACTGTTATTTTTGGCAGTAATGCCAAAAATAGTGTCTGTTGAACTCCACAGAAGTGAATTGTTAATTGCGATCATGGCAAAGTTGTATTTAAGACCCAATCAAAAACTCAAAACGTATGACAGCAACAGATCTTTATAAGTTGACACATTATATGACGTCACCACCTTAAGATACCACAGACTCATTAATGTTTTTCTTGTGAAGGATATGTGATGAGGTAACGTGCTAGCCTCTTCCTGTCTGACACAAGTAGGTTGTAGAAGAACACACGGACTCCATTCATGAAGCTGGGCAGCCCCGAGTGGCTGTGAGGGGGCTTTGAGGTGGAGGGGCCGAGGGCTTCTGTTGAAGAGTCAGCTGAGACAGCATTACGGTGCAGTAGGTCCGGGCAGGAAGTGAACGTAGTCGGAGGCGGTGATGTTTGGGGAAGGGCAGAGGAGTTCTTGGCAGAGCGGTTGTGATAGTATCTGAAATTTTGGGTTAAAAATAGCTGAATAAGTAAGTACATATGGAATAATAGAGAAATGTGTGAGCTATAAAAAGCTTCTTATATCTTCAAAGGAAACTTAAGTAGTAAATATATATATTAGATTTTCATGCAAGCATTTCCATTTAAACTTTTGGGCTGTATATGAACCCTTATAAATTAGACACTGTTCCAAGTTGATAACCTGCATAACAAAAGGTAACTGAACTACTAATGTGATGCGTAGTGATATTATATGAACTCGAAAACGAAGAGGAGTTTGATTTATACCAGTGAACAGTGGGTAGCTAAAAAAATATCATGATTGGATGCTACCTATGTTACTGCTGTGTGACAGTAACCAGCTTTGGCCTGACAGACTAAAATAAAAGGGAAGGGGGAACATCTGTATAAAATAAATAAATATTACAGATGGTAGCTTAAAACCATTGTAATGACGGTAACTCTAAATAAGTAAATCTGTTACCATAGCACTGGGGCTGTGCTATTGAAAGAACTCTCTAAGTTTACACCCTAAGTTTTTTATTAGAAGCGTGTAACACTACTGTCCTTCAAGTTCAGTTTTTACTGTTGTATTCCACATTATTTAAGAAAAAATATTACATGTATGTTGGGACGCCCCGTGTGGCCAGGTGTTTTCTGATCAGCCTCTCCGTGCCGTACCAGTTAAAGCCTTTTGTGGAATGGCCGATCCGGGGCAGATGAACGCTCGCTGTTTTTGGAGAAGGATGAATATAATTTAAGGACAAGTATCCAATATTTACACAACACAGGATGAATAGGTATATGGTATTTCAAATGTGTTATGAGCAGACACAGATATGCATATTAAAGATGGTATGAGGTTAACCAACCAGAATGCAGACAAAATGGTGGGGAATAAAAGAAGATCAAACTGTTCTGTGTGTCTAAGATTTGAATTGAATTTCCAAAACATGAGAGATTGGAAGCTTATAAGTTAAATGGCCATTATATTGGGATAATTTCATAAAATCTCTTGCCATTTCTGTAAATGCCAAATCAATGCTAGTATTTTGACTACGGTAATCAGTATCTTTATTGTTTACAGCTACTACTACAACTACAGCCACACTTTAATAAAAAAAATCTTGTTGCTTGCAGGTTATTGCGAGATAGATGGTAGAAAGAAAGCGCCATCTTGTTTTTCTTGTAAAATTACGTGACATCTATTATTAGACCAATATTTTGTACATGTGACAACTTCTTCAAAATGACACGTCTAGCAAATCTTGTCACGCGAATCAAACCATAATTACTCAAACCGCTTCCATAATCTTATCAGTGCTATTTATCATTTATATATAATTTATAGGCTAAAATGGAAATAAAAGCCATAACTTTCCAGAATTTTTCAAAATATATTTATCACTGAAACCTAGTCTTTTGTCATTTTGCACAGTGTTTCAAACCTATTGCAAATTAAGAATGCATGTTTGTTAAAATTCCTTAATCTTGAAACATTATATTGAAGGGCTGTTCTTTTTAGTAATAACCATGAATCATCATTATTTCCCTTATTCTGTTTCTAAACTACTAGGGCTGTTAAATTATGGATATAAATAATCAAGGTCATTATTGAAATCTTGATCATTTAAAAAAAAATACTGTCAAAAGGGTTGAAGTATAAACTTACTAATAACTATTGGAATTTTTTCTCTTTCATATTTTAAAACCCACTACAGACAGGAGACCAGTGCCAAGGATGCTCTGCCGTATGTGCCATCAGAGGCACAAGATAGTTAAGGAAGCAATAGGTCATTGACAGCAGCTTTGTTCCAGTTTTGAAGGACAGAATGAGCATTACAGAATAGAATTTAATTATCATTTAGTTTTTAATTGGAGATATAATTGTAATTACATTTACAATTGATTTATTGCATAGGTCTATTAGCTTAAATTATTTCATTGTTTGTTTTTAATTAATCATGTCAACCATGCAATAAACAATACATACCATTTTTTCTTTTGGCAGCAGTGTAGATTTTCTTTAAGCCTTCCTCCAGTGCAGTTAGTAAGATGCCTGATAAGTTGTTTGCTTTATCTCTCTGCTGAGCCACAATTAGAGCCAACTGTTGTAGAGACACCAGACACAATCAGCTTAAAACATCTGGCCTGCTACAGCAAAGTTACAAGACAGCATCCTGTGCACAGCAAATTTTACAAAGTTTCACACAATACTCCACTCATTTGGCTAGAAGTACAACAACATTTTCTATCTTGTTTGGTTGAAAAATATCACTTAAGTTTTTGTTTTGTTTTTTAGAAAAATTCAAATGGACACTCCTATTGCCTATTAGCATACATTGCATAGGTTGTCAACATTTAAATTTTAATTGAGCAAAGTTTACCGATTCCATTAGTATTTAGTGTTTCAACTATTTAATATTAATTATAAAACAATAGGTACATTTATATGCTGGTGATTTGTGTAGAAACAAAGTGCCTCAATTCATGAATCTTTTCTTAATATTAAAAAATGTTCATAATTTCCACTTTAAGAAGATGCTGAGAGAACTCTGCACCAGATTCATAAAGTGCTCGCAAATTCCTTCTTTAGTGACAGTTACACCTGACAACACAAACACCTCTACACTAATTTACATTTCATTAACATAAGAATTGGTTAATGGGTTAGAAACACCCTCTGGACTTCAATCAATATCATTCAGTCAATATGTCTTTGGTATTATGACATGTAAAAGCCCAAGGGAGTGAGTGAATGAGGAAAGTGAAGCATAGCTGCTATAGACTATGACTGTTTTACAGCATGAACATACTCAGTGAGGGAATATTTAAATCATACACTTATTGAGCTTTTATCATATTTAGCGAGGGAGGCATGGGCTCTGGTCATGGGAGGGTGTGTTGAGTCTAGTGCGGTGACCAGGCCCAGGGCTGTGACAGAGGCCCATAAGAGCCTATGCCTAGAAAATGTTACTGGATCACATAGTAATACGTTAATTAGAAACTAATTTAAGTTAATATATCACTTACAATCATGGAAGAATTTGAATTTTTTATTGCATTATCAAGTAATATTGTAAAACAGCAGATTTTTTGTTCTTACAAGTGCTCTTGACTGTGTAGGATTTGTTCTTACTGAAGAACATTTTCAGTTCAGTCAAAAAAAAGTTTTGTGAATGCCAAAGATGTTGGTAAGAAGGCTTTATAGCACAAAAGTACAAATTTGTTTGTAAGAATGTTTCATAAATGAGGCCCAAGGCTTTTGGACAAAAACATGTACAGACCCCTAAAACAGACACAAGGTGGTACCAACCTGATCCTGACCATCTAGTCTGCATTGTTTATCATCAATGGAGAAAAGCAGTACGCTTCCAAGCTCCAAATCTGCAATGAAATAAATAACACATTAACCTATTTGCTAATTTCTTTAAACAAAGGCTTACAATATCTGACTACAAACATGTGTAATCCTTCCAAAATCTTGCCTTTCATTTTCCCAGCCAATTCGTATTGTTTCTTCGGCTCATCTGATCTGACCTCAAGGGCAGTGAACAAGCCTCCTCTGCCCCATCGTCCTGAATCATCTAAAAATCAAAAATGAAAATATACAGCACTCTCTCACTGATTATGGTCTTCACAAAGAATCTCTTTTTATATGATTTATGTATTCATATTCAATATTCAATCTGACTTTAATATAGGGAGTCCAAGGACATTATCACAATTATACTCAATGATCTGATTCAACATTTGTGCAATTTCCTTTCCTTTCCCACATTTAACCACCCTAATAATGTGACATCATCTGAAATGTTGTGGCATAGTAGAAATTAAAGTAGATCTGCTGCAGAAGTCCATACCAACACAGTGCACAATGATGGCGTTTTCTTTAGCAGCCTGAGGGTGTGTGACGTCTCCCAAAATGTAGTGAATGGCATTGTCCTCAGAGTCTGTAGAACTGATGCTGTCACTGTCCTCCTCCTCTTCCTCTTCTTCACTTTCAACCAGTGGGAGGCAAAGAGATCTATAACCACTTGACTCCCACCATGCCATTCTGAAAAAACATTTGTATATAAAAAAAAACAAAGTTTAATTATAACCAAGCAAGGGGTCATGGCCCACGTAGTTCACTCAGCTTTATAGTAGCCAAAAAACAAATTTAAAATCCAATGACAATACTGAGACCAAAACATTTGATTACAACACAACATTATCACATTTTCCTCCCAAATCTCATCTCACTCTAAACGTTTAATTCTTGGTATGTAAGAAATGCATACTTTTTCTTGTATTTCTCCTCTTGCTGTTTCTTTTTGAGGTCCTCCTGCATTTTGGCCCGTTTGGCTGCAGCCTCTTTTCTGCGTTGACGCCTGAGTTCAAGTTCTGCCTCAGTGAGGGCTCGGCGCTTCCTTGTAGGAAGGACTAAAGACAATGAAACCTAGAAATGAAGCAAACGGACATGTGAGGAGTCTGGCTGTACCAGGCAAAGAATGTGACAAAATTTATGTTACAAATTTGAGAGTCGAGTCTTACAGTGGCCTTGTGTCTCAGGGCGCGCCCCTCTCCTGTTGTTTTCTGTAGCTCTGTGAGCTGCTCCTCCATCAGACGCTCAAAACTGTGCTGGTCCTCCGAACTCGGGTCCTTACTATAGTCTCGGCCCTCAAAATAGTACATGTGATCTAGGAGGGAGGGGGGTTAAAAATAAATGTGAATACTGCTTAAAACAGTCGTGATAGGACGGGGAAAGTTTAATTATCTTCTATCTAGCAACAACTCAGTTTTTGAAAGGTATTTTTCCTGTTCATAGCATACTAGGGCATTTATGTGCTATTGATGTGATTACATAATCTAGGTATAAAACTTACTCTGCCCCTCAAACTCCGAACTGCTCTCTTCGTCCTCAGTGCCTCTACGAGCAGCAGACTCTTCGTCGTCCAACCACTGACCGTTTTCAGACAAACCCAGAATCTTATCTAGCTTTACTTCCTGGACCGAGCTCTCATCTGAAGAGAGAAGTTTATCGATCCCAAACTTCAGGATCTCACTGAGCTGTTGGATGCAGAAGGTGCGATTGAATGGAGTTTGGTGCAAAACTACACATTGATCAAAAGGATCTCACAGACCTGGAGTCCGGCAACAGCAGACTGTGCCTGGTCCAGGAGAGAGAAGCGTCCTTCTTCTATGACAGTGTTGGTGAGGTGCAGCTTAGACATTGCCCTGGAGTACATGATCTCCTCCACTGTGTCGCAGGCTAGAAGGCGAATGATTTTCACAGGCCTAAGAAATAACAAATATAGGAATAAATCCAATAGTGGCACTCAAATTATAGAATGTGACAGTCACTTGCTGAGTCACTTGCTGAGATGGGTGCAAATTCTATCAGTAACATTTGTTACTTAATCAGTTTATTGTGCCCTACATCAAAAAACACTACATATTAACTATACTTGTACCCCTTTAAACACATATATGTTATATTCAGGGGTTTACCAGTTTACCATTCAAAAGATATTGAATGTGTTTTTGTTTTAAATTACTAATCACGATGGCTACATCATTCTGAAACCCATGAATATTGATGTGCTATTCAATACAGTGCTTCACCTGTTCTGACCAATCCTGTGGCATCGAGCAGCCGCCTGGAGGTCGTTCTGAGGGTTAAAATCTGTGTCCATAAAAATGACTGTGTCTGCTGCAGTCAGGTTCATGCCCACACCACCTGAAATGAACAAACCAAAAATGTAAAAGTAAAAAAAAAAAGACATGAGGGAAAGGAAATGAGTTTGGTTACATATGCAGAACCCCAATCCTTATCTCTCATCTCACCTTTTCCTCTCAAGAGTTTCTTCCATTTAAACAGGAAACTAACAGGTCTGCTCAGACCAATTTTTAATATAGTGTATTCTTTATCATGGAAGCCATAACATGGATCAATATACACCTGTGGAGCTCAGGGCAGTATTGGATTCAATGTGCTGGTAAGTTTGGATTCACATGACATCACAACATTGCCCATAGTTTAAAACTGAAAAAGAGGGCAAGTCAGATTTCTATCTTTTGCCATTAAAATGCAAATTACTCTCTTTAACTTAGCCTACGCATATGAAACAAAAAAATTAGCATACATTTCTCACTATTATTGTTTAGAAAGTAGTGGCATTATTTAATCAGGCACAATAAGGTGATAAGGTTAAAATACTTATGGTTAAAATATACAGATTTTTGGTTTGGTTATTCAGTTCAAAAACAGTGATTTGCCCATGGAGTTGAAATGGTGCCTAAACCCTGTAATGATGACTTCAAACTCTAAAATGTAAACGTAACTACTTGTCCCTGACCTTTAGCTTCCAGTCTAAACTGGCAGAATGTACTAGTAGTTCTGGAGCCAAACTTGCGCTGCAATTTAGTAAAACATTCATGTTTGTCATCTGGTGTATGCTTGTACACTTGTTGCAAATTTACTTTTTTTCGAGATAAATGTATTTACATTTCAAGATAAATGTATTTAAACCATTTGATACATACACACACATTACCTGCTTTAGTGCTCAGCAGAAAAACAAAGATGTCGTTGGTACTGAAGTTTTTCACAGCTAAGTTTCGCTCCTCTCCTCGAACTGAACCGTCCAGTCGCTCATAGCTATAACCTGAAAATATAAATTAATTTTAAGCCATTGATAGCATATTACAGTTCAAATTAAATAAATTGTACAAATAAAAATAATGGCACTGCTGTTTTTCTCATGGTCACCTCTGTACTCCATGTAGTCCTGGAGTATGTCCAATGTCCTTGTCATCTGAGAAAACAGTAGGATTCTATGGCCCCTAAAAACAAAAAGTTAAATTTGATCAGGATTGTTTGTGTTGTAGATTATCTAAAAGTATGGCTGAACAGTTATTATAGTCATAATTAGAATGGTGAGAAAGTTTAGACCTATACATATTCAGAAATGCATGGGATTCTAGCATTAGTTTAGTTAATATTTTCCTCAGATATTAATGTAAAGTGTTTAACATATGCACTGTGAGCATATTTTTGATGTGAAACCATACAATACAAAATGCAAATGTGTTTTTCACAATTTCAAAACTCACAACATTCCATTTATTTTCACAGTAAACACACACAACTGTCCAGCAGAGGGCGATAAGTCATCAGTAAATAAAACAACCCTTTGTGGAGATGGTTCAACAAGCTGTCCAAGAGGCAGAACTTCCCACTGGCATCAACCAAATGCTCCCCCATCACAAAAGGCTCAGGCTCTACACCTAATATGCACATTAAAGTAGTTATTTCACTTCTTTGTTATGTTAATGTTTTGTTCTTCTCAATACAACTTACCATCAAACAGATACGGGTGGATCACGCACTTCCTCAGTTGCATCAGGATGTTCAACAGACGTGTCTTATTGCTTTGTTCATTCCCAAAAGCCTCTAAAAAAATATAACACAGACCAAGATAACAGTTGTCAATTTACTGGTGAGGCATAGTCATGGTATGAAAATGCATATCAAGTATGGAACTTGTTCCTTGGTATCTCACCCAGGTCCTTTGTGAGAATGGCTTTGTAGTACTTCTTCTGGAGCACCGTCATGCCATGATACAACACCAGCTCAGTCTTCTTTGGTAGATCCAGGGCCACCTCAGACTTCACTCGACGCAAAAGAAAAGGCTCCAAGACCCTCTGGAGCTCAGCAGCTTTAAACACAAGGGTCACATCACTCTGTTGACCAGTTTACTTAACGTGAGCAAAATATTAGCTTACTAACTAAAGATCCTTTAAGTTTATAAACAGAATGCATTTTCAATTTTGTAATGAAGGCAGTAAGCAAGATTTGAGTGGATTAAAATGAAATATCATGGGAAAAATTGGGATTGCCTTATAGTATCAGAAAACGTTCAAATTAAAAACGGTCTTAGGAATTTCCTCCATATAATGTAACATCATTGCTTGGGTTGAAAACATTGACCAATGTATTTAATGTTATTTGGTAGGAGGTTAGTACTAACTTAACATTTATGATCAAGGCAAAGTCAGAAAAAATATTATATCAGAGATGCAAAACAGTTGAGATGAAAATTTTAATAATGTTGCAAAGTACTGTTATATTCCTATACTTTTTATTAAGGGTCATGGAAAGGTTTTATGAGAATTAGAATTATTAATTATTGTGGGTACCATGAGTGTCTTAGTTAATTACAACGCAGAAGTCTCACCCAACTCTGGTTGATTTTGCACGTTGCCGTAGCAGCTGAGGAAGTTGTCAGCATCGTCTGCTGTGAAGACACTGGGCTGAATGAAGCTCAACAGGGAGTAAAGCTCATGCAGGTTGTTTTGGATTGGCGTCCCAGTCAGCAACACCCTGAACCCCAACGAGAACTGATACAAAAACAAGCACAACAAATATATAAAAGTCTTGTCTGTATCAGTACTATGCGCCATTAATCGACAACTAGAACAACAACAATAATGACCATAGAAGTACAATGACAAATAACCAGTTCACACCAAAATACACACCTCTATCAGAGTTTGATACAGAAGCGAGTTCTGATTCTTCAGTCGATGAGCCTCATCTACAACCAGTGTTTCCCACCTCCACCTTCCAACACAAGAAAAAGTGGTACTCCATTTGCTACAGTCAAATAAAATACAATTACACATAAATGAACTTACTTTTTGAAAAATGAAGCATCTCTGAGACACATCTGGTAAAGATAAACATGTTAGACTGAATAAATGTGCAGTCATTTATTTGAGCATGTTTACTAACCTCATATGTTGTAAGCAGGACATGAAAATCTTTGGTCTTGGCCTCCTGCTGAATTTCTGTACGTCTCTCTTTGTCTCCTTGGTAGCAAAGAATGTTTAAAGAAGGAGCAAAACTGTGAATAAACATAAATTAATATAAAGATCAGATAAAGGAAGACAAATAATATTCCAGAGTCTACTTTTTGCTGCGGTTACTGTGAGACACGTAGTATTATTAGAAAAGCAGTTGTGATGATTTTAGGGCCAAGTAATATGGAAAAACATCAATCAAATGAAAATAAATGTAATCATTGTTTGTTCTTCATATTGATCAATCACAATTTCTGTAATCTAGGTGTTAAGAGAAATTCCAATTCTGTGCTATATCTACGACACATACTGCCAGTTCAGTCCCCATTACCTTAGCCTGCGTCATCAGACAATTAATACTGCCTACAATGGAAGTGTACTAGACTGTAATGGGCAACACTATCACAATATCTTAAGGGTCTGAAGATGTTAAAGATGCGGTTGTTGACATCAACCTGCCAAGGGACTGAAGATGGAAATTAGCCACGTTAGCTATAATCTTTGCATATCCATCCATCTTCTTCCGCTTATCCGGGGCCGGGTCGCGGGGCAGCAGTCTAAGCAGGGACTCCCAAGCTTCCTGCTCCCCAGCCACTTCCTCCAGCTCCTCCGGACGGACCCCGAGGAGTTCCCAGGCCAGCCGAGAGACATAGTCCCTCCAGCGTGTCCTGGGTCTTCCCCGGGGCCTCCTACCGGTAGGACATGCCCAGAACACCTCCCGAGGGAGGCATCCAGGAGGCATCCGGACCAGATGCCCGAGCCACCTCAGCTGGATCCTCTCGACGTGGAGGAGCAGAGACTCTACTCCGAGCTCCTCCCGTGTGACCGAGCTCCTCATCCTATCTCTAAGGGAGCGCCCGGCCACTCTGCGGAGGAAACTCATTTCGGCCACTTGTATCTGCAATCTTGTCCTTTCGGTCATTACCCAGAGCTCATGACCATAAATCTTTGCATATTTACATTTTAAATGTTCAATATGTGCTGTCCCTTTACAAATAAATACATAAATTGTAGTCACTTGAATAAATTAAATTCAAGATAGGAGGTTAACAGCAAGTTTGTGATCCCAAATTCTTTACAAAAATGATGAAGCTGGATCAACATTTGATTACTTTATGTCTGGGTATTTCTTTCAAAGACAGTGAATGCCTGTCAATCTTCCAGATAAAATTTTCCTTCACTTAATTAATAATACATCTGTTACCTTTGCACCTCTTTTCTCCAGTTTTCCATGACAGACAATGGGCTCACAACTAAAAATGGACCCTTTTTTCCACACACTCCTGAGATGTATAAGAGCAAAGAGATGGTCTGTAAGAAAGATCAAATATCTAATTATTTCATTAATGATAATGGATTTTATTTTTTAGAATTTACATTTACCTGGCATGTTTTGCCCAGCCCCATTTCATCCCCTAAGATGCATCCTTCCTGGTTTTCAAGGCACTGTGTGAGCCAGTGCACACCATCTAGCTGGTAGTGTCTCAAATGTATTCCTGTCAAAAGTAATAAAAATGTCTTTATTTAAATGCATATGTATAACAGATTTCTAGAGTATATGAAAACAACCTCAACTAGGTTATGTACTACGTTCTACATTGTATATACATGCAGAAGACATCACATATAACGATAAATGGCATTATGTAGCAAAGAGAAAAACATTTAAATAACTCCACCCTTTGTTTTATTAAAAATATTTTGTAGAGTTATTTTAACTTTGTTCTTTACAACATAATTCTATATATCTTGTTTTATATACTTAATGTATTCTGTATGTTTCTAAAATGTAGAAAGTATTAAACATACATTGAATGAGGCTGTGTCCAAATTTTGAGTAGTTGTGTACATTGATATATAAGGTTGACATTAACAGTTTTCCAGCATACAAATCCTAATCGAACACAGTACTGGTGTAGGCTACTATATGTTAAGTTATGTGTGTTGTTAAATCTTCAGCACAGACTCTATTCGTTTCTATGGGGACGTATCTCACCTCTTAAACCCCATTTCTGGAGATCACTCTGAGCCAAAGACCTCTTCTTTTTATCGGGAATATGCTTCTTTATCTTCAACAGAAAGTCCGTCATGTTTACAACCCAATGGCGGTTCAAAACATAACTTATTTGTATAGAGACATGTTGGGACAGACACCTCGCTGTATTATGGGCTAAAAGCGCGCTACTTCCTGGGAAAGTCACGTGACACCCTGTGCGTGGCGGCGCACTTTTTAACCCCTGAGGCACATGGTGAGAAAATGACAGTTATATTCGGCCTTATTTGTACTGCAGTTCTCCACAGAGACCATGAGCTAAGTTACACCAATTGTAATTACAGCAGCTAATTATAACGGCGTTACAGCAGAGTAATCAGTTAGATTACTCATTAGTGAAACTAGCCTACAACTGTTACTCATCAAAAATCTTGGAACGCCCTTAGAGACAACTGTTGCTGTGATTTTGGGCGCTACAAAAATAAATTGAATTGAAGTGAATTCCCAACATTGAGAAAGAATAACCCTCTCATCTATTTAAAGTAAAATTAAAGGTGCTTTACCTGATTATGAACCATGTTTAAGATTGGATTGCTGAATTGAATTGTTAGCCCGGCTGGCAATTGCTTCTGTGGTTATTATTCAACAAACCTTTTGAATGCATAAGTGATATCCCTTGGTCTAATTTTTTTTCTCAGATAGCTACTAAAACATTAAAAGACCTAAATGTCAGATGCAGGTGAATAAATAAATAGTTTTATTTGTTTTTCTTCGGTAATAGCTTATAGGATATTAAGGAAACGCTGTGGCAATAATAATAATAATAATAATAATAATAATGCATGCAATCTGCTCAGAAAAAGTGGAATGGTCATGTTGTGATTTGTTTAAATTTTCAAGTAATAATGTACTTGTTAAAGTAAAGTGATTTTATTAAAGGTGCACTATGTAATGGAGGTGGTGGTTTCCTTGGAAATGTTAATTGTGTTCCCTATTAGGTTCTACAGTATGGCGATAAACACCACCACCACCACCACAAGTTACATAGGCCAGTGCATAAAATGATGTAACATTAAAATGGTATGAGGTAGGCTACTTACAAGGTAGGTAAGGTAACTTTATTTATATAGCGCTTTTCACTGACACATGTCCCCAAAGATGCTTTACAGAGCATTATTAACAGTGCATTCTTTATTCACTCCAGACCTGACGGAAGAGTGGCTGCCAAGTCAATCCGCACCATCGGTGCCTCCGACCACCACCATCACTCACGCACACACCACTTTCACACCTACAGTGCAAGTTTTGGGTTGATGGAGGAACCGGAGTGCCTGGGGGAAACCCATCCAGACACGGAGAGGACATGCAAACTCCACACAGAAAGGCCCGTGCGACCCGGGGATCAAACTGGAAACCTTTTTTTTTTTTTCCATGAATAGAAAAACTTATTTCTCTTGTTTGCTTTTAAGGAAAATTATCTTGTTATAAGCCACTTTCTTAAATAATGAACTGCCCTAATGTGATTGGTAGAAAACTTCTATGAGAAGGGAACCTCCCCATCCATCTAATAAAAGAGAAAGTAATTTGAATACAGAGAGATGAATGACTTAATTAAATTGATGGATGAGGATAACATCTTATCTATTTCAAAACATGTTATACAGCAGCAATGAAGAGGTAAAACAACTATAGCTAAAGTTAATAATCATCCTTATATAATATATCATCATATTAATATCATCATATTTAATGTATTTAATAATGTGTTTTCTGTTAAATATTTTTATTATGGTGTAATCATATAAATGCATTAAATTACAAAGTTGCAAAATAGAAGCAATTTTGAATACATTAATTTGACACTGACGTAATTGATCTTTGCAGATAAAAATAACTGACAGAAAGTCAGCACTTTTTGTTAAAACATTTACACAATTTAAAAAAAAAGGTAGCAGCAGGCAATGTTTTTAAAAGCACTTCATAACAGAAATAAAGTGTCTTGAGTCACAATGTCATGGTTTGGGTCACTTTATACAGACAGACACCAGCTTCAAAATGGCTTCCCTGAAAATATACATTATGATTAGAAGCATCTTTGAAGGTAACATCCAAAACAAAAGGTTTATTACAAATACTCACCTCACACAAGGAATATAGGACAGGCTGTACCTAAAGGAAAACAGTTCATTTCAAGTATACAAAGACAGTTCATTTTAAGTATACATCAATAACAGTTATTCATAATGCAATCTGACAGAATGACTAAAATGAAGTGAATGAGTGAATGAGCAACCTACAACACACTGACTGACACATCACAGTTTAGTTTTGTTTTATCCAGCTATCAGCCATCACACTGTGGCCCATGCCCAAATCTATCTGTCTTCTTTTTCCTACCATATAGAACAGATTGCTCACTTCCAGCTTACACACTACACTACACCCACTAGGTGCTATGATGAGCTGTCAACTTCATCTGTCAGAAGTTATAAGAGGAAGGTGGACTTACCAGGCAAATGACAACACCTGCAAGATGACAAACAGCAAAGCAAGCCCAAAGTTTTTCCACTGTAAAAGTAGTATCGTTAATGATCCCACTTACATCTATATATACAAAGATGAAGGACTTGTGAATATCTTACCCAAAATGCTGCACAAAGAGTCAACACGAGACAAGTCTGCAACAAGGCGGGCAAATAGAATAACAATAAAAACTTTGCACAATAGCAATGAATTAGGTTTTTAATTTCTAAATGAATATGGTGTTGTACAATTACAGAAAGCATGAATTTTGTTCCAGAATTATCCTGGTCAGTTAGATAGTATGTTTTCCCTATTATTGGTCAAATTCTCTTACGAGCATAATAGTGGTGGCCAGCGCTCTTGTCTTGTCACACATCCTCTTCAGTTGCTTCATGGGTCCCATTAGAAACATGGTGCTAATATAGTATACACATAAGAAATATTATTAATATCCGTTTGTAAAAGAAAAACAGGTACAGCAGTTAACGGATTGCACTCTATAGCTATATTCAAGATTTTTAAAAGGTACTCTGTTTAACTTCCCATAGAGCATCCACCACCTGTGTGTCTCTGTGGAGGTCATTATTTTGCCTGTACTGTTCCACAGTATGACATTAAAGACCAAATTACAGAACAGATCTGTGGACAGGCCAGTCTTGTTGAGTAATAGAAAAAAACATGTTTAAGTTTAAGAAATACAAAATTTATATGTTGAATTTTAACTGTGAATTCCAGGCAAAGCAATAACCAACAGGTAGCAGACTCTCCACCACAACTTATATACTACACCTTTAACATTCTCGCTGTTCATTACAAGGACTAGGAATTTGTACATTAAGAGGCAGTTCAAGATATAAAGGAATTGTTTTAGTTTGGACATGTAAATGTGAATGTAAGGGCAGTATGCAGGTTATGTCTGTGAGGCAGGAATATGTTTATTTATTCATTAATTTATGAAAGAGGATAAGAAGATATGCAATATGGAGATATATGAAGTTTAGGTTTTTCTTTTGTGTTACTAACCTTCCAAGTGTACATATGTTCCCAAATGTGTAGAAAACAATAAAAAGAGTGATTCCAATTTTGGGGAGAAAGAGGCAGCCAACTCCCTGCAAAGACACAGAAGTATTCAGACCAGTATTTATAGACATTTTTGACTGTATGACCTTGTGACTAGGCTAATGTATAAATCCCAGGGGAAAATGTACTATACAGCAATGGTTTCCAAACCCATTTCTTATTTTTGCAGCTGGGACAACAGAAGCGGTGCTTTTAGAAATGACCCTAGCCTAGCACTCCTGGCTGACTCATGTATAGGCTATACAATGAAGATTAAATACTTTAATAGCAGTATTTCCTTAAATGAACAGAAAATGAATGACGGCTCTAAACATTCCTCAAAGCTCGAACAACCTGTCTGGCAACATTCGCCCAGGCTCCTGAAGTCTTCCTTATAAAGCAGAGATTGACGACAGAAAACTGGCATAATAAGCTTAAAGGTGGAGGATTTTTACTTACCAAAACTGTGCATCCCACTCCGATAATAAAACACACGATGAATCCTTTGATACGGGTTGCCCAGCTCAGTGTCGAGGCCTCGTTCACCGTCTGCGTAGAGTATTTAATTTATTGATGAGCGGCTTGCGCTGGATGCAGGTGGCAGATAACGTTTGATTTTACCTCCAAAATGGTGCGATCCTCTCTCCGTGAGTCTTCGCCACTTAACACAGATTTTAATTTGTCCATGGTGGTAATAAATAAAAAAGATGCTCAGCTATGTTTTCTTTGTTTACCAGTTTAATGACTGTAATGTGTGGCTTTCTTCCTATCGGTGCGCGCTAACGTCACTACAGGACACGCAGGTAACACACCTGACGCACCTGACGCAATCACGATAGGTAACAAGGAAAGAGGCCTCACTCTGAACATAAGAGCACAGGCGACAAATACGTGCTGCATTTGGGTTTTAATCAGTTACACTTTGTATTTAGTCCTCGATCACTTTCGACTAATCGTCTGCACATTGGTTGCAGAAGTGATCATTTATTATTTATTAGGCCTACTCACAATTGTACGGTGGCTCTGAGACGCAAGTGTAAAAAAAGAGATATTATCTCGTTATTACGAGATATTATCTCGTCATTTCGAGAGTTATTTCGAGATAATTCAAGTGTAAAAAAATTAATAATAGAGAATTTGTTTGTTTTTTTAGAAATAATCTCATTCGCGATATTATCTCGTTATTTCGAGATAATATTATGTTGTCTAAGGTTGATATTTATTATTATTGTCAGATTATTATTGTAATATTGTTATCAGCCACTAGATGGCAGACGATGATAGCAGAAGGCAGTACTCAAGTGCCCATGGACGTGCACAGGAATTTTGAGGGGCAGTTGCTCTGACATGAAGAAAGGGCGCGCCGCACCGCCCGCCAAGCTGTAATGAAGTATAATAAAACTTCTGAGTTTTATTCTCCCTGCAATTCTAGCGTTTCCCAATAGATGACGCACTCTAGATAAGATGACACGTAAAACCAAATTATCTATATAAACCCGTGAATCGGTGCCCAGGGGTAGATCTATATGTTGAAGAGTCTTCTTCACTCATGGTCCGAAAACCTTCCTATAAAGCACTGCGGCCAAGTCTATACCTAGTGTGCCGCGTGCACTGCACTTCCACTTGTACAGCGCGCGCCGCATCTCCTCTTGTACGGCTTGGACACCATGCGTGGATCGTGTCTTGTCGCGTATGCTGTGTGGACCGCGCTTCCTCCTGTGCACCTCTAAACCAAAACTAACACCAGGACTAAGCCAGGTCTAAAGCAGGTCTAATCCAGGTCTAAACTGATCTAAAACCAGGACTAAACAAGCATTAAATCAGGACTAAAACCAGGTCTAAACCAGGACTACAACCAGGTCTAAACCAGGTCTAAAACCAAACAAGAATTTGCAGGAGGTGGTTGCTACATTCATTTAGGTTTAAAAAGCACGACAATATCAAGTAATCCAAAGTATTCAGATTACATTACTCAAGTAATTTAATGGATTACAAACTACATTTTGGGGTATGTAATCTGTAATCTGTAGGGAATACAGTTTAAAGTAACCTTCCCAACACTGTCAACAGAATTATCAAATGTGTCACAATGAAACAGAATTCAAAACTTCTGAAACGGTAAATCATTGGCCCTAAATATGGTGCACAAGTTGAATTGAGACATTTGAATATGCCACATGTAAATCGTTGGATCCTGCAAATTATTTTGGGTTTAGGCCTATTTGCTGGGCTGATGTAGTCAGACCAGAACACTCCATCCATCGGCCCTTCCATCAAATTTTAGAGCCCTTTGTGGCCCTCGAGCCAAAAAGTTTGCCCACCCCTGCGTTAGAAGTTGAAAAAACTGAATTTTTGGCGTCGGTCAGGGCTCTCTGCGGGGCCGGGGCTCTCTGCGGGGTTTGTGGGTAATCTCTTTTTACTTTGCGCGCAGGCTCAGGTGCTGGTCATGCAGCTCTGTGGCTCTGTAAACAGAACTGAGCCCTTCCCTCCAGACTCGCACTTGCGGTGCCCTAATGTAAGTCAATGAGGCGACTATTTTATATTCAAGTTCAAATCTGGACATAGACATTTTCGTACATGAAAACCCACATTGGGGACATGTGTCTGTGTAAAGTGCTATAAAAATAAACCTTACCTTACTCTCTCTCTCTCTATATATATTTGCCCCTGGAAGGGCAATTTCAGTGAGGGGGCCATACGAGTAGTTTTGGCAGTTCAACCATCAATTGATAGGCCTATCTAAAAATATCTTAATAAACACCACATGACATGCTATACCGTGATACTACTGGTTATGGTTTATGGCGCAAATGATCTACCCATGCACCTCCACCACAGAGAGTGGCTGAGTGAGAGGTGAGAGAGAGAGAAGCCGCTGCACGGTGAGGTCTGAGGGCCTTAACCTGTCTGAACATGCAATATTATTCATCTTAGAGCTAGAGATTAAATAGTTTAAGGTTAATGTATCTAGAGTGCGCCATCTATTGGGAAACGCCAGAATTGCAGGGAGAATAAAACTAATGTTTTATTACACTTGATTTAAGTTTGGTGGGCGGTGCGGTGTGTCGTTTCTTCATGTCAGAGCAACTGCCCCTCAAAATTCCTGTGCACGTCCCTGGGCACTTGAGTACTGCCGCCTGCTATCATCGTCTGCCATCTAGTGGCTGATAACAATATTACAATAATAATCTGACAATAATAATAAATAATATCAACCTTAGACAACATAATATTATCTCGAAATAACGAGATATCAAAAAAATTATTAAAAATTATAAACTTTTTTACACTTGAATTATCTCAAAATAACAAGATAATATCTCAAAATAACGAGATAATATCTCGAAATAACGAGATAATATCAAAAATGTTTTTTATTTATTTTTAATTATTCTTTTTTTTACACTTGAATTATCTCGAAATAATGAGATAATATCTCGAAATAATGAGATATCTCGTATTAACAAGATAATATCTAAAAAATTATTATTATTTTTTTTACACTTGAGGCTCAGAGCCACCGTACAATTGTTAGCCTGGAAATACAAATGCACATCAATTAAATGATAGTCCTAGTAATAAGACCTCTATACCTCTTTAGGGAGGAACTACAAAAAGTAGTTCCTCCAACATGTAGCCTAACCCAGCCACAAAAAAAAAAAACACACAAAAAAAAACATTGAATTATTTTTATTACAAATAAATTCCAAAAGAAAATCTAACTTAACATAAAAATGAAAATAATAAATTGAAACACTGAGAGTATAGACCTACAGGCTAAATAGGAAAAGTAAAATGACAAAGGTTGTCCCATTGTATGTTTCACCAAAAAGAAGTCTTTTATTTTCTGTTTGTGTACTTTTGTACCACATGATCTTTAACCTTCAGCCGCTGACTCTGGTCTTTTTTCTAGTAGTCTCATTTCCATTTGTGAAGTCCACTGGAGTTTAGCATGAATCACACTATAAATAAAACAAAGGAAATTGCACCCTAAAACACAACTTTTATTTGGGATGGGGGAGGTTAAAGTGACTGTGATATGTGATGTCTCTTCTCTCACAAATACATTTTTGAAAAAATCTTGCCATTTAAATATGCCATATGCTTGATACAGGAACAGTAATACTGGCACTTCTGTGACATTATGCAATAAATGTTCACAGTACAGCATTATTAAAAACATCTATTTAAACCATGCATTAAACCATGCATTCTTACTGTGAGCAAAGTCTGTGTGGAACATTTCAGCCGAAGTAATAACATCTCCATGGTCCTTTAAGTTAAATTTGACAAAAAATTGTATTGTATTACCTTTATCACCGAGATTAGGTTTAGCTATCTCTGTTCTATTAACTGTTATTCATACTGAAATAAAAATTCACAATTATAATCATTATTGATTGGCTCTAATAAGTTTGTATAGGTCTATCTTTTAAGGTTAGACCTGAAAGTTCAATAAATACACTCACTCAAATACACTCAACAAAGAAAATATATGTATATGTATTTTTGGTCAGTATGCACTACTGTACATGACAGGACAAGATCGAAGAAAGAGGCCAAGAGAGCAAAAATTACTGCCGGGACCCACAACCATACCTTTATTTAAGAAAGCCAGACCAAGCATGAGTCTGTCCAAAGCAAGAGGGGTAGCCTCAGTGGTGTGAACAAGAAGAGCCATCGCTCCTGCCAATTCAAAGAACATAAACGTGGTGCAGTGTTGCCACTTCATTATGCCAGTGATTCTCTGTATAGTCGTACCGTGGTAGTTTTGCACCTGCTAACTGCATGAACATGAACACAACCACTGCAAAAATAACAGCCAAGTAGGTGAGGTGTTCATATAGTAGAGTCTCTGTTATTAGGAATTATGAACACGCATTTAGGCACTTGGTCAAGGGAATTTATCTGGAGGATTTGATAGGTTATTACTGGTGCATCTGTAGGAGTCCCATTAAAGAAAACATGGAAATTTCACACAGAATATTAAAAAATCCACTCACAACGCTGGAGTGAGCAGTAAAGTTATAATTTGTGTATGAGAATGTGAGCAAAAGAATAGAAGAATAGAAAGGAATAACATTCTTACCAACAGATGCAAAGACTATTAAGATGAATCCCTCAAATTCTCTTTTTGGGTGGATCTAGAAATGATTTGTGTTTTTCTGGTCTTATTCTTCTGGGTCAAATGTAACATTGAGAACTTTATCCCCCACCACAGTCCCAAGAACAGAAACATCCCGCCTGGGAGTGCATGTCCTGCAAAACTCCCCATTAAATACCTTTAGTACAAAAAAATAAAATGTAAGAAACATTTCTTATTAGTCATTGCAAAGTTTGTCTTACTAGTCATCTGAAGGATCCTTAAAAATGCTGAATGTCACAAAGCCAAAGAATGGTGCAGTCTCACATATAAAACCCTGGAGATCCAGTTCAAGTATGTACCATAAAGGAGGTCTGTATATCCTTTATGTTGAATCCTATTTTTAACATTTCATTTGTGAATACCTGCTGGACTGGTTTTGTTCAGCCCTTTCTCCAGTGGAAGAAAAAGGATCTTCACTTGCACTTTTAGGCAACTTATGGTCTGGGGGCCGGATCATAGTGTAGCAGATAACTGTAATGTTTGGTTAGTTGGTGTTACAAGCATGAAATGTGGTACAAATATTCTCAGAATGTTACTTTTTAAAGAAAAAGTACTAGACACTTAAAATTTCAATGGGATGGCCATTTTTCTTGAGGTCTTCAGAATTGTTCTGCTATATAGGCTGTGGTTCAGTCCTAATTTTTCTTTGCTTTGATCGTTTTTTACAATGGAATAAGTAAACCATTTTTAACCCATTGGCAAATATTTATTGATATAAAAAGAATATAGCTGTATATAAACCAGATAATAAATTAAAATCCATTGAGTCCAAAGTGCTGTGTATTCATTTTTATGCAAATTAGACTTTTTATATCTGTAGGGAAATTAGTTTATTGAACCATTCATTCCCATTCCCATTCTATTGCTGCTCTGGCAACCTGTCAAGAGCAGTGAGTGACCCCCAGATCATGGTCAGATCAGGTCATTAATCATTATCAATTGTTCTTGCAGCTTTAATTTTAGACAGAAAAAAAACATGTGGAGGCAGAACAAATGAAAAGCATGACAACCGATAATAAATACATGAATTTTATGACGTTTGTTCAGATGTATAAGGTTGGCACTGGAGCCCTCATGCAAAGAATGAAATAAATAAATACTTGGGTTAAAATATATTGGACAAAGAAAGATGACAGAGGAAGAGACACATCTTAAATAAAAGAAATAGTTTGTTTTTTGTACCACTCTCCAAAGTTGTATTTTTGCACTAAACTTCAAAATATATTCAACAAAAATGGTCTTATCAGAAAGCTTCATCCTCTGACTCTACATCTCGTTCTCTGGGTTTGGATAGAAGTCCCATCTCCATAGGAGGAGTCCTCTTTAGTCTGACCCGAACAG
Organism: Odontamblyopus lacepedii; assembly: GCA_034769755.1. NCBI lineage: Eukaryota > Metazoa > Chordata > Actinopteri > Gobiiformes > Gobiidae > Odontamblyopus > Odontamblyopus lacepedii. The sequence goes on along the minus strand of CM068350.1, from coordinate 15,892,310 downwards.
CACTGAAAAAAAAAACTATGATAAGAATCAACCAAGTGACAACATATTTTGTTATTATTTGTTAAGATGAAGAATTCCATTGAGAGTTAATGGAACACAGTTTGTTGGAGGCTTTAGGCGTTTGCTGCTTTACAATATTTTCTAATGTAAAAACCTAACTTCAGTCTAAGATACACAAATATAAAGGAAACTGTATGTAGTATAAAAAAGGTACTACAATCAAAACTGAACCTGGGGGGCCAGTGTCTTAACCTGAATATACGTGCAACGTGGGATTACATCAGTGTTACACACACTTTAGCACTTAAAATTGATTGTCTTATTCTTAAATAAGAATTCTTAAATTCTTTAATGAGAGTAATATGGTGATCTAAACCTACTCTATAACAGACACATACAATACATTTCTCAGTCTCAGCATATTGACCTTCATAACGTAAAAGCTCAGAATCTCCAGAATTCGCTCAGAGGCTGCACTGGCAGTGATTAATGGCTGCAGGTGAGAAAATCAGTTTAGGTTTAAACCAACTGAATTTCAGCACTGAAATTTCAACGGAAATGAGAATCTCATGTCACGCTCATTCTGCTTTCTAATTGGACAATTGTACTGAGAACCAAAACAGAACCAAAACATCCAATTATAACATATATAAATAGCAACGCAATAATAAAACAATTGTATAAATAGTAAGTACAGTTTTAACAAAGGAATGGTGAGCTGGTCAAGACCATGTAGCCCATCATCTGTTCCAACCAATGTCCACTGGGTAGCACTAAAAACCTTCCTCACTAAATCACCAAAACAGTTTAAAAATTACTTCAACAATATTTAACATCACATGAACATAATAATATAAAATATCACAAGAATATATAATGGTGTGAAGTCCTCTGCAATCTAGCAATATGAGGTTGAATATGAACTCTTACCAGCTGACAGTGCTATAGACCAATCCGGTAAAGAGCAGTGCAAACATCAGGTGCCAGGAGAAGCACATGACCACAAACATCATATTGCTGTGGTCACTCAAGTCCCATTGTGGCCCCCGGGGAGGGTACAGGACGAATCCAATCTGTGCCAAAACAGAGGTCTCAATTTTAGTGATCGGAACACAAAGCCATGCCCAAAGCCATTAAACTAGTTCTAAAACAGATATGAACAAAGACTAGTCCAGGTGATGTATCAACCTTAATCAACGTGGTACAACACATAACATGCAGTATATTACCAGGTACCATTAGAAGTACCATGTTTTTCTATTTTTTCTTAGTTTACCTGCCAGAACCAACTCCCTTGTAGGATGGCTAGAGCAGATCGCATAAGTTCAAGGATGACATTTCCTCGGTGGAAAACCTCCAGAAATGCAATCAGAGCCTGTCCAAAAATGGCATAAAGCAAAAGTTGATGCACTATGACATCCAGCATAGTTCTGCCGTGTAGATGGTAGAGAAAAAGAAATCCTACAGAAAGAGAAACATTTGAATTTAAAAAAATCTTTCACACTCAAAAAGCTAAAACATAATCAGCTTTGTATGTACTGCTAACTGCAATATTAATAGTCAATATTCATTTGCATTACTACATGTAATTTTCTGATTTTTATTTTGTGAAAACGTATAACAGACTTTATGTTCTAATTACCATTGTATATCTCACTGTAGAAAACTTATACTCAAATTAAATTCCCTAAGTCCGTGTATCTCAAACTGTATGCCATGCATCTGATGTTACAAGTAGTGACTTTCTCTGAGTGAATGATCATTTCCACATTATATTATCCACAGTTTAGTCCTTTTGGACCTGGGCCTATTTCATGCATTTTTTAGTCTTATTTTTTGGCATGATATAGTATGGATTTAGATCTGGTGGTACTCAGTAAGATAAATTTGATCATGGGTGATACTTGTAAGCCAAATTTTATCATGGGTGAAACAATTAAGAACCACTGCATAAATAATATAGAGTATATTATTTATGAGTATATTTTGCATGTACCTTCATTAAAGAAAGCCAGACATAGCATGAGTCTATCCAAAGGGAGAGGAGCGGCTGCAGTGGTGTGGACAATCAGAGACACTGCCCCCATCAAACCAAAAAGCATGTACATAGTGGAGTGCTGCCAGTTCATCAAGTCCTTCCAGTGGTTTTCTGAGGTGTCATACAACTGCAGCTTTGGGCCATTTGCTGCAAACTGCTCTGCTAGAATCCCTGCAAAAACAATAAGTTGAGGATCACTTGTCTTAGGGCTGTAGAATAAATTTTATTTTAATCAACCATTTAAGATACCATTTGTAATTAGACTGGCCGACCTGGGGCTGTTTTATTTTCACCTCAAACCACTAGATGCTGTCTACATTATTGCTACTTTACAGTTTGTCATTTTTGGCCTAACAGAAGAAGACCAGAGAGTACAGGTGAGCCTGAACAAAGGCCAGGTGAGAGGAGCTGGGGTATCTGCCATCTACTGGTAAAAAAAATAACTTACAGATGGTAGCTTTAAATAACAGTTATTAATTATTTGGTAGACTAGATAAATGACTATTGCATTTTTATTTGTTTTATTAAGACTAAATAATTGAAGATTGTGGTAAATAAATATACGCAAAACAATAGCAATTTTTTTTTACAGCCTGTTGTTCAGCCCACCACTGGTCTCACCACATTAGTCATCTCCAGTTTGATTGAAATGTGATTACCTGCACACTTTTTAGACAATAAAGAAAATATACACAGTAAGTTTTTGCCCTACTACCTTACCAACAAAAGAACAGAATACTATGGCAGAGCTCTCTATGATCTCCAGTCTTCTTTGGGCCGCTCTGGACGGAAGTCGGCTTGATCCTGTACTCTTGTTCCTCCGGGTCAAATGCCAAAGCGAGGACTTCATCCCCCACCACAGCCCCCAAAACAGGAAGAAACTCCCGGGGAGCGCATGGCCAGCAAAACTCCCCATTGGTCAGCAAATAACCCTAAAATGAAAAAATGCAATCCATATATACATCATATATGATACAAGAAAATACATTTCTGCCAGTCTTTAATAAGAGGACTGAAATTGGGTTTACACTAGTTTATCAATTAACTGCAACAAATCAATTAATAATTTAGTAATCAAATATTTATTATCTGGTCAGACACCAAAACCTACCATAAGCTCAGGGAAGTTTCATGATTCTGAATGAGGCCTTTTGCAATTTAATGACTAATCAAAAAAATAAAAAATAAAAAGGTTATTCAATATGCAAAATAATCAAATCTTTAGTTGCAGTCCTTGAGTGAAAACCTCAGCTACAGTTTGAGTTGGTCCTAATCCTGTATGCAAACATTTTTGCAAGTTGATGTGCTGTGTGTACAGTGCAGCTGCAACATGTACCCGCTAAAAGGGCTGCTGAAGCGGAGCCTATTTAAAGTTAATAAGCATTAACTAATAATAAGTGTTGAAGAAGCACTTTTGTGTCTAGACAAAGACTTTTTAACATCAACCTCTGTGTGCTTTAACTTTAATGTTTCATCATTTAAAATGTATATTGTTTTATCACACATAGTATAATTTTAACATTTTAAGTGTCATGTTTTCTCTTTGCATCCTTACGCTCCAAAGTGATGAATGTTTTGTACCAGTGACACGTGATGTATGCAGCCAACCAGCCACCTCCTATTTAAATGGGTGTTTATGAGAAAAGAAGTACCGGCCCATTAAAGAGATAAATCAACACCTTCTCAAAGACGGCCTCATGTGATGTAATGCTTTGGTGGCTTTTATATAAGTAAATATTTAAGTAACAACTGTAATAATAATTTGTTCTATTTGTTTGGATGCATCAGTATACTAGGCCTATGCCCCTTTATTTCCCATGAAAGAAAAAACAGGACCTCAATGTGATTTCAATGTGTTGTATGACTAAACTCCTTTGTCATGTAGATGAAGTACAATCTTCTGCCTGGCAACAAAAAACAAGAGCTCTAACTTACAAATGGGACACATGGTACAAAACAAATTTTAAATGTTTTAAGCTTGATGTTGTTAGAATTGGCTCATCAATGTGCACCCTCTCCACCTGAAGGAAAACACTAGAGTCTCCATGGTAATGTCTCCCTGATGCCACTGAAGTGCTACTGAAAAGAGGTGCTCCAACCCCCAAAATCAACAACAACATCTGTGAGCAGGCTACATTCACAAGCTTTTAAATCAACAAATAAACTGTAAAATCCTGTTGTGCCTTAAAGGCATTAAAAGGAATGGGTGGTCCTAATAAGGGGGCCTACTGGCATAATTTATAGATTTACAATTGTAATGTATGGTTAGCTACAGCAGTTTTATTATATGCTGGAATGATTTGTTTGTATTTGTATTTTAGTTGTTTTGAGTTTGTAGGCTTAAATGAGAAAATCTAAATCGTTTTTCTTTGTAGAAAGATATTTTAAGCACAAATCCCAGACAGATTCTACTAGATGCACTACAGTCGGCTCTTAATTATAGACTTACAGGCAGTAGTGTCAAAAGTATACACAATAATTATACATACTATGATTTCATAAACAACCCCTTTGAAATAACTGCTACCATCTATGTTGGGTTCAGAGCCTGAAGCAAACGTAAGGGGCTGTGTGTGCATTTGGTAAAAAGTCTATGGCTAAGTAGCCCATGCAAATAATATATTTTATCTCAATAACCTTTTATGGTGCAATTTAAATTGTTAGTTATAAACCACTTTTTGTGTACCTTGTGATCAGGAGCCATATTATTTAAAATCAAGCATAATGAAGGATAATTTAATCATAAGCATAATTCTTCATAATAATAAAGAATCATAATTAAAGCATAATTAAATTAAATAATATAATCAGACCCAAAATAATTCTCTGCTAACCTATAATCAGAAAATGCAACAAAAGTAAGTGGTAGTAAACTCTGAATGCTGAAAAAGTAGTAGAAGAAGTGGTAGAGACTTACCTTACCCAAATTTGCTGGAGATCCAAATTTGTAGAAGGTTCTTAGAAGTAGGCCAAGTCTACTTTGCGTAAATAATCAAAGCAGGTTTTTATCACATAAGTTCCATTTCTGCTGAAAAGGCTGGGATCGTCACACTTATTATTATTAAAGCACTAAGGAATTATCCGCTATTTCCTCTGTCGCTCCTCTGTCTCCGCCAGATGTGTTTCACAAGTCCTTTTTTTTCTAAATTTTCCGTCCGAGTTTGGACTTTCCCTAAAACGCCCCCATTGGTCAGGAGAAAGCCGTCGCGTCACCAGGGAGAGCTGTGATTGGCTGAAGCTCACATCATTCATCCGTGTCCACGTGTGCACTCTGCCCCCTTCAGGAGGATGCGGAGAAGACCGCTATTTTCTTCTATTTCAGACCAGTTTCAGACAGACCAGACCAGACTCAGCGATCAACCCACAAGACTCTGAGCACGTAGGCCCACTGGGAGGATTTGACTAGCTCTGCACATGTTTTAGGTGTGTGTCTGTATGTGCCGTTTTGTGGTTTAGAAGTTTTAAAGCTCTGGACGCAGTTAACTTTTAAAACATAGACGGATGCTAAGGATGGATGCTACGGAACAGTACATGGGTAAAAACAAATAAAGATTTACATGAGTGTCCAAAAATATCATAAATAGGGGAGGATGGAGGCCAAATGCAAATCTGTAGCCTACGGTTAATCTTTAACGCCACTGCTACGTTACCAGTTCGATTTGTAACTTCATCCTGGTTACTTGAAGAAGCGTACTTATTAGACTATAAGTATGATCTAGAAATTGTTCACAGTCAGACCGTTGGCATGTTTAATAAATAGATTAAAGGAGGCACAAATAAAGAACAAATATTTTGTAAACATGGCTATAAAGAAATAAAATCATAAAAAAAAGGCTATTAGGCTATCCAACAAACTTCAAAACGGAACATAATATAATATGAGAAATTTTACCTCAAACATGAAAACATAACCAAGTAGAACTACATGTATTTAGAATGATCATGCTAATAAAGTTAAGAATTTGCTCAATTTTACAATGGCCTATTGTATATTCAAATAACATTTCAGATAACTAGTGTAAACATGCAAACATAAAATAAAAGAAAGAAGAATGACTTATTTTCATTCATATCTTGGCCGGATGAATAGTGAATGCATAGATAAAAATAGCCATAAATTCATGCAGAGTTTTTTTCTGTGATGCGTGGAGAGTCGAGTTCGAGGGTGAGGCATGCAGTGGGACAGGAGTATTATGGGACAAAGGTTCGAGAGGAGGTCCAGTACAGAGGTTTGGCCATAGACACACACATGCGGCAGGTGGGACATGTCTGCTTCCTCCACAGCCACTGCTCCATACACTGAAACACATTCAAAAAGGGATGTAAACATCCAAAAGTCACAGGATCATTCCTCAAAGAGACGGTGTAATCCTTCATTCGTCCAGGAGTGGCTCAGTATAGTTTTCAATGGTCACTTGTACTGATGTAACTGGCTTGAAGTACAGGGAGATTATTCTACTCTGAGAAATTTAGTCCAATTCCACAGGGAGTAGTTGAAGGATGATAGTCGAAATGTCTTGACCACAAAAACCTGTCCAGATGACCACCAATAAAACCTTCTCTACATTCCTCAAAAAAGTTTCTAAGATTTGAAAAAATAAATAAAAACGACACAGACCGTTTGGAAGGGATAATGTTAATGTTACTGAACTTGAATGTTCAGTTTTATTGTACTGTTTTTGCCATTTTTATTGCAACATTGTCATGAGTCTTTCTTATGTAGAAAACCATCAAGTTGACCATGGTCTTGTAGTTTCTTTGCTTTTGGCCATACTACAGAAATGCAAATAGACTCTGGAGCTTACATTTGCTATTGCAAAAGGTCAGTTGTCTAATTTTGTTAAACTAATTTATTGTAAACTTTGAAAATAGGATTTCATGTTTACAACAAAGTCTAGCACTGACTTTTGTACCCTATAGCCACTATACCATGTGTATTATATACAGCGTGTGTGTAATTTAACGGGAAAACTGTAATCACCTTAAGTATTTATTATTTGACATAAAAGACAACATTGTCAAACTTACAACACCATAAAAAGTGCAATTGTGTGTAAGAAAAGGCTACACAGAATAAGATAGCTATGCAGTTTAACATAATATATTACATATATTTTCACTATACCCAGAAATGAATCTTAAAAAAAAAAAAATTATATATACAGTATATATTTATACATTGTGGAGACGTAAATTCCTTGTCCTCTGCTTCACATACTGCACAATACATCTGCAAGTGACAATTAAAATATAGGATAGGATATTTTAAGTCCATGGCAATTTTAATGCTAATTTAATTCAGCTGGGAACACAAAGGGGTTTGCCAGGATTTGGCAGCATTTCCCATAATAAACTCATTCTACCTAAGTTTACGATTAAGGTACATTTTATTGTCCTCAGCATTTGATTCAAACTGTCTTTTGCCTGAATTTTAGATTATGGAAGGCTGGTCTGCACAGGTAATCACTATAAAATTAAAATTGCAATTACATTTTTTAAAGTACAGCCATAGTACTCTTCTTCATTATTAAGCCTTTTGCATTTTTTAAATGTTGCCTTATATTCATCTGACTCCTCAGTTCTCTCCTCCAGGCCCTGAGATCAGCGGTGTTTGCGCAGGGAGAGTTGACGGTGGAGGGGTGGATCCTTCTCATTAGAGATGTGTCCGTCTGCAGACTTCCTCCTCTCCTCTGTCAGTCTGTGGATGTGTCCCGCCTCAATGCTCCGGTGCGGCTGATCTAACCTGCGCATTGCCTTCAGACCAGCACAGTCAGTAAATGCCCCAGGCTTGTTTCATGCGGATATAACGTCATATTTAAAGTCTGTTTTCATACCAGCCCACGTCATGCATGTACGGGAATGTTGGGTTTCATAAGTCTCATGCATTGAACAAGTGAAATGAGACGTTGAAATCTGTGGACATGCAGCAGACAAAGACAGGATTTTACCTCTTTGTGGAAGCGGTGTGTACAGTGCAGCTCCTGCGTGCCAGCTCCATTCTTTCTCATGTCTTCATAACAGATCAGGCACAATCTGTTGTCCTCATTCTGTATCAAAATTTGAAAAGTTTAATTATTTTGTGCCAAAATTGCACAGACTTGATACTTCTGCTATTGCTAATAGTGTGTGTTGATAAAATGATTTGTGTTAGTGTTAGGTTTGTGTTACAGCCAAAAGAAAATAAGGATGTAGAATAACTTGGTTCTTTGGGATTTTCCCAAAATAGTAGCTCACCAGAGAGATGGTCCGGAGCCTCTTTTCCAGGGACCCTGTGATTTCAGGGATGGTGCTGATGCGTGCTTCCGGGATGGCTGTTTTGGGTCGCCCGTCATCAGAAGAAGTGCGACGAGCCCTGGGGTGAGGCCGTACTTCCAACCAATCCTCTCGTGTTTTCAGGTGACTGGGACTAGGGGCCATCGTCGCTGCATGGAGCTTGTTCAGCTTCATAGCATCTAACTGTGACTGTAAAGACAATTGTTATAACATTCTAGTAAAATTACATTTATAATTACATCCGTGGCAGCTCAAAGTGACAGAGGTTTCCTAAAGTTGGCATAGTCAAAGGCTTTCAGTCACATTACATTTTCTTGGACCCTATTCAGAAGAAAGAACAGAGATATTTTGAGAGATGTTGAGAGTTGTTTATCTCTATGACAACAATCCTTATTTTTTATTTATTACTAGTTTGTGGTATTGCATAGAGTCCAACTGATATGGGTTTTTTCATTGCCGATGCCCGTCGTTTGAGCTGCCAATGGCCAATAATCTCTCTCTCTTTCTCTTTCTCTCTCTCTCTCTTTCTCTCTCTCTTTCTCTCTCTGTCTCTATATATATATGTATATATACGATATATTTTGGGTTGATATTTTTGGGCCAGTATGTAAGACCGATTTTGATGATTATTCCCAAATTATGTGATCTAAATTTACTACAAACTCACCCACAGCCCTTTTTTCCACAAGCATTTGAGAAATCTGTGTGTATGTTTGGTGCAGTTATCTAGTTGCAAATATTTCAATAAAGCTTTAAATAATATAGATTTAGAATAATTAAAGCACTAAAGGAGACAATGCATGGACCAAAAACCTTGAATCACACCTACATTAAGTCCATGATTATTTCATTTTTTTTTAATTTGTTTCCATTGCAGAAAAGTTATAGAATTGTTTTCCTAGAGCTCTTACACACAGTACCAAGTGACCTCAGCTGCAGCCTGTGAGAGGGTTACGGTAATCACTGCTTATGTTGTTAAATAACACATTAGCACAGTGACTTGTGTAGTGTCATTTCTGCTCTCATCTAGCGTCACGTAACAACTGCAATCCATACAGTTACAACAAACATTACTTCAGACTACATTTATGGCCGTATCTTGCCCCCAACCTTAGCAGTAGTGTAAGCACTAGGAAGGGGGCGTGTCCAGGTCGGACTGTACTTCGATGCTGGAGGTTGGACGGTACAAGTACATTTATGGTGATGGCGTCTGAATCAATCTGTGACCGCTGTGACATTTAAAAGTGTTGCTAGCGTGAGTGGGTAATGCAATTACGCACCAGTAGAGGCACAAGAATACAGAATTTTAGATGGGCCGTGACAGAACTGGCACTCCGCGCGCACCCCATCAACCTTTTTGTTTTCTCTGGGTTCCTCATTTCATTTGCCTCCCATTACACAGCAAACCAGTGTCTATCTCACGCACTCCCCATCCCACAGCAGACCCGTTGAGCGCTGCTCTCCCTGGCCGCACCTGCTCCCGCCTGTCCTGGTTCCGCTCCCACGTCTCTCACCTGAGGTGCGAGTGTCCACCGCTGCTACTGCTGACGCTCACAGTCTCGTCTCACGGGTGTCCACTGCATTTGGTCCCATACGGGAAGTGTTTATTGTTAATGTTAAATGTTTCTGATGTTACTGCTTTGCGCACAGCCATGGATTAAACCATTAACATAAGGGGAGCGTGACTACAACCTGCATTTGCCCCGTAAAAGTGACTCATATGCACCATGCGCACAGAGCAGGATGCGCAGGTGTCTGTATGGTGCTCATGTGCAGTATAGCCTATGTCTCTATATGCACTATACATCTACTGTACGCCGCTATACAAAGCTCTACTGACCACTGCTGCCAAGAGAGCAGCACATATGAGATGTGCGTTTGCTCACGCAGGTCGGTGTCAGCTCCGAATTATCTACGATTCTGATGGTCGCCTACCTACTGGTGACTAATTTTATAAACTTTGTGGGAATAAAATGGGAATAATTTGGTCGCAAAATGAAATGGAGCTGATGACAGAAAGGGTACGAGGATGTGAGGAAATCCGACATCGCAGCATTAGGACCAGACAGGGTCAGAAAACAAACTTTAGGACAGCGCTGTAAACTGCCTCATCTGATTGAGCAGCTTTTGTACCGATCCAGATCAAACCAAACCATTGAGCCGATACAGGATGGCACACGAACATGTTATGAATGTTAAGCATGTATCATCCTAATATATTTCCTAATAAAATAAGTCTTGAGCATGTTACACTGTTTTTCAGTGGTCTAGTTTGATATTTATTTTTAAGATTCTGGCAATTCACTGAACTCGCCACACCAGTCTGCCCCACTCCACCTGATATTCAGGCACGGCACACCTCTTGTTAGAGCTCCACCGCCCACACTTCCTCTCTACAAACACGTTTTGAAATACACTCCTGTATAACTTCATTCATGCAATTGTTGCAGCAAATTGTATTATTGATCCAAGTTTGGACAAAATTTTATCTGTGCTGCTCCAGTGCATAAAAAGGTCTCATGCACGTGTTGTTATGCCCTCTAGCTACTTTTGGGCAAAGAAACTGCCACATTCATGGCTATTAAACTTTTTAAATGTAAAATATAATACATGATTCAATTCTGGTGTTTAAGCCACCAAAATGCAACTACAAGCTGTGTGCTACTGTGTTATTTTCATATTGTTTGCCTTAAAAAGTTATTATTGACCTTTGACTTAGCAATAAATAGACCAAAGTTTGTGTGAATGTTTAAACTAGAAAATTTTCCACTTGTTGTTTATAGGCTCTGGTATTCAGCAAACCATTACAGCTGTTCAAACATGAGTAATTTATGATTATACTGTTATGAGCTTATTCTCACTATATGAAGCCAAGTATGTTCTTCTCATATAGGTCCATTTGCCTGTGTTAATGTATGCATGTTTGAGTGGGTTACACAGCAGACATTATTGATGTGGTACAGATTGACATCCTAAATTACAGCTTCCAACAATGTCCGTGACAGTGGGCTTTTCTGTGCTGGTACATAATCTATTTATAGCTCCACTATGGCTTGCACATAATCATGTTAATTTATCATCAAGAATACTCGGTTAAAGATGATAAATGTAGGTTACTTGAAGATACTAAATAAACATCTGTTGCTGGATTCCAGCTATGTTGTGCATGTATAGCACTGGCAAATACAGTGTTTAAATTTACTGATGGCAATGGTATAATAAAGTAAAAAGGTAATATTCAAATATATGTACAACAACAATACAATGTGTATGCCGTTTATTAGATCAGTGAAATTCAAATATGTAGATGTCTTTGCATAGTTGAAATATGTTAACACAATTTCACAATTTATTCTTAGCTGTTGCATCTCTAGACTTTAGAATAAATCTCATAATAGGCCCATGAATTATGTTTTTTCATGTTTTTTGTGAGTTAATTTACCAATTGGTGCAATGGGGTACCTGTATCCCCTGAATCTGAGTGAAACTTGTGGTAAAATACAGATTAAATTACAAAAAAGATTGCTTAAAATGATCTTACACTAAGTATAATACTAAGAAGGAGCATGCAGAGTAACATAATACAATTACTGAATCAAAATGAAAAGAAAACAATATGCCTATTAAGTTTTGTGCATTTACAAATGTAGTTGTGTCTTACCACAGTGGGTAGTGACCCACGTCTGTCTGTTTGTGATCTTGCAGGTCGTCTGAAGCTCCTCTTTCGGTCTCTGGAATGACCACTTTCTGCTCCGTGACCCCAGTAACTGCTCATCCATTTGGTGAAATTTCCATCATCATCTTCGTCATTGTCCATGGTGATAGCGGGAAGCAGCCTCAGAGACATTGTTGCGGCACCCTCAAACTCCTGGTAAGAAGTGATGAAAAAGTCCCTGCCTTTTGCAGTCTACCAGAGTGAGAGAGAAGGGTTGACCTACTAAGCCTCTGCCTGCTGGTGCAGCTGCTGCTGCTGCTACTACTACTACTATACCCTAGTCAAGAGGTAACTTATTTCATTTAGATCCTATTGTGCTTAGCTGTGTTATTCTTGGACTGATGCCCAAAAATATCTGGTTAAAGCTTTTGTTCAAGCCTTTACATGAGTGAATCTTTTATAATCTACTTAGCTGTGCTGCTGAGTGAAAGTAAAAATAGTGGTTAGTGATGGGAATAAACCTGGATGCGGGGAGTTAGTGAAGGACAGCTGTCATACAGTTTGTGGGATAAGTACTATTGAGGACAAGGGTCAAGTATGTTGGACTTGAGGTCCCAATTTTGGTTAATTTAGAACCAGTTAACTAATTTGTGAAGGTCACAGAATTCACATTCAGCTCCAGATTCAGTCCTGTGCTGTGCTGCACAGCACAGGACTGAATCTGGAGCTGAAAGTGAATTCTGTGACCTTCACAAATTAGTTAACTGGTTCTAAATTAACCAGGTGTAGTCCTGGAGACTACTGACCATAAATTAGGTTATGTTACCTGCACAGATAACAGTATTGCAAATTACTCTAAACTATAAAAAAAATAATCTAGTTATTGTTCTATGAAAGAAATTTAATTATGATTCTGAATAATATTCATCACAGTTTTGCAGTGCATTGTTCTGGTTCATTAATTTTATAAGTACATTTCAGACCTAATAAAGTTTGAATTTATAAACATTTTAGTTTAATAATAATGTTACTTGAACATAAAAATATGCTTGCACTAGTTGTAAAAACTTTGAGATGCACTGCAGGAGGTAATGTGACTATTTGTTTTTTATCTTTCCATTACATTGGTGAGCCTGAGGGAACAACAGAAAACTCTATACTTTCCACTCGCCGAGTTCATCAAAGCTGTCAATAATTATGGAGTGCCCTGTGTGCTGCTGTGGGCCCAGGGCTGGGGTTAGACACACAGAGCAAAACACCTCCTATCTTTTAGATAATGATAGGAATAGTGGTTTCAGGGTATTTTTATGATTCACAATTCAAAAGGTTTGTAGAAACTGGTGTGTATACTTTTAATAAAATATGTCATAATTCGTATGATCTACTAAAACATTAGCATATTAAAAGATAGATAATTAGTTGATCATGATCTAAACAACTTCCATTTATGTGTTTTATGTAATTATTCAAGTCTCACAGACATAAAATCATTCTGGCCCTTAAAGGTGGACATTACAGCATTGCAGGATATGTGAAAGAGAATGAAACTTGAGTTCTTGGTGCAGGTTGTTCTGCATCTTTTCAAATTTTTAAAGAACCATTGCAAGATTGGGTTCATTAAAGTCTGCTGATAGGTCTTACAAGTCACATCTTGTGAAGGATCACACCCAGGAACACTGTACTAAAAGCCATCTTGAGGTATTTGAATTTCAAACATTTAGATTAGCTAGATTTTGTGTTTAACTTCAAACAGTGTGAGTAGGATCCTCAGTTGGACCTGTGTTATGAGACGCTTGTGTTGATGTGCCATGTAGCTAAGTATAATGACCCACAAGAAGATTAGAGTAAGCTGTGTTTTTCTAAAGTTGACATCAGGTCGACTTGCAAGAGAAAACAAAACACACAAATATCAAAACGCATTAAAAATTCTACCACTGAGTAACTGACTGGTAAGGTTTGATTTATAGGCTATTTTGGAAGCAGATTCCATATTCCAATACATCCTGTATTGGAATATGCAAACATCACATAATATATTGAAATAAACAATGAAATCTTAGTCACCTTCCACATAGATAAACAGAACTAGCTGTGAAGAGACTAAAAACAAATATGATAAGGTAGGGAAAGAGAATGGAATGAGTGATCCTTTTTTTTTTTTTTTATTTTGCTTCAAATTGTATCATCACTCTAAGAAATGAATGCCACTAACAAATAAACACACACACATTCATCACAGTTCACTAAAATATCTACTTCTCATGCCAAAAATAATTCTCCAGGGATAACCACAGTCTCCCTGTTTTTATAAGAATTAGAAGAGTGGTAGTTTAAGAATCGCTTGAATCAACAAGTTGCTGCTCACAATACATGCTCACAATAAGCCACAGATAGCTGCTCAGGCCAAATTTAGCAACACGGTGACCCATTTAGTAAGGAAAGCACACACAAATACTGGTACTTGGTTCAACAACATTTACAGGCTGTTACTAAATATATAAAAAATCAAAATATATTTATTATCTTGAAATAAAAAGAGCAGTCTGCCTCTAACAACCAGCCAGGAAAATACTTGGTCAGTAGATTTACCGAGACTGTCTTCAGACCAGCTAAAATTAGAATTTGAAAAATGGACTGTGTTGGCAGTTTTAGGGCAGACCATAGAATCCAACCAAACACCAAACAGCACTTACACTGGCTCAGAGTGTCCACTTGAGGGCAGGATTATGTTTTGATGCTCATTCATGCTCATGTGGCAGATTTATGCCGTGCACAGTGAGATAAGCATTATCAAAGTCCCTGGTTGTTGGTCGCCCTCTTGTGTCTGACAGAAAAACAGTCACTTAACCCAATCCCATTCCCTGCGGGTAATTTAAGATTTAAAAATACATTTAATATTTGTTTGAGACTTGACGGCTTGATAACCTGAAATGTAGAAAAATATTTCAGATAACTATCATTATGTCATTGTGGCGTAATATTACACACAATACTTTTTTCATATATGTCTTGAAATGATTCAATAGATTATAAAACCATTCAATCAATGAGTGCCAAGCATTGTGAGTGTGCCAAGCCAACTTGTGGCCTCCAGTCCTCCAGTTAGTTTGCGTATATCCCATGATTCCTTGCTGTTGTGACCTCAGTAGAAGAAGACGTACGAACGTACGCACGCTGCCAGGTCTGCTTTTTGCTATCGTTCTTTCCACTTTACCATGGCTGCTTCAAAGCCAGTCGAGCCGCAGTCCGGGACGGGCCTGCCCCGCTGGCAGCTGGCGTTGTTAGTCGGGACCCCCATAGTGTTGGGTGTGGGGGCCGTGTATCTATGGAACCGCAGCAGGGCGAAAGAGAAACGGGGCAAAGGCAGCGGAGAGCGGAAGACTCCTGAAGGCAGCGCTAGCCCTGTACAGGGCCAAGACGGCGCAGTAAAAGCCAACCAAGAGCACGAGAACCTGGTAATAGACGGACACCATGTTTACCTGCGCATTTCTGCGTAATATTATGCGCAGTGACACGTGTGCGTTTGGTGAAAGGGTTAAGTAAAACTCTCCTGTTCAGGCATTGAACTCAAGGACACACCGCTGTCAGTCACTGAGTTGACCAAGTGCGAGGCCATTAGCCATCGGTCTATGCTCCTGGATTAGCTAATGTTACTTTGCTATAAAGATAGTGTCGTTGTCTTTGGTACCAGCGGTGTTATATTTTAAACATTTGGATGCTCTGTGCGTATATTTAAGTCTACACGTGTTAGCATGTTGTGAGTTAAGGGTCAAGCAGGTAAAGCAAAAGAGGCGTGTCAGTGGGAGAGGTAATATTAGAGCTGTAGTAAAGTATTCTAATGTAGTTTTATATTACGTATTTTTAAAACATGCTAATCTAAAGAAACAAATGAAACGCAACAGTTTCTCTTTCATTTTTAACATGCATTCTCGATTTCTCTAAACAAACATTGATATACTTTATTTTAGAAATACCTTTCTGGAAGGACATGCATACAGGAACGTCTTTCTATTTCTCAGAAATGGACCGATCATTCAGGACTAATTGGACAACATCTCAACTAATTTTGACCTTTTGAGAAACACTTGTAATTGTCTTGATATACACTGCCAGAGCAATTATTTCCATTACTTTGATCCCCGTTTTGCACTTTTGGCAAAACTTTTGACACAGTACACTTTTGAAGTGAAAACCATTTCTGGAGACATCATGAAGAAGTGTATTGAGCTTTTTCCTTAGTATTGAAGTCAAGTTTGAGACATTGATGTTATTTTTACTGTTGCTGTTGCTGTTGACTAATGACATCTGTATACACAGAGCCCATTGGATAAAGCCCAGGCAGCAAAGAACAAGGGCAATAAATACTTCAAGGCTGGAAAGTATGAGAATGCCATCCAGTGCTACACAGAAGCCATCAGTCTCTGTCCAACAGAGCAGAAAAGCGACTTGTCCACATTTTACCAAAACAGAGCTGCAGCCTACGAACAGCTGGTGAGTGGGACACATTTAAAGAATTAAAATTATATATGTTATATTAAGTCAGGCAGGGTTTTTAGTTCCATTTGTGTGCGTTCTTTCTGTGTACAAGAGTGCATGTAATTCTTGATTTTCTATTTCAATGAGGTGTTCTATTAAAGAGTCTCTAAGTACCTGCTGCTAAGCCTTACCACCCACAAGCAAAATCTGATAAATGTTAAAGTAGGAAATCACAAAGCATTGTCGGGGGGCTCTGACCCGGTGATTGACAGCTGTCTCACAACATGTTTTGGAAGTGAAATTAATATTTAGCGCACTCTCCTCCAAACAGTGGATGCTGCAGAGTCATGGCTTTAGCTAGCACCAGTGAGCAAGGACCACTAATACAGCCAGACTGGTCATGTCTCTTCCATTGGACTAGTTTAGTGATGCCCATTTTAGAGTCTGTTTATTTTGATGCAGCAATTCAGTGTGAAATGATAATGGTTGCATTGTCTAGCACCTAGTATTATAACTAAAACCTGTAAATATAAATAATGAATATTTAAGTGACTTAAATAATTTAAGCTTCAAATGAGTTTATATAAAGGTGTGTATACCGTATGTCCAATGCAGTGTCATTAGATTTCTCTTTCTTCCTTTCAGAGCAAATGGACAGAGGTGGTCCAGGACTGTTCTAAAGCAGTTGAGTTGAATCCACGCTATATTAAGGCCTTGTTCAGGAGGGCCAAAGCTCTGGAGAGACTGGATAACAAAAAAGAATGTCTTGAGGGTAAGTGTTTATTTATATATATATATATATATATATATATATATATATATATATATACACATACACACACACATATATATATATATATATATATATATATATATATATATATATATATATACATACATACACACACAAACATATATATATATATAGATATATATATATATATATATATATATATATATATATATATATATACACATACACACACACACACTGTGACAGGCACTTTCTCTAATATTAGTTGCCTCTATTTTTTTTTTTCATTTTTGTGGTCAGTCAAAATGACCAATTCACTGACCAATTTGTCACATTTCAGATGTCACAGCAGTCTGTATTCTTGAGGCATTCCAAAACCAACACAGCATGCTCCTGGCAGACAAAGTCCTCAAGCAACTGGGCAAAGAGAAGGCCAAAGAAAAGTACAAGGTAGTATTCCTTTTCTGTATCTTGTGCTGAACAGCCCATAGTTTAAATTGGAGGTAGAGGGTAGGTCAAATTTTTTAGTACAATTATTGCCAAGGTTTGTACTTTATGGTGTGTTTACTCTGTCTATCCACATAACATTAAAAGTGGTGCAAAGTAATATCACAAACAAAAGGTGAAATTATATATTTTTTGCTACAGCTTTAAATTGTTGTGGCCTCACAAAAATAAAGACATTTGTAGCTGTTTTTATGTTTAGAGATTCTTTTCAGAAATGGTCACCCTTTGATTTATATTCGCCGCTCGACCCTCATGCCCCTCTAAAATGTGAGCCCAACATATTGATAATTGTCTTTCTGGTGCAGAATCGAGAACCCATGATGCCTTCTCCTCAATTTATCAAGTCATACTTTAGTTCTTTTACGGATGACATCATCTCACAACCTCTACAAAAGGGCGAAAAAAAAGATGAAGACAAGGACAAAGAGGGCGAGGCAGCCGAGGTCTCTGAGAGGTGAAAGAAACCACATTTTACTGTAGAAATTCCATTTTTGTCTGGCTCAGGCTTTGTAACTAGATGTTCCCTAACTGCAAAGTTAGAAATACTCTATTTTTCTGTCATTTCCTTTTAATTATTGTTGAAACACCTAATGCTACTTAACTTGTCTGTGTGCACCCTCAGCTTGGGCTACCTGAAAGCAAAACAGTACATGGAAGAGGAGAACTACGATAAAATCATCAGTGAATGCACAAAGGAGATTGACTCAGAGGGCCGGTACACGGCTGAGGCCTTGTTGCTGCGTGCAACGTTTTACCTTCTGATTGGGAATGCTACTGCTGCTCAGCCTGATCTGGACCGTGTAATCAACATGAAGGAGGCCAATGTCAAGGTGAACAAACAGTGCTCATCACACTTGCTTTTTTGATGCTGGGAATGAAAATGGTAAAACTGCTTGAGGAGTAGGTACAGCAAAATTAAACTGCAATTTAAATGAAACGGGTACTTTGCATTTGTGAAGTACTATAATATCTGTAATTGAGTCACTCCCGTTGCAGTGATTTAACAAAATATATAATTGAAGTTTTGACAGTGAAGTGCTCATGCTAACACAATTGTTAACACAATTCCATATCCGTGAAGACCATATGCAGTAACAGTTGTAGATAATGAGAAGATGCTGTTTTGAGCCTGTTGGTCCCATCTTACTACATTAAGCTTTAAGAGGAATTTGTGTTTTATGATGATCTGTGATGGCTGCACTAAATAGAGAACTAATAAATAAACATACAATAATTACTTAATTATATCATTGTGTAACAGTTAAGAGCCAACGCTTTAATCAAACGAGGGAGTATGTACATGCAGCAGCAGCAGCCTCATCTTTCCACACAAGACTTCAACATGGCTGCTGAGATTGATACACGAAACCCAGATGTCTATCACCACAGGGGGCAGGTAACTGATAACCTGTATTTTTTTAATTAAGTTTTGTTCCTCTTGTACTAAAAAAATTGGGGGGGGGGGGTTTCCTGTAGTTGAAGATCTTGCTGGACCAGGTGGATGAGGCTGTTGGAGACTTCGATGAGTGCATTCTTCTTAGACCCGACTCTGCA
The DNA here is from genome assembly GCA_034769755.1 of Odontamblyopus lacepedii. Lineage (NCBI taxonomy): Eukaryota > Metazoa > Chordata > Actinopteri > Gobiiformes > Gobiidae > Odontamblyopus > Odontamblyopus lacepedii. The sequence continues at coordinate 15,873,053 of CM068350.1, read as the reverse complement.
CTGGCACAAGCACAAAAATGTTTTGCTCTTGTAAGAATAAACATTTCCTTATTTTTATGTAGGCTTTAATACATTCAGTGTTTCCTACAAAATATCTATGTGGTGTAACTTTCATGTTTTGTCTTTTTTTGACCTGAAAACAATGAGGAAAACTCTAATTTGTCATGTGCTTTTCAGTATAGACAAGCTTATACTGGAAATAACCCTGCACAAGTACAGACAGCCATGGATGGCTTTGAGGATGTTATCAAAAGATTTCCCAGATGTGCTGAAGGATACGCTCTGTATGCTCAGGTAAAAGCTAAATTGTGTGGAACATTAGGCTTAAGAACTATTTTATTAAAATAAACATTTCACTTGCCTGACCAGCCAATTCTTTGTACTTCCTGTTCAAATGCAGAAACCAAACCATAAAGGGCTTCAAACAACAGTTGCTGTTTGATGTGTAAATTACTGCTGCTAGTGTAGTTTTATGTTTATGAATGGGACAGAATGTCTTAATGGACAGCAAGTTTTGTAAATATACCTGATGTAGCTCAGAGCTAATTTCCATCCAGAACTAGTTTGTAACATGCCTTTCTCAAATGTTTAAGACATCTAAAATATTCTCATATCATTTAGAACAAAATATGTAACTTTTACCTCAGTTTAGTGCTTCGCTTGTTGATTCTGCAGATTCAGAATCGGTCCTCTTGTGGTAGTGGTTTTGACACGTTTAACAACATTTCTCTGATTGGCTAATCCTCCTCTCAATCACATTTGACAGTAGGGAGGCTGGATATGGTTCCAGACCCAAACATCTTTGTAGAAGTACTGTAAAAGCATTGGGTCTTGGCTGCCTCGGCAAACATTGTACTATATATTTCACACTTCCACTATGTACTGTGACAAGTGGCAATAAGTTATAATCCTTCATTAATCATTATCTTGTTTTAAACTGATGCCAAGCGTACACTGAAACTGAACTACAGCTATTTTTGTTTTTTTTATTTTTTGTATTGCAACTAAAACACCAATTTCACTTTTAGGCTTTGACTGATCAGCAGCAGTTTGGGAAAGCTGACGAGATGTATGACAAATGTATTGAGCTTGAACCTGACAATGCTACTACATATGTCCACAAAGGGTATGTACATACATTTGTATTAATTAGATAACGACAATCCGACAATAATTGTTTGTTTTAATGTAGTTTATTACAGCTTCAGTGGAAACAGGACCTGGATTTAGGCCTAGACCTTATCAGTAAGGCCATTGAAATTGACAACAAATGTGATTTTGCCTATGAAACCATGGGAACTATTGAAGTACAAAGGTGAGAATAACATTTGTTATCATCGGTTAAAAAAAAAAAGGCAAACATGAGCCAATTTGAATATGATAAAGTGCTGAAATAGTTTTTTTTGTTTTTCAATATAAAGTAAAACTAATTATATAGATTTAGTACACATAGAGAAGAGTGTTTATTAACCCTTTATTATCAAAAATGGGTCAAAGCCATTGAGGTGTTTTTCAATCCCAAGCATGCACAAATGGAGCGAATTGTGTTGTGAAGAAGGGCCCCTAGGTGTAAATAAAATCCAAGCTATTTAGTAACGTCTAGAAGATGGAAAAGACTTGGCCAAGTATAGATGCGCTCCTGATCAAAATTTTGAGCCCAGTTGAAAAATTGCAAGAATTTACATTTTGCACTGTAGGATCTTAAGAAGGTTCTAAGTAGTACTTCAAAATGCAAAAAGAAGAAATGTGAGTGAGAAAAGAAAAAATTTTGAGTAAGCAATTTATTGCATTCAACTGAAATAGGCTGTTCATCAGCTGATCAAAAGTTTAAAACCATATCTCAAAGAAACCCCCAAAAAACAAAAATAGAAATAAAATTTTCAAAAAAGGACTTCGTAATGAGTAGCTGTGCCGTTCTTGTTAATCACCTTAAAAATTTGTTTCGGCATGCTTAATGCTCGTGTTTCCAGGAGGCTAGTAAGAATGTTGCTCCAAGTGATGAAGATGGCTTCACGGAGGGCAGCCACTGTCTGGAACTGGTGTCCATTTTTTGTAAACTTCCCTGGCCGTCCAACCCCAAATGTTCTCAATTGGATTTAGATCAGGGGAATATGCAGGATGGTTCAAAAGAGTTATTTCTCTGGAAGAAGTCCTTTGTCAGGCGGATATTGTGAACTGCAGCATTGAAAAACCCAGTCATTCACACACAGACAATGGCCTTCAGTCATGAGGGATGCCCCCTGCAACATCTCCACATAGCCAGCTGCCGTTTGATGCCTCTGCACAACCTGAAGCTCCATTGTTCCATTGAATGAAAAAGCCCCCCAGATCATGATGGCGCCCTCTTCACTGTGCCATGTAGAAAACATCTCAGGTGGGATCTCCTTGACAGTAACATTGAAAGCCATCAGGACCTTTAAGGTTAATTTTTTTCTCATCAGAGAATAAAACTTTCTTCCACCTTTCAATGTCCCATGTTTGGGATATTTGTGCCATTGAAGGAGACGAGGCCGTCTAATGGTTATGGGACTGCAGACAAGCTTAATTTGGGCCGAGGATCGTCCCATGCCTTAACGGACAGCCAGTTGGATCCGCTTAACTTTTTTCCCCCCATAACCCTCAGGATCTTTTAAGAAGTTTAAAATGACTTACTGTGTCCAAACTCAGCAGCTGTAGCACGCTGCGAGAGGCCTCGCTGATGCAGCTCAACAATCTGACCACGTTCAAAGAGAGAAAGCTTTGCCTTTGCCATCAGGAGGTCATGACAGTGTGTATACCTGACAGAAAATGACACTGAATCCACATTTTTTCAAAGATTTGGGCTTTTAAAGGCTGTGGTTTTAAATTTTTGATCAGCTGAATAACAACCTTTTTCAGTTTACTGGTTGTTTGCAATAAATCGCTTGCTCCAATTTTTTTTTTTAAATCTCACTCCCATTAGTCTTTTTGCATTTCTAAGCACTACTTAGAACCTTCTTAAGATCCAATAGTGCAAAATGTTAATTCTTGGAATTTTTCAACTGGTCTTAAAATTTTGATCAGGAGTGTATATTGTATAATAAGCTGTTGAAGTCCACATATGCCAGCATCAGAACCATTTTGTTATCTGATAATCAGGTTGTGCTTGTCAGCATGCTAGCTTTTGTTAGCTGCCATCATGGCAAAACTTGGCTTGGCTCTGAGTGGTGGAAAGTGTTTATAAACTCATCGCCATGAATAATTAGGATGCTCAAAAGGAGAGGTGTGGAATAACCATTGCAAAGTATTTGGACCATTGCAATATTTAAAATTAACTAGTTCAGGTAAACCACCTTGTTTATGTAATGTTCAATGGTGTTTCCCTCTATGTGCATATTTTTATACAATGTCTTCCTTTTTTTGTCTTCCTAACAATTGCCTATTATTTCAGGGGTAATCTGGACAAGGCTATAGACATGTTCAACAAGGCCATAAATTTAGCCAAATCTGAGATGGAAATGGCCCATTTGTATTCACTATGTGACGCAGCGTATGCCCAAACAGAAGTGGCCAGGAAATACGGTCTGAAACCGCCTACTTTGTAAAGTCTGTCTGCCAAGTGAATGCCAGTCTCCAGTCTTCATTGCTGAACGTAACTGTGTTAAAGTAAAAATGCAACTGCCTGAACTTGCTTTGTTAAATGAAAATTATGATGGATACTGAATGATAAGAGGAGGAAAATGCCTACAGTGTTTACAGTGTAATAAATTGTTCACTGTAAGAAAAGTAATTGTGAAGATTCCTCAGCTGAATAGTAGAGCCATGTTTTGCTCCAAAAGGGACTGAGAGATGTTGATGTAATGCGTGACATGTATTGCAATGCATCCTCTCAGTAGTGTGAAATCACTGATATACTATACAAGATTTCATTAAAAAAACTAGATCCACTGAGCATGGTTTACACTACAAGCTATTTGTAGTTAAATTATAAATTAAGTATATGTTTTCCTTTGGTCAATTTTTTTGTTTTTTTATTTACACGAAAACAAAGTAGCACTTTGCCGCTCAAGTAACAGAACAAAACAAACTTCTTACATATGTGCCACCTCACTATTTACTTCCCAGATATACAGGTCTTGAGCTATTTTTGTCAATGAAGCAATCAAATCTGCAAAGTTATAAACCTTTGTGCTGGTACAAATATTTGCAACACCGATATCTTAGAAGAATTACTTCTTTTTTTTTTTTTATACATTGAAACTTTTTTCAAAGTTTTATTCTTACATGATCTATTTGTTGACATTAATCTTGAAGTCTTGCATAGTATGTCTTTAAGAATTTCTTTTACAGCCAGTTTGAAGGGGGCTTCTGTGAGAGAAATCTATTTACAGGAAATACTGTGAGAGCTTTATATAATGGACTGTTCACTCATTAATTTATGCTCAACTCAAAAGTGTTTTGTCCTTATACTTCCATATTGTAACACAACTCCAATGCAAGGCTCAAAAGTAATGGTCAATTGTGTCTGTGATTGTAATGCTGGATTTGATCCCATTTAGAAGTTATTTTCAGAATGCCTGGTTTATTTGTTATTTTAATGACTATTTGTGCGGCATGTTCACACTCAATGTAAATGCTATGCTTGTTCAAAACACTAGAAGTTTGTCCGAGGTAAAAGATTTGATTCGAAATGCTAAGTGTCTTATTTTTTTTATGTTTTCCCCATCATAAAGTCACAGGAGGTTGGATAGCTCTAGTTTATCCAAGCTAACTTAAACAAATGAATATGATTTATTTTCTACTTTATTGTAAAATGTTTATTTTTATGAAACATTTGGTTCATATTAATACCTTCTGTTTTTTAGTCTACGTTTGACCTAGGTTTGACACAGCCCTGAGCATCTGTATCATTTGGTACATAATCACAATACACATCTTGACACTTGCTAAAAGTGGAATTTAACATATTTAGCCGTAGTGGCAAAATGACATTGAAATGTCATTATTCCACATTGCCAAATAATACATTTCTGTTTATTAATTCAGCTAGGAAATATTTTAATCACCCACTGAAATTTTACTTTGACAGACATTGACGTTCTTTATTCATTTTATGTATGGTGACCAAAAGAAAGAATATAAAGTCCTAATAAAGTTATATAATTCCTTGAAATTGTCCGTTTTCTGTGATTGCGATATCTCTGGAACATTGTCTTAATTTTCTGTCTTATTTTGTTATCTTATTGTAAGATATAATATGGTTTGTTTTGATAATGCTTGAATTATGAATACGTTTTAGGGTTGTGATTATGACAATCCCATAAAGAGGATAGTTCCATCATAATATTTATTTTACAAGTATTTTTATTTGGTTGAATACGCGACACAGACTCGTTTGACGGCACTTGACGTGTCTGAGAACACAACAATGGCGGAGTCCGCGGAGGAAGCCCAGATCAGCAGGAGCTGGTGAGAACATTTTGATCGAGATTATAATTTCGCTGTACAGACAGATACACACGTTAACCCCGCCGCAAAACCACTTAACATAGTTTATGTTTTACGCGGTAACGATACACTTCTTAGCATCTTTCAACGAGAGAACAGAAAGTATATGTTAATCCCAGAGACCTGTACGATGCTGTTGAATAGCTAACCTGCTAATCTCTATTAACGATACATTACCGAGCTGACAATGTTATGTTTGCTTATTACAATAGTACTTTAAGAGGACTTTAAAACGCTTCTGTCTGCTGTAATATGGCCATTATTTTATTTTTTGTTACGGACGTCAGTGGGTCAGTTTAGTTAGCTCAAAAGCTAACAAAACTAGCCAAGGAGTTTCCCTTTAAATTGTGCTGAGCCCTAGCGTCAAACTAATATTATTTTCAGTTCTGATCGCCCTGTTAATTAAATGATATTATATGAGTGTGTGTGGGTTTTTTTTTTGTTTTGGGATTTTTTTTGTTTTTTTTACAATTCCTCATGAATATTACTTTTATAGTTTTTTAAATACTATTTTATACGAGTCAACTTGTCTTTATAAGCATTTCTCTTGTTTTTATTTTATTGTCTAATTACAGTCAAAGCTGTGATAGATACTAAACCATAACTAATCATCAACCAACAGTAAATTCAGGAAATGCCATCTGTTGTGGCATTTGAAAAATGTGATGTATGTACTCTGATGTAGGAGCCAGGATTTGGCAGAGGCTTTGGACTCTGGGTCAGACCTGGAGATGGACCGAGGATACACACAAGAAGAGGACTCCTCTCCTCAACACAGAGCCCAAATGTGGAAGGTAAATGTACCTTTCCAGGTAGTAATGTCCAAGTCCCTGCATATATTACCAAAAATGGTATCTATTTTTAGTATCTTTACTGTACAATATGCATAAAGTGACAAGATGACAACTGCTGCGCTGGCAGAAGTCAACAAACTGGAAAGGCAGGCATGTCTAGGTTGCAATGAAGTGAATATGTTATGGATAATCTGCAGTCAGGGCTACATCCACTTGTTGGATATACCCCCCAAAAATACAATTTTTTGTTAGTAGGAATTTGTTTATTTTGATGCTACATCAACCGTTGATATTTGAGATGAATTTTCTGTAGAAATGTGTTTGTCTGCATGACTATTGCACTATTTATCTGCCATTTAAATACATTGTTATACATGTCTAAATCTCCTCTTCATAAATTGCATTATCTTAGAGGAGAGTAAACAAATCAATTTTTTTAATAAAATGAAAATGGCATTCAGGCATTAGTGGTGCTCTTATACAACTTTTTCCTCTATTTTTCTTTGTCAGATTGCTTTAAATGTCTCTGGAAAAGGGGACAGTTTGTCAAATTGGGACGGTGTTCTGGATTTACCAGAACAGACGCTCATTCACAACCGCAGTCAACTGCTGATTGGTGAGTCAATACCATCTTAACAAGAAAAACATGACAAGAATGACTCCAATGAATGGAGTTTACCCATGTTTTTCTTGGTTTTTCATTGTTTTTCTCATATGCTTATAAAGCTCTGGGGTATTGTGTTATACAGAAAATTAGAAAAGTAAAAATGGGATTGTTTTGATTATGCTGATGGTAGGCTTCCCTATTGAAGATGAAGGGCATCACAAGAACAGGTTGCTTTGGTTAGATTTCAAACAGACAGGACAGGATCAAGTTTGGCCCAAAATAGGTGTCCTCAGAGGATGAACCTGTCCCAAAATATCAGGAAACATCAAGAGGCTCAATGAAAAACCTGCCTTTGTAAGATGGGGATGGGGATTACTTAAACGTGGCCCCCTGCCCCAACTACTGGCAAGACATACTTCACCCTCCTTGCCACCAATATCGGCATACATAATGAATGAATATTTATTGTGTTGAATTTAGTTATACATGTAAAAATCATCAAGTTGTGTGTAGGGTTGCACACTTTCTTTTAGTTAAAATGTTTTGCAGATTTTGCACTCTGTACTAGTAACAATTGTATACATCTTCTTGTGTACAGGTCAGCTGGGTGTATCTGAGGAGGAGAGGGCAGATATAGAGGCTGATGTTGAGGCCGTCATCACTTTTTACTGTAAATCTCGTAACGTTACTTTCAGCACAGACTTGAGTTTTCCTCACCTGCTCAAACCACTCCTGAGTCTGAAACTTCCTCGCAGTGACCTCTACAACTGCTTTTACGCTCTTATGAACAAATACATCCCCAGGTATGTAATATGAGCTGTCTTTTGTCTGAAATGTCAAATAGAACATCACATGTTTTTTGTTGTTATTGTTGCAGAGACTGTGTGCCTAAAGGCCGACCCTTCCACCTGTTCAGATTATTGCTCCAGTACCATGAGCCTGAACTCTGCTCCTTCCTGGACACTAAGAAAATCACACCAGACTCTTACGCAATGAGCTGGGTATGTAGCATACAGGGATGCAACTAAATCCACATCTTTGTATTAACATTAAAATATCCCAGTAAGGTGAAACAAATCTAAAATATATTTATTTCCTGAAAATACTCCAGCTGACATCATTATCACATAAAAAAGTATTCTTTTTCTTCAGGTTGGTTGCAATGTAACAAAGGAATTATGGTGCACTATTTAGTTTCCTTTTTTCTCATTTTTACCACTAGAGCAATAATCCATTAATTAATTGGACAGTGTGGTTGCCTTAGTGTATAAAGATTAGGAGAAAACCACAAAGGCGTGGCGTGAATTAGCTGAAGTTCGACAAAAAATAATAATTTTATACCCCAAACATACTTATGCATTTTCTTTAATCATGTCATTGTGTAAACAGCAGAAAATAGATTTCTTTCATGTTAAACACTCAAGTGTTTGTCTGTTTAGCTGGGCAGCCTGTTCTCCAGCCACTGCCTTCCTGATGTGACACAGACCTTGTGGGACAACTACTTCCAGCAAACGGACCCTTTCCTGATATTCTTTCTCATGCTTGTTATTCTCGTCAATGCCAAGTATGTAGCAAAATGGTCAAAAGGGAAACATGCTTTTTTTTCCTTGTGTCACTCAATCTGTTGTTTGTCCCCTCAGAGAATCCATACTTTCACAGGAAGCTGACAGCAAAGAGGACATCATTAGTAAGTAGTTTTTTAATCATGTACTGTTAATATTTGAAGAACCTGCAGTTTAACAAAGCATTCCTTTCTCACAGAAATGCTTGAGGAATCACCTTCTCTTTTGGAAAGTGAAGACATTGAAGATCTGTTTTCTTTGGCCCAATATTACCAAACAAAAACCCCTTTGTCCCTCAGAAAGGTAAGTGCAGATAAAAAATCATGATTTCCCTATATGAAACAATAATTAAGTGTGCTAATAATGAATAATAAAATAGAACTAATGTAAGCGTAATATACACTGATCTAAAAATCTTTATTATGTCCTACTGCACTGCGGGTAGAAGTACTTATGTAATTAAATTTGCTTACACACACCTAACTTTGACATTGACCAATACATTTATAAACATATACTCCATAAAAACACAAGTACCACTCAGTAACACAGAAAGAATAAAAGTGAATCAGTTGATTTCATGCTCATAAATAATAACCCTGAAGGGCTCAATGGGATCTGGTTTTGTTTGTGTCAGATGAACCAGAATCTGTTTGGGAGCAGCCTTGTGGCCCTAAAGGAGGAGGAGACAGACCTCAGCCAGGCCCTGTGTCTCCCTGTGTCTGTGCCTGAAATCCTGCAGGCGAACCAGCTGCAGCAGGTCAGTCTGTTTAACATGCTGAAGACAGTTACTGACTTCATTTGTTTCTGTGTCTGGGTTGAGACTTCTAGACCATGTGTGACCTGCCATTGTGCAGTTTGCATGTTCTGCTGTCTGGATGAGTTTATTCTAGGTAATCAACTTTTCCCATTAACCTAAACCGGGTACAACAGGCCAGGTCTCCATGTGGTACCCCTGATCATGAGCCTAGATCAAAATCTGGGTGTCAAAAGGGTCAAGTGCAGAGGACAAACTTTTGCTACAGGAACATTAAAGAATAGAAACTGTGTATAATTGACAGTGAATGAATAAGGCAACATCTTAGCACATCTTTGCTTGATGTAATTACATGTTCAAATGAAGGTTTTTGCTTTACAGGATGGAGTGCGTTTTTTTGTTGTGGACTGTCGGCCGGCTGAACAGTACAATTCTGGTCACTTATCCACAGCATTTCACCTGGACTCTGACTTGGTGAGTTGCAGTACATTTTATTGAAACAAACCCCCCATTTCACAATTGTTGTGGTTTCTTGTAGATGCTGCAGAACCCTTCAGAGTTTGCCCTCTCAGTGAAGTCTCTATTGGAGACGCAGAAACAGTCCCTGGAGTCAGGGTCCATTGCCAGCGGAGAACATCTGTGTTTCATGGGCAGCGGCCGCGAGGAGGAGGACATGTATATGAACATGGTGCTGGCACATTTCTTACAGGTGAGACTTAATACATTTGTTAAAAATATATATACAATACAAAAATACAAATAGAATAACAAAATGAAGAACCCCCACCAAAAATAGGCTGAGATAATGAAACACCAAGTAGACTTCAAGTATTCGGAGCTACTTGAATTTAGAAATTTACATGTTTAGACAAATGGCATTGCAGAAAACACATTTTCAGAAATGTTCTACCTATATTCTGCCCAAATTATATTATTATATGGAATTATCTGATAAATTTAATGTTTAACCATTTTCTTTGATTACATTGTTTATATGCAGCTAGTTCTAACATGGAATCTTATTTTAAGGATTTACTTATTGTCAGTTTTTATGTTTGTGTCCAGTGTTTATTTTATTGGTGTGCTATGACAATGCCTCATGCCTCTTGTTTGTTTTATAATGGCCAAACAATGTGATTTTAAAAAAAAAAAATTTAATTGTTTTTATCAAGTGTACCTGTTGCTTGTGTTTTAGAAAAACAAAGAGTATGTCAGTATAGCCAAAGGAGGCTTCATGGGTGAGTGACAGTTATTATTATTGTTTGGATTGTTAAATGTTGGTAATTAATTTTTTTTTCCCCTGCAGCTCTCCAGAAGCACCTGGTTGACATGAACATTGAAGGCTTGGACTCCTCTTATCTAAACTGGATCGTCAGCACCTCAGGGTCTCACAGCAGCCTGAGCTCTGTAGACGTAAGCACTATTTTATAATGTTGTTTTATTTTACATCTTATACATTTATTTACAGTTGTATGTCCCTATGACGCTCCACAGGGGGAACTGTGCAGTCCTGGTGACAGCAAAGGGGTCAAGTCTTTGATGAACAAAATGACATTTGCTCTCAAGTCCAAGTCTGTGAATGTGAAGGAGAAGATGATCAGTTTTATTGAGAACACTTCAGCCCCAGTTGACAAGTAGGTGAACTTTGTTACTCTTGGTTTCTAATGAAGAAATATACCTGAAACAACACGCTTCATGGTTGTTAATGTATTTAACACATTTAACTTGGCGTAACAACAACAACAAAAAAGCAAGTAAATTGTTCAGTGAATACAGTTAAATGCTGTATGTGACCGCATATATGTTTCTGATGTAAGAAATGTTTGCAGGGCTGTAAATTATGACTAAAAGTTCTGAATTTTTTGTGTGTGTGTGATTGTTGCTAATAATGCAGAACTAACTGAACTGCAGTACCACTAATATTTGGTTGATTGGGTATGTTTAGTTTGGTATACAATTGAAATGGCTCTTCAATTAAACTCAGCCATAGCTAGATAATGTGTTACTTAGTGTTGATAGGTATAAGATGACAAACATACATTTTATTGCAGATTTTTACGTTCACAAATCTTTATTTGCCTTATTTCACACTAGAATATCTTTCAATCTGCCTTGGCCAGAGAAGGTGGTTCCTGATCGGTAAGACCTCGAGTTGTTGGTCACAGCATGTCCACGGCTGTAGACTCACATCAGTCCCCTGCTGCAGCGCATGCACTTTTCACGCATGTTAAAACTACACAGCACTGTCCTCATGCTTCACTAACATCAGACACTTATTAGTGGTAAAAAGAAGCTTACGACTCACTGTTGCCAATAGTCATTGGTTTATACTTGACTGTTTGTACACAATTGTCTTTTTCCATGTCATATGCTCACCGGGGTTACCCCAATTTATATCAATTTATCTAATATTTGGAGCCACATTTTGAATGAAATTGGGAAAAAGTCCTGGTCAGCATATTTTAACAAATATGTTGCATAATTATAGTTACATCTCACCTAACCTCATTCTTTATAACAGCATTAATACGGGCTTTTCTTGCAGCTTTCTGGACGCATTCATGTCATGGATTCCTTTGGCAAATTAATACAGTATTTTGACATCTTTGTCCTGTACCTAGGCATGTGAGCAGCAGTGACCGAGTTGGTAAACCATATAGAGGAGTCAAGCCTGTTTTTAGTATTGGTGATGAGGAGGAATATGACACAGGTACATTATAATATATAACTGAATACGTTTTATTGGGCAAAATGAAATTATCTGAGTGTAAAGATTTGATACTTGTATAACACTTGAATGCATTTCTGCAATTCCCTGAGAAATTAGGAATAGTCAATAAAAGTTATTGTTTATGAATGACTTTTTTTTTATTGTTCATGTTTTTAATATTAATGTAATGTTGTGTCTTTAGATGAGATTGACAGCTCATCCATGTCCGATGATGACAGGAAAGAGATTGTGAATATTCAGACTTGGATCAACAAACCCGATGTGAAGCACCACATTCCCTGCAACGAGGTCAAGGAAACTGGGCACATGTTTCCAAGGTGAGCGCATTTATTACATGCTCTGTCCAAACAACCACATATTTAATAATATAGCCACAACTTTTTTCTTATTTGCACATACTGCCCTACAAAGAGATTTTCTGACAGTGATTATGTCATCCCTTATGAATTTCACCATCCTGATCTTAAATTCTAGGCCTTTGTAAATGTTTCACTGTTCTGTAGTTATCAATCATTTGTGAGCCTGTTCTTGACTTTTAAAATCAAAAACATGCTGCTGACAGCCTCTAGTCAGTCACTAATTTACATGTAGTGATTATTGAAGCTTGTTCCTTGGTAGGTCCCTGGAACAGGTGGTAGCTGAAATCACCTGCCTCTTTATTGTTTTATTTAACTAAGGTGGGATGGTGTAATTGAATGTTGTAAATAATAATATATTCAAAGTATTGTTCTTGTTTTACACTAGAGCAGAAGTTGAAAATTGTGTTTCTTAAATGTGCTGAATGTGCTCTTTAGTTTAGTGAAGTTCTGTAAAATTCAGACCACTGCAGTTAGTCTAAGTTTTAGTTTTTTTCTCTTTTCCCCCATTTTAGAAAACGATAATAAAGACGACAGTAGAAATTAATTGCCCTCTGTTTACATAACAGCAAGAGGAACAAAATGACCTATGGGAATTAAGTCTTCCATTGATTTTTATGAGAACCTATATAATGAAAAAAAAAATATTGACACAAATAAAATTTAATTATCAATCAAGTTTTCTTCATTGTTCATTAACATCTGTTTTTCAGCCACCTGTTGATCACAGCCACTCACATGTACTGCCTCAGAGAAATTGCCTCTCGGAAAGGTTTCGCTTACATCCAGTCCAGACAAGCACTGAACTCTGTTGTCAAAATCACCTCAAAGAAGAAGCACCCAGAACTCATCACATTCAAGTTCGGCACTAACAACTCTGCTGGAGTGGAGATCTCAGCTGTGGAGAGGTACCTGTGTTTTAGATACACTTTTAGTCACAAGATGTGTCTTTATTTGGTTCCTTTAGGTTATATCTGACATTTGCTTTTCTTGTGTCTCTTTCCTCATAGATATCTTATACCCAATGCCGGTGATGCTACAAAAGTGATCAAGCAGCAGATCATGAAAGTTCTGGATGCTTTGGAGAGCTCGTAAAACACTAAATGAAGGCTAGCTGTCAAACAAACTAGATGATGTGTTTTTTGTTTTTGGGGAGTCTAAAGTTGCATCCCATTCTCCCCCGGCCGCCTCCTCCCTCCTGGACAGGCCCCTACAGTGTTGACTCTGAAGCCCTATGAAGTTTGTCTGTTTTGGGGACTTAACCAAAACTTACAGAATTGACTGTATGTGTTGTAAGGTGCTCCGCTGTCATCCAAAAATACCCAAAATGAAATCTGAGAGTCTGTGGCAGTAACACTTCTCTTCAGGCCTTATGGTAGCGTTTTGACCCTCCAGTGGTAAGCCTTTTTAATCATAAAAGTCACTATTTTCATTGTTTTCAGACAGAACTTTACTGGCTCTTTTTGGATAATTTTCTTCGTTTTGAAGTTTCCCCCACACTTCAGAGTAAGATCCATCATCTTTTCAAGTCAGACTGACTCCTGTATTATCTGTTTCTTGGATTTACTGAAAATCTCATCTTTGCGTATCAGTATAAAGTGTTGACTACTATTCACCCATTCTGCTCTGACAGAATTCAAGCCATTTCTGCTTATTGTTTGGCCAATCAGCAAGTGTTGATTTTTTGCTAGAGCCAACCTTGAGCCTGGGTCAGCGACCCAGGAGGAGATGCAGGAGGTTTTAACACCCCACAAAAATGCCTGTATAAGTCCTTCATATTATATTTAGTTGACATTTGAGCTATCTTTTTAGTTGCATTATGTTTCCTCTGGAACTGCCCCTCCATCCAGTTTTCACCAACATAGAAACTACATTTCTGTGTAACATCTTTCAGTTCTTTGTTTTTTTCAATAAGGAGCCTTAACACCAACAAAAGTGGCAACTTCATAACTGTATTGTATATAATGTTTAAACCAATCTATATTTAGCACGGATCTTTACAGCAGCTTGGGATATTATAATTTATTTTCAGCTTTTTAAATGTAAAAACCAAACCTCATCTCATAGCAGTTTGATGTAGCTCTGATTTAAGCAGCATCCTTTTACAAGTCCAGGGTTTGTATAGTAACACCTCATTATAATAGATTTGTGTTGTATATTCCCATATTAACAAAGTTCTTGTATTGGCCATTTTAAATGAAGGGACTGCTGTAAAGCAAGTTGAGAGGTTTTGTGTTAGGCATTTATAAGGAAATTATTCATATTAATTATTCATATCTCTGTTTTGTCTTGTCCATTGTAACTAATCTAATGCAACACTGTTATTAGTTATAGCTTGCCACGGTTGCCTTTAGCCTCATGCCTGTGAAATGAAATGTATTCTTCAAATCATAGTGGCAACTTATCTCATTACTTTGCTACTTTTCCAACTCATTTTTTTTTTATATATATATATTTACCAGTACAAGTACATAAACAGAGCCCCCTTGACTTGATCTAATGTTCAAATCTTCCAATAGACAGAGCTGAATAGACTGGACCTGTTTTTCTAACTTGTGTTCACTTATTATCAACATCTGGACTTGTAGTGTGACTGATTATAATATGGGCAGCACCACCACACTGTATTCATTCAGTCTCATCATTCCTCTGTAACCCAAATCCTGTTCAGTATTTAATTACTGAGAGAATTTAACATTATTACTGTATCATCACTGGGTAAAGGATGTCACCACTCAAAATGCAACATGTCAGATGTGTAATTTGCACCTTAATGTTTTGCTGTTATTTTCTAAGCATTTCTGTTTTTAATAAATGGAAATTAATGACTGGACCAGTTATTATTTATTTGGTCTACATTTTTGTTCGAATAAAAAAACTGGGCAAATATTGGATGAGGCGGCGCATACGGGTAGGAAAATACAAATGAAAACGAAAAAACTAAAATAAAACAAATGGATTCAGTTGAAATATTACTGCCATCCCCAAACAACTCCAAAAAAATAAAATGGTGTGCTAGCTTGAAAACTTTTGGACCGAGAGTAATAAGAATAATATAATAAGAATTTAGCTTTAATATGAGACAGTATTATACTTCCATGATCTATGTACCACACATTGGACACCAGTTGAAGCTCATTGGTTGTTGGAGAGCCACCCTTGGATGCGCGCTAACGTTTCTTTTCAGAATAATAATTATGTATTCGTATATCAGCCCCAGCAATTAGCCTAAATTATACCAAACATATTTTACATTTTCACTTCATGCTTCAGTACATCACTATATAATAAAACGCAACTAAACTAACTCTTAAAAATGTGAAATTTTGTATCCGAGTATAGCACTTAAGACTTTTATTTTGAAGTACCACGATTTGCGCCTGTCCGCACTCATGGCTGAATTGTCCTCTCTTTAGTAAACCTTTAGCCTGAAGTTAGTTTATAAATGACATGTCAGCGCTAACTAAAGCAATGACGAGTGAGTATAACGTACATATCGTGTTATTTTTTTATCTATATTTATTTGCATGTTAAAATTACAACATGAATTGCTTGAAATATCAGACAGTCTGCTTTGTTTACATTTGTGCGTTCCTTGTTAATTGTAAGTACGGCGTTTGGGTACAGGAGGGTTGACATTTCTGTGTCGTAGAGTTTCGTTTGGCCGTGGTCCAGCTGCAGGTAACCGGTGTAAAAGCGGACAACCTGAGCCGAGCCCGGAGACTGGTGAAGGAGGCGGCGGGACACGGGGGCAAGGTGGTGCTGCTACCGGTGAGCCAATGTTGAAGAGGCATATTTTAAGTAGCCTATATGACAAGCAAATAGCAATCTTTACAGCAACAAGTAATTCAAGATAGTAGATACATACATTTCTGCACTCTGCTATACTTCTATATGTCCCAGACTCCTTAATTTTGTAGCCTATATACAAAAAGTACACACTGTAATTGAATTGCTTATCATACTGTATTTGAGGAAGGATGTGTGAGGCTGAGATAGTACATGTAGTCTCACCATAAGCTAAAGAACTGTAATTATTCATGTAAAACCAATAGTGTTATGACTTGTAGTCTAAATGTTGCAAATACATTTAATTAACCAAGTTAGACAGGCAAAGCAATAACATCTCCATTGAAACAAGCATGTGGTGAATCCCCTGTCAGAAATCTTAGAGCACCTTTAATTTGCCATTATACTCGCTTATACATTATAGTAATACATTGTTTTTTTCATTACAGGAGTGCTTCAACTCTCCATATGGAACCAGTTTTTTCTCTGCATATGCCGAGAGGATCCCAGGAGAGTCCACTCAGGTGCTATCAGAAATTGCCAAAGAAAACAAAGTGTATTTGGTTGGAGGTAAGAATATATGTCACTTGCAACTATAATTTCACTCTAAATAGAAAATAACAAGGCATGAAAAGGATGTAAGTAATCTTATAAGAGAGGTAGTAACAACGGACACTTTTTCTTCTCAATTTGAACTTGCACCTTTTCAAGCCATGGTTTTATGCACTTGCATTTGTTTTGTACGGAAAGATGATCATAAGAGATAGCGTATTGTTTTTTTAATTAACTTGATGGATTTTGTTTGAATTTTACGTAATATTATTTTTAATATTCCACCAGTGGAAATGATTCAACATATGCTTTCCATGCTTTCACATGCTTCATAAATATTTTTTTCCTATGTCTCTTGCACTCTTTTGATTCTAAGATTTCATAGATTATTATACGCCTATACTCTTGACTCTTATTACTCTTATTTTTTTACAGGCTCCATTCCTGAAGAAGATGGTGGGAAGTTATATAACAGCTGTGCAGTGTTTGACCCAGAAGGACAGATGCTTCTCAAACACAGAAAGGTTTTTACCCACCATTAATGCAATGATCACAAGTTTATTTTTTATTCTTTGATTTACATTTGATTTTAGATTCATCTCTTTGACATCAGTGTCCCGGGAAAAATCCACTTTCAGGAATCAGAGACACTCAGTCCAGGAAACAGTTTATCAATGTTTGACACACGTGAGGGTGTTATTTCAATTTTTCTTCATTGTTCTTGGGTACATTGTTATTTTGATGTGTGTGTATGTATTTTTGTAGCATTTTGTAAAGTTGGTGTTGGCATCTGCTACGACATAAGGTTTGCAGAACTGGCACAGCTTTATAGCAGAAAAGGTAAAACATGTATTCATTTAGTTTTAATGTATTTTTGGCAACATTTCATCAGGACATTCTGCTGCCTTTAGGTTGCCAGCTCTTGGTTTATCCTGGAGCCTTTAACATGACGACTGGTCCAGCACATTGGGAGCTCCTACAGAGGGCCAGGTCTGACTTTCTACAATCACTTAGTAATTCAGTGTACCACACCTGTGTAATAAGAACCGTGTATTTATTGTCATTGTGGTGGTTGAACAGGGCAGTAGATAATCAAGTTTATGTGGCGACAGCATCACCAGCCAGAGATGAAACAGCGTCTTATGTGGCTTGGGGTTACAGCACAGTTGTGAACCCATGGTAAGATGATGATAATAATAATAATAATAATAATAATAAAATTAGACTTGTATGACATGCTTTTGTAGCCACAGTTGCCCTTGGTTTGAAGCATGGCTGCCAATCTCCACCACTAATCACTCACACACCAAATTGGCAAGGTGGATGAAAGGTCTTGCCCAAGGACACAGTAGTAATGCCCTGGTCAGACTCAAAGTCCAGATCAAACTTCCAACCTTAAGGTCAGGGCTGTGGGCAAATGTATGAGGCCAGGGCTCTCACCACTGAGCCATTGTTACCCCAAAAGAAGAGACAGTCTTCTCTAAGATGAGCCTGAGTACCTGTCCTGGATAAAACATGATTTACAACTAAAATAATGATGATTCATTACTTAAAACATACATACATAAATTAATCACACGTTGTTAGTTACTCTTAATTATTTATGTGACAGCTCTTTTCCTCTGTCATTTCAGGGGAGAGGTCATCTCAAAAGCTGGTTCTGAAGAGGCTGTTATTTATGCAGATATTGGTGAGTAAAGTTTTGAAACGGAAAAATAATTAATTAACATTTTGAAAATCTTAATGGAAACCAAAACTGTCCTTTTTACTGCCTCAGATCTGCAGCATTTGGCTGATATACGACAACAGATCCCCATCACTACTCAAAGACGAAATGACCTCTACACTGTCACCACAGTCCCTGAAGCAACAGGCTGATCATCTCGAAATCGGACAGGGCAGTACACAGGGACAGGTACCAACACCGAGACAATTGGAGGCAGCAAACATAGCAGCTGAAGAAGAGTAGTGTCCCCAATTGTTTGATGGATGATAATTACTCTATTAATGATGTGATGATTTCTTATGATCGTTTGGATACTTACAAATATGTTGAAAAAGGAACGAGCATAACTATAAGGAAAATATAATTTTAATTTATGACAATAAACAACAGCAGTCATGTTTATAGAAATTAGTCCCTGAAGTAAATTCAGTGAAACACAAAAGTGTTCAGTTTGAGAGTGATTTAAAGTGAGTTTTGATGTCTTTTTAAAGTCCTTATTGTCAGACACAGGTCTCCTTTGATGTCAGTGCTTCTTCCTGTGTTTCTTCTAGGAACTGGTGCTTTTTGTATCCTGCAATAAAGACAACCAAAAACTTAAGTGCAATATATACACAGAATACCGTATATAATCCTGCATTAAAGATATACCAACTTCAAAATTAAAAAAATAAGAAGGGCTGAATTCAATTACTCTTTTACATGGTAGAACAGTGGGCTATATATTTTTTTAATAACTAAGAAAATCTTACTTTTATTGTAAACTTTTCTCAATCAAGGCCTTGTGGAACTATGCCCAAATGGCATGGCATTGATGACAATGCAAAACAAATAAGTCATAATAAATGTTTTAGTGCATACATGCTTACTTCTTTGAGCTTTCGTAGATTCATACAGGACCCTTCTCTTCTTACTGATGCGGTCCAGGTGGATCTGATAGACCACGCCAGCCCCCACCATGATCCCCACTGCTACACACAACCCTGTGCTGAACATCCACATCCCTTCAGACGCTCGCCCCCGAATGGTGTTGTCTCTTCCACCACCTACAGATAAGTCAACGGCACAATAATTCCACAAACATTGAGCATCTTACATTACAGTGTATAGATCAGAATGAATGAACATTTCATTTTTTTCACTTTCTTATGCCCACTAAAAAAATTATGTGTACTGCAGAAGGCACCAGCACAACAAAGAAATATCAAAGTAATATTGGTAGAGGTGCTCTCAGTTTATATAGGCACAGTGCTTTTCAACCTCTGTTTGCCACAAAAGCAATAAAAACTTATAACCCCCTTGACAGACCATATAAAAGAACCAGTAAATTAACCAAACTCACTGCTTTTTGACGTGAATGTCTCGTTCATCCATTGATTCTGAATGGAGCAGGACACACTGTCGTCTGTGGAGATGTTGACTGTGAGGAGGCTGGTCACATTGTACAGGTTTGAGTCTGGGAGGGGCATGGCGTTCGTCTTAACAGAGTCCTCTGGGGGCTGCTCTGTGTCGTTTATGAGCCAGTACACTTTGGGCTTTGGAAAGCCTCCACTTGACTGGCATAGGAACACGGCCCTGTTACTGTCCCCTGTTTCATTTTTTTGGAGGAGGGGGAAGCTGAACCGGGCTGCAATCAACAATGGAAATATAGTTTAGCACAACGCAACATGACAGTATTCTTGGGGTGTTCACAATTACCTGCTTAATGAATTCCATTACGGACTTAATTATATTTTGAAGAATATTAATGATAAATCATAGCTATGTTTCCTAAATGAATATACTGAAATTTTATTTTGTCATGCACACTGTACTTTTGATTCCCCGACAGACTAGCTGAGGAAGCACGTAATATGTCTTGCCTGTTGATCCCGACTGTTGCATGTTACGACCACAGAATAGTTGCTTCATGTTTAAGCATGTCTAGTTGGGCATGTCTCTCAAACAACAATGTGACCCATCTAAAGCACAATGCAGGTACAGTTTAATAAATTGGCAGAAGATTATGTATTCTATTGACCACAGTTAGAGTGTATTCAGTCACACTGATTTTCTGCTTCTCACAAAACTGACACACAAACACTCCTGTTTGTCACATTTCTGTATGGGCAATCTAAGCATCCAACATGGTAGTTTGATATTTGGATCCCTTCACTCCGCAAATCCCTCACCCATTTCAGGTTCAAACACAGACCATGGTTGATTAGTCTGAGTAGCTGTGGTCAAATTTCTCTTAACTTTTAAGTGGCCACATAAAATTTTCACAAAGTCATTAACAGGTGAGGTGCCTCTCAGTGGTTATGGTTGTTCAGAATTTCAACGATAGTGTTGTTAACATAGACTGTATAAAAATATATACGGTCTGTGGTTGTTACCAACCTGCTGTCCGGAGACACATGGAGCAGAGTGGGACACTGCCATTCTCCACTGAGGTAACAAACAGACTATAAACTGTTTGGTCTTCTTTTGCATTTACTTTTGGGAGCTCAAGGGAGAAGTTTCCGGTGTGAGGAGCATGGCGTGGAATTGTGGCGTGGTTCAGACTCCAAATGACCACATCTCCATCTTCCTCCCATTTAGCTTTTAAAACCAGTTCATTGCCTCTCCTCCACTCAACTGATAAATTATGAAAACTTAAGAGTTCATTTTGGTGATAACAGGGCAGCAACACAGCATGGCTCACAATACCGATGATACAGTCCTTATCTGAGAAAACATGAAAAATACAGGGTAGAATTATCAAAATGATGACGACAATAAGTGTGCTTTGGACTGGTAAAAAGGTCAAATTTGTTTATTTTTTCTCTTTGTTATTATATTATAATACCAATTGTGATGTGTGGGCTACTGTGTTCAAGTAATTTCCTTTGTGGATTAAAGTCTGTCTAAGTCTAATTCTGTATTTGAGTTTAAGTGCTGCATTGTTTGACTGCATGTGTGGCTTCAAGTGTGCAAAGTTTTGCCTGATGATGATTTTTTTTTTACTTAAGTATTTTGTTTACTACATCTGCTGCTATACTAGAAATATCCTTTGACTGTGACTTAATGCTGTTACACCACCACTACCTCTGAGTGGTCATTTCAATTCCTTTTCACTGGTACAAACTGCTGTTGTGTCTTAGTGCAAAACACTCAATTCCTCTTGCCTCCAGTGTTTGTTTACACTGAAAATGGGTGGGTGGTTTCTTGAAGTGCTTAGGGTGCCAGAAAAGAGGTAAGAGAAGAAGCACAAAAATATGTAGCAATATCTCATTTTACTATACTATGCCACTATGCCTGTTACTCATACGACAAAAACAAATTCCTAATTCACAATAAACGATTGAAGTAAACGTGAGATAGGGACATAAAATGACCCAAATAATGTAAAGTACCAACTGATTAGGCTATAACCAAATATTGCATGGAATTCAGCTGCTTTCAATCTCTCTATATTAACAATTTTTCTATAACCTGATGTTTTCCTTGTGAATAAAGAGCGTAGCTGGTAGACAGGACTTACCTGAAGAAGAACAAGATGTGAAGAAACTGAAGAAGAGCCCAGTTCTCCATAGTGCCAACAGCATGACCGACTGCAACTGTGCGTAAAAACAATGAAAAACTCTCTTATTCATGAACCGTGAATACATTTGGAGCGCCATCACAAATCAACACTTTTGCAGAAAAATCAGCATGACTAACTTCTCTTCCTTGTTTTGGACGTAGTTTTAGTTACTCACAAATAAGGAATTCATTGTCTGTCATTCATGTCGCGGCTTGTTGCACTTACCGGTTTCTCCTGCGCCCTATAGGACCTTATGGGCAGCGTCATTGGCAGGTTATCTAAGTATTAAAAATATAACTCCATGAGATTTACCTGTAAACATTAGGCTTGTCCTGGTGCCACGCACTGCGGTCTCGCACTGGCGGCAGGTTTGAGACCAGTCTGACTTCTTTTTCTACAATGGGCCGTGCTCCCGGCAGGCTACACACCTACACGTAGAGGCTGGGGTGATGAACATAATGATGTTACACATGAACAAAACGTGTTCTTCAGGTCACTAGGCTACATGACGTACACTCTATGATCAAAACTTAAAAAATAAAATAAAAAATAAAATAAAATCCAATTTAACAATAATTAATCAAATTAAGAACATGTAGATTACACTTGGAAAAATATACCATGCGCAGTTTTTCATTGTACCGTTAGCGCGTGAAAACCATGGAACTATTAAAATATAATAAAAAAAAAAAATAATCAATAAAAACACGAAGTGTATTTTATAGAATCAGACGTGAGGTGGTGCTACTCTAAACTTCCTCTAGATGACAGTGTGGCGCGTTTTTGAAAATTTTCCCAATTAACTTTCAGCGAAGAAGAAGTTGAGATGTAAACATTGGAGCTGTCACTTTAGAAACCGCGTGTAGACCATGAAAGCGGCGAAATGCACGTAAATATGTAAAATAAATCCCATTGTAAAACTTAAACCTGCTCCTAGGACACTCCTTTGTCCAGAATGTCTGCGTTAGTGAGGATTTGCACATATCTCCTGCAAAGACGGAGTTGTTGCGTTTGTTCAATCTACTGCACTCCCCACTCATCACTTCCTATCCCTAGCATCCTAAACAAAACAGATCTAAATTTAACAGCGCGTTTAAATGTGCAGACTAGAGCTTTTGGCCTGTCCGTGCCCGACATGAAGAACAATGATGGGGGTATCTTCGGGCGGGAGGAAGAGGAGGATGATTTCCTCCCGGACAGTGAAGTGGACGAGCTGTTCCAGACCCAGGGGCCGCTGGGGTTGGGGGACAGTCACCACCGGGTCTTTATAGTCCACCCCAATGTGAAGTGGGGCAGCAGAAAACAGCATCTTACCACAGGTAAAGCACAATGATCTGAGACATAAGAGGAAGGCAAAATCGTGGATTCAACTTCTGTGTTTGATGAAAAGATCACCTAGAAGGGATGATCATCAGTTCATATCTAAAACGAATCTGTGTAGAAATTAAGAACAGTTTGTAGCAATCTACACAGAACATGAAACGCTGTTACATTTGACTTGGCTAAGTCATGTTAAATTGTTAACTGAATATTTTATTTATCATTCATTAGCTGAGTTGATGGTGGCAGAGGCGGAGGGACTTGTGAGCACTTTAGAAAACTGGCAGGTTGTGGATAAGATCATTCTCTCAACCAAAACCCCAGAGAAGAAGAGAATATTTGGAAAAGGGAACTTCCAGGCCCTCACAGGTATGTGTTTTCTCAATTTGTGAAGTTTTATTCATAAAGTGATCAAAACAGCAGTTTCAAACAAATTAGTAGTGTATAGACATTTTTTAAATGAAATGCATGTACCAAGGGGGTAAAAATTACTACTTTCATAAAAAAAATATGTTACAGAAAAAAATAATATAGTCTATTTACTTAATATGTACTATAGCATTTATTAACATTTATTTGCTCTTTTTTCATTAGAGAAAATAAGACAAACTCCAGGAATCACTGCAGTTTTTGTCAATGTTGAGCGTCTCTCTCCTACTTCCGAAGTGAGTTTATCTCCTTATTTTGTTTCTACATTAGGTTGGTGTCATGCCGTCATATATTTAAATGTATTGTTATGTGTATCATCAGCGGGATCTGGAGGAAGCCTGGGGAGTGAAAGTGTTTGACAGATACTCGATTGTCCTGCACATCTTCCGCTGCAATGCCAAAACAAAAGAGGCAAAGTTACAGATCTCACTGGCAGAAATCCCTCTGTTAAGGTATTGCTCTGTAGTAACTACAGTAGTTGTAATTATTTATTTGATGCATAATGTGCTGATATGTTTCTAGATCTCGACTAAAGAATCAAATGGCAAACTTGGATCAGCAAGGAGGAGGGTCGAGGTACATTGGTGGTTCAGGTAATGACCACAGTATTAATGAATTGTAGAAATAATAGGGCTGCACAACTGATTTTAACTTTTATTACATTTGGAACAACTGCAATATCCATATGTCCAAGAAGTTCTTGTGTCTTGCTGTCTGTATGCACAATTTATTTACTAATTAAAGACTATTTTACTTTTTTATGATGCTTGAATCAAACTGCTCAAAGAAAGCAAATGAAAACTACAAAGCCTTTTGGTGTGAGTTTGAAATAATACAAATACAATTTACATGACATGAGTCATACCTACTTTATCCACTGAAATCATTTAATAAATGTTACTGACAAAGGGGACGATTAAACTGCAATTAGCAGTAACTATTAGAGTTCACGATTTTCTGGGCTCAAGTTCTCAAAATATCCATACCATATATTCTACCTGAATGTGTGCACCACTTTAACAAGCTGGTTGTGTGTTACCAGGTGAGACTCTGTATGAGGTCCAACACAGACTGTTAAAGGAGCGAGAGCTGAAGATCCACTCGGCTCTGGACAAACTGCGGAGGAAGAGGCACCTGCTGCGCTCCCAGAGAAAACACAAAGAGTTCCCTGTAGTGTCTGTTTTAGGATACACAAACTGTGGTAAGGAAACTTTAAGAACTTATTGTTATTTATACAACTACACAAGTAGATTCAGATACATGGAGATTTTTTGTTTTTATATAATTTTAAATTAAAACGGGGACATTTGCACTTATGAGCACATACTTTTGAACTGCAATAATCCTTTTCTTTCCAGTTTTAAAACATTACACGTGTATCCCTTTTATTATTTTCTTATCTTTAGGAAAAACCACCCTGATCAAAGCTTTGACGGGTGACACCGGGCTTCAACCCAGAAACCAGCTGTTTGCAACTCTGGACGTCACGGTTCATGCGGGACAGTTACCGAGCCGTATGGCCGTCCTGTACGTGGACACTATTGGTTTTCTGTCCCAACTGCCCCATCAGCTAATAGACTCCTTCTCTGCCACACTCGAGGATATAAAGCACTCTGTAAGTTAAGACTACTCCTTGATCAATGTGTCACAATTGTTTGGGTTCATAATTGGATGATGTGCTATTTATGTACTAACATGCCTCTGTACATCATTTCATTTTGTCCCAAGTACCCCTTAGCTAGAATTGGCCATTAAGGATGTGAATTTATTTTAAATCCAAATTCTATTCAATATCTTCTCTTCTTTTCAGTAATCAATCAATCAAGTTAGCGTGGTTGACATTTGCAAAAACTGGATTAGACAAGTGGCCTTTTCAACAACAGCACTGTTACAAATCTTTCTCCATTACTGCTTAATTACGCTTAAAAGTGAAGCCAAGTGTTTTGAGTTTTAGAGAGTACAGAAATATACAGAACTACTGAAAATGAATGAAACAACATTGTAACATTGCTAAAGGTTTTTAGCAGAGCCCAAGACCTTCATGGCTTGTTTTGATTTGTGACAAAGTGGGCCTTTGTCCCATATTAAACACTCACTTTGTGTGTGTGCCCCATGTCGGCCATCTTTAAAGCCTTTGAAGGAGAACTGTTTAAGTTCTGTTTCATTGTTCTGTGTATTTATTTTTTATAGTTTATCTTCAGCAGTTTATATTAGACACTTTTATTTAATTTAAAGGGGACTTGGGCCCACAGACAAATCCTAGGCTGAAACTGTTGAAAGTTCCCTGTCAAGGAACTGGTACTTACCTGGCGGAGGTACTTCCAGCTGGGTATGAAAGAAAGCAGGTGTTGTCAATTGGGAGAGAGCCCGTGCAGATGGGTGTAGTTGTTGTTGTGTTGGTTTAATTTAAGTTACTTATTTTCTTTTTAGTTGTTTGAAGAGTTTATTTGTACTTTATTTTACGTTACACCAGAAGTCTGTTTAGGTTCCCCACATGATTGAAAGGTCATTTATAATCATAATGTAAAGCCTGATTGATGTACACACTAATTCACTTGTCATTTTGTCATTTTACAGGATCTTCTCATTCACGTCAGAGATATCAGCCACCCAGAGACGGTAAACCAGAAGGCCAATGTGCTGAGTGTGTTAAAAAACCTTCATATCCCAGACACTCTGATGAACTCCATGATTGAAGTCCATAATAAGATTGACCTAATTGAGAAGTAATTAAATGAACTTTTTTATTCTTATATGGAGTTATCTCACTCTATCTAACCATCCTCTGCAGTCTACTCTCACACCAGCTACCTTTCACATCCTCTTTCACATCATTAAATCTCATCTTTAGTCTTCTTCTAGACCTCAGCACAGAAAAAACTATATTAGTAACAAGGATTTTTAATGCTTTAAAATACTCAGCATATAAGGCCTTTGCTGCAAATTAGTAATTATTTTTTACAAGCGTATCTTATATGTATATGTATCTTATATGTATTTATTAATAGTCTATTGCTGGGGCTTCATATAAGACAAGGGACAGGAAGGAAAATATTTTTAATGCTAATATCTAGCTTTGGGCATAGAATAATGAGGTTATGAGCTTATGCACTTTTTCAATAGAACAAAACACCACAAAATGTATGAAAACAATAATGCAATAAGACAATTTCACCTGAGGGAAACTAGTAACCTGCGTTGTCTTTCCTCATACTTGAACAAACTGTTATGTGCCAACAAACATGAGGTTTTTAATCAATTTGAAAATGGGTGGAAGTCTTACAAAACTACATCTCATTACTAATGTACAGATAATATTAGAGTCAACATGCTCAAATACAGAGGCATTTGCAATTTGAAAAGAATATAAAAATATATGCACCATATAAGTAACCAGTTCTGTTTTGTTTATAGCTATGAGGCCATTGAGCCCAAAGTTTTGCCAGTATCTGCCTTAAAGGAACAAGGACTGACCCAGCTGAAAAAAGTTGTGGAGGAGGAGATTTTGAACACAACTGGAAAACATATTTTGAATCTGAAAGTGGACCTCAGCACTCCACAGCTTAGGTACGTATATTAAGTAATTTACAATCTTTTACATTTTTGAATGTGCCTTATTTTATTATCCTTTATTCTCAGTTGGTTGTATAAGGAAGCCACAGTTCAGGATGTGGAGGTGATCGCAGATGAAGGCTCAGCTGTTGTCAAAGTCATCATATCTAATGCTGCTTATGGACGCTACAAGAAACTGTTCAAAGATGGCAGATAGGCAAAGAAACAAATCACAAATGCTGTCTGGTCTACTTTATGTCTGTGTAAGGCATTGTTCAAATGTTAATACATGAAAAAAGATGCTCAGTCCTCCAGCCTAGAATATTATTGTTATATTACACATTTCCCAATACAATAATGTAACAGGTGCTTCGAAAAAGAGATATAGATATTCACTTGTCAGAGGTGAACATTTAATGCCTGATCATTTGATGAATGTTGGATTAACCAAATGCATCTAATCGCCATGCTATTAGTTTGTTTTAAGGACGAGGGGAGCAGCCAAATTAATACAATTGTATGTCTCCATTAAGGAAAGATACTCTTTGTAAAATAAATTTATGAAAACCAAGTTGATTTATTTCATTCATCTTTTATTCCAAATTGTACAAAACGTATTTACCCAAAGATTATTGCATAGATACCATTATTTGGTGCATAGTAATGTACCAATATAACACTTTAAAATAAAACATAATAAAACACAATCAAAAAAGCAGAATACATATAGGACACAAATAATCTGCTGTTCAAACCCAGGTATACAGAGCAAGTCTGTCTCTGCACTGTGGTCCAAACGTGGAGAGATAGTTTCCTGAAGGTTCTTCCCTGCAATACTGAACTGAACTGTCAAATAGAGCCTAAATTTTTAAAAGTTTAAAAACTCAAAAATATAGAATGAGGGACACAAATCCTGATTTTTTTTTTCTTTAAAATCTGAGATAAACTGAAGATATGGTAATAAATAATCCAAAGCACAACCAACGAGATGCGCCAAGGTAGGGCATCAGGTGTGACCTTTAAGATCACTACACATTAGAAGGCAGACAATTTGCAAGTCAGTGCTTAATTCACAGTTATATATATATAGATAGATATAAAACAAGAATAGAACCCATAATGCTAATAAAGTTCCTGTTATTTTTAGCCACAATGAGGTAATACTGACAACATGCCAGTGCCATATCCAATAAATGCAGAAAGAGAAGGCATAAAGCCCTGAAAACACATAAAATAGGAAGGTTTCAGGTTTCAAATTTTCTTTTATTTTGTCTCCTCATGGAGAAATTTAAGATGATTATGTATGCAAGTAAATTGATGATTATGTATGCAAGTAAATTGATGATTATGTATGCAAGTAAATTCCCAGTATGTACATAAAATAAAGTAGCTTTAAATACTTTTAATAAATATCCGCAAATCCCATTTTAACTTTGTTTTTAAGCTGTTTAGAATGAACCTGAATCTAATGATGAAGGAAGGGCATCTGGCACAGAATCATTGATCGCTGACCAGCATGCATATACATGTTGAATAGGAAAGACCCATAAGGAAAACCCTTTTGATTGACTAATTATTAAGGTAAAAAGGCTAATTCAATCACAGTGTATAGAAGGTACCCATATTACCATTTAAAAACATTTTAAAAGCTAGTGAATGCCATTTTTGTTGTTTTTTCTGAGTAACTTTTGGTTGAGCCCTATAATAACTGGGCAGAGGGGGATGGGGCCAACAAAGTCCCCAGCAATTATGTTTATACTTTGGTGTTGAGATCCAGGAACCTGTTCTTCCACCCAGGACCTCAGGCACTCCCAGTTTTTCAAACTCAAGGTGCGCAGCGAGTCCCTCAAGTGAGTGGCGATGTAATACCTGTCAGCCGTCAGGTTTAGGCCAGACACAAAGAAACCCTCTGCAGAAAAAATCTAAATCAGAGCCTAACAAACATTCTATCTATACCATTTTATCTATCTAGAGCAGGGGTCGGCAACCTTAAACACTCAAAGAGCCATTTGGAGCGTCTCCCACAGAAAAAAACACCCGCGGAGCCACAATACCCTTTTTACCTGTCTGCTCTGTATAAAGACTATATAATAATCCACTGAGCCGTGTCTTTTAGTCCGACAGAAGCTGAAGCATCAGCACCGAACTGTTTTCAGTGCAGTTTATGCAAATTAGCCATGCGGTTTAAGTTTCGTTTCTCTAAAACGAAAACAAATGTGCGCAAAGCTGCATTAAACACATTATTACTAAATGTCTATTTGAGTCCTGCTTGTAGCTAATAAAAATCCAACATTAAATTATGCACCTGCAGCGAACCAACCTGTGTCCGTCATCATTTTATCCCGTGTACTGGAGCGTGAATGAATCTGCCCACAGAGCATTAAATGTTCTGTTTTCTTCAGAAACTTTTTTTTTGTAGCAACCACCTCCTGCAAATTCTATTCTTGTTTGGTTTTAGACCTGGTTTAGTCCTGGTTTAGTCCTGGTTTAGACTTGGTTTAGACCTGATTTAGACCTGGTTTAGACCTGGTTTAATGCTCGTTTAGTCCTGGTTTTAGATCTGGTTTAGACCTGTTTTAGACCTGGCTTACTCCTGGTTTTAGTCCTGGTGTTAGTTCTGGTTTAGAGGCGCACAGGAGGAAGCGCCGTCCATGCAGCGTTTGCGACAAGACACGGTCCACGCGCAGTGTCCGCACCCTACGGGAGGAGATGCGGTGAGTGCGGCATAGGGGAGGGAGTGTGATGTGCGTGGTGTAGGCCTATGGGAGGAGATGCGGTGAGCTTTAAAAATGTTACAAGATTACCATTATCTACAAATTTAGAATTACATTTAAAAACAAACTAACTAAAATAAAAATACAATGTAATTAAATACTCATTATTTATTTTCCAAAGTCACAGGAGCCACAACAGAAGGAGGAAAGAGCCGCACGCGGCTCCGGAGTTGCCGACCCCTGATCTAGAGGGAACCACTTAATTTAGGATTATGGGATAGATTTAAAAGAAATGTAATAGGGGGTGATTGATCTTACCTGGTCGTCCATGCTCCTTCTTCCAGTCCAAGTATCTTATGACTTCTATTGCCGTTTTCTTATTGGCCCACCAGTACGGGATGCCCGACCACATCTCCAGGTGTTTTGCTGCAATTTGGTCTTCATAGGACAGAATAACTTGGTATCCAGATGCCCAAAGATTCCTCAAAGAAATATCGGCCTCCTATTTTGCACAAAGTAAGCATAATTTTCCTTCAACCTATACTAATACAAATAGAAAATGTACCTTTATAGGGCAGAGTTTGGATCCAAATATTTTCTTAATAGAAAAAATAAAGGCTTCATGAAGTTTTTCACTGATCCCCTCAAAATGACTACATTCGAGAATGACTACTTCTTTTGGGTGAGATTTGAGCCATCCAGCGACTGACATCAGAGTTTCCTGTTCAGAGAATAGCCGGTTAAAGACAAACTGTTTTACTGATAATTGTAACTAATGATTGGTTGATTGACTCACCAGGACAGTGAGGTGTGTGTACAGTATATGGGTGAAGTACAGGTCAGGACTGGGGTCATTTTGTTTGTGAGCAATTCTCAGGTCAAAGTATCGGATGCCCAAAGAGAGTTGGTCCTCAATACTTTTATCCTAAATATAAAATAAAGAGAAAATCTAACAAAATAATGTATATTATTTATTATCATTTCCAAGTATGTAAGAATCAAAGGGTAAAATATTTGGCTTTAAGCAATGCTATAAAAAAAGGCATTGTTGCAAATTGTTAAGAATTTATTTCTAAATATGAGAAGCATTCTATGACAGCTTCTTTAAACTGGCACAAAATGTTGAATTCAAGCTAGAAACAAAAACAATTGTAAATGTTGCTAAAAATATATCCAGGAAGTAAATTTAGGCACATCCTGTAACCGGCATTATCATATGATCTTTCTGCATACTGCACATACCTGAGTTGTGGCCCATTTGAAGATGACCTGTCTTGTGAAGCAGCAGCAAACTGTGTCCAGGACCCTGAAGCAGTCTGATTCAGAACGGACCAGAGGAGAGTTGATGTCCAGACAGTAGCTCATGGCATCGTGGCTTCCTGTGTGACATTTTAGTGATACTGATAAAAATAACCATATTTAAGAATCTCAACATGAAATGACACAACGGAATCACTGCTGATCCATTTTAATTGGCTAATATTTAGATTTGTTAGCAGTAAAAACGGAAAATGGATGCAAATCGATCTAAAAATCTAATCTAAAAAAATTAATCTAAACATAAATACGGTAATGTCTTTTTACTCTGATTAGTGCAATGTAGCCTGTTGTCCATGCTGTAACAGCACTCTTCTTCTACATAATTAAAACATTCAAACAAGAGGATAAACATAAATGCATTGTACTCTACCAGGTATGGCCAGGTGGGTGAGCGGAACGTCCCATATCTCCTCGGGTAAAGCGGACATCCAGTTCTCACAGTCCATCCTGACCGCGGTCAGACCTTTCCGGGGACTCATCCAAAACTGCCTAAACCCCACGTACCGAGTCACGCAGCTTTATATACAGCATATTAACACGATAAAACCATCGCAATAAAAACGGCAAAAGCTTTAAATATCCCTGGTTGTTGTGACGCAGGCCTAATACCTCACAAATGTCCTACTTAAAGGTCTCTCCTCTTCTCATCCCGTAGCCATGCGGAAAATATCCCATTTAAAAACATCCACGTACGTCATTTTATAGAGGGCGGGGCTTGGCTCAAAGGAGGAAGTAAATACAAAAAGAAGAAATACAAAAATGTAACAAAAAATATTAAATTAATTGTTATAAATGTATTGTAGCCTACCTACTAACAATGGATTGCCCATTTTAATAATAAATACAATTGCTTAGTGATAGCCTAATTGACAAGTAGGCCTATAACAGCATATCATTTTATCATTATTTAAATCAAGTCATATTTGTGTTGTAAAAGCTATTTTTCTGCTTAAATGTAGTTAAAGAGATTAATTCTAATTATTACCCAGTATCTGAGTAGAGTAGACAAACTATATAGTAGACCTACTTAACATTTGCCCTATAGTGCCTCCTCTTGTTACTTGATGAATTTTAAGTGGAACCCATCATTAAATTATGCACAGACTCAATGACTCATGAACAAGAACAATGCTATTTTATTCACACATGTCATTTACAAGTCAGTGAAGTATAAAGAGTTTAAAATACATAGCCTAAGCTTAAAACAGAAAAAATATTGCTGTTAATACATGCACCCTGCTTGGTATCAAACTTATCAGTTAAAAATGTGTAATTCAAAGCTTATTTTTCATACAGTCAGTAGTCTTGATAAAAAGAATAAATGGTATCAGAAGGCTAATGAGATTTGCAGAGAAATTGAGTGTGTGCTAATGATGCAACATTCATAAAATACATGTGTTTTTAAATGATCATTTTTATCAGTCACTCGGCTAAGAACAGACGTCCAAGGCCAAAATTTACTGATTTAAATATCAGTCAAACTAAATAAGTATTAGCAGTATCCACAGACAGGCACAGTGGTGCAGGATCACACATTGCTTGTATTGTTATCTTAAGTTACGTGAACAGTCAATAAGGCTGGTTCATGCAAATATGGGTTTTCCATGCATTCTGCCTCAAGTGTCATTTTTCACTGCTGTGGGTTTCAGTCATTATTTTTCCATACAGATACGGAAAGTATGTACAATGTATACTCAAGTAAAAATCCAATTTAGGCTTACCATAGATTAAAAAAGTGATAAAATAATTGCATATGTAAGCAAGCAAGTCAACACTTACTAGGGTTAATATTGCATTGACTAATTCAGCAAGAGTCTAGATAAATGAACGGAGTTGTGTCAAGGAGGGCATTTGGTGTGATACACAGTTTGTCTTAAAATGTTTTAAAGTATTTGTGTATAACCCAGTAATAGAGGTGATTATTTGCTTTGGTGACTCTAAAATAAAGTCTGTAATAATAATTCATAATAATAATAATAATAAATAATCCATCCATCCATCCAACCATCCATCTTCTCCCGCTTAATCCGGCTGGGTCATGGGGGCAGCTTGCTGCCCAATCCTCATAGCACCTGACCCCCCCATGAACCCCTCTGCAGGTGGTGAGCCCACAGGAGGGTGGACATTATGGTCCTTGATGTTAGTTCATAGGGGTGCGGGCATGTTTTTAGGTTGATGGGGGAAACAGGAGTTACTACTACTGTTACTACCAAGACCCACTTTGCCAAGATATGGCTTTGGAAAAAAAGGGTACAAATATCTAGTAATGGTCAAATAGATTTGACTTCTTCCAAAGCATGTGCCTTGACAATCATGTGCTTTTTCTGTATCCATAGTTGTGCTTTTCTAAAAATGCATATTAATTCATAATAGTGAAATGACTAAAGTGTGTTTCATTATTGCTTTTGTGAACTCAACACACAAAATGGCCTGAATGGCTGAAAATGATAATGGTTGTGATATAGCAAAATGTAAACAAGTACAAGTAAAAGCCATATTTCTGTAATCAGATACATACAATTCACTGTCTAAAAGAAGTGCATTTTTCTATTTAACAAAGTAAACTCACTGGCCACTTTAATAGGAATGCTTTCTTATGTTAACATCACAAGACTAAGATTCCTTAAAACATGCACTATTAGATAAACCTCCATCTAGGCACTCCAGACCAAAATTCTGACTGAAGATCTGGAGAAAGGTCCTTTGGCTTGCACTGAAGTTGCCCACTGCTTGTGACTTGTAGCACTGAAGGATGTGTCAATGCAAGAAATTTTCCCATAACCTGTACCTTAGTCTTCCACTACAGAATCCTTTCAACTTTCAACTGATAATTCTCTCAACTATAAATTGCAGTTTTTTTTAAATTCCCAATAGAGGAGTTATTTCTCAAATACGCACATGCCACATTCATGCTGTATACCATAGCAACATTCTGCTTTTGGCATTGGACCTTGACCTTTGATCTTTCAAAGCTGTTGGGGCAATCTGTTAGGAGTAGTGGGCTAGAGCACTTCAGGACCTAGGAATCTTTCTCCAGAACTTGTGTCAAAAGTCAAGTATGGAGGATAAATCAACTGTACATGTTTTGGTTGAGAGCTAATATAAGTTTATACTAAATAAAGTGGCCAGTTTAATTCAAGTACTCAAATATTTTTTGTCTAAGCAGCAAGCTTGTGTATTTTTCATGCTAAAATTCACATTTTGTGTCCAATGTCCATTCAGTGTTCAGAGTCAGCAGGACCACTTGAGCAGCTTCTCGTTTAGTCTAACCACAGAGGGGACAAAGTGGCACTCTGTGATAAAGTCCCCAGCAATGATGTTGAGGGCCCCTGGTTTGGCTCCTGGCGTCTGCTCTTTGACCCATTCTAGCAGTGCGGGGTATGTGGACATGACCAAATCCTTCAGTGTCTCAGTCGGATGAGTGCAGATGTACTTCAAATCCTCTGTTAGATTGATTCCAGTGACAAAGAAACCTTCTGGGGGAAAAAGACAATGTGATGTTAGGATACTGGTAGTGGTACTAGTACATGAAATAATCTATATTATCAACTTTTCTCTTTGTAGTGTATCTATGGTGAAGGAATATGCATTTACAGTAAGATATAAATAATAAAAAGCAAAATAATTATAGCACGGTGGCTGAGTGGCAACACTCAGGCCTCACAGCAAGAAGGTTGTGGGTTCGATCCCCGGGTCGCCCGGGCCTTTCTGTGTGGAGTTTGCATGTTCCTCCCCGTGTCTGGATGGGTTTTCTCTGGGTACTCCGGTTTCCCCCATCAACCCAAAACATGCCCGCACCCCTATGAACTAACATCAAGGACCATGTTGTCCACCCTCCTGTGGGCTCACCACCCGCAGAGGGGTTCATAGGGGGGGTCAGGTGCTATGAGTATTGGACCCAGCCGGATTAAGCGGGAGAAGATGGATGGATATTAGATGTCATATTTGCTTTACATAACTGTAGGGATATTAGTAGTTTGAAAAACTTTCTTGTTCATTTAAGCTTTAGATTCTAAAGCAAAAGATACAAAAATAAGAGTGTATTGTAGTATTGTCAATACAAATTATAGCTGTGTGTGACAAATGGCAACAAGTTGTGAAGTTAAGTGGGTGGTATCAATAGTAAAATCAGATGTAAAAGTAGTGGGTCTACCTGGGCGTCCATGCTGTTTCTTGAGTTCAAACACTTCGATGAGTGACTCCGCTTTACACTTATTGGCCCACCAATAAGGTATATGAGGCCACAGCTCAGAGTGACAGCCTGACATGTTATGGTCATAGGACACAATCACCTGGTATCCCATCGACCACAGGTTTCGGAGGGTTAACTGCTCCTGGAAGGCAAATGTATTCATCTACCCCCAAAGAAACTGACAGCAGTTGATTGAAAGCACCATGTAGTAAACGAATAAGGTGAAAATAAGCCCTTCTGCAACAACTTGGTATGATCTCAACTCTCAGGTTATCCTGCAGTGCTCTGTTTTGATGAGTGTATTTGCTTATTGTACTAGACTACTAAAAAAAATTGTACTTGATGTAAGTGTAGAAAAAGTATTATTTCCTCATTTGCAAATATTCAAACTAGTCAGAAATGCATAATTAATTCAGCAAGTTAAATCATGTAAGTCTTATGACCTTACTGACTTGTTTTTAAATAAATAAAAGAAAATCTAAGAAGAAAGCAAAACTGCTCACACTGACATATAATATCTGTTCTAAGATATTCTAGTTTTTTCCACTTCAGTATGTATACTGTTTTAGCTGCACCAATGGCGTTCATATGGCAAATGTGGTAATCCCTGGAAAGGTCAGTGAAGTAATTGGAACAGCTGGGGCACCATATGGATATACACAATGTAATGAGCTATTGTAGAGATATTATGTACTGGATACTATATTTTCAGATTTATATAATACAAGAACAAAGACAACACACAGATATTCCAAAACATAACTGGAGTGAGTATTGTAGGAGTCTGGCCAAAAGACTCAACAACAGTACATGTGTGGGCAAATTGTAAACCAGATACATTCTGAAAAAAATCTTAATTTTAATTTTGAGGGATTAAAAGGGCATCTGGCAGAAAACCTACACTAATGTAATTATATGATTATTACAATTATGAAACTTGCAAATGCAAAATAGCAGAATTTCTGACCATTTTGGGGCAGATCTTGGAGGTAAAG
Source organism: Odontamblyopus lacepedii (assembly GCA_034769755.1). Taxonomy (NCBI): domain Eukaryota; kingdom Metazoa; phylum Chordata; class Actinopteri; order Gobiiformes; family Gobiidae; genus Odontamblyopus; species Odontamblyopus lacepedii. Next base: position 15,836,650 of record CM068350.1, on the reverse strand, counting down.
GTGTTGCGAATGGTGGTCAACAGCAGCATGTGCAGCTCCTGGCTCAATCCCAGGAAGTGACTGAAGGATAGGAGCACCACCTCACTGGGATGAGTGTCCAACCACTCTCTGATCTCCAGCAAAACAGTCTGACAAATAAAGCAGTGTACAATATTTTTATGAGTCCAACAAAAACAGTGGTGGTTCTGGTCTTGTACACTGTTGGGTATGGTCTTGTATAATGGTAGATGTGGTCTTGTATAATGGTAGATGTGGTCTTGGACAGTGGTAGATGTGGTCTTGTACAGTGGTAGATGTGGTCTTGGACAGTGGTAGATGTGGTCTTGTAGAATGGTAGATGTGATCTTGGACAGTGGTAGATGTGGTCTTGTATAATGGTAGATGTGGTCTTGTACAGTGGTAGATGTGGTCTTGTACAGTGGTAGATGTGGTCTTGGACAGTGGTAGATGTGGTCTTGTACAGTGGTAGATGTGGTCTTGTATAATGGTAGATGTGGTCTTGTACAGTGGTAGATGTGGTCTTGTATAATGGTAGATGTGGTCTTAGACAGTGGTAGATGTGGTCTTGTATAATGGTAGATGTGGTCTTGGACAGTGGTAGATGTGGTCTTGTATAATGGTAGATGTGGTCTTGGACAGTGGTAGATGTGGTCTTGTATAATGGTAGATGTGGTCTTGGACAGTGGTAGATGTGGTCTTGTATAATGGTAGATGTGGTCTTGTACAGTGGTAGATGTGGTCTTGGACAGTGGTAGATGTGGTCTTGTATAATGGTAGATGTGGTCTTAGACAGTGGTAGATGTGGTCTTGTATAATGGTAGATGTGGTCTTGGACAGTGGTAGATGTGGTCTTGTATAATGGTAGATGTGGTCTTGGACAGTGGTAGATGTGGTCTTGTACAGTGGTAGATGTGGTCTTGTATAATGGTAGATGTGGTCTTGTACAGTGGTAGATGTGGTCTTGTATAATGGTAGATGTGGTCTTGGACAGTGGTAGATGTGGTCTTGTATAATGGTAGATGTGGTCTTGGACAGTGGTAGATGTGGTCTTGTACAGTGGTAGATGTGGTCTTGTACAGTGGTAGATGTGGTCTTGTATAATGGTAGATGTGGTCTTGGACAGTGGTAGATGTGGTCTTGTATAATGGTAGATGTGGTCTTGGACAGTGGTAGATGTGGTCTTGTATAATGGTAGATGTGGTCTTGTACAGTGGTAGATGTGGTCTTGTATAATGGTAGATGTGATCTTGGACAGTGGTAGATGTGGTCTTGTATAATGGTAGATGTGGTCTTGGACAGTGGTGGGTATGGTCTTGTATAATGGTAGATGTGGTCTTGGACAGTGGTGGGTCTGGTCTTGAACAATGGTGGGTATGGTCTAATAAATCAGTGGGTTTGGTCTTGGACAGTGGTGGTAGTGGACTTTACCTGTACAGTGATGGTGGTGTAGACTCCATGGTAGAAGTACAAGTCAGTTGAGGGGTCATTTGGTCGATGCGCAATTCTGAGGTCACAGTATCGGATTCCACAGTCCAGCTGCTGCTTTATGTTGTACTCCTAAATATAAGAATAAATGAATATATTATCTTTTATATCTTTTTAACACAGCTGGTAATTGAAGTACTATTAGAATGTACTGTACCATATTATAATAGACATTCTAATAGACCCACATTTAGGGGCCCGGGACAAGAAGTCTCATATGAGGCCCCCTCCAATAAAAATAGTCTACTCCCTACAGTCCCTGACAAAAGTCTTGTCACTTATCCATTTTGTAGAAACAAAAGCTTATAACCTGACTTTAAATTAATCGATTGGTTTTAGAAATGTCTCATATGAAAACTAAAACCCTCCCAAATTATGCTCAATATACTAAAATAAATTTGCTTCACTGAAGAAAGATTGATCATTTAATGAACACAGAAAGGTCAGATTTTGGCAAGACAAAAGTCTTGTTGCCTTGTCATATGATGCACCCAATCCTAGATTACAGCCTCACCTGTGATCAGTTACTGATCGATCAATTAGTGGGTGTGTATAAAAAGAACCCCAGCACACCAGACCTTCACATCAACTGCAACTTGACCTCTGACAACATGCCTAAGATCCACCCTGAAACCAAAGTGTTAATTATCAAGAGGCTGAAGACCAGATCCACTGCTGAGGTGGCTGACACCTTCAATGTGTCTCAGCGTCAAGTACAAAGAATAAGAAAAAGATCTGAAAAGACTGGAGATGTTTTTGACAAGCCCAGGTCCGGCAGACCCCGCAAGACAACTGCTCGGGAGGACCGTTTGTTGATTGGAAAATCCAAGGCCCCTTTTCCACTGCAGCAGAGCTCCACCAGGCCTGGTCACCTCAAGTCCCTGTGTCAACCAGAACAGTTTGTAGAATTCTGTCTCCAAATGGCCTCCATGGTCGAATCAGTGCACAGAAACCAGCACTAAACAAAAGGCAATTAAAAAACTGTGTGGCATTTGGCCCACAGCCTGCTAAATGGATGGACACTGGAAAAGTGGCAGAAGGTGGATTTCTCAGATGAATCCTCAGTTGAATTACATCACAGCCACCGCAAATATTGCAGGAGACCTACTGGAGCCCGCATGGATCCAAGATTCACCCAGAAAACAGTTAAGTTTGGTGGCGGACAAATCATGGTCTGGGGTTACATCCAGTATGGGGGTGTGCGAGACATTTGCAGGGTGGAAGGCAATATCAATAGCCTAAAATATCAGGAAGTATTAGCACCTCTTACATTCCCAACCATAAAAGGGCTAAAATTTTGCAGCAGGATGGTGCTCCATCGCATACTTCTCTACATCAAAGTTCCTCAAGGCGAAGAAGCTCAAGGTGCTCCAGGACTGGCCAGCCCAGCCACCAGACATGAACATCATCGAGCATGTCTGGGGTAGAATGAAAGAGGAAGCATGGAAGGCAAAACCAAAGAATCTTGATTAACTCTGGGAGGCATGTAAGACGCTTTCTTTGCTATTCCTGATGACTTCATCAACAAATTGTATGAATCATTGTCAAACCACATGGATGCAGTCCTTCAAGCTCATGGAAGTCATACAAGATATTAAATATGGATCTCACAGCACCACTACTTAATTCACTGACGTTATGCAACATATTTTTGTATTTGTAGTAAATTATTCAATTTTCTGTAGGCGACAAAACTTTTGTCTTGCCAAAATCTGACCTTTCTGTGTTCATTAAATGATAAATCTTTCTTCAGTAAAGCAAATTTATTTTAGTATATTGAGCATAATTTGGGAGGGTTTTAGCTTTCATATGAGACATTTCTAAAACCAATCGATTAATTTAAAGTCAGGTTATAAGCTTTTGTTTCTACAAAATGGACAAGCGACAAGACTTTTGTCAGGGACTGTAGACAACTACTATTGCAATTCATTGTTGCTACTAGTACTTTTGTTGTCTAACATGTAAATCACTTTGGCACACCTTGGTTTGTAAATGAACTTCAGTCAAATAGCTTCGCTAGATAGTGTCTTCTGCCATCACCACTACTTTAAGTATTAGTTTATTGCAACTCACTTAAACACCAAGGTTATTTTTTATAACTATTACCTGAGCTACAGCCCACTTGTAGACAAAAGGCCTGATGAGGGGCTTCATGTATTTGTCCAGCTTTTGGAGCATGTCTGGCTGCAGCAGGTCCATCGGGGAGCGATCATTCATGTCCAGGCAGTAGGTGATGGCATTGTGGCTACCTGAATCAGAAACATGACAAATTTTGTCAATAAACAATTATTAATAGTATGGATCTGCCTCAATGCATTATGAAATTATACATTATGACAAACATTTGTTCACATCTTTATGAATACTGTAACACTCTTTTGTAAAGTAGCTTCTGGAGATCCCGATTAAATAAAGGTAAAAATTAATAAGGTAATAAAAGATAATAAAAATAAGCTATTTTAAAAACAGGAATAGTGTACCTGGGATAGCGAGATGATACAGCGGGATGTCCCACAGAGGAGGGGGCAGGAGGGACATCCATCTGTCCATGGGCAGCTCAGCCAGACTCCACTCACTCATCCCAGACACCAGCACCGATGACATAAGCCTGGAGTCATATTTGTACCTTGTATATGGCATTTTGACTTTTCACTCAATCAATCATGATCTTTCTACAACTGGCGTGCACTCTCTTACAGACCCACACAGGCAAGCTGCTGTATGCAGTGTTAACAGTTTGTCTAATTTTGTCACTGAATGCCTTCAAATATTTGTTGGGATTTTAGGCAAATTAATAATTAATGGCCTATATGAATGGAGGCAATGATCAATGCTGCAGTGATAATAGCCTACTGTTTGCACACAATGTAGCTATCCTCCTTGCCCAAAATCTAGTTTCTGAAATTATCCGAGTTTATCTGATATTCTTATGTGATTTGTTATTCTTTTAGGATGCATTATGCTCTAAAGGCAGTTGTAACACTTATTTATGACTCACTTTGTGATCAGACAAAACACAGGGATGGTTAGAGCTTGCCGTCCACTGTCCCATAGCAGGCACTTACTTGCTGCGTTAACTCCGTCCTGAATCAGCCGACAGAGCCGATCAGGGGAATGTGATGATGACTACACTTTAAACCGTGCGCCCCACAAAGTGCCCCATCCGAGCGCCTCTCCAGACCTCACCACGGCTCTCTCAAACATATTTGGCCGATGCGCTTGGCTGTCCTCGCCACATCTCTTCCACCTGTCTCCATCTGGACGCTGCTGACGCCGGTCATAAACGTCAGCATCCTTTATGACGGAAACGTGCTGTGGTTAGTCCTGGTTAGTTGTGGCCGTGGCCAGGTGGGGTACGCTGTCAAGACGCACCCGGTGTTTTAGCGGCGGTATGCGTCTGTCCTGAGCTGCTGCAATTTGACAAAACTGCACAGATCAGCAGAGGCACTGCGAGGCGCTTCTCTTAAAGGACCCGGGCGAACCGTGCTCAAACAGGAAAAGGGCATGCAGATTTCTACATTCTCCCCTCAGCTTCACAGGTCACACTTACACACGTAACCATAAACGTGTCAATACAGCCATTCTCCACCCACGGAGAATGAAGGCTCACTTCAGAAGGACAATACAAATTCGCCTGCTTTTAGTTGTATAGACTATTTCAATCTATTCTAGTCAGCAGGCATTCTTTATAAGCTTTACCACCTTGTAATAGAGGGGAAAGTCAGGAAATTTCCCAGTAAGAGGGTTCCTCTGCTGTGCCCTGAAAACCCTCAAATGTGCAAGTATTAACCTATAAAATCCCCTAGTATCAGAGTACGTTTTACGATACTTTTACCATCTTCATATAAATAGTCTCCTTTAAAGTGCTTATGTGGTTTTGTGGATAATAGAAGAGATTATGTGTGGAGCCCAGGACTAATTGACTCTAGTGGCTATTGATTAAAGCTTCACTTAGTTTTACTTAGCTTCTTCAGCAGGTCAGTAAACCCTGAAACAGCACTGGCCAGAGCAGGGAGAACAATCACAACTAGACCATGCAACCATGACTTGAGAATGTATAGGAGTTTATTTTGTAATTTAGCGTGTTTGACATTGTTAGGATAGATAGTATTAAGACTGAGGTGACCATGAGAACATCTTCACGACATTCAAAGTTAGGCGAGCTATTAGGTAACTATGAAGAAGTGGTGCCCTTTACAGCCTGATTGGCGTTACAACGATAATATCAATCAAATGGGAATTTCATTTGCCATTAGATTATACTTTCATTTCTAATCATTCATCAGCACAATGAACAAAAACGTATTGATTTGTACTTTTTTATTTTTTAAATGTCAAAAAGAAGTATAACATGAAATGGCTTTGTGGACTTTGTAAACTGGTAAAGCACCATACAGACCTCAGTTATCCTACAGTCATAGCTTGAACTCACAACAATAAAAACATGAACAGAACAGAGAAATGTTTGGCAGAAATAACTCAAAACAGATGAACAAGTAGCTAGTACTAAATGAAACATTCAATTTAGCTTTTAGCAAACCTGTAGTGAGATTGGTTCAGCAGGTTTAAGGAAAGGGGACTAGTGTTTTTGTAGAGTGCTTTAAAATGTAAATAGCATAGAGCCTTTTACTGTTGAAGCCCTTATTTAGAACACAGTCAGACCTGGTTTAGTGTTGATTTCAATTCAGTCAAGTAATGGTCCAATTCTAAACCAGGGTTTTCATAGTACAAAAATATGGAATACAGTTTTTTTTAAGGCTGAATGCTTCAATGAAATGTTTATCCTATTAGAGATTATACTATGGAAGCCAAATAATTAGTTAGGTAAGAAAAGCTGGTGCTTAAAATACAAAATACTGTTTTATCACAATATTATTTTGGCTCAGGTTTTAGTTAATATATTATTTCTTATTATTGTGGCTTGTGCTGCCTGGAAATTCGTACTTCTTAGACATCAGGTCTAAAGGAATTTAAACTTTCATATATGATTATTTCTCACAACCACAAAATGTCATCTGTGTGAATATGTTCAACTTGGCCTTTAACACTTTGAATGGAACAATGGTCTTCTATGGTCTACATAAAAAGGCATTTGTGTTTTGAAACCAACACAAAACATGAAAAAGTCATTCAACATCTGTAGAAAAGTGTGTACAAAACATTTCAGGCAAACTTGTAAAAATACTTTGAAACATCAGACGAGTTCAACACTTTATATACAGCAGTATCTTGTAAGGCAAATTTAGTTACTTGCTAATGAAAGGGTACAATTTGAAAATATTACTTGCCAATTTATGTGTAGGTGTTTTTGGAAAGAGTTTTAAGTCTTATTATAGTCTTGACTCCCAAGACATTTGTTTTGAGAGGAAAAGGCAGCAATGACTAGTTAGACTCTATGGAACAATGTTTTATAAAGTTTAAGGTCCAGAATCTAGTCAGGGATTAACCATATTATTATTACATATATTTTGGAGTGAGTTGCCCTCTGGTGGAAATTTGTAGAACCCTTTTAGAAGACCCAGGGCTATCCCAGCAGCTGTCACCTCTGCCTGGGCTGTCTAGAGTTAAAAGCCTGCTTGCCTCTGCTTAAGCCCTTCCCAGAGTTTACTTTGGGCCCATCCAGTGACAGTATCCTCTGCTGCTTGTGTCTGCCTTTTGCCTCAGTCTCTGAATCACTAAGCTCCAAGTCGGGACAGTAGCCATCGCTGTCTCGTGTGCCTTTAACTGAAACAGCCTTGGCACATAGTCCTTCTTTAGTTGTTTCTTTTTTGGACAGTTTTTCAGTGTTCATATCTTCAGTTGCCCGGACTAGACTGATTGTAGCCTCTTTGAATGACTTCCCAAAATGCTCTATTGCAACTTTCCGAAAACTAGCCTTCTCCAGTGCTTTATTTGCTTCTGCGTCGCTTTTTGTCTGGCAAGAGTTGTCCATTTGTGCAACATATTTCTCCAAAACCCCATTCAGTTTTGACTTGTGTCCTTTACTGTCCTTGTTATGTTTTCCATTGGATGAGTGGCCTTGAAGAGCAGCGTGCAGTGCTAAAGGTTTACCAGATGGTTTCACTTTTTTGTTTGATGAAGACAAGCGGCCATTGGAGCGCTCCTCTTTCCGGTTTTGGGGGTGGAGCAGAGGTTTGCCCTGTCCCAGCCCCTCTCCAGATGCTTGGTCAGTGACATTTAAACTGTTGTCCAGGCACAATGGACCGTTGGCTGATTTATTACTCAAGTTTCCATTTTGACTTGTTGATTTGGGCATTTTGAGCTTCAGTGTTATCCGAGGAGGAGGACGAAAGAGTGTATTCTCCACAGGAAAGGATGCTGGAAGACCTGCAGATGTGCATAATTATAATAAGGAATAATCAAAGTTGTGATTTTTATGATATAGTTATTAAATATATATCTTTTTAATTGTGCTGGCCTAATCTAATTTTTGAAATTGAAATTAAATTTTTTCACCTGCTGAGAACTCCTGGTCCATAAGTTTAACGTGAAGACTGAACATCTGCTCCTGGGCCTTACTCTGCAGCAGCTTCAGCTTCTCTCGACGGCTCACCATGTAGCACAGGTTCCTCACCTGAAAACCACAACACAGTTTAATAATAATAATAATAATAGATCTTTATTTATATAGCACCTTTAAAAACAGTTAACAAAGTGCTGAACATCAGCAAGACATTAAAAACAAGCACAATAAAACAAATAGAATCCCATACATACATACATTTAGAGGCAGAATTATGCAGGATTAGAGAGGGTTAAGAGAGGCTGAGAAGGCTAAGAGAGGCTGAGTACCGTATATAACAACGTATTATAAAAGAAGTAAAAAATGATGAAAGAATAAATAAAAAAATTATGTGCAAAGGAATTTAAAGGCTAAAGCTACAGCAAGCATGCTAAAAACATTGTGTAAAAGCAACATAATAAATAAATAAATAAATAAATAAATAAATAAAACAGACAACATCAGTCACAATAAAATGAATTAAAAATAAAAGTAAGATTAGACTAAAATTTATAAAAACGCAAGTCTATAAAAGTGTGCTTTAAGAAGTGATTTAAAAGATGTTACCGATTGCAGTTTAAATGTCTGAATAGATACTGTGTATGTATAAAATCACCACAATATACAACCTGTTCATTGCCAGAACTGTTATTCTACTGATAGCTTAGTAAATGTGTTAAACTGGTCTCAATTCTATAAATCAATATATCAGGATATATTTTTTAAAGGTGTAACAACAGCTAACATTACCACATTAAATATATCTGAAATTTTCTGGTAAAAAAAAATATTAGAGGTAAAACATACAGTGGGAAAATGAACCAACTTGAGCCATGGATGTGTAGCAGATTTGTGTTTTCAATTAAAGAAAATGTATTATCTTGACAAAGCCCTGTTTATCCATGAAGTTTATTGTCTAGCACAAGTGACAGTCGATAAACACACTGAATGTCAGACGTTCAGTGTATTTATGTTCCTGTGAGTTTAGAGTGTAAAGTGAGTGGGCGCCCCTGATATAAACAAATGGCAGAGTGGATATGGCTCACCCTCTCCAGGTCCTGCCTGAGGTGCATGAACATCCTCATGCGTGTGTGGATACTGTCCTCCTGTGGCTGCAGCATCAGGCTCTCTTCCTCTGCGGGAGGGAGCAATGCTTTGTTGAAGTTGTTTTTCCTCTTGAGTTTCCAGTACTGATAGATGAAGTCTACCCTGCGTTCAGATAGGCTCAGGCTTTTGGCTAAGTCATCTGGTTGAATGAATGTGTAGAACTCCTCCTCCAACTCTTGCAGCCTCTGAGCACGCTGCCCGCCCTTCATTGCCTCTCCACTGGGTTTGGACCGGACTGGGCTCAGACCTGGCTCCCCACACTTGGGCTTGCTGTGTTTGAGGCAGAAGGATTTGAATTTGACCTCATCCCCTTCATCCAAAATGGTTTTCATCTCGAGGCTGTGCTCAAACGCACATGTCACATGGAAGGGGATGGTGCAGTTCTTCACCGAGCACTGGAGACACATGGAAAACAAAGGAGAAACATCATAAATATATGGAAGCTAATTCAAGAGGCCGTATGCTGACTACAGCATCATGCCAGGAGCATTTTGGTATACACTCACTTGTATACATGCTCCTGTCTTTATTTTGCACAGGCTGCAGATCAGAGACCAGCGACTCGGGGGAATATGGGACACTTTTGTAATGGGCTCCATCCTCTCAGGACAAGCAATGCTCACCTGTGAAACAGAAAAGATAAAGATTAAAAAAGGTAACTCAATAGCTTTGCAGCTATGGATGTTCCAGTACTAAGACAAGAGCTAATCATGTCAAAATATGTTACCAGATGACTGACCTCTGGTATCCACAGTGCACAGCTCACATGGCCCCACTTGGTCCCAGCCCGTGTGGCCTTCATGGCGCCTCCTTTCTTGGGACAGAGCAGACACTGAGGCTCGATGCCCAGGACACAGGTCCGACAGAGCCAGTTCCCAACTGGCACTTTAACGATCCCATAACAGGCCTAAAGCAGAAAGGGTGATCAGAACACAATGGACAAAAATATGTAGCGGTGTCAGGTAAATCTCATTGAACTTGTGTGTAGTGTAAAACAGAAGTAAGGACTATTGTATAGTAAGAAATTCATTAAAACGAGATTTTGTATCTCTGTGGTGTGATTGACATAATGAAAAGAACCTGAGACCTTCTTGCTGTGAGAGGAGAGTGCTAGCCACTAAGCTGTTGTTGATTATTAAAGTGAACCCATAAGCTGACCTGGTGCACACAGATGTTACACTTGTCACAGAAGACCATGTCGTTGCCCTCTTCGCTGTCGGGTGAGCGGCACACGTCACAGATCACGTCCTCGTCATACTCAATGCCCAGACCCTCCACCGTCTCGATTGCGTGCTTCATGTTGTCGTGACACTGCCGCTCCAGCGCCTCCAGGGTGCGCTCCATTGTCAGCTCATCCATCGGCTCCTCCCCTGAAATACAGTCAAAACAAAATGTTTTCTTTTTTATGCAATATATAAAATGGAAATGTTCCTTCTAATTGTCTTGTTAACTGTCACAATTCTGGCCCATGTCAATACTATTAGATAAATCAATGCCCTTAACCTGTTTCAGAAACATAATTTTTAGAACAAAATATTCACATAGCTTATTGGGCCCCTAACAGGTAGACCATGAGTTCTTTAACACCTTAGCTCATTCATTCATTCATATTTATTTGTTTCGAGCAGTCAGTACAAAGAAAAATAGGCTTCAACATAAATTACAAAAACAAAAAAATTATAAGCTCGAAAAGGAGTGGGAAGAAGAAAATTTAGCTTTTAGTTTAAAACAAAGGTTGAAATTATGAAAATGCATTGGCTTGAAAAACACATGTTTAAAGCTCCGTCTGTTTTTATTGGACAACATAGTACTTTTAACTCACCCATGTGTGCTAGCTCTTTGTTGAGATTGTGGAGCCAGTACAGGTCCATTTCGTCCAGATCATAACGACACATGGACTCTGCGAGCTCGCGGATGTTCACGTACCCCGGCTCTGTCAGGTCTGGGTTTGAGCACTGGATGTACTTCTTCTTGTGAGTGTACAGCACCTCTTTAGATTTGTCTGCAACAGCTCTGTAATTAAAAAAGGAAATTAAGTGACTACAATAAAACAAAATTAAAATGATTCCTGTAAGTGGCATTCACAATCTTTATCTAATATACTAATATTTTTTTTATGTTGAAATAAAAAAAAAACATGTTTTATATTTTATGTGAAATGCAATGAATGATAATGTTTTTGTTACTCAAAAAAAAAAATTGTCACTGACAGACTAAAAAGGAGACAAAAGCACTGTGAAGTATCTCCAGTGATATTAGTAGAGTGGGACTGAATTTACATGGAAGAATGACAATCTCAAAATAAAATTCCCAGTATGAGATCAAAAATATTGCAATATTACACAATAATAATGAACTCTAACTTACAATAGTTTTCCTCTATATATCTCTGACAGCCTACCTGACTGAGGGCCGTGGGATTGTGTCTGGACTGGCCAGAACCTGTACGCCCTTCTCCCACTCCTGCTTCCATGTGTCGGCCAAAAGGTAGAAGTCTTCAGGGTTAATGTGGTGAGAGTCCGGCAACTTCATGGCACTGATCAAGTCTTTTCTGAACACCTAAAAATAAAATAAGAAATGTTATAAAAACCCACAGAGCTGTCTCTGCACAATGGCATCAGAGAAGAGAGGGTGCACATGACACATGTGTCTCTGGTGTTTCTCTCCATTTCACAGCTATTCTTGGACTTTTTTTTTTTTTAACAAATGATGGATAAAAGCTGTGAAGCTCCTGGGCACACAAAGCATCAAGGGAAAGTTATAAATAACTCTTTTTTTTTCTCTTACTCTTATTTTTAGCCAAATCAACCAACCAATCAACCAACCAATCTGGGACAAATCTGGACCAGTTTGTACTATAAACCCACAAATAAAAAATGTAACAATGAATTCCTTTTACAGGACTTCCCGTAGTAATTCCCACTTTGTATCATGTTGCTGTGGAATTTATAAAAAAGTACATAGTAAAAGTTTTCACCAAAATTCTGAGACTCGACACTGCTATATATCCCAAAGTTTATTCGGCTATTTCTAAAATATTGATCATAAGTTGTATTCTCACTTCAGCAGGTTTCTTCTGGCTAGAGGCGGGGGTTCCCGGTTTACTGCCATATTTGTTTGAAGAGCAGAAGGATGTTGAGGGACCTAGACAAAAAAGTTAATAATCTGTTTTCTTTGAAAGCTCTATCATATTTTGTAACCATAGTAGACTTACTCTCATTGTCAGAACTGTCACTACTGCTGGAGGACCTGATGCGTTTCATCCTGTATCATCCTGCAGAAAAGTTACATAGTGTTAAAATAAAGAAGCTAAATACAAGTTAAACATTTGTTTTGGTAAATAAACCAAACCACTCTTCCAGTGTGATACCTCACCATAAATTTCAAATGGAAGAGCATGCTAGTAGAGTTTTCAGTCAATTTTCACCTGTGTAGTTTCATACCTGCAAAAACATAATAGGATAGACAGGTTAAAGTACATGGCTATAGATAGGGGCAGAATAATATTAAAAATGTGACATATTTGCACATCATGTTGCATTGGCCTACTGAACCACTGGGTCAAACTTAGCATTATGGTTGTAGCCGCGAATACAGTGCTCTGCTTCAACAGACAGGACATGCCTTACATTCCCCATGAGGAAGGAGGGCACGAGGGGGGAGGCATGAAATATATCCTGCCCCATACCGTAATACAGGGCAAATTTTATATACATAAAGTTTAATTTATAAAAGTAAAAAAGGCACAAAAAGGCCTAATATTACAAGCCTTTATTACCACACTTGGCAAGTAGGGTTATGCCAATGTGTTTCAGCCTTCATCAGGGTAAACTGACATCACCTGAAATTAAATTTATACAAATAGGTAGGTCAGCAGCAATTGTAGCAACTGATTCAAAACTATAATATTACTGGTTCTAAACACTGCTCCAGTAATTTATTTTTTCAAAATGAATAAAATCTGCATGCTGTCACGTCAATTTAAAAGTTAAAAATTTCACCATGAAGTTGTCAGTGAATTATCATTGTGAAGTGTGCAATGATGCAAAAGTCACAACAGGCTACTGTCAGACTTGCTTTGGCAAAATCAGGCAAAAATTTATTGCATAACAACTGGCTCTTTGCATCAAAAAGGTTAATGCAAACCTTACACCTGCCAAGAGCATGGGGAAAGCACATGGCAGAGTAAATAAAAAACAAAAGTAGTACCACTGTAATATCAAGATCTACAGGTTTTTTTTACATAAATTGTAGTGTGAGAGACTAGCTTTATCTACACATTCATTAACTTGTTTCAACACTGTTAGTAGACATAATAGTCAGCAAAATTGCCCTATATGTATGAAAGTTGCAGCTCCATAAAATGTGACCAAATGGCCCTGTGCAAGAACAATGTAACAACTATAAACTAGTATCTAAATTACACATCAATGTTACTAAAATAACACAACTGCAGGCTTTGTACCTTCATTCTGCCACTTTATTCTAGGAATGCCATGATTGTGCACAACTATCTACGACAAATAGAGCAGTGGGGGGCTGGGCGGCTGCACAGGGAGCGGATGTGACGTGGGGATTACAATGTGGAGCCACGGAGGGAAAAACGACTATAAAGCGTTCAGTAATCCAAGTTTAAACATCGCACCACGTGGATTATGACACATTTTAACATGTACAAGTGCAAAGTATTTAAGAGTCACAAAATGAATAAACAGAACTGCAGTGAAGCCCGAAATAACAATGTATTGGCGCCAAATCAACGTTATATACCAGGCTGTGGAGGAATCAAACATGGGCGCCACCTTTAATAATGTCACTTCCTACACAGAGCCAGTATTACACAGATTAAACCAAAGTTGTGCGTAATTTAAGCAGATGTAGCGCAAAACGTCGCGTCTCGTGTTACGAAAATCGGTCTAAATTTGATAAAAGACTGGAGAAATAGACCGTGGCCTACCACATTCATAGCAAATCCAGGCACAGCATATTGTCCATGTCCACTGCGTTACCTTCACAACTCCGCTTCAGAATCCAGCCACAAATCAAGCTGTAAGGTGGGTACAAGCGGTCCAAATGTGGCTGTTACTTTGGTGGGCTTTGGTAGTGGTGTTAAATCTGCACAGAGGGGAGCTCCAGGGTCGCTGGTGCTTGTCCACTACCATATACCACTCCACACACAGCACAACAGCTCTATTGTACCGCGCCTCCCGCAGGGTCCTAGACTCCGCCGCAGCGCTCCTGCAGGGTGCGCTCGATACTTCCACAGTCGTCACTCGTAAAAGTGAACATTACACATTACAAATAAATGCAGTTGATTGTAATAATGTCATGCTCGTATCTTAATTATTCCGCAACAGTTATAACTGCTACGCTAGACTAAACTTCTCAGAGCTATCATTCTATCCCAATAGTAGGCTCCTCTACTGCCACCTTATGGTAACCCACGCAGGGCTCGTTCACCCGAGCTCCACGCGCTGCGTGGCTCAGGGGAGGAGGGGATGCCACAGGCGCGAGGGTACGAGAGGTACGTGTGCCCGGTCTGCAGCACCGAAGCAATGCGTCTGTATTACAGTCGTCGTTTACGTACACACCGAAAATCTGATCCTTAGGCCTAGGATGTCAAATTATTGAAATGGAATGATAGCTTAGCCTACATCTGAGTTATTTTATGTTCTTCTCTCTCACCCTCTCTCTTACAAAGAAAATAAATGTGCATAAAGGGGCAAAATGATGTGGGAAAGACAAAAACGAAAAAGAAAATATATTGTATTGTATAATAAAATATATCAATATATGACATATATTATACTGTATGTTAAATATGTTAAAATTCATTCATTCAATTTGATACGTCACCAGATGTCGATTTTTTTCACCAAAACACACACCAAAAATCAGATTTGATCAATAATGTAGTTCTATCAAATTTTTTGCAGGCCATAAAATGACCTAGTGATAACACGAGGGTAGTCTACATGATACTTTTTGACCTAAACTAACTTTTGGCTAACTTTGTTCCTGTTAAAATGATATAAAACAGAATAAAACAAGAAGAAACAATCAATTTAAACGCAGCAGTTTAAACACAAAAACACAAACAGTTAGACACATACAGTATAATGCCACTTCTCCACCACTCAGTCTTTCCAACCCAATCCAGGCCCTTGACTCACTTTGCTGCAGCACACCACCTGCAGTTAGAGTCTGAAGTTCTGTGCATTGTCCGGGTGAAGGTGGGAGACATGGAGGTTAGGCTTCCACTAGAGGCAAAGTTTTAATTCGTGCAGCCATAGTGGCCCTGGACAGTCTCCAACAGAAGGGAGAGGTGAGGGCAGAGGAGACTGGAGCAGGAGGATGTAGAGGAAGTACCTATATAAAGTACCTGAAGAGCTAGAGAGGAAGGTACCAAGGATGAATATCACCTTTCATGTGTACATGAAGAATCAGAGGAACAGAGCCCTGTCCGTCTAGAAAAAAGTGACTGTAGACCTGGATTAGACTTATCGTGATTGTGAATATTGATCATCCACAAGTGAAAAAGGAGAAGTGCTCTTCTGGACCATCCTTAAAAGTGGAAAGTGCACAAAGAAGAAACAGAGTACTCCTGAACACAAAAGCTCCTCTGACGTCAGCCCCACCAATCTTCCTGAAGAGAGAGCTGCAGGTCCAGAGAAAGAGACTTCTTTTTTCATATGAGACCAATGAAGAAATCACTCCTACTGGGGCTTCTGAATGCATGGTAATGCAGAGGAAGAAATGAGGGACAAAGATAACAGCTACAGGGGAGAGTAGCTCAATAATGGATAATGGATAAGATATGGATAAGATAAGATAAGATAGAGGACTGGACAGACAATAGGTTTGACTCCATGGATTACACTCAGGAGTCCAAAGTCTACCAGCTCAAAGGTTTGCTCTACATCACCCAAGACGAGTCACTCACAGTGGAAGAAGTGAGAGCTGGGGGCACGTCAGGTCCAAGTGCTCATCCAGGTATGTCTACAGCCCCAAATCAAAGACCAACATGTGACCCCTACAGTCCCAGACTGAGACCAGGGTCTGCCAAGGGAGGGACAAGGACAGGCAGGAGGAGAGAGGAAGAAAAGAGTATGAAGAAGGTAAATGATATAATGATTCAGGGATGGTTTCTTGTGTTTAAAGACCACAAAGTCTTCATGGAGCAAATGAAGACTGTCAATGGAGAAGGCCATGCTGGCAGTGTGGAATGAGTTTGAGAATCCACAGGAGTTGGTGAAGGTGGCACAGTCACTTAAGGACACCACTTTGATACAAAGCTCTGAGGCAGTCCAGGGAGAGCAGCAAGGGAGTGCTTCAGAATGATTTGTCTTCTCTCCTGCCCCCTGCCCAGTCCTGGACAAACCAGCCTGTCCATGAAGTGCCTCTCTCTCAGTGCACCTGTGACTTTTACAATGTTTTACTAACCTTAAAGGAGCACTATGTAACTTTTCAAATATACTAATAGATACAACAAATAAGGATGCTTGTGGATTCATGTGAATTGATATGGAACTCTATTGCTTAAGATTAATTAAAAATAAAAATAAGAAAAATATAAGCATCTAGTGTTGCTAAAACAAATACGGTAAATGCTTCAAATAGGAGGAAGGGTAAACCAAATGGGCAGCAGCCATGGAGCTCCCCTCTGTATGTCTGATGTGACTTTGTCTTCGCACGGGAGTGGGAACACCCTGTTGAACACCCCCAAAGAGCAGCATTCTCGCTGTTGCTCCACACATTAGTCAGTAATATACAGAACAACCATGTTCTGCAGAATATAATGCAAGCACATGCTTAAAATGTGACAAAGTCAAAACACAACCTTTCTGACACAAATACATTTTACTAAAAAGTATTTTGTGGAATACACATTGTTTTGTTCTATACAAGACATAGATGTAAAAAATAAAATGTGTTACATATATTTACTACATAATCCACCCAGAAATATAAAACTTTACATGACTCCTAAAACAGCAATGAACAGGCTAAACTTTTTTCACAATTCAGCTTTGGCCTAACTGATATCAACTGATGTACAAACCTAGAACTTGCACATTACATTCACATACATAAAGGCATTTACCTAAACCACATTTACAAATAAATCAAAAATAAAAATAAGATTTCAAATATAAAACATTTCCCTTAGGCAGATTGCTTCAGAAATTGTTAAAACAGCAATGGTACATCAAAATAATAAACAAAACAGACTATATTGTAACTTAGTTACATGAAAAAGTACCATAAAAAATACATTCATAGAAAATAAATATTACAGCACTCTTAGTGAATGAGTGTTCATTTATAGCATGTACATGTCTCTTGGTCAGCCTTTTGAATGCAAGCATTTTAAAGATTTTTAAAAGAAAAAAAAACATAATATACTCTTCTAATTATCAAAAAAAACAAAACATGAATCATATCAATTATATGATCAACTATTTTCGGAAAAGTTAACATAAAATAGTTTTCAGTAAGAGTACCTTAACAAAGTGAAAAACAAACTTTTGTTTAATTTGTGTAATAAAATTTCCAACTATGAATTATGACTACTAAATAAAATGTTTAACTATTTCGCCCAGTGTCTTTTAAATTGTGCTATGTGAGCTTCGTATCATTGAACTGAATTAATACAAATCAATAGGTCAAGCTCTGTTCTATCACTAAAGTAACCAGAACACACTGCAAGGAATCTGATAGGAATCTGATTGGCTCATGTTGAAGCATGTTGCTCATAATCCCATCTGCATGTCAGCAAAGTTGAAGAAATTGTCCACATCCCGAGATGAAGTGTTTTTGTTATCAGACACAAAAACCTATGGAAAATAAAATGTGTTAAATTATGTTTACGTCGCTAGTGAAGTAATACTATGCATGTAATCTAATAGGCCCACTGGAATTCACGCTCATTTAGCTGTCAAGTTACTAAATTTAAGATTAAGATATTTCTCTTGACCAGATGACCAAAGCACAAAATGGTACATATATTGTGCTGTAAATGTATGTTCTCAATTGCAATTTAATTTAAGTTATGATCATTTGTTTACCTGATTTTTGTGAGTTCACAAGAATCATCTTGTATAGTTCCTGCTTTTGCATTTGGGCTCAAACCACCAGTGGTTGGAACAACTGACAAGTCACAGGGACTTTCCAGGTCAGTAACAAGATTTCTTAACATGTTCTTTTAATTTTAGCACTACCCAACCCTGCTTATTTTACAACTATGGTGAGGACAATGGAGGCCCATCATTGTCTTCTCTATTAGTGGAAAACACTGTATAGAAGATTAAATACCTTAGTGCCACTGAACACTTCGTTGGCAATGCTCTTGCAGGCTTCAACAACTCCATCTCCATTGAGCTCCATCGCAATAACTGGACCTAAAGAGAAGTATTAAACACTTTTAGAGAGGTTCTGAAAATCTCTTCTTTGCTGCAAATCTTTTGTGTGACAAACATTTTCCAGCAAACCTATGATTTCACCTTTATATATATATATATATATATATAACTACATGCAAAATGTGCAAATCCATAATTTTGAATAACAACATAATCATTTCAACTGAATCAGCCATGTAAAATGAATGTGCATATATACAGTATTTAGTCATTGCATTCCAAGCAGGGTCAGCAACAGCTGAAGAGATTGTACCAGAATGTGTGAGGTTTAAAACCAACTCTCATCATTATAAACTGCGTGTTATTGAGCAGCCAAATACTGTTATATGAGGAGAGAGGAGAGGATGAGTAGTTCTTTAATGTATAGAAAGCATAGAGGCAGAAAAGTACTATGGACATTTGTATAATTTTCTACCTTACATGTATTCAATTACAGGCTTTTTTTCGAACCCTCCAACTAAAAACATGTTACTATAAGGCTGTTGTGATATTGATATTGTGGAGAGGCTTGCATTATTGTACAAGTTTCTCTAAGTATTTCAAAAGACTGAAAAATGGTTGGCTGCCTGCAATTCAACAGAAGGGTTACCTTACTGCAGTATATAAAACAATTTACTTAAATCAGAGATTAATCACTCCAATAAAACTAGCTCAGATAACTATCATGATCTCATAGTGGAGAAAATGAATGCAAAGAAATGCATAGATAAATGTCGGTAGTACCTTTTGTGATACACTCCACCAGTTCCTCTGCATTGCTCTGGAAAACCCTCTTCACGTCTTCAGGCCGCATTGACACCTCTTTGGTCTGGATGAGCATAAAACCTTTTGCTGTGGCCTGAACAGGAAGCACATGTTAACACATAACAGTGACATAGAGCTCATACCTCACTGATGACACATATTATGTGCATATCTTGTCAACACTACATGCACTCCAGCAATGTTTAAACCACAGCCTTGAGTCCAGTTACTGTAACTACACCTGCTCTCAATATTGGATTCTTACTACGGTACATGTACATGATGTGAGATACTTAATACTTCTTTATTATTTTCTAGTGAAGCAACACACTTTCAGCTTACGTCCTGTCCAAATAAAAACTGTGTAAGTTTTGTTTCCCTATTTGTATAGGACATTGAGAAACCTCATGACTGACTGCTTTAGAAAATGTCACTTGTTGATAAAAGCATTTAGCTTTGGCTCTTTCTTACCTCATCAATGAGTTTGCGTGCATTTGGAGTTGCGTACTCCCCGGCGAAAAACACAAATAAACAGGACTCATCACTTTCTTTTCGTCTACCTCCCTTTGTTAGAGGCACAATACTCCGCCCCGGTTCAGTGACGATCCGAACTGATTTGAAATCAGACTCTGGATCTGGTAAAGGAAGATAGTCCAAAACTGCAGCAGATTCTGGCAACAAGCTCCAATTATTCTCTCCAGACACAGGTGTAAAGTCATGAATATTGCTCCAGTTGTTGTTGAAAATACTGAGCCCTGCATCCTGGAAGTGATAGGCCAGCTCTGGGTAATAGTATTGGAAGCAACTGAACTTCATCCCAGTGGAGGACTCAATTATGGGCTGAGTGGCACAGCAAAGAAAAACTTCCATCTTTTTACAGTCCCTGGTTCTAAACTGCTGACAGGCCACCACACACTTGATGTCCTTACAGTCCCTAAAAAACACACTGCCTTTGACAGGTCCAAGGAAGATACGGCAGTTCACACAGTCATCAATTGTAATGGTGGCGGAGTGGTCAAAAACATAGATGTTGCAGTTTTCACACTCTTGGATTACAAACTGTTGTCCGTTCAGTTTCCCAGGTAGCCTCCCCACAGTGACATCTTTGAGCCCAGTGAGCATAAAGTCCTTAGGGTCGACCTGTGCAATGGAAAACAATGTTATGTTTTCTGCAAACTGGGAAGTGACACACAGCTGCTGTACATAAACAAATAGCTAATCAAGCAAATTTAGACTTAACACTACATAGTATTAGGCATCATATTAGTTGATCATTTACTTCACCAATACGGAAGTTTACTTCACCACAACACCTTGTTTTAGTCGAGTAAACCCTGCTCAGTGCATAGTCAGCTGTCGGCCCTGTGCTTTGCTGTGTGTGCCGTGTAATAATCCGATAATAAGATAAAGTTAGAAACATGGAGAGCCTTAACGCTAAAACTAAACGTAGCAGTGTTGTGATTGCATACAAAAGCAACACAGAGTAACAAATTTAGTTAGAGCTAAACTTAATCTTGATGAGTTACGCTGATAACAGGAAGGGTGGTATTATGCCTTATATGACTAACACAGTCATCAAGAAGAAGACAGAGGACAGTGCCACTGTTATAACGGCTTTATCCTGATCATCTGTCGCTGTTTAACCCATTCGTTATGCTTCACTAGGTTGGTCAGGTTGGTTAATTGTGGTTGTCATATCTTTTTCAGTTTGTCTCCATGTCTTGCTCTACCAGATGCAAATAAAAGCACAGTTCCAGTGGTTGTTTTGTCAGTTTATTGTTAATCGCGGTACCTTTTCCCGTTTGTCCCAGCTGTACTGTTTCTGGGGCTCTTCAGTGTTGTTGCCAAGGGGAACCGCGTTGCTTGTGGTGGTGGTTTCGACAGTCGTCGTCGTTGGCGTAGGTTCCTCTTTTCCTTCAGACTTTCTTTTGGATTTTTTCGAAAAGAAGCACCCCATTTTGGCTTCTAATCCGCCCCAATATAAAAACACTTGTATCTGAGTGTCGCAGAATGAGTGATCAGGAAAGACGTGAGGCAGCAGCTTACGTACACTTCAGATGACAAGATTTTTTTTAGCTTCCCGTTTTGCAACCAATGAGTGCCGCGGTCGCCCTGACTCCAACCAATCAGAGCGCTCAAAAGCTGACGTTACCCACGCTCAAGAGGTGTGCTGTGGGGAAGCGTGGGCGTATTTTGGGATTCAAAATATTACCTGGCAACATTAAAATATTAATAAAAACACATTCTGATTGCTATTGAGTCTGTCAAGGCAACAAACTACTGTTGCGATGAGGGAAGTTCTTCTTCCACTTAAAACGCCAATTTGCATAGAAGAGGCTTAATACAAACAACAATACAAACAAAATGCTATGCCTGGCTCACTCACTAGTGGTCTGGAAACGTTATTAAATAATTGTATAAGCAGTCTTAGCATTAGCTTGTTGATTTCCCACTGGGCATTGCGAAACCCTGAAAGACTCGACTGCGACTCCAGCGGCTAGCCGCCAGAAGCAACAAGTGAAGCTCGACTACTAACGGTGAAGAACAATAGAAATTGAGAGTTGATTCAAGAAAATATATATATATATATATATATATATATATATATATATATATATATATATATATATATATATATATATATATATATATATATATATATATATATATATATATATATATATATATATATATAAAATCCTGACCCATTTTCTTGATATATATATATATATATATATATATATCGTTTTCCAAAAATATACTTCATTCGTAAATAAATGGGATTAGAAACGACATCGGCGATCGAGTCTTTTGGGCTTTCTCAATGCGCCGTGGGAAATCAACAAGCTAATGCTAAGGTAATGCTAAGGCTGCTTATAAAGTTATTTATATGGTATTAAGCGTCTTCTGTGCAAATTGGCGTTTTACGTGGAAGCTAAGAATTTGTCCCTTCACTACGCTAGTGTGTTGCCTTGACAGACTCACTACCACAGTGGGATCTCCGCCTAGAAAACACTGATCTGTGCCATTTTTTGGCTTCTGACAGTATTCGACCACCTCTAGCAATGGACTTTAGCTTCAAACGTGCCGGAGTTCACCTTTAATGTCATAAGTATCTGAGTGGATTTGTAGGCCTATAGGAAAATATCTAGAAACTACATAACACCATCTTTCAGAAGTGGAGTAGAATATCCAATAATTCAATTCAAAGTTTACTGTCAATTTTCATATGAAACATATGAAGAATTTAAATTGTTTTCCTCATTCCCATAGGTAATAATAATAATAATAATAATAATAATAATAATAATAATAATAATAATAAAGGAAAGGTCCAAGTGTTCTTTGGGGAGATGCAGATTAGCTTCCTGGCAACCTGGTGGTTAGAGAGGGGAGAGAGTTCAGCATCCTAACAGCCTGGTGGATGATGCTGGTGGTGCACCAAACTGGTGGTGAGTCTGGTGGTAATCCAAATTTCAGTAAATTTAAAATATTTGCAGAAATACCTGAGTAGTTACAGTATAACTATTTGTTTAATTAATTATTGTTGTCAACTTGTTATCCAAATTCTGTCACTTCTAGACTTAAAGTTAGAAGAGTATAGCATAACTAAATTTTTTACTCAAATAAGAGTTAGGCTATGTCTAACAATATATTACTCAAGAAGAAGAAGCCTAATAATGAAAACTTGAACATAACTAAATAAAAATAAGCAACAAAACCAACCTTGCTATATGATGTCACACTATGCAATACACAACAAGAACATTGATTTAACCAGAAAACTTTCCTGGAAATTAATGAAACTATTCAGAGCACTGTACGAAGATTAGCCAGAATAACCTGCTTGGGCCAATCAGTCCCTCATGCCACAGAGACTGATCTGCACTTAACAGTGGACAATATCATTTAGTTTGTAGACGATACAAATAACATACCGGGCCTGTATATATTTTGCTATATAAAACAATTTCAAACTTTAAAAATACGGCATATAGGGCCTTAGTATTTTTATTTTGTCATCATAAATAGGCCTGAGACATGTGGATTAATGGGTTAGTTATCCAGTTACACTCTCAAACACACACTCTTTCATAAGAATAAAGTGCCTACTGGTAGACTATGTGATTGAGCCACTGCTGCCTCCAATAGGTCGGTGTAGTGGAGATAAAAAAAAAAAATCTGATTCATGTGATGCTATATGTATAATATAGTATCTGAGTGGATCTTTATTTTTGTTTAGTCTGCAATTCATCCAGTTATTAGCTGGATAACTGATAACTGGATGAATTGCAGACTAAACAAAAATAAAAATCGTTCCAAAAACCTTGACATGATTTTTTTTTGTATATCCCTGCCCAAGGCATATCAAGATTCTAAATATGACCCCGACCCAAAATTTGATGCCACAATATGATCATTTAGACCTATTGATCCAGGCAGATCCTCTAAAATTACACTGCTTAATTTTTCAGTGTGGTTTTGGCCCCTGTAACTCAAACCATTGTTGTTTTTATTGGTTCTTTAACCACAAAATCTCCAGTCAAGGCAGCCAAAACATGTTATAGACTTTATTATTTCCTTGATTAATATTAAAGATGGCTTGTAGGTAGGTCCATACACTGAATTAAATTAGGCTGTAGGCTAGACTAGTCCTAATGTTATAGAGTTGACTACTAGCCTACTTGTTTCAAAGTAGACCTATCTTCCTTCATCTTAAAGGGAGGACTTTCGTTTTGATGATGAATTTATTATGCTGATACAAAATGAAAGAATTTCCATTGCATAGCCTACACTCGGTCCCCAAATTTGACCATTGAGGAGAATTTAGCTGCTTACAATCTTTATTATGTTATAGTAGCCTATCTATGTGCTTACTTTACGAAAAAAAAAAGTTCAAAATAAGGCTTGTAAAACTACAACTGATCAGTCACAGCACCACCCCCCACATTTCTCCATACCACCCCTCCACAACGGATGCATGCTTCAACTTTTCTTGTTAAACGCTGACTCTTCATTCCTGATGCAGGACTCGTGAATTTCCTGTTTTTAACGAATCTCCTTGCTTGAACTGCAAGATCATCACTGACACTGTAGGGCAGGACCGTGAGTGAACTGGGGCTGCGGAGCGAAAGGGGGTACGCACGATGCAACTTGATTCAACTAGGAGCTGACGAGCGCGCAATATCACATACTTGCTTCTGTCTTTATCCAACCAAGGCAACGCGGTGTATCTTTAAAAGGTTGAACTGCGGTTTATCGGCAATGTAGACTCGTTTGTCCAGTCGGCTCTGCTGTAAGAGGGACATGGTGCACTAGCGGCGAATGTTCGTGCGTCTTCTTTAGCATCCGCATCCTTCGTGAGCTATGGATGCGTTACGAGGCTACCGCGGTGCTCTACAAGGGATGCTTTTGGTCTGGCTCGTGTTTGCGGTAGAGATTATTAGGTTATCCGGGGTAAAAGCCAGCGATGTCATGGAGGAACTTGCCACGGAGAAAGAGGCAGAGGAAAGTCACCGCCAGGACAGCGTTAATTTACTGACATTTATCTTGCTGCTGACTTTAACCATCCTTACCATCTGGCTATTCAAGCACAGACGAGTCCGGTTCCTACACGAGACCGGGTTAGCAATGATTTACGGTAAGCTTACAAGTCACGTGGGGGCTCAAACACGCAGATAGCCTATTTCTCTCTATGGGTTCTTGAATGGATTCATAGCCTAGTTTCTGATGCAGTGGGCATTAGCTAAATGTCTGGCACCTCTGCTTCTTGGTGCTGCAGAATTTGTTCTTGTCTCTACCTCTTCAAATGCAGCAGCCTACACACTGCTAGGCTACAATAGAACTTCATCTTGCTATCAATTCTTAATTATACAGATGAATTAAACCACTAAGATTTAATTAGGCCATAGTTTTGCCCATTGGTAGTGACATCATGCCCAAAGTAGCACATATTAGATCCAAAGACAAAATTCTGCCCTGAAATGTCACTCATTAACTATTGACTTACAGACTTTGATTTGTTGCTGGTACTTTTCTATTTATTCATTGCTTTACTCATTGCCTTACTATGACCTACTGTGACCCCTACACATTTGGTTTTATAGTCTTAACAGAGCCTAAGATATGACATTGGATGGGCCTATTGATAATGCAAATATGCAGATGGTAGATTTGTTTCAGTTAAAGAATGGCACGTTACCATTTTTGTTTGTACAGCTGAATAGTCACAATTTTTTTTGACTAAAATCTTACACAGTGTGACAGTGTCATAGCTACTTGGTCCAATGAAAATAAAAATGCTACAAAACAATATATTTCACTCACACTTACACTCACTGATATTATTTAGTGTTAAGTCATTTCTGTCCCCTGATAGGTCTTTAATTCATCTGCTGTTTGTGTCCTTGAAGCTCAAAACTGTTGAACCCAATCAAGCTCTACTGATGTCACTCTTCTTTAATTTATCATTGAAAAATATTATTCAGAATTGGATAGGTGCTGCCTTTTTGTGGGTAGATGTTTTTCTCTGAATGGAAAGGCCAGGAGGAATGCAGACTATGTTGCACTATACCTTTACATTTTAAAATTGAGTTTGCTAATATTGTTAAGAGACATGATTCTTGCATCCCCTGTGCGACTCTTCCTCAAACTGACACTAGACCACCTTGCATTATAAAGGGCCATTAACTCTTTTAAACTGGTGTGTGGATGCAGCAGTGCCAGCTTTGCCCCCTTCAGATATGTGTTGTCTGTTTGCCGGATTTATGTTTTCTAAGCGGCTGCCTCGTGCTTTGCTCCAGGATTTAGCTTCTCTGCCGTCCCTGCATCTTACCCCCATTTTTCATCCCAGCTTTGTCGCTCTCTCTCTCTCTGCACCTGATACTGTGGCCTTGAACAACAAATGAGATTTTGACTGAGTAAATTAATCATCATATTTTTAGATAAAGCTATAAAGTTAGATAACACTTATGAATATATTTGCATTAACAAAGGGGTATAAAGCATAATCAACATTTAAGACATGCGAATACACTAGTCCACTAAATTGTCCATTGAAAATGGAGAGTGAGTGGCTGTGTCCTTTATCGTGTTTAGGTCCAGAGTGGCAAAGCAAGCAGAAGAAGATGAGTGTAAAGCAAGACACATTTTATTACCTTGAAAAGTGGTCAAATAAAGATGCACTGCATAAGATTTCTATTGGTGGTTCCGTCACCTGCTTGTGTCCATGAAAATGTTATTATTGCTTTCTCAAGAATGTTCCACAATAGAGATTAAGCCTATCTATTACGAGAGTCACTCCTTTTCACAGAAGGAATTATTGTGTTTTTGAGCAATAGAAACACCTGTAATGAATAAATGTGAGATGGATATGTTCATGTCATACCATGGAACATTCCAGACATCTGCTTGTCTCCAAGTGGTGGACACTTCACTAGAAAAGTTGCGTAGTGCACCATAAATGATTATATTTGATAACTCTTAATTTTTCCTAATTTTTCCTTTTCTTATATTACCCAAAGTAAATAAGCTATTTATCATTCAAAATAGTCAATATCACCTCTCTTTTATTTTGAAAGAAGTTGTATTAAATGCTTAATGCACATCTACCTGTCCTTGTACCCCTGATTTAGAAAAAACTATTGCTGTATTGTGTTAGTTATTGAAAAGAGTACTATACAACTTGGTATTGTGCTTATCATGTGCTTTTCGTGTATTTTCACCCTCAGGTCTGTTGGTAGGAGTGATTCTGCGTTATGGAATCCCAGCTACCAGTTATCGCAACCAGAACCCCCTGAGCTGCTCGCTGAAGGAGGGTCCCGCTAGCACTCTTCTGCTCAACGTCAGTGGAAAGTTCTTTGAGTACAGCCTCAAAGGGGAAATAAATCTGAGAGAGATTCACAATGTGGAACAAAATGATATGCTCAGGAAGGTTGGTAACAATACATCAGTTATATTGCATGCATTGGTGGGTAATTTTCATTCACTATTTTAAGTGAAATGTAACTTTGTAGGGTGCATGTGAGTGTGAGCTGTCAGAATATAGTATATAGTCCTATCAAACTCACTTATCCTTATTACTAATTTCAATTTATAATACATGAACTAAAGGTAATTTAATTCTTAACATACTTCTATGAGAAATATTCACCTAAAACACATAGCCTATAAATTACTTTCATATATTTGATTAATCCTGATGTTCCTCCTTCTGTATGTTTAAGTCCATACATCTTAGCTCTCTAAGCACCTCTGCTGTTTTTTGTTTGCAGAGAACATAGGCTACTTAACTACTATTACCCATGTATTTACATACATAGTTAGCTATTACTAAATTAGTTGAAAATCATACCAATAGTGTAATTAACCAATGGCCCTACTTTTAAGAAGAAAATACACAACATATACCACTCCATAATTATTTACATGGATTCAGTGCAGGCAGGGTAATATACATTCAGGCATTCTTGTCAGAATTATTACTAACCATTTGCTGTAGCTAACTATAATTTTGCTTTATACTGTTTTTTAAGGCTTTCCTTATTCATATCCTCATTATAACTTTCATTTTCAGGTGACATTTGACCCAGAGGTATTCTTCAATATATTGCTGCCTCCTATTATCTTCCACGCAGGATACAGCCTTAAAAAGGTGAGAGACAGGAGGTCATCCTTACCCAAGTGTGCTCAGCCTGGTGAGCCAGTCCCCGTACCTTCTGTTCAAGTGCAGGAGGGTTTGGGACCTCAACAGATAATTAGATAATTATACTTTTTTGGATCTCTCCTCTCATCCGCATCTCCTCTCAGATGTCCTTGCAACATTCAGAACAAAATATGTATAACTTCTTTTAGATTTCAGATTTGCAGCATTTAGTGCTGTTTCTCAGTGTGTGATATTTTTTCTTTCCTTTTTGTTATTTTTTGTAACACAAACAGAAGATAATGCTCTGATTTTTTAATCCACATGTTAATCTAGCCTATCAAAATTCATGAAGACAGTATATGGTTCCAGTCTATAAATCTTTGCAAAGTTTACAAAAAAAACAAACAAACTGTGTAGTCTTAGGTGCAAGTGTGTGCTGCCACCACCTGATGTCTTATTGGACAGACGGTTGACTGAGGTGAGCCTTCATTGGCACAGACCTAACAGGCTCAGACTCAGTGGAACAAGTGGCTCCTTCAAGGGGAAGTCCAGAGCAGATGTCTTTCAGTTCCCCTCTTGACGTTTACTATTTAAACAAATGTGCTTGCACAGCCAAATAGAGTTATAATACTTTTTAATAGTCTTCAGTTTAGGTTAATCAAATATCGTTTTTCAATGTATTGCCATGTTTTCCATTGCACATATCTCAAAATCTCTCTTTTTATGTCAGCTCAAATCTACAAACACACAGGACTACTAGTTTATAAGGCTGATAAGTGGAGAAGCTGGTCAATGTTTGGGCTAATAAATTTTCATCTTATAAACTCCCTCTTGGCAGTCCTTTGGCGGCCTTTGGAGTGCTTATTTCCTTTAAATCTCTGAGTCAGCATTTCTCTGTTTCTGGGTGGAAAGAGCCCTAGTCTTGGCAGGGCTCTTGAAGATGTTGCAGCGCTGCATATCTCTGTATGTTTAATTTATAACCAGTTAAACAAGCACACACCACTGTTGACATTTCTTCTCCAGATTGTCAGTCATTCACTGGCACTAATGAATACCAAGTCCTTAAGTAAATTTAACCAATGAAATGCTGGAACAGTGATGTGTAAAAATAATTGTAGCGGCATGTTATTCCTGGAATGGAATTTGATCAACTAATAATGTTTAAATTATGGGTTTATTATAAACTCAACTATCTCAGGAAGAGAGACAATTGCTTAATATTTGGCTATCAATGTTGAATTTATTTGATTTTTTATTATGCAATAAAAGCCTTACTAAAAAGCAAATACAGTTGTAAAGAAAAAAAAATTGCATAACGCCTTGCTCTGATATTTTTGAATGATCAAATCTGACGGAGTGTTAAAAATGAAGATGCCTTGAATGAACTGTCTTGATCAGGTCTGATGCAGGACTTTCAGGGCAGGATGAAATTAAAACAGAGAGGTTGTTCATTTTTGTGTAAGCTAACTTCTCCCTTCTGAGAAGTATTTAAATAAATCCTTATTCCTTAAAACTTTCTTAAATTCCTTTTAAGGTACATTTTAATGTCAAATGTTAATTTTTGCTTCGTATCTTTCAGAGACACTTTTTCAGAAATCTGGGCTCCATTTTAACATATGCCTTCATTGGTACAGCCGTCTCATGTTTTGTTATTGGGTGAGTCAAAACAAGGAACTTCAGAATTTTGAACTTCCCATTTATTATAGTATTTCTTGACTGACAGTACAGATGCAATTCTTTAATTTTATATGTTTTTGTTTTAATCCTGTCTATATATATTTGCTTTTTATATCAAGGAATCTAATGTATGGAGTGGTCAAACTGATGCAAGTAGCAGGACAGTTAATGGACAAGTTCTACTACACAGATTGTCTTTTCTTTGGTGCTATTATTTCAGCTACTGACCCAGGTATTAACTTCATAACATTTCAAAAGAACATATTGTATATTTAAATTATGACTTATTATTATTATTATGATTATTTTGTGTGTGTAGTGACAGTGTTGGCCATTTTCAATGACCTCCATGCTGACGGGGACCTGTATGCACTGTTGTTTGGAGAAAGTGTCATGAATGATGCAGTTGCAATTGTTTTGTCATCGTAAGTAAACTCTGTTAGATGTATTGTATTAATTAATTAATTCCAATTTTCTACCCTACGCCTCAGACACAGCCTCTCTTCAACATTCTCCTGACATCATAGGCCATATCTCTGACTTTCATGTGTGGACAGGTGGGCTTTGTGTCCCTCTGCTGGACACATGGCGCACCCTTTTAATATTGAGTAAAGATACTTTATCAGTGTCCATGTTTTCCATAGATTTTCCTTTCCTCATAGGCTGTCCTTATTTAAATGAGACACAAATATACAAATTTTTTTATAGAAAAATTAGACTTTGGGGTGCCTCATTGTTTTTCTAGGAAAGGTTCTATTTACATCTCTCAATCTCTGCTAAGCCACCCTAGCCAAGCTAGCATCTAGACCTGACAGCCTTATATTACAGACCCCCAACAAAAACCCAACTGTAACTTTAACTAAAGATTTTATGAACTGATCAAGCTTTTCCTATTACATTTTAGTATCTGTTTCTCCTACCAAGATTACCAAATAACGTTATTTGCTCTCTGCTGCAGGTCTATAGTTGCCTACCAGCCGAGTGGAGCGAACAGCCACAAGTTCGACGCCTCAGCCCTTTTCAAATCAATAGGAGTATTTCTGGGGATCTTTAGTGGCTCCTTTGTGATGGGAGCAGCCACTGGAGTCGTCACTGCTCTCATATCCTTTAGACCTTGGTGTCATGTCATAAGATTGTTCGAAGCTATAACCAAAAATACTGCAAACGACAGATTAGATCAATTAAATTAGTATTAATTCTGTAAAATTTAAAAGGTAACAATGAGGTGTAAAACATCCAGGATGCTGTTGCCTGTTAATACCAGAGATGATGTGGTAAAGTGATGTGCAGGCCTGGGAGAGGAGTGAGCCAGCACACACAAGTGGCTGTATGTGGACAGGGCACACACAGTAATTATACGTGTACACTAGAGGAGATGGGACAGTGACAGTCATTCAATCCAATTTATGCCAATATTTAAATGAATTTTGCATTTGAATTGTTTGATTATTCTTAATGCATTTTTCACGTCACAAAATTCACTAAGCTTCACTATTTCCCCCTGCTGGAGACTGCCCTTTTCTTCCTTATGTCATGGAGCACCTTCTTGTTGGCAGAGGCTTGTGGCTTCACTGGTGAGAACAATCAGAAAAATCTTTCATGAAATTCCAATTACATTGTGTTTGATACAGATGTAACCCTGGATCATGAATCATGATCCAAAATATCAAACCATAACGTGTGTCAAACAAGATTTCAGTTAAAGTGGTAAGTGGTAAGTGGTCTGAATCATTGTGAGATCAAACTTTATATCTTTATATGTCTACAGTAGTAGTTGTGGAATGAATGAATAATGCATGAAATTGTAGAGCAATGTTCAGCATCTGGAAAAGCACAGTATTAAACTAATTAATTATTATTAGTAGCAGTAATACACATTATTTTGTTGCATTCATTTAATATTGTATTATATAGATATGCCAGCCGGATTAAGCGGGAGAAGATGGATGGATGGATGGATGTACATAAATGAATGAACTGGAGAAAGTGTATCTCTCCAGTCTCTATTGAAGGCTGACAGGGTTGGAGCAGAGATTATACAGCAGATCACATTATTAACATTATCTTAACAGTTGTAAAGCTAATCTGTGTCTAATGTGTCTATAGTGGATTTACATTTGCATATTACTCAGGCTAAACAGTCATTACTTCAGATAGAATTACAGTAACAATTTTATTCCTCAATGTTCTTGCAGGTGTTGTAGCTGTGCTGTTCTGTGGAATCACCCAGGCTCATTACACTTACAACAATCTCTCAGAAGAGTCCACCAAACGCACCAAGCAGGTATCACTTTAAAGGATACTGCACACCAATTCCAACCTACTTTTGGCCTTCAAGTTCAATTTTATGTTTGCTGCTTGATTTAAAAATGAGGTGGGGGGGACTAAATCTCAGAACAAAGGCTAGTCGTAACTTTTGAAAGTTCATGTATTATACTAAACTGGCATTGATCAGGGATCAGCCAGGCAATGTTTTTGAGGTGGAAGAACACAGACTGGGTTATTTGGTTGACATGCTGTCTGAATGTGAAATTTTTGACAAAGAAAAAAACAAGGACTGGGGATAGAGAAAGATGGTGTAGTCAAAGTTTAATTTTTGGATGAATTTGGAAGTGTTTTTGGAGCAAATTATGATTATATCGGTTTTGTCACAGTGGAGCAGTTGTTGATTTGGATAAAGTGTTTGTGAGGTAGGCTTTAGGAGGTAGGTAACTAGCATCTATTTTATTAAACCAAGGTACACCTAAACTAAAATAAGTATGACGTTAACTCAATAAAAGTTAACTAAAATTGTACCATATCAGCGAAAACTCCTATATTTTACCTGAGGAGGCTTCTGTAGTGTACACCAATTGTGCCTACCTCATACTTTGCGAACCCCTGGTCTGTTCTCATGTCTTGAGTCTCTTCACATCACAGACAGGGCACTTGTCCTGGTGCCAGATGGCTGTAACAATTCACCTGCTGTGACTTTAATCAGGCTGTGTCAGGACGTCCTGCTGGCCCTCTCCAAACACTGGGCTTCTTCAGGACAGGGGCAGATCAATCCACAGACAACACAGCATGAAGATTACTCGATTTAGATTTACAGGCCATGCTCCTGTTTGGATTTTATTTTTATTTGGAAGACTAAAAGTACAATTATTATTTTACCTAAGTAAATATTACAAAAGGAAGATTTTAATTTGGCTGATGAAGTCAACACCTAGTATAGACACATAGACTTTTCACATGAACTTTGACTTTTAATTATTTACTTGACAAATGTAAGAATATCATTGTGGAGCTTTTGGATTTTTTTCTCTTGAATTTAAATACCTGTTGTTTGTTTTCCCACAGTTGTTTGAGGTCCTACATTTCCTGGCTGAGAACTTCATCTTCTCGTACATGGGCCTGGCTCTGTTCACCTTCCAGAACCACATCTTCAGCCCAATCTTCATCTTTGGAGCTTTTGTATCCTTTGAATCAACCTTAAAATATATTTCAATAATGTCCTTATAGACACATGTTTTCCACAGCTGCAGAAATAACTAACAGGTGTTCAGTTCCTAAAATCGCCGCTTCTTTGTAGAGCACAGTTAACATAGAAATGGCATTATTTTCCTTGCATTTATAAAAAATTAATTAGATGGTTTAATTATTAAAAATTTTCTCAAAAGGCCAGCTGTACAACTTTTAGCTAAAAATGTTTATTACCTTTAGTGTATTGTATTGACTTGTGAATATGTCCTGTTGGATATTTTATTTTTATTTTGTTTTAAATGTTCTTAACTTGTTGATCAGATTGCTATATTTATTGGCCGAGCCTTGAATATTTACCCGCTCTCCTTCTTGCTGAACCTCGGTCGACAACACAAAATCACAGGAAACTTTCAGCACATGATGATGTTTGCAGGTAAAAATGACTCCTAAAATTAATGGCCTATGTTTTGAATTTATTCGACTCAGCTGATTGGCACCATTGTCTGCTTAAAGGTTGAAATGTTAATCTTTTTGACCTTTTAGCTATATTGTAATGTTTTACCTAAAATGTTTTAATCATCTCAGGGCTTATTGCCTTCAGAATGAAACTCTCATTATGCATTTGGGGGTAAATAGCCTTGCTAATTTTTTTTTTCATTTCAAGGCACGTGACTCCCCACTATCACCAGCAGAGGGTGACGGATACCTTATTGAAATATTGCAGTTGCACATTGTACTGTATACCTTTAGTTTATCACAATGCATCATAATGAACAAATTCAGTTATAAATATGACAGATTATAGCAAAAGAGACAAAGAAATCAAAAGAACTAACAAGGAAGTACAAAAATTAACTATTGATGATTCTATATTTTCCATATATTTACATAGTTTAGACTTCTAAAAAGTGAAATACAAGTGAAACTATCATGATTATGGCACAGGTTTGCGTGGGGCCATGGCATTTGCTCTGGCCATCAGAGACACAGCCACCTATGCACGGCAGATGATGTTCAGTACGACGCTGCTCATTGTCTTCTTCACTGTGTGGGTCTTTGGAGGCGGGACCACGCCCATGCTTTCCTGGCTGCATATCAGGTAATGTCCATTTTTAACACCAGAGCTTTAGGGCAAATCAATACAAATATAACAACATTGTACGAAATGGCAGTACATACATCTTTTTTTTAATCTAATCCTCTCACCAAATGTCCATACATGGGGAGTGTTTCATTCCATTTTATTAAAATAATTTAATCCACAAACCAGCAGGACATGTTTGTTTGCTCATTGCTTCTTTTTCAAATGACTAATATCTCAAAAATGTACATACATGACTTCAGATTTCTTGAATAGATTAGTTAGATAAGACATGTTTTGTTCACAATAATCTAGTACAAAGCTAAGAGGAATGTTTGCAGAAGATAAATAAACGATTGGAAGATTTGTGATTTTACCAGGAAAGACCAATTTTGTTACTAAAGAATAAAACTACTATACTTACACAAAACTGCACTGTAGTTATCCAGTAGATAGTGCCAGATTCCTTCACCTCCATTCCTTCTCCTCTCCACCTTTTAAACCTCTCCTTATTCCCTGTTACACTTACTCTTTTTAAGCCTGCAAAATAAATGACTGTTATATGCAAGCGTCTGTGTTACGCAAGCGTCTGTGTCTGTGTCCGTATAGGCAAGTGGCTGTGTTTTAATTTAAAATTTTCAAATTTTAACATGGATCATTTTTGCTAGAGCTGTACATTGTATTTTTGTGTTTCTAGCTTCCAGACTGAAATATATTGCTCCCACTTGTCATGATAAAGAGGATTATGTTGCTCTAAATGCGTGTGTGTGCTATAGGCCAAGCTGTTTAATATGAGTAATGCCTCTCTGTCCTAGCAAGAACAATTGTGTTTTTGGAATACAAGCTTTCTTGAGCACAGTGCTATGGCAACAGGGCGAATATGAGGGAAAACCCTTTTGTGACTTGTGTTTCCCTCCCTCCTCCATACGCATGAATACATTTGCACTGATTTCCATTTTAGTTTATTCCCAAGGACAATTTCTTCTTAAACTGTGGGAGGGACACATCTGGTATACAGGAGTCTTTTTTCAGTTGATTTTTTTTTTTTTTAGTGTTTGGATTTGTTCTAGTCTTGCGAGGGTTCAATTTGAAGATAACTAATGCTGACTGCTTCTCTGATTTTACACCTCACAGTGATTGGCTAGTGGCACGTGTCAATCAATGAGAGCGCAACAGAAGATGATAAATAGCTGAAGCCGATGGGGAAAAACTTGACTACATGCACTGTATGTAAACAGTAAACAGTGGGCAACTCTAATAACTATAATATTTACAGCCTTCCTTATGAACCATGAATTCAGGGTTAGTAACTGCTTAATTAAGCTTTAGGTTTCCCTTTAAAAAGTCACACTCATGTCCCTAAGGGCATAAATGTCCACTTACAAAAACAGCTGTAAAATTTTTATAGATTACTATTTTTTTTAATACTTTTTAAACTAAATCCAAAGATCTATCCCTGCTCTAATCAAAAAATATAATTACAAAAAATCCCTACAATTGCCATTTTGAAAACTTGAATTTCACATGTGCAATAAAAAGGCCTCTAAAATTGAAATATCTTCCAGATGCTGTTTCCTTGACTAAAAACTACAGACTTCAAGCTTTTCAGCAATCCCTCCACAACTCTCTAGCACAAACAAAAATTTACGTGAAATTAAATGGGCCATTGTGATCCATAGCTACTTGCTTCATTTTTTCTGCTTCTTGTTTATCCACTCTGTAACAGCACATTTTATTGATAATTGTTTTTATTTTAGTTAAATTTGTAATTGTTGCCATTTTATGTCCTGAGAGTTAAGGGGTTAGGTTAGAAGTTAGGCTATTCATAATCGTGCTTTAGCCAGTGGTTCAGAGATCAGAGAGCAGCAGTAATTCTGGTTTATGTCTAAAAGCATAGGCTTAGGCAGATCACCTGGATTAAATATTACAAAATATGCTTAAAAATACAATTTTATGAACTACTGGATGTGGGAAGCAGATGCTTTGCTAAGAAAGGAAAAATAAAGTTGTTATTCTGTCAAGACCCTAAATTACCTCTCACATATTTGGAATACTCAGAGCTTGTAAAAATGATCTGTCTTCATTTCCACGCTGAAAACGTCATGCAAGTTGCCATTTGTCTGACAGAAATGAAGAGAAAGTTGCTCCGGAGAAAATGGTGGATGAATTAGGGCATGATAGACGACTTGTCCTGGGATAATAGGCGTCTGGTGTTGAGGAATGCCCACTGGTTTTCATCTTGGACTGTTGATGATGTGCGCTTACATAACGCAGTATGATGAACTGAGAAGGCTGCTATAGGAAATAACTGTGAAATTATACCAACAGTATGCAGCACTGTGTAGGTTTTGCACACATAGTAGAACTGGACAATTTCAAGGCTTGTGAAAGATGTGAAGATGGATAAAAATTATAAAGCTGTACGTGCTTATAAAGTTACACAATAGTCAGACTATAGTTAGGATGGCAACACTACACTTGCATATGTATTTTATTTTTAGCTGGTGGTTGTGATGCAATTTGGATTTAAAACTGTTCACTGTTAAAGTATAAATAATTATGATCATGTGGGGTTTGTGCATAGATTTTAAACAGACAAAATTCATGAAATCTGGCTAGCACACAGTAAGAATGTTCCAGGTTCAACTCACGGGTCACCCAGCTTGCCTACTGTATTTCGTTTCCTTTGGGCACTTTTGGTGGGGGTTCCACCATCTGCTTGCCTCCATGGAGATGTCATTGTTTAGCCAGAAATGTTCCACAGTAAAGCATTGATCTTGTACATCTCCATGTAGAGAGGAGACACTTGCTTACAACAAGAATGCATGTTGTGTAGCTAAATCTTTTTTAATTCAAAGTGGGAGTGGCTGTCTGTCACATGAACATCTGTTAGGTCAAGGATTAGTGCATATGTCCACCAATAACACAGGATCATATCTGACCCATTCATCTGCCAATGAAGGTTTTTACTGAGTGGTCTGTCATATGATTTTAATCCCCACTGAACATCCAATCAACATGAAGCCAATTTATATAAACAGAATTTGTCTAACAATCTGCTGCATTTGAGGCCAATAATTGAGTTTGTTTTTTGTACAGGTTGCAATACTTGTTAACAGTAAAAGTTTGTTCAATTCTAGTGATTTATAAAGCCTCCATTCAAATTAGTCCAAACGCTGAAATGAACTAGATACTATTAGATACTTTGACTTTCTATTGTCAATCTGTAGTGATTGAATATAAATGAAAGAAAATGTACCATAACATTTTGAGGCTTCTGATATAACATATTCTGACCAAATATCAGATATTACTCATTCAGTGTTATTCATTATGCTTGTTATAAAACATATAGTTGAATAGGTTACAGTTTCCAAAACTATCCTAACCAAGAAAGAAAAATTTGTGATCAGTATGAATATGAACTTTTACTGTTGTAACTTGTAATTTTTATTTGCTGTGCCAGATTTAGGCCTCGACATTGTTTCTATGGACAGAAGAGTTACTCAAGGTGCTGTATTTGACAGTAAGTGGTGACGGGAGAGGGCTCTGGTGCTTTTTTAAACCTGCTTTTCTTGGTGACGGGGTTGTTTTTGGTTGCATATGGGGCTATGGGGATCGGTGTCAGAATAAAATAAATTAGACTCGGGAGTGTGTGGGAACATATTTCTCCCTATTGTTTGTTTGTCGAATGCTCAATTGTTAATGCTACTGTGGTGTGGGAATAGAAATCAAAATGTGATTGGCTGTGTTGGCTTCAAGCTGTTGACAGGGATCTGTGACGTGATCAGAAAAAATATGAAGGCGAGAAAACCAATGAAAGCCTGTCAAAAACAAGGTTATTTGTTGTCATTTTAAGAGCTGTATTTATTATATTTGAAATTCACAGCTGTCAGATTGAGAATTAGGATGTTTTTATACTGTATACAATTCACTTTTCTTATAAGGATGAATCAACCAAATACTTAGTCTGATCAGGTGTATGGAATAAACAGGGGTCTGTACATAAGAACCTAAAGTGCAATCAAATCCTTTATGTTAAAACGTATAGTTGTGACTGCGTTAACATTCTACAATTTGATGTCATTTCATACTGATGGAACAGGCCAACTATCACTTCTTTGGGGTTAAATAATGGTGTAATTCAATATTGAAAAAATAATCTCACTTTTGTTTATTTATACTGACAGATAACACATTGAACTTTGACAGTTTTTGTTTGACGTTGATAGGCCCAATCATTATAGAAATATCACAAATGTGCAACCTAACAGTTAAACAGGAAATGCTTGTAATGTCACGTAAAAGCAACCTATTGGATTATTTATAATTGTTTCTTGCGTTCTTTCTGTCTTGGATTTGAATAGTCTGGACAATGTTTGGACCATGTGCAACAGTCTGTCTGTAACTCACTGCATGTGGGAATAGTACTTCAGTTAACACTGGTTAGTCCTTTAATCATCCAGGGGCCTCCTCTCCCTCAGTAAAGACCCATTTCTTTTCACAGTCTCAGGTCAGTATCGCCCCACCCCCCTTGAATGTGTCTTTGTTTTTTCATCTTTCTCTGATCTCCACATGGACCCTACAATCCCCGAAGATGTTGTGAACTAAAGCAAAGCCTTCTGGATACTCATTAGGCCAACACAATATAATGTTGATTTATCATAGAAAATGCAAAAGATACTAATGGTATTGAAACATTGTACTTTACCCGATTAAATACAACACAACTAATGCTTGTTGATTTAAACTATTAACTAGGCCAGGACAAAGGACATTCTTAAGTAATTTTCCTCAGTGTAACTCAGCTATAGCCTGTTTCTTATTGGACCATGACAAGCTTCACTTGTCCGTCTTGGCCTTCATCCAGCAGGATTAGAGGCTGGGGCTTATAAGAATTAAATGCACCCTTTTAAATTCTGCCTGTGTTCGGCCTAATCCTTCTCCACTGTAACAGACACCAGCAGGACTCCCAACAGCTCTGTATGAACTCAGAGTTTGACAGAAGCTGGCTTAGTCTAATATATTTGTACTATAAATGTATTTAAGGCATGTCCAAATCTGCCCCAGGGGACTAGTTATATATTGAGTCAGGTTTATGCAGTAATAGCCTTTTAATTTATTTACAGAAAGTACTGATCCTGGTGAACAATTCTTTAAATTTTTAACATGTTTGACTTAACAAACCTATCGTTTGAAAACTGTTAATATAACTAATATTAGTGTTCATATCTTAGTCTCTCTGAGTTAGCCCATGTTGTTGTCCCCCACTCTATCCTGGTTTCACTCTGATATGGTACTTTTTATAGTGTTTGTTCATGTGGTTTAGTCTGATGTACATTTTAGTCCTGGTTTAACTCGCCTAGTTCAGTCCTAGTTTAGCTGTTTGAGAAGCACTATAGAGCATAGAATTGTGTAATTTACTTACTTATGCTTCAAAAAACAATAGATGAGTCTTTAGGTGTCAATTTAAAAAAATCCACAAACAGAAGAAGTTTCCAGTGTTGTGCTGTTCATAGTGAAATAACTGTTTTCTTTAAATGCATCTATACATCTTGTAGTACATATGAAAAAATGTTTCTAATTTGAATGACGCACACTGAGAATTTTCTGCAGTATGCAGTTCATTTCCTGCTCAGTGGAAACGCTCTGTTACAAGTTCAAAGGTTATGTGTAGCAGATGTTCAGTGCATACAGTTTTTTGTTAATAATATGATGCATTTAAAGTAGAATAGTTTAATATGGCTTTGTCTAGGAAAGTGAGTAGACTTGTACTACATGCAAAACTTAAAGACTGTAACACTCATATGTTAATTAGAGGCACAAATGCAGTAGAGGTGTTAATTATATTTGATTTTTTTGATAATCCATTGATGTGTATACTGCTTGCACATGAAGTAAGTAATCCCCAAAGCTCTGGAACCATCATATACCACCATCAATAGATGCATTCTCAAATTAATCCTAAATTAGTACTTTAACCGCATTTGGTTGCTTTTTTGTATGTGCATATTTTCATATTTACTTCATAGCAACAGTAATCGAAATCATAATTTGGATGTTCTCCAATAACAGGTATCTCTTTATATTTAATTCCCATTTAATCATATTTTTAAAGCCTGGAGGTTACTTAGTGTTGCCTTAAATTGAATGTGTTATTAGAATAAAATTGTATTATTCTATCTTTCAATTTGTATGTCTCTGATTTGTCATTTGGTTGAAAAGACATTTTATAATCTCTTTTCCATAGAACTTCTTTGCTTTCCTTTGTCAGTGCTTGTTTTGCCTGATGCTAATTTGCTGCATTGCTCAGCTTTTGCTTTCAAACCTTTAATGTTTTAGCAGAGCTGTCAAACTGAACCAGCCACAAAGAGGTCAATCACAGTTCGACAGGTAGAGCTAGTATTTGCACACAACCCTGAACAATTCTGTGTCAAAGGGAAAAATATTAAAGATGAATTTTAATAAAAAAGTTTGAACAACGCTGCAAATTGGTTTCATAACATGCTTTGAATTGTAATAGAGATATTTCTTCATCTTCAATCTTGTCTTTTAGGGTTGGTGTGGATTCGGATCAAGACTTCCAGCCCACAGGAGACAGCTTTCAAGTATTGCAAGGCGTAAGCATCACAACTGTTTTGCATGGCTTTGTTTACTCAGACAAATTTTCTATGTAGTAAAATTGAACATTCTGGAGAGATTTTTACAGTGAGTTATGGACAACTTATTTTTTAAAAGAACAGAATCTCCCAATTTTTTCACTGGATGTCTGCATTATTGTAGTTTGTTGTATTGCTAGTGCTAAAAGGGGGTTATCTAGTGTGGCGATATATGATAAGAAAGATGCAGAAAATTACTTTGGGAAATAAATCTTTGCTGTTTTATTTCAGACAAAGTTTCTGCTTACTGTGCTGCCTTAAAAAATCACTAAGAATAAGGCTTGTTAAAAGTTTGGGAGCCCTTTTCAACCCTGTGTAGGCTGTAAAAGTGAAATACACAGCACCAGTCTGAGGGCATATGAGTCCAATGGGACAGTGTAAAAGGGGTATAGATTTGTCTCTAACTCACAGGTGACACTAAGACAGTAGTTTCACCAATTTAAAGGCGCGGGGTGAAGTAAGCTCATGGCACTTTGAAGACTTTCAGATATTGGTTCATTTTTAGTACAATGGAAGTATTTCTTTTCACTGCATGCACTGTTAAATAGCATAGAAGCAAATACTTTTTTCTTAAGTCAAACCAAGAGAAGCAGCTCTTATTATTGCAATATTAAATGTAAAAGTATGAATAGCCAAAATAAGTTGAATGTGAAATTACTTTTCTCATGCTTCTGGATTTTAAAATTAACTTTTGCTAATCTGTACTTTAAAGGTGCACTATGTAACTTTTTGGTTGGGGGTCTGTTACCTGTTTGTTTCCATGGAAATGTCATCGGCCTGCCTGGAATGTTCCACAGTACGACATTAAAGGGATAGTTTGGGTTTTTTGACATGAGTCTGTATGGCATCCCTGTCAGCAGAGTCGTGCATCAACACTGACTTACCTCCTGACAGCGTCCAGTGAGCGGAGTTCTTGCCCTGTGCTGGCGCAGACGAAAGTCGTACGGCAAGTTGGCTGGAGCCAAAATAAAGCGTTTTTCTTTATAAAGCGTTTGATACACTTCACGAAAAAGTCAAACCTCATAATCGCTTGGCATTATTTTTCTCACTGTTTGTATCACTGCGCTCTGCCGCCAGCTGCGCACGAATCCAACACTTTTTTTCACTTGTTTGGTAGTGTTTACGTGCTCAGACCGATAACCGCCACGACACGAGAGAGCTAATGTGAGAGCTAGACCGATAAGCATATACTGTACTCTTGTATAAACTATATAAGTATAATCTGTGACTGGGAGCAGGGTTGACTCTCCACAGATCTGACCTTTAACTTGGTCTGGTTTGGTCTCCATTAAGATAGAAATACCATACTGTGAAACATTCCAGCCAAAGGAATAATCTCCATGGAGAAAAGCATTTGACGGACCCTTCTCCAGGAAAGACACAATGCACCTTTAAGCATTTCAATAATTGGTTATTAATATGTAGTATCAACTGATATACTGAGTTAACCCATTTGATTTTGTTAAGAGTGGTTAAGAAAGAAAATATCCACTGCTAAATCAGGCACGCAATTCGGACAGTTGTCTTTTTTCACAATTTGTAACTTTGCCGCTGTGCTATCAGCTGATTAAACCAATTCAGTCACTCTTCACTGTAGCCGTTATTATTGTGTGATGGCCTGTCAGATGCAAATAGAATAAAATATCTAAGTGGAAAATGAAGGTCTGTCATCCCACTATAATTATTAAACTACACCAAACAATCAGCAAAGTAATAGTAATCTTGTCTTTGCACCCATTTAATTAGATGTTTTGATTTCATTTATTGATATTGATGTATTTTATTTCTCCTTGTGTTTCCAGGATGGTGCCCAGGACCAGAGTAAGACCAAACAAGAAAGTGCCTGGTTCTTCAGACTGTGGTATACCTTTGACCACAAGTATCCTTATATTTTATATTTATACCAGCTAACCCTAATGTATCAGTCATATTTCTCAGTAATTACAACAATTGGCAAATAAAATGTTAATTTATAGGTAGATCCAAAGCTAGCTTAGAACTTATGTTTAACAACCCTTTGAATTTATAAAGAAAGACACAAGCCTAACTCTTGTATATGAAGACGTTAGTTGGGTTCTTTTTTAAGTTAGGTACTTTTTGAAGCTTCATTTTTAGTAGGCAGAAGGCAAGCTGAGTAACCACTTTAATCAGCAGTTTGGTAATTGACATAGAGATACTGATTTGGCTATAAAACAGGTCGATGCTGTATGATTTGCAACTTCTAATTATAACAGGAATGGAAACAACAGTGAGTTGTAGAAAATAAGTATTTTTTTCTAATTTTCTGATTTTGTAGGAGTGAGACTTAACTGCTTTTAGAAAATTAGAACATGAGCATAGAACAGGCCCATATTACACTATTTCCTGATCAATGTTATAATGTTTCCTCACCAAAAACATACCTGGAGTTGTGTTTTGGTTTCATTCACACATGTTTAACACACAAATCCTGCACATTTAAGTACTTCTCTCAATCAGAAAATACTCTGTTCCACCTTGTGCTGTCATGTGGTAATACAGAAAGTGCTCCACTGTGTTTTTAAAGACCATACACCTTCACTAGAATTATTTGGATCATTTCAGCCCTGGGATTTTATCTCTATGAAATAAAAGGTAAAAGGTAGCTGTTAATATGAAAACTACCACTTCATGACATCACAAGGTGGAACAGAGCATTTTGAGCTTTGTAGATATAGACTAATATTATAATACAAGGTTACTCAAACGTGTGAATGAAACACAACTAGGGTATGTTTTGAATTAGTTAACATTGTAACA
The DNA here is from genome assembly GCA_034769755.1 of Odontamblyopus lacepedii. NCBI lineage: Eukaryota > Metazoa > Chordata > Actinopteri > Gobiiformes > Gobiidae > Odontamblyopus > Odontamblyopus lacepedii. Next base: position 15,793,089 of record CM068350.1, on the reverse strand, counting down.
TGGCTTAATTTTACTATTACTATAGGACCTCTAAATACATATTCAAAGCATTTTGCCATGGTGTCCCCTGTAACATCAAATAAAACTCTCTTTATGTTCAGTTTCCTGGTTGTAGAAAAGACAAAGCCTGTTTCAAATCACTTTCCCTTTTCAATGTCTTGGCCTCTTTCTCTGGTTAACCACCACACCTCCCTCCCACAGCTCCCTCGTCCTCCTCTCGTAACAACCGTCTCCCCAGGCAGCTGATTGTGGCTTGTTTTGGAGAGGGCCAGCTGTGTTTTTACAGTGAAGAGGCTTTCCCCAGTGACACTTGTAAGACACGAAGGCTGCAAATGCTTATTCCCAAAGTCAGCCGAGAAAAACAAGGTCGGACATCTGCAGACAAAGCCCTGCCAAATCCAAATCCACATGAGAAATTAGATTAGCTTGTTTAGGCGATGTGTGATGAGAAATGTAGAAAAAAAAATTGTTTGGATGTTTTGTGTTTTTGTGATATAGTGGAGCCCTGTTGTTGGTTTTACGGCCCAGTGTACAACGGGTAGTTACATTTATTCAGTTACATTTACTCAGTTGCATTTACTATTTGGGATGATACAGGATATTGTGGCAAAAATGTATTGGTGAGTTAACTATCTTACAGATTGCAGAAACGGTACTGGAATGGAAACAAACATAGTCAAATACAGTCAATTACATAAACAAATGTGAGGCCAAAATTGGAAACTCAATTGCAAAATGTATACATTAGGAATTATGTTAAAACCTCATCCTATCTCTTTCTTGCTTGTCTCTTTCTTTTGGACCCAATGTTGAATCTTGTCTCATCTTGTGGGAAGTGTTTTGTCCCGCCTCTATTTACCTGAGTAACTTTTAAAAGAAATTGTACTTTTCTAGCAGTATACTTTTACACCTACCCCATTTAAACTTTGTATGAAGTAACCATACTCTTACTTACCAATTTTTGGCTACTCTACACACCACTGCAAGAAGGAACACTTGTAAGACATAAAACTATGAGCTCAGTGCACAACATATTTATTTATAGAAGGCTCAACTTTAAATTGGATGCATGTTGTGACAGGGAGATGGCACGTTTCTAGAAAAGTATGGCCTGACTAGTCAAACAGGAACAGAACTATAATGAGTAATCACAGAGAGTAGGAGAGATGTCCGGATCACCCGGATCACCTCTGCTTAAGCCCCATTCCACATTTCCTGCATTTGTTTACCATGTTTTCACAGAAGCAGGAAGGAATGACGCTTGATTGGAAATACTGAAGCATTAATGAACACATGTAATACTGTAATTGGTGTGTAGATATTGGGAATGTGACTTGAAGCTACAGAACATTCTGGGAAGAGTGACAAAGACAAGAGCATAAAAGTGCCTAGAAGTGGGAGGCGTATTCTTAAAGATAATATTTTTCTTTTTAAAATAATATACACATAAGTATACTAAAGAATACTATGTATGTATGATCAAGTATGAAGTCGTATTTCTGCACCTTTAAGATTAATATTATTATGTGAATTCTACTTTTTGAGCAAAACACAATAACTTCTCAAGGCATGCCCAGTTTATTATATTGTCCACCAGCCACCGCTCTCCCTATACGCTATCTAATGTGGTTAGTTTGTATCCTCCTTAATGCCATCTTTCCAGTTATCTGAAGCCCCTCCTGACCCACAGCGGGCCGCCCCTCACCTCCACTCTGCCGAGTTACTGTGGACCTCTGGCCAGCTGCCTCACCAGCCCCCAGGCCTACCAGGTCAGTGATTACTGCTGTTTATATATACAAATTATGACAAAGGCTACATATAAAGTGAGTCAGTCATGATCAAGGCATATTTCATTTCAAAACAAACTATCTTAATTGGACTTTTTATCCAAGTTGTTTTTTCAAAATGTGTTTTCAGTAGTTAGTTACACACAGCCTCTGAGATCTCTTTTGACAGGGCTCTATAAACTTAAAAAATGCATGACTAATCTGAAGAATTTACAGTTGTCCACTACAGTTGCTATAATAGAATGTCACTATGGAAAGAAATATATACATTTTTTATTTAAAAGTATATGAATATAAATCAGCACCTACCAAATCTATTTTGATTGAAGTTATTTTAATATAATTTTATTGCCAGCTAAAGAATCACAAGCCAATGTATATTCCCGTGACAGTTTGTAGCAAAGTGAGTAATCTTGCATATTTCCTCTTTGGAGAAAAAAAATACATATAGGGATATTTTATTGTAATTAAATTGTAATCATACCCAAATGTTACAATATATTTGATACTTAATTGTACAGAATCTGTTCCTGTCTTTCTCTCCAAAACGTTGCATGTCAAAATGTGTAGCTCCTCTTTTTTTGGAGGAGCAGTGCCTGCAGGAAGGTGCTCTCTGCATACTGAAGGCCTCTCTGGAGGATTGTAATATTGTCAAAGTATTTCTATGGCTGCCAGAGGAGTACAAAGCAGGGGGCCTAGAGCGAGGGAGAAGAAAATGCATGGTCAAGAAGCCTTTTTATATTCAGGGGCACAAAGACCCCTTTCAGAACCGTCTCAATGATGATACTGTGCTGAATGACACCGGACTGAGATTTTCAACTCAAATCCAGTCGCAGTCCAGTCACAGTTCAGTACCCTTTGGCAAATACAGTCCGTTAGTCTTGTATCCATTGTGCCATAACTTTCTAAAGCAAGTTAAAGGAGATTGTACAAAAAAGAACAAAAAAAAATAAAAAAGGAAGTATTGCAATAAAAGGAAGTATTGCAGCTGCAACACAGTTTCTCAAAAGTCAACAAGATAAAAAAGTGAAAACACATTTGAAAATGGTTCCAATATAAGTCATTAATTATACTTTCTTTGTTAAAAATAATACTAAAAATGGAGGAACTTCAACTGGATTTAAGTTCAGTAAAGTGACACTTAATCATTGTTTGTTTGCAGCACAGTGTTGTTTGCCAGGCCTGACCTACATTATACTACTAATTCAAGACCAGTCTACTACCAGAAAAGAAAAGCCTAAATATCACTGTAGCTTGTTGCAATTTACCCAAGGTGGTATAAAAATAAAACATCAATGCACCCAAATACCAGAAAGTCAAATTTGTGATTTAACATTTCACTGAAAAATGTGTATTTGCTGTTTTTATAGTTAATGTTAAGGTTTACTAAGCCCAGAAGATGTATTTTTTTCTTTTAGATAATGAATGACAATTGTAAAATGCATGTAATACATGTGTCTAATACAATTCTCACTGGCTTTGTTATGTAATTTTATTTTTTTATGTCAGTAGCCTGGTGTTAGAACTCCCGTGGGCATGCATATTGATCTTCAGTCAATTAGAGCAGCAAACACGGACCCATGCTACAGTTTTTATATGGCCACATATCAACACAAGGCAATATATGTTTTAAACTGGTTGTGTGGTCTACTTCCTAAGTTTTATTGTTGTTTCATTGAATGGGGGCTTGTTAATATTCGGTGCATGCACAAAGCTTTAGTTCTTTTGTTTCTGTGTGGACCTCAGTTCCCCTCAAAGGCTGGCACTATGCATCCCGTATTGGATGCTCTGATTTTCTAGTGCTGCAGTTGTTTCCAGGGTCATGGAAAGACCTTAGTCACCTTATTATGATGTCATTCATCTGCGTCACAGAGAAATTTGGAGAAGGGTCAAGCTGATCGAATAATTCATACATTGTTGTTGGAGTTCCTCATGTGAATTGCCTTTGATGTACTGTTACAGCATTACACACTTGAGAAAGGAAAATATGATGAATAAGGGTTTTGTATACTCGATCTTAATATTCAAACCCACTTTGTATTATGTCTTATTGTTGCCATATCCATGCATTCTTCTGTTACCCTCTGTGGTGGGTAGGATTCATTATCCTACACCAAGATTTATCAATGACATCCAATTCAAAAGTCCAAAAGACCTAAGTGCAGTACACAACAATTATTATAAAAGGCAATAAAATAGACACAGATTCCAAAAACATAGACACAAAAAAACACACACACACACTAGGCACTAGCCTGTCTTAAGGTGCAGGGACAGTGTTTTCCAGAGTTTTGGACCCATGACAGCAAAAAAGGAGTTCCCCCTTAAGTTTTCTCTTTCATTTTGGGACCACTAACAAAGAATGATGATCTGCCGACCTAAGTGAGCGTGCAGGGGCATAGGGTTGAAGCAAGTTGAACAGATAGAGTGGGGCAAAGCCATGGAGGAATATAAAAACCAATAAAAGGATTATAGAATCAATATGATAAGAGACTGGGAGTCAGTGCAAGGGCATTAAAATGGGCATGACATCTTCAGCCTTCTCCAACATATAATTATATTAATACACAGGTAATGTGAGAGTCTTGCCCATGGACACAAAAACAGCATGCATCAAGAAGGAATTAATGATCTTCCTTGATCTATTGCAGCAGCACTTTTGAAGAGCAGAGAAGGGTCTGCTTTATTTCAACCAGTAATGAAATTTTTATGAAACAATAGCATCTCTTCTCAGGGCATTTTTGAATAAAAAATTGTATTTCTACAATAATTTTGTCAAAACTATTATTTGTTTATTTACATCCCTAGAAAAAGTTATTGTTATTGTTAGAGAATCACAGTGACAGTGGTTCCCTCTTCCCCCACCCCCTCATGCTGTCAATATGTTTCCAGGATGATGATCAGCTGAGAGACCCAGACTCTGACCTCATCTGTAATGACCAGGACCTGACCTTTATGTTCGGAGACACGTCCCTCACAGCTAATGGGACGTCTGGTGCCAGGGAGGACTCTCACGGTGGGGCGACGAACTGGAGTGTGAATGGAAATAGGACCGGCAGCACCTCAGAGGAAGCACTGGAAAGAGATCTGGACTCCCGAGACCAGGAGTTACTGAGCCGAGGGACTAGATTGGTTTTCCCTACACAAGACCAGCTATGATCTGACCCCCAGCCAACTCACGATCTAGACTGGTCCAAGTACTGAAGGAAGACTACAGAGCCAAAAAATGAAGGACTGCTGAACTGAACCAAATGCATCAGTCTTATGGACCGTATATATGAGTGGACTAAGCTATCCCGTTAGCCGCCGCGTGCCAAATAGGAAGTGCGCCAGGAGGCTCTTCCGGCTCCTTCTCTCCCTTTTTCCCTTTGACTTACACTGAGATCTTATCGCTCGTCTCTCTGTACCTGTTGCAATGAGCCTCGTCATTTTGGTCTTACAATGTTCGTATGAACTCGCTCTACATGGTCCTGAATTTTTTTTCGCTATTTTGTTTGCCAAAAAAAACCCTATTCATAACATAGGGCCTGGCTCCAAATTTGCCCCTGTAGCCGTTAGCATCGCGAGCCTCATTTGAGCGGCGCTAAACGCTATGGGTGACGTCACGCTCACTTAGTCCACTCATATATACGGTCTACGGTAGCACCTTTCTAGACACTAATTTCATCAAAATAATGCAACTAATTTCTAAAATGTCTTGCCCAAGGATACAAGAAATGTGTCCAGTGCTTAAAGGATAGATATTAGAATACTTTTCCAGACCTGGTTCACTTCCTTAAAAATACCCTGGAGCAGAACAATCTCTCTAATGAGAGACGACGTCCAGTGTCACAGAAGACACCCCATGTGAAAAAGTATTAACGTATTCATTGAACAGATGAAGTCTAACTATACTATGTTTGAGTTGGGACTAAACTGGGACAATCAGAGGGCATGGACTCATCTTACTTGAGTTTGCACATTTGTGGTTTGGGGGAGATAATATTAGATACTGATTGGTTGCTAAGACATTTGAATGGGTAGTAATAGGAAGGAAATACATTTGGGTCCCTCCTTGTAAACTACCACATGTAAACTGTGATTAAAACTGGACTTTGCATAGACAAAACCAGGTCTATGGGTAAAAGATTATGTGAAGAAGTTTACCTGTTTATCTGTCTATCTCATAAAAAAGTGTGCACTAAACCTGGACAAAACTGATCTAGGCTTGGCTAAAACAGTTCCAGTCCAGGACTATGAGAACTTAATATGCATATCCTCTTGTGAGAAGAATTTTGCACATTTGAATTCTATGTGTTCAGTCTACTATTGGAAAAAAGGAAACAATGAATTGTATTGTAGCAGTCTTATTCTATATTTAAAAATGCATCTTTTTGAATCAATTAATGGTACACAATGAAAAATAATTTGCACCAGTACTAAAATGTAAGTATTTTTTTCACCATTGCCAGTAATAAGTCTTTAAAATAATAATCTCTTATGCCCTGAAGAGGCAATGCACTGCTACATTTATTTGAACTTAAATGTAGCTCAACTCTATATCAAATAAAAACACCCTTGTTAGGTGGGGTTAAGATTCTTCTGGCCTCTTTGACACGGCAGACTTACTGTCATAGATGAAATAGCAGGGCGATACTTGAGCATGCAAATGACCACAATGCACTGCTTTGTCCCTGCTGCATCAGACTGTTACAAACTGTATGTCTGTCTCGTCTTTCATTGTGTCCTTTTGGGCGTCTGTTACATCCAAGCAGTGTCGTGTGCTTTTTTGGAGAATGCTGCCTCATGGGGCTATTCTGATTTGTGTCATGAGATTAAACAACCATGAAATGTTGGTTTATCAATAGCCTCTTCAGGATTGTATTTAACACAAGCGCTGTTCACCAGATAGTAAAAAAAAGCTATGATATTTGCAATTGCTGTTTCTATGCATTCTAGAGGCCTGTTATGTTTAACTGAGATGAGGGCAGGTAGTATTAGTAGTAGTAGTTTTTCTGATGATTTTTTTTTTATGTGGTTGGAAGAAAAACATACTAGACCTTGTCACTAATAAAATTAATTGGCCAAACATAGCAATTTTTGGATTGTTCTTATGAAACAAAATACTGTAGAGAGTGGTATTGCATCGTAATACTGTAATTTTTGTTGGCCTAATCAATCCACCATTTTTTGCTTATATGATATTTTGCTTACTTTTATATACATATTATTTTGGCTAATGCGTTTCTATGGATGTTTAGTATGTTAGTACACAAACATGACACAAGAGAGTCGTATTTTGACATTTCTCCATAATTGATGCAGGGATACTGACTTGCCCCATCTAAGCGTATGAGGTCATCACTATTTAGAATTTGTATTTATTTTTTTTATGAACTTCAGCCTTGACTTATTCTCGTTTTGGATGTTAAAAGTACAATACTCTAATCAGGCAACATAACAAGGTCAGCCACCTCATATGCACTCCGCTCTTGCAACAAATCATGCTGGATTTTTCTGATTACACTATGTCAAAACCACCATCAACCTAGATTGTAGCTGTTTCTGTGAACCACTTTACACCACTACTCCAGACCAGAAACACACCACACAAGTACACAAGTTACAGTTTCTGGGATGATTTGACCCAGTTAGATGCTAACGTTGCTTAAATGTTCACTTTTCCCCTAATATATTCCACCCACTAATCTGTGGTATTCACTCCACCTCTCAGTCATGATAATGTTATACTTGATCAGTGTAGCTTGCCTGTATCTCTGCATGACTTTTCCAAGATTTCTCTGGATTAAGATGCAGATGCTTGGGTTAAAGGCCACTTGGTGTGACTGTGTCTTTGTACTGTTACAATAATCCCGACTTTTACATTGAGCAGTCAGTGCACAGAGAGAAAGGCCCCATACAATCCTCTACAGGCTTTGATTACAAGAAACATGACCAGTCTACTTCCTGAGTCTCCAATAACACTTAATGGGAACATATTGGGGCTCAGATTTGAACAATATGTCTTTAAACTTGCTGCTACAGTGTTAGCACTGTTCTCTGTTAAGGTCAAAGATGTAGGACTGCTTAGTAATAGAGAAAACATACTAGTATAGACTATGTTTACAATTACCTTGAAAATGCAATAGCATGATTCACTTATTTTGTATTTTTCTTTATGTGTTATGTTTACTCTTACTGAAAACCAATAATTTGATTTTGTGTTATAGGTATTTCAATTTATACTTTCATAGCAAAAATGTAATAAGATCTTATCTGAACCACAATTACCACTGCACAGATATACCAATATCAAGTTTATTTATTTTGCATTAAACAGCATAGCTATGTGATTTACTATTTTTGAATGATCTTAATAAGATTAATATTGCATAGATTATAGAGAAAGCTATTTGCTAAATTGCTTGTGGGGACAGACAGATGTTTGATTGAGTTTTACAAGATTAAAGACTCCAAATTTACAGTTACAAAGGAAAACTTTAAACCATAGCTGCATGAGCCCAAGCCTAAACTAAGACTAAACCAGGACTAAGACCATCAGATCCCCATATGAACACACAGTCAATACATTTACATTCACTGTTTCTCACTGTGTTCCCAGCTATAGTAATACTTTTGGAATACAGTATATTGAGCAGTTCTTATTTGCCATATCAAATCTTTTATTTCAGGGTGGCTTCACCTGTCACCCAGTTCTCGTCACGGCCATGCAGCAGTTTAATAATTGGTTTAAGTTCGACTCAAATCCTTTTGATATGATTCTCAGTGTGAGCCTCTCTCTGCTGATTTCTCACAAAAACGGGCTGCAGAGCCTTCACAGGTTTAATCTGCAGCATTGCAGGTAGAATACAGAAGTGTACAGGGGGCAGGGGAAAAACCACATGTGACCAAATCAAGCCTTTAAAGTTTCATGTGTCCCATAGTGACTACTCAGAATGTGTATCTAATGTGTTCATTACTGGCTTCACCCTCTTATGATTTACCCATTCATGTCTTCCTTTCTTGACTTCTGAAGAGTGGAAATGCATCACAACATATGCTAATTGAGGACAATCTGTTCTCTTGCTGCTGAAGAAATCTTGTCTTCTTTCTCCAATCTTAAACTCAAACAAATACAATCAGAAGGTGTCGCTGTTCAAAACTGAAATAGGGGACTCCAATTACTCGATGTCGTAACAAGATCTCCCTAGACGCATTTTAGCACATACCAGATTGAAGACCAGGATTCGTGAAGTTCAATTCAAGCCAATTTATTCACCTCACAATAATACAGCATGCTGGGTTGCGAGATTCCCTGGGAAACAATCTAAGCGTGGATTCCCCGCAGAGCAAACCGAGCAACCACGAACATAACTCGAACCCAACTATTTAAAACATTTCATCATGAATATGCAAATATTGTAAACGCCTCTTGGTCCGCCTCCGTCCTTCAATCTCAGTATATTTCCATTCCGTAATGTCTGCGTCTTATCTGCGTTTTGCTACATCCAATCCATGGGAGCATTGTACTTGTCGATTTCCCATGCTTATTCTGCAACAAAGAATAACTCGCCAGGTGAAGGTCATCAAGTGTGTCTGTGTGCTGTCTGCTTTTAAGAGACAGCGTGAGGACAGAAAATGTGTGCAAGAAGACAAAAGATTCACTTCATAAGCCATAAGACATTTGTTAAAAACAATCATCATTTCAATATTGCAACAGCATATATGGCACACTTGAAATAAAGTTATAACTCTTCAAACCCCCTTCTGAGAACTCAACCGAGTTCTCATAAAAACCCTTCATCTAAACCGCTGATTACCCCCCTGCATAAGTAATAAAATATTTTTCTAGTATGATTTTGCTACTTTATATCTTTTTATGGTTACAAGGAAAAAAAAAACAAAAACACCCCCTTCTGATGGTGTGAAGACATACATTACCAGAATCACACAACACAGTCAGCAAGACGCTGTGTCAGGTCCTTAGATTCGTCATCATCATTATCATCATTATCAACATCGTTTTGGGGCAAAAGCTTTTCACACTCAGGCTGATACATGGTCACATTGCCTTGGACATACATTCCTGCAGTGACACATCGAATGGATCTGGAAATAAACTTAGAAAGACAAGACAAACAACATCCAAAAACAACAAACACAAACAAAAAACCAAGCAACATTATAATACAAACCCTTCGAAGGACGGCCTGCCAGGAGCCGGAGACAAGCCAATCAAACAAACCTCCACTATTTGGAAATGCCCTTTGTGATCGCAACTATTTGTTTCAAATTTTTATGGCACTAGTGATATTACCCTCATTTCCTGTGTTGTCTGGGACATGCATTGCAGCAATGGTCCCCGACCATGGCACAAACCCTAGACTGGGCAGACAGCAAAATGTCCGGAAAACAAGAGCTTTGCGTTCTGAAATGGCACTGGCCTAACAGTAGGGTGTCTAGCAGATAATGGAATTCTGGAACATACACAGCAGTTTGTTTTGTTGCTTAGCTTTGCCACAAAGGCTGCATAATTGTACCAAATATTAACATGAAACCGTTCGTAGGGGTCTCGTTTTCCCACCCCAAATACCAATCGTGGATCTTGTGTCCGCTCCTTTCCGGCCGACCTTTAACAGAGAGAAAAGCAGAAGGGTCATCATTTATATTTACATCATCATTTATCCGAGTTTCATTCTTATTTTTTAGCTCAACAAGTAATACTACCAGAAGTATAAAAATCAGTGCAAGAAGCCAAATCACTTTAGGGAGGCCACCTTTTTCACCTAAATAGTGCACTATATCATGTTTCAGGCGATGTAGTTTGTTCCCCCCCTTCAGTGGGGCGTAGGCTCCCACTCTCTTGGAGTTCATAGTAGGGCTTAACTGCTGACCAATGGTACCAGTGCTTGGATCCGTAAACTTTGATAAGCGTGGGTGAGTACGTTGAGTTACCCTGTAAGGTCCAGAGTAACGAGTTCAGATCATTTTGAGCATGGGCGGCAGAAAGACAAATTCAAGGTGTTCAACAGTAGCCTTAAGCGCATAGAAATAAGGTCTATACTGCATCACTGTTTTGACCAAGGTGGTGGGATCAATAGCTGCGCTAGTAAAGGTGCCAAGCATGGCACGGCCAAATAAGAGCTCATAAGGGGAGAAACCGGTACGTTGCGAAATGGTGTGTCTGTGATGAAACTGAGCAACCGGGCGGAGATCGAGCCAATTAGATTTAGGGTAGTCATGTAACAATTTAGAGCACATGTGTCAAACATGCGACCCGGGGGCCAGATCCGGCCCTCCAAGACCTTTAATCTGGCCCTCGGCTGATTTTTCTATTAAAATACTTAAAATTTTCAGATTTTTCTGTTAATTTTCTGCACCGTTTAGCATAGCAGCATCTCCGGCGTTTCTGTACGTTGCGACTCCCACCAGAGCAGCACAAATGAAGATTTTCCTCTTTCCAAACGCTCTTAAAGGATGATCGTTTTGACTGTCGACCGTGACCCTCATCAGCAAAATGTCAAAAAATGAGAAAAGCAGATGCTGAGTTCAGGATTTCCCAAGAAAAATAGTCTAATTCTTATTTGTTGACAGAGGTGTGTTTGGAACAAGTGGCGTTGCTCGAGTAATATAATCTTAAACACCACTACGAGACACGGAGAAAAATACAATAACTTGAAGAGAGAACTGAGTTCTCTGATCCGGCCCTTTTGGGATCAATGTAGGTTGCATACGGCCCTCGGACCAAAATGAGTTTAGTTTAGTTTAGTCTTTATTTGAAGGGACAATGTACAGATACAGTAAGTTAAAAAAAACAGAGATGTTCTGCACCAGATTATAGCTAGATAGCTAGTTTCCGTCTGCAGTCCCTAATTTACAGGAGTAAATAATACATAATTTAAGATAAACAATAAGAGCAGTATTTCAAAGCACCAGTCTGACACAAACACTCTCACAAACACAGCATCTCATTCATACCTTAGCATTAGATTCAAATTTTTAACACATTCGCTTTTCGTATGCTGTCCATTATACAACATTTCAGTCCTATTTCATTCAGCGGTAAAGGTTAAGAATCTTACACTCCTGATTTGAAATGTACGACTTCAGTGTGCGATTCATACACTCGACAAGACCATTAGACTGTGGATGATAAACTAAAACGAATGTGTGATTGATGCGAAGCATTTTACAAACAATGGCAACATGTGAGCCAGTGAAATGTGGACCAGAATCAGATTGAATTTGAGTAGGGACGCCATAAATAGGTATCCAATGAGTGACCAAGCAAAGATCAATTACTGTAAAGAATTTCATGTCTGGTGTAAGTGTGGTAAGACATTTATGTGGGTCAGGAACTGGCAAAAGTGGAGTGATTGTTATGTCATTGATTTTCCTCAGATCATGTGCCATGCGTCTGAACCGTTAGGTTTGGGTACCGGGTTGAGTGGTGTGTTCCAATCAGAGTTTGAGAGTTCCAAAACCCCCGCCTCCCAAAGTGCGTCTAGAGCTTCCTCTACTCCCTGTCGTTGTGGGATCCAAACTGGCTGGGCATCTGGGCCCACCTCAAGCATCACTGACGGGACAGAAAGGCACTCACCAATATCAGAGGCACCGAAGGACCAAAGAGAAATGGGAAGCGTTTGTAACAAGCTTTCCGTATCTTCATGGTCGGTTAATTCCTGACCATGGTCCCTACTAATTTGGGTATGTTCGAGCAGAACTTGATCAGGAACATTTGGTACAGCAATGCGGTAAGCATCTTCGGATTGGCTATAGAAAACATTGGGAATGGGTGTAATCTCCCAGTCGTCTAATTGTTGAAGGTGATTAGTCAACGGTCCTAGCTCCCTGGCTTCGTATCCAGGGCCTAGGAAGAGAGAAAGATGTGGGAGGCTAACCGTCACTGACCTAAACAAATCATTCAAAGGTTCGGGGAGAATCACAGAGGCCACTACCCCCTTCTTATGAACAAAAATTGAGTCTGTGTGTATAGTGTGTTCAGTGCCACGGTATGGGTCAAACAACATGTCATAGATTGGATCGTAGGTGCGATCATAGTGCAAGGTAACGTGGTAGGGGTCCGCTGGGGGAGTATAGGGGTGTAGCGAGCAGAACCAAGGTTTCCAGAGGAGCATATGTGACAGTATGCCCTCATCCATTGTCTTAGCAGGTTCCAAAAGTCCCCAGAAAATATCTGCGTAGGGTTCCTTGGGTGCAGAATCAGATGCCATCCAACACCCAGATGATTGTCCGTGATAACACGAAACCGATTGTCCATTGGGCCAAACGACCGAAGTCCATCTGGTGAGGCATTCCATTGTAGCTTTAGTCACAGGTTGTGATGGTATTGCTCATCCAGGCCTCCATAGTACTGTCCTCCAGAGGCAGAGCCCCGTGATACCATGGAGTGGGACCTGCGGCCCCTCTACCTCGAGAGGGCCAGGTGGCCCCTGAAACCACCGCGTTGTTGTGGATATTGCTCATAGGCACCCATCCCAGTGTTATGGGGGCAGTCTCGTGCCCAATGTCCCTCTTGATGGCAAATGTAACAAGCTGTCTGGGACTGACAGAACAGTCCACCCTGGTTCGACTGCCAACCGTCTCTCGCGGAATCGCCACGACCTCTAAAATTCCATCCCCTTGATTGTGTGAATGTCCTTCCCGTACCCCTAGAATTTTGGGGAGGTGTCGCATAATAAATGCTTGCTGGTGAGGTGGGAGCACCGATCATGTGAATGGGTGGTGGTGTACCTGTATCTAAAGTAGGATCCGTTTGACCCAGGTATTGTCCGGGGGAGGTGGTTCCTGCTTTGTCCCCGCCTGACTTACCCTCTTGTTTAGCCTTTGTGGCTTTTTCGGGCTTTGCCCAATTGGAGTCTTTGAGCTCCAGTGTCATATCCTGGTGTGTTTTGTGTGCATCTGCAGATTTTCTGTTGTAAATCTCAAGATGGTGCCTCAAGTGCGTCTGAAACATGCCATGGTCCGCCATGATACCAGGTGTCCCCTCCATCAGAGCCCTGACAGGTTTGGGAAGCTGGGGCAGGATGGACTGTAAGAATAGGGTGCTAGTGGCGGGCTTTCTAAATGGGTGCACCTGCATGTTTTTAATGTAAGCCTCTGTACACAGGTCTATATATTCAGTAGCAGATTGGCCTTCTTTGTACGCGGGGAGTGTAGGTGGAGCAGGGTTAGGACTCACCTAGGAATTTGAGCAATTGTATGGTGTCTTTTTTACACTTATTTTGATCTTTGTTAGCCAGGAGGATGTCATCTACATAGACTAGAATTTGGCTACCATGTTTGGGTGTGAAACTTGATAGACATCTCGTAATTGCTTGTGTAAAAATTGTCGGGCTTTCAGCGTACCCTTGTGGCAGTCTGGTGAATGTGTACTTTACACGCTTGAAATGTAAAGCCGAACCATCCACGCGACTCTGGATGAATTTGAACGCTGAAAAACGCATTACTGAGGTCGATAACACCAAAATATCGGGCATTAGAATTTAGAGTATTCAATAATGTATGTGGATTTGGCACATTTGGTGCTCTCTGTTTTACTGCTTCATTTACTGCACGTAGATCTTGGATCATTCTCCATGCCAACTTTTCTTACTGGGAATATAGGTGTATAAGTATAGTATAACCTAGTATAAAAACACACTGTGTCCTAGACTCAAACCAGCAACCAACAAAAGTACTTACTCTCTCTCCTTTCATCAAGTTTTCCAATTAATGAACCAACTTTAAGAACAAAGTTTACATCCTTAGCTTCCACCCACTAACCACGATGAAATATTGTTCTATTATAAACCTCAGGTACACTACTTTACTTTGGGATCTGTACTTTTAACAAATCTACATGGCTTTGAACATCTTTTACTTGGTGTATAAAAACTATTCCTACATAAAATGAGCGCTGACACAGACAACATGTAGTACAGAACACACTGAAGCACTTTGCATATCACATTGAGGCATGGGGAATACATGCACATGGACTTGAACAATGGCTGCTACTATCACTGCAATAAAAGCAAGTTCCCTAAAAAAAATTATAAAATAAGTAGACATAGGACTAGACAAGGCAAATTGTTATTGCTATATTGCTATATTCTGCTTAAGATGATCCTTGTCCACATAAAAAGTACCCATAAATATTAGTAAAAATTAGTGCACGACTTCAGAAACACAGAGAGGGATGAGAGGAGGGAGGGGCTGAGGGATTTCTCACATGCACGGGCTTAGGAGAGAGGAAATTTGAGATGGGAGGGGGGACACGGGAACGCGCACTACTCCGTTTCACGGTACTCCACTAATTTGTACACACAAAAACAACTTTTAACAAACTACAAATTGTGACAAGACAAAACTACAAGTTGTGCCAAGACAAAACTACAAGTTGTGACAGGACTCAAAGGAAATATCTCAAGGATCACAGTAATTCCTTATGCAACAAGCTTCTACAACTAAAAGTTGCTTGGTTACATGAGGTGTATCTCCCAGGAATTAGAGTGTTTTAGGTCCCAGAGTCTCGGTCACCTAGATTCCTTAATGACGAGTTGAATATTCTACTTCAACAAGAAGTAACTTTGTGACTCTGCTGCTTCAAATACTTCTCGTCAAATCATACAACACAGAACTTTCACACCATACGCCAAATTAAGCTTCTGGCTGACGTCAGGCCGAAAACCCAATTTGGTTGTGGTCTGGTTATGATGTCTCCAAAATGCTGACTCGGATTCTGTTTTCCTTTGCCTTTTTCTGACCTTCCTCTCTTTCTCCAGCTACTCTTAACCAAAACTCTGTCTCTTTCATGCCATATTTTTTCCATCTTTCTGGATCATTCTTTGCCTTTTCTTTTATCTGACCTCTGAACTCGACGAGGTCCCTAGTATTAAGTTTGCCCTTAAATCCGTGTCTTTCTTTCTATGAACAAAACACTTCCTCTCTTTTACTTCTGTCCTCTCTACTTTCCTGTTTTCCTTTTTTGTCGCTCCTCTCTCAGCTTTACCGTCTCTAACCAACATCCTAACTCTGTTATGCCCTACTTATGCATTTTCTTCTAATTTTTTTTGTCTTTTTCCTTTATCTGGTCACATAATGCCTTCAAGGTCACTACACTCAGGTTGCCTTTAAAATTATATTTTTCTACCCATAAGTCTAGGTATTTATTATATCCTGCATTTTTCGCCTCCATTATTTTATAATCCTTACATTTCAATCTATCTCTAGGTTTACTGGTTGTTATTAGGTTTCCCATTTTGTCACAATTTGGATCAGTCTGTCACTCGTAGGGAGGTCTCTAAGACTGATTTAAAGGATTGATTGGGATAGTGATTAATCTATTTTGTGGTATTTCTCACTTCTACCCGTTAAGGCGGAGAAATCTTGTCTTTACATCCACAAAAACTCACTATTTACAATCCCAATCTTTTGGTACACACACTCATTCACAGAATTTAACTCAAGGGGACTCCGCCGTCCCTTATTTTACGGAATTTAACTCGAAGAGGACACAGGCCTGTACAATTCCTTGAAGCGGAACCAACTGTTCTGTGCCTATGCCTCTTTCTGCCATTACTTTTACAAATTCCTGCTTTGATTTCTCCAATCGTGTCCTTTCTTTTTTGTCCATTGTGCTGGCAAGCATGCCTTGCCACCATTTTGTTGGCGTGGCTTCAGCTGGAGCCGCCATTTTGTCACTTCCGCAAACCAACTACGCACTTAACTCTCAACTGTCTTTTAGTCGTACAAAAGCACACAAATTGTAACAAAATACAGTAAAATGGGTTCTCCCAACTCTGTTTCAATTCCCTACCGCGCTAATCGCAATTATTTCGTCGCCATGGATCGCGTTAACGAGTTCCAGAGATCGACGGGGCCTCTAACCCAAGTGTTCGTACTTTTCACAGGCTCATTACACTCATAGCCTCTTAACCCGGTGGACTCTAACCACGGCGAGGGACTCTAACCACCTCTTTTTCTCTTTATATTAACCGGGGACTCTAACCGCCGGCGAGGACTCCAACCACCTCTTTATATTAACCGGGGACTCTAACACTTGAGGACTCAACCACCTCTTTCAACCATATGAATCCTGGATTTCTAAAATTTGGTTACTATGACACAGTCATTAAATGTACTTAAGGTACCTATTCTTCAGACATTGGGAGAACTTTTGACGTCGTTCTAACCGTTCAATCCACACATCAATTTTCAGATAACAACCACGATGCAATGTCTCCCTTTTAATTTAGTCTGTCCAATGGAACATAATTCGTCTCAATATAGAGAAACAGGCAATGTTCCTTACCTTTTAGTTGTTTTACGGGCCCGTCAGGGAGAGACAGCAAAGCGGCGTGGAAAGAACACTGGTATGTTTTCGGCGGGTTAGAAAGCGGAGTCGGACGCCCCTAGACTCAACGTTCCGTTGTTACGACTTCGACTTCCCCCTTCAGCACGGCTGGGGTCACCATTTGAAGAAATCTTGTCTTCTTTCTCCAATCTTAAACTCAAACAAATACAATCAGAAGGTGTAGCTGTTCAAAACTGAAATAGGGGACTCAATTACTCGATGTCGTAACAAGATCTCCTAGACGCATTTTAGCACATACCAGATTGAAGACCAGGATTCGTGAAGTTCAATTCAAGCCAATTTATTCACCTCACAATAATACAGCATGCTGGGTTGCGAGATTCCCTGAAACAATCTAGCGTGGATTCCATGGAGAGCAAACGAGCAACCACGAACATAACTCGAACCCAACTATTTAAAACATTTCATCATGAATATGCAAATATTATGGCGCCTCTTGGTCCGCCTCCGTCCCTTCAATCTCAGTATATTTCCATTCCGTAATGTCTGTCTTATCTGCGTTTTGCTACATCCAATCCATGGGAGCATTGTCATCGATTTCCCATGCTTATTCTGCAACAAAGAATAACTCGCCAGGTGAAGGTCATCAAGTGTGTCTGTGTGCTGTCTGCTTTTAAGAGACAGCGTGAGGACAGAAAATGTGTGCAAGAAGACAAAAGATTCACTTCATAAGCCATAAGACATTTGTTAAAAACAATCATCATTTCAATATTGCAACAGCATATATGGCACACTTGAAATAAAGTTATAACTCTTCACTGCCTATATTCCACTCACTAACATGGTGATAATGAGATCATCTTTTTTCATTTCATCTGTCATGATAGTGTAGTTCAAATACAGCATTGTCATTGTGGATATATATAAGATATAACCATAACATTTAATTGTGATTCTCGTAAAGAGATGTATAAACTTTGCACATTTTGTAAAGGCCTTATGAAATTATATGCATTAAACAAGCTCATATAGCTCAAAACAATATGGCAGTTGCTTGTAAGTGAAATGGTCAAATCATTTTCTCTCTCCAGATATTTTGCTCACTCTCTGAAACAGTGGTGAGTTTGAACCGTCTAGACGTCTGAACCAGTCCACAATCCACTGACCACAAAGCCACATGCTGCTCTTTTTGTCCTGCCACAACGCACCCAACGCCTACTGCTTTATGTTTTACTGGGAACACATACTGGGTCACATGTCCAGTATTCAAAACTAGAAACTCAAGCTAGAATATATATTTTACAATGTTTAGATAAACCATTTTGACACACAAGATCAATTACAACTTCAAGTCACAGTCAAAATATAAAAAAATGTTCCTCAAGGATCAATATGGCCCAAAGACAACTCCCTTTGGATTAAATTACAAACATTACAAACATTTTCATATGCATGATTTCAGTACAACACATTTATTTCCAGTTATTCAAGCAACACATTTCTCGTATGCACTTTCTATTCTGTATTTTCTGATGTTGTTCAAACCTATACTAGACACTGTTGAAATAATCTGGTGTCTTCACAGCAGGAGGAACAGAACTATCTGCTTCTATGGGGACTTGAAAGGGGAACTGCATATAGTTATGTAACAGATTGTGGGTTTTAATGACTCTCAGTGAAGCTCCAATGAGACGTAAGGCAACTTTTTTTTTTTATCATTCATCTAAACAAGCCATTGCAGTTGGACTGGATCTGAAGTTTCGTCATCTTTTGTTTTGACTAAAGCATTCTGTGAGAACCCAATGATTTCCTATGATAAAACGATTCAGTAATTTGACACCTCTGTGTTGTGCAATACTTAAAGCTATGAGTTTTGCTGACAGTTTATTGCTCATGCATGCATTTTATTAACTGAAACGGTAGAGGGAAGTTAAAAAAATACAGGATATGTGGATCGGTGCCTCTAATGTATTTAGAAGGCCAAGTTTACTCCTTTGACCCATGCATGTTGCTTTATCCTTGGACAAGACACTTAAAATATTTTACGCCAAATCCAATATGTGGCTGGTAGAAAAGGTGTTGGATACAAAGAGTAAAATGACAGGAATATTTATTGATAGCATAAGTCTAATCAGGTTTTTTTTTCCTTTTTTGAGCGTTTAGTCAGATGCCCTGTAAGACAGCATTTGGTGGTGGTGTAGTTGGTATGTTTGTTTCTATGGCATCTGAATTGATCTTCTGATATACTGTAACTTTCCAAGGAGTCTATTTTTATAAATGAAAATAAGATAATTGACTTGGACAGAGCATTGGCACTTCACCTTAAGCCAAGGTTACACACTGTGTCCTTCACTATATTTACATGCTTTTGTTGTACCTGAGAAACTTGAGCCTGAAGTGCTATTTTAGTTTGTGCACCTGTCTCTGCACCGTACTGAATGTCAGCACAAGCAGTAAAATCTATCAAAGCTATAACCAAATCAACATGTGGTTTATTTTCAATCTGTAACACCATTTTAACACTTTTTGTGGCTGTAACACACTGTCAGAACTCAGAAGGTGGTAATATAAAGGTGGCCATGCAGAAACAATGCCACCTTTATATTACCACCTCACCCAACTCCTGCACCTAAATAGGTAATGCACACTGGTGGACATGAGGTCTATAATGCACTGAATACCAAAAAACACATTTATATTTATGCATTTATGTGGGTGGTGTTAGGAATGGTAGGCGTTCATTCATCTTTAACATACAGTATGCTGGAGTTAATCCAGGTATACCCCACAGTTGCACAGAGATACAAACAGTTATGGAGGACCAAGTAGAATCTAAATTTGAAAAAATATATTTTTTCTTTTTCATCTCAGCCATGTACCACTATACACACAATAATAAGAAAAATACAATGCACTTTGTTGCCAACTCATTTATTAAAGTCAGTTTAAATAGTCTAAAAGTTATTTTATTTTTTAAACATGAGAACCACATTGGGTTTCCGAAACATTACTGAACCAACTTCTAAAGTTGAATGTATTGATGCTGGGAGACCCCTCCACAACACTTCATACACCGGAGGGATTCACATTCACAGCATATCATCAAATTTAAAAAAACATATTACATAACGTTAATAAAAAAATGTTTCACAGTCTATAAAGTACAGGAGCAGCTTTCCGAGCCATGTTTGTTGGACACTTCACACCCACGTGAGTGTTTTGTCAGCGGGGTGCCGCAGCTGTCCAGATTCCTCAGAGGCTGGGGGTGTGCTTCCAAACAATGCAGTTCCTCCAAAGACACTCTTGTACTTCATTCAAACACTGTACTGTAACTGTAACTGAGCTAATGTACTTTCAGAGCTGGTCCCAAACCTGGATAAACTGCACAGCTTTCCCATAGATTTCTGCGGATACTATTTTATATTGAATGTAACTTATTACCTTTTATTTAGCATTTACTGAATACTTTTACATGCACATGATAGTTGAAGAAGCAAAGATAATAATTTGTTATCCTTATTTATTGTTCATCATATTATTGACTATGTTTGGAGAAAGTTTGACTATTGAGGGCCACTTGGTGCTCCTCTAGCATTAAATGCTATGCAGAGCACTGCACATTAGCAGGCAGATGAATTGTGGTAAGAGGAATGGGACCAATTTTAAGAGAGCTGTAATGGTTTGATCCAGCCACTAAGCATCATCTACAACAGGCTTCGGTCCCAAGCTTAAATAAACTGGTTGCTTTAGGAAGGGCATCTGAAGTAAAAGCCACTGATGTAGTCACTATAATCAGTGCACAATAGGAGTTTGTAGATTTGATATTTCCATATTAAAAGTACATATTGTAATAAATGAATTCAGTACTAGTACCATAGTTGCTCCATTTTGGACGGATCAGTAGTCTGGGTTGTTTTCTGGAAAATCCATACCGGGTTTTTCCTGGCCTCAACCACAACGGATTTAAAAGGGGATTAGTGCTACTAAGAGGACAGAAGGACAGAGGCAAGACCAAAGCAGTGGCACAAAGCAAACTCTATCTCCACTGCTATACCAGCCACATTATTGTCCAATAAAGTTTAACACTGAAGAAATGAACTTCTTTCACAAGTGTCCATGCATTTTTTAGTGGTATGCCCCTGTAGAGAAAGAGAGAAAGATATTGGTATTAATAATACTGTACAATATACAGATGAAAGGAGAGCATCAGAGCATTAGAGTAAAGCTCTTAGCAATAAAGCTAAATCAAACATATGGACACACAGACAATGAATAGGATTAACAATAGAACATGCATAAGACAGGACTATTAGATTGGATGATTTTTATCAGTGGAAGGTGAAATACAAACATCACATGCTTAATAGTCTACTTCAAAAATTTTGTCAATATAAGGTCAAGCATTGTATAAAACTTTGCTTAATTAGAAAAGAAGCTGCAAGGTGTAATTAGTAATTAGCCTTTAAAACCTCTGGTAATTTGTAATACCACTGTTACTGTAATACCTATTAATTCCAGTTTTATTTTAAGTCTTAGAAAATAAAATAAATCATATTTTAACTTTCCTTCAAAAATATCCTTGAAAAATGCATAGGTTGGATGCATTATTTGACTGTAGTGTAGTATTATTTTTATATTATTCAGTATGAATATTTCTTTGATTTGCAATTAATATTCTGTATACTACTATTTATTCCCTCCTGACAAACTTTTTTGACAACCCTGAGATGCCTATATAAAACAAAATGAAAAACATTAATATTGTGTCTTGCTGCCCCAGCTCCTCCAGGCACTGCTGGTGGTGTCAGGCTGCCGGGTTTATCCCATCACGGACTGCTGTTGACAACGACCCCCTTCTCAGTCAGTCCAAGAGGAGCACAATGCACCCTCTATTAAAGTTCAGATCACTCAGGCTTTACAGAGGACAGATATTCTTGACTTCTGAGTTCTCTCCAACCCTCATGACTGCACAAAAATGTATAAATGTTACCATTGTCCAAAATGGAAAAAAGCTGTAATATTTTTAATCATATCTGATTGATTCCCTTGTTAGAAGCTCCGTTCAGCTTTGTTCAATATTACACTTTAAAACATGAGGTTTTAACACTGCAAAGCAAAATTGCCTAATAGTAACTCAAAGTAGGGTTGGATACTGTTGAAAGGTACCATGTTGGTAGCAGAAAAAGTGCACCGAAAAAAAAATTATATAAAAACTAGTGAGAAAAATAGTTTTAAAGCCTGGTAGGTCCTCATTGTATTGAATTCATGAACATTCATCTGTTTTGTTGTTCTAGATAATGATAATTATAGAAATAGGTACAGAAAAAAGGTTTTGCATTTGTACCAAAAAGGCTGAAAGAAACCTAGAGCACTACAAAAATAAGGTCTTGTCCATAGGCATGCATGCCAAAAGTTGAATATTTTGACCTGTCCTGAATGATATAAAAGCAATTCATTTTTGAGCTCCAGGGGACAGCATGCTGATGTAAAATAAGAAATAATTCAATATCTTTATATTGCAAACATTTCACGAACGATTGCATAACTATAGCCAGATAAAATTTGGCTACTTGCTGTTAACTTATTTATTTGGTAACAACAGCTTGTCCTTGAAGGGCTACTATACCATGAGTAAATTCCAGTGTGCAATGCAGGCTCTAGATGATGAAGAAGTACATGAGGCTGGTATGTTATTGCACAGTGTAAAAGTATGTTTCCTTCCTTCATGGATATTTTAAGAGTCAAAATTACACATAGTCTGGTATGTGAAGTGATGTTGAGTGTAATGCTTTGCAGATGGAGCTTGTATATTTAAAATGATTGAGGTCAAAAGTGAAAGGTCAGTAGATCAAATTCAGAGCAGCAGAAAACCAGACACCTGGCTTAACTACAAACATCCTGTCGATTCAAGAACTTTCAAATGGAACTTCATTTTTTTTTTTTTTTTTTTTTTTACTTTTTTAAGACAGAAAGTGATTACAATCATTCTGTAGATTTAGGGGTCCACTTTCTAAGACAAACAATTTTTTGCCCTGATTGTACTTTCTGATTGCTCTTTTGAAAAATATAGATCATACCAGAGCTACTCTAATAGACAAATTATTACATTTAAACAATGATATATTCATACCTGACAACAGCTCACGTCTTCTTGTCCGTGCTGTGCTTTTGATAGCCCAGGTGCCTCATCACTTCACTACAGAACGCCTCCACCTGACTGATCTGCTCAATGTTCAACCTCTCTCTCCATGCAAAAATGGCTTCTTTCGCATCCCTTGAAGAAATCAAGAAGGGCCTGTCAGAGGAATACCCCTGTCCGTGCGTCATGTTCAGAGCAAACTTATCTAGAGCTGCATTAGTGGATAGGTTGGAGAAACGATACAATCTTTGAAGCTCTTCCATCGGGTGCATGACCAGGTCTTCGTAGCGGATTTTGATGTAGTTCCGCTTAAGCCACTGAGGAGAGTTGGTGACCAGGAACATGTCGTTGAGCCAGTTATCGCAAATGAGCTCCATAGCGCTGGACACATAGCTCTCTGCACGGTTTACCCTGTTTGGTACCAGAAGACGTTTGTACTTGTCATTTTGCTTCTTACTCCTCAGGACCTGTAAAATAAGAAGTCAACAATAGTGAAGTTGTATCACATATTTCTTGTCAATTACAAAAATGAAACAAAAAATTCTGTTTAATATATTTCCAATTTTATGCTTGGTATTAATTGGTAATTATTCATGCCATGTTCTGTGAATCAAAAGCTTAAAAATCAAACTAAGATAATTATTAATGTACAATAAACTTCTGAGAAAACTGACAGAATGTACGCCCTATCTTAGTGTATTATAGACAGATAGTTATCATGAATTACTTATCTATACTCAATCCTCTGTGCTTCACCAAGTAAGAAATAACAATTCAGTAAGCTAAATCAAGACTTTTGAGTTGAGCCTACTCACTTTATTTTCTTCTTCTATGTCTAGGAAGGGTTTATATAGCATAACTGAAACTTGAAACACTACACCTTGTACAATGGTAGGGGACAAGGTCAATGTCATAAAGGCACATGGGGCAAGATTTGCAAGTGTCTTTAACAGTTGTAAACCAGTTGTAGGCTATAGACTATAGGTGTAAACCCCCTGAACTTTAGCATTCGTTTCCTATTGTCATGCAACGGGCCCATCTTCACATTCCTTCAACAATTAATGCTAATGTTTTCTTGCACTGAGACACACATCTGAAACCTCTAAACATTTTCAGTATTTTACATGGTCAGAACGGAATAACGGGATTCCATCTCTGTATTTTTAAATCCCATTTCAGGCCACTCAAAACAGAATAAAGCGTCACCTGGATGCTCTCCTTCACCAGGGCCTGCTTGGACTTGAGCCGGGAGTTGTGTACGGCTCGTGGATCCCTGAAGAGCTGCACGATCTGGAGGTTTATCGCGGGGTCTTTTACCAAAGGCACCAGTGTGCTAAGGTCCAGCACGCGCACTCCTTTGATAACCATCACCGGGTACTTCTTACACTCCTTCTCCAGCTCCCGAATGTCCTTTTTTTGGCACTTTGCGCACAGATCTTGTCTCACCAACCCAACCTCGTGCCTCTTGTGTGCGTCACAAAGCGGCTCTGAGCAGATCACTTTGTTCATTTTCCACCCAAATATAAAAGATGTGCTTATGTTTTGGGTTCCTGCATAAAGTTTCAGCACGGAGAAATCACAGCGATACAAAGCGTTCAACATGTCCCTTACTGCGCCCTGAAGGCTCCCTGCGTCCCCTGGGTACAAAGCTTGCCAGATGTGCCACATTGGCTCGTACAGGTAGAAAACATCGGGGTGCTGGTTGAAAAGCTCCCCCAGAAAAGACGAACCAGTTCTCCAGGTGGCATGGAGGTAGATGTGTATTCGAGACTGGCTCCGGTTCCCCGAGGGCTCCGTGGATGATACGTCGCTCCCGTTCACTCCGTTATTATCCCACAGCATCGCCACCGTGTTCGCCAAATCCGGGCATCTCGACTGTTGCTGCGGCAGTCCATGTCTGCCGTGTTCAACAGATTTGTCCCGGTAGTCGAGCACGTACGGCACAAGCAGAAGTAGACCCGAATAAGCGAGAATCAGTATCAAATATTTCTTGTGCACCCTCCTCTTCATCTCCTTTCGCCGTGAGGGGCCAAGGCTGTGGCTTCTTCTCCGGAGGCAACGGTGCGCTGTGTTCGAGGCTCTCCAAAGTTATGCTCGAGACAGAGGCTCCGCTCCGTGCGTGTGGCGTGTGAGGGGTAGGGGGGTAGGGGGGTGGGGGCAGACCACGCCTCAGTACAAAATCCTAGCTGTTTCTTCTAAGTCTTGATGAACACTGAGGGCATCAGTGAATAGTTATGGAAAGTGGTCCAAATTTTATTTTTTTTAAATTTAGGCGTAGCTTTGGTATACATTTCGCGACTCGCAATTTTTATTATTATTATTATTTTATTTATTTTTTTAATTTATTTATTTATTTTTCTTCAAGGAGGGACCTTAGAGCAAAGCAAGGTGACTTTGCTTAGGGTGACAGATGAAAACCAGATGTGGGACATCACCTCTGTTTAAGTGGTACAAAGCGAGAAAATAATGGGAAAAATGTAGCTTATATATTTTTTATTACTTCTCAAGTTCCCTTCTGAACAAGACGCCTCAGTTCCTGTATTCTGGTACATTTTTGAAAATATTTTAAGCAGCTTATACTAATGTATAGTATAAGTTGATAAGGCCTAAATTTGCAAAGTACCATACTCAAATCCAGGAACCAAAGAAAAATCAAGCCTCTACCGGACAGCCTGCCATTCATTGTCCATCTTTTCACAATAAGGCCCGTTCTGTAGTTGGTAAATGCAAAGGGCTTTATTTTGACAGGGCCACAAGATAAGATGCATAAACATCGCGCTCTTACTCTCAGGCAAAATTTACGTATTCAGTATCGGTTCAAATAAATATATATTGAGACCATGAATTGTGTTGATTGCATTTGTATTATTGCATCCTTACATTCTTATAATAAACTACTTTAAAGTTTGTAATCTCCTCCACCAAACAATCTCTGTGCAAAGACGCATGCGCACTGCTGTTGTCTTGTACATGTAGCGCGGCAATGCAAAAACATGAAGATGTCGAGATGTATAATGGTTTTTAAATGATTTTTTTTCTTCCAGATTCTGATATCCCCGTTCATTAAATGATGACGGACAATAACGTAGTCAAATGTAGCTAAACGTAAAGTCTTCAGTAGTAGCAGTATCGTCCATCAACAACATCACTATGGCACACTGGAGCACGTTTGAGAAAGAGACAGAAAAGGAAACCAAGAAGCTGATTTCGCATATGACTGGGATAGAAAATGAGGACGACCAGAATTTTCAATTTGCACTTAAATTTGCATGGTCCAATTTCAAGTAAGTTTATTAATTTTGACGCAAGCTGTGTGCTAGCAAGTTAGCTGCTAAAAGTACCAGAGCAATAACATGCTAATAACAATATTTTGACAGGTTCCATCGCTTTCTGGACGTAGATAGCCACAAAGTGCAGCGTAGCATTAATGGGTAAACATATTTGTAAATATTAATATGTTATATCTTCTTTAGATCTGTATTGTATTGAGACATGTCTCTTACAGCACAGTTACTAATATTCCCTGCGCTGTACAAGTCTGTATGCATACATATTGGGTTCTTGCTTCATACGTATACCCCCTTTTTATTTATTTGTAGCATCCATGAAAAGCTCATGGTTCACTCAGATGTGAGTAAAGCGCAAAGCTGGATGAAGCTGACAGAGGAGTTCCTAAATTCTCCATTGCCCAATACCGATGAAACCAAGGTATGTGTTTAATAACACTGCATTGTACATCAATATTGTCCTAGCAAGCGTCATGCATAACATTGTTATTTTTTGTTTTCCAGACAGATGTACATTTTAGTATTTTGTCTCTGCTGCTCTTCATGTCTGGGTCACCTTCAAACACCAATTTTACTGAGAGACCGAGGCTAAAAGAAGCAGGTGAGCAAAAATTTGACTTGTAGTTAGTTGAAATATTAAAAATGCTTACCTGCTCCAAGTTAATAATTATGCTATTGTGAAAATGACACAGAACAAAAGGACAACTTTGATTGGGGTAAATATCTGATGGAGGGTGAAGACATAGATACTGGACCTTATCCGGACACGCCTGTGAGTATAGCATTGACATAATGTAACCATAAGATGATTAATATTTTCCGGGTGTGCTAAATGTAAGTGTTTCCAGGAATGGTCTGAGGAGGAAAGTGAAGAGGATGAGAGCCAACAAGTAATCAGCAGAGAGGATTCCGGAATACAACTGGACAGGACGCCTCAAGAAGATCAAGACAATGCAAATGATAAGCCAGTACCAGTTACATGGACAGGTATAACTTGAGGAATGACATTTAAAGCTCACTTGGTTTAAACTGTGATCATCACCTGTGCTATTACAGTGGGAGAACCTGATGCTCGGGTATGGCTTGAGCAGCACATTGTGACGCCGTATTGGGTGCCAAATGCTTCCCGCTTTCCACACAGCCTGCACCTACACTCCAATGTACTAAATTTTTGGTAAGACAAGGAAGGATTTTATATTTTTTATGTGTGAGAAACCAACCATATATAGATCATATATAATATATATGGTAAAAATTTAATAAAAATGTGTTATATGAATGTTCTGCTTTTTTTGTAGGGATCAGCACTTGTACAACACAGACCCTTTGTATATCCCAGAAGAAAAGGCTTTTGTCACTGAAACTCAAGTAATTCGGGAGACATTATGGTATGACATAATCATGCAGTTGTTTTTCAATGAACTTATTGTTAAATCTGACAAAGGTATTTATAGATTAGTCTTGCATCTTTACCTTGCAAATTGTATAATATTTTCATCTTTGTGTGTGTTTTTATGGCCTCTTTGTGTAAACATAAATGGTAAACTATTGAGCCATATTAGTTGCATCTGTTGTGGTTATTTTATTGCAGGTTGTTATCTGGAGTCAAGAAGCAGTTCATTTTTCAAACCCACGATGGAAAAGTGACTGTTCGCAATAATGTAGTGGTAACTCATCTGACTGGTGTAAGTGCATTTACATTTTTATGCATGGCAATGTTGCCTTACAGGCCCTTATTTTTTTGTATCAATGTATCACTCCAGAACACAAAGTGTGAATGCATTATCAATGGTGATTCATGCACGTTACAGTTTTGTAATATTTTGAGATATAGGCATTGACAAGATTTATGCTTCGATTCAGAGTTTTGTTGATCACAGTATCTCAAGGTTAAGGTGCACTTTAATGTCCCATTAGGAAAATTTGCCATCTGCATTTGACCCATCCTTTAATACCACTGGGGCATCTCCTCAGGAGCAGTGGGCACTTGGTCAAAACTACCGTAGCTATATAAAATATAATATTTATACACACATCTATTTATGATTTATTTTTGTATAATATAAGTGCTTTGATTTTGTAACTACTTTGATTTTCCTTTGTTGCACAGAATTGCTTGCGCTCTATACTGGAACACATTGCTGTCTATGGTCAGGCAGTGTCCAGACTGCAGAAGTTTATAGATGAGGTGACAGGGTACAGCACAGACCCAGGACCCCCAGGAACTACCTCCAAAAAGGGATCTGAGCCTCCATTCAGGACGTATCAGGCCTTTGTGTGGGCTCTCAATAAATACTTCACCATCTTCAAGGAGGAGCTCACTAGCATAGAGAAAGAAATTGTATGTAATGGTGAGTAACAGAAGGTTTTAATTAGTGCTTTTTAGTTAGGTATGCCATTAACAAATCAAACCAAGTTACTTCTCTAGGAATGGCACCCAGTGAAATGGAGAAGTTAGCTTAGTTTCAAAACAACCATTGGTTGGTGTGATTGATTATTACAAGGTGACTTCACTGACATATTACATGTCATATAAATGACATATTTCTATTAATTCATGCATTGTCATTTAGGCGAATAATTGCTCTGAGGCCGCATATGAATTGTCCTTGGGAATAAATAATCTCTAAATCTGTAAACTTTAGTTGCTTTTTTTTTTTGCATCAGAAACTACAAATATAAAGCACAATTTACAGGGTACCATTTTAATATACCACAACCAAAAACTAGAATCTAGGTGAAGAGAAGGAAAGAGACAAATGGAACTGGAACTTTCTTCACAGTCAAATAACATAAATATCTGTATGTTTTGTCCTCTTTATCAGATGAGACAATCACCCTCTCTGGTGTTTTGGAGCGCATCAGCCCTCACTTGGTCCAGATAAAAGTACTGCATAAAGTATTCTGTACAGGTGTGGCAGAGGTGCCCCCTCACACCCCTAATGTGGTCAGGGCGTCCCACTTGCTCAACACTTTGTACAAAGCCATTCTGGAGTATGACAGTGTCGGGGAAGCATCAGAACAAGCTGTAAGTTTACCGTTACTTATGAATAGCTTTTCAGAATCTGGAAATTACTCTGTGTCTTACAGTATACTTTCTGTTTCATTGCCTATTTTTAGGTAGCTCTGCTCTTCTCTCTGTGGACAGAGACTGTTCGACCATATTTGGAGATAGTAGATGAGTGGATTGTTCACGGACACCTGTTTGACCCAGCCAAAGAATTCATAATTCAGAGGTAAAAAAAAGTTTTAAAAAAATAAAATAAAAATCTAATGCGTTGCAGTCTCACAGCTTCAGTTTTACAAATGTTTACATTTACATTTCTTTTTAAAATGTCTAAAATGAAGTATATAACAATATATATTCTATAAACTATAAGCCTATCCTATTTTAAATAAACAATATTGCATGTATCATGTTGTGATATCACCTGAAATTGGTGATAATAAACAGAGTTATATTTTCATAGGAACAAGGATGTACCGGTGAACCACCGGGATTTCTGGTATGCTACCTACACTCTGTACAGCGTCTCTGAGACCGTGGAGAGCGAGGAGAAGCAAAATGACTCAGCCAGTGGCAGCTCTGGAGGTGAACAGGGCCCTGGCAACAGGCACCTCACCATGGTGTCCTTCCTCAAACCAGTACTCAAGCAGATCATTATGGCCGGGAAATCCATGCAGCTGCTAAAGAACCTGGAAGGCAAGGACTGGGAGCAGTCGGAGAGATCATCCAGAGGTCAGCCTTATTCAGTCAAAGTTCAAAACAAATTTAAAGCATATAATGACCCCCATAGACTTCAGAAGTGTTAAAGACTGAAACCTATATATATTTTACAATACAGATGCAGAGAGGAAAAGCTTATACACACTATTTTTGGAGTCAGTGCAGTCCCGCCTCTGCAGCCAGGAGCAAACCCCCACGGACACAGTGACAGAGCAGCAGGCCACCAACAGAAGCCTGGTCAAAATGCAGTCCATTGTAGCTCAACATCTGGAGATAGATGATGTTCATGATCCACTGCTTGCCATCAACTTTGCCAGGTTCAAACTAATCACAGCATTCACTACACCTCCATCTGAGTATTAGAACAAGAAAACTTTGCCCTTTACATTGTGATCAGCAGTATGTTATGTTGTAAAATAACAAGAATTTGATTGACAACAATTGTATTCTATAGTGAACTCTAGTATTCAAACAGCAGTTAAAAAATAGGATATTACTGCTGCATAGCATTAACATATATTTAGCTGCAAATCAAGGCTTGCATGCAATTATATAAATACATGAAATAATAGTGATATTGATTCAAGTTTTTACTCTGATCTCTTAGATGTTCATTTAGTCTTTAGCGAATCACTGTGATCTCTAAAACCCAGAATGTGTTTATTGTTTGACTCAGGCTGTACCTGGAGCAGAGTGACTTTCATGAGCGTTTCTCTGGAGGGGATTTTAATGTAGACCGTTCATCTCAGTCTGTCACTTGTCAGACGTTTGAGCTGACGCTGCGCTCCTGTCTGTATCCACACATCCAGAGGAGGTACATTGAGTGCTGTGGGAACCTCATGAAAACCCTGAAAAAAGACTACAGGTCTGTCTGTCTTTCATCACATTATTTGGTCACAGTGCAGCTCTGTATTATTCAAAGCATTTGCTTGCATTCCTATATGCTGATGTCTATAGGCTGCTGGAGTACCTCCAGGCCATGAGGAACTACTTCCTTCTGGAGGCAGGAGACACAATGTATGATTTCTATACTGCAATATTTGACAAAGTGCAGGAGAAGGAGAGCTGGCAGCAGCCCTCTTTCCTCAATGTGCAGCTACAAGAGGCAGTAGGACAGCGCTACCCTGAGGACAGCAGCAGGTACTGCATCTCATATGAAACCGGACTATACTTGAATAATATAATACTGTATAATACTTTTAAGATTTGAATATTGATTTTTTTAATTTATAATTAGGCTGTCAGTATTTTTGGAGCCTATTGATCCTGCCAGGAAGAAGCACCCTGTGAACAATCTAGAAGTTCTTACATTAAGCTACAAAGTAAGTGCTTTTAATTTCATGTTTGAAATACTTACATGTAATTGAAGAGATATGATTGCATTTGTTTTTGTGTGTGTTTTAATTTAACACTGCTAAAATATTTGAGAACCTGTTTAGAACCTTATTTACAAACATGACCTGGTTTTGGTTGTAGGTGCCATGGCCTGTTGACATCGTGATCAGCTCAGAGTGTCAGAAGATCTATAATCAAGTGTTTCTGCTACTGCTGCAAATCAAATGGGCCAAGTACAGCTTAGACACACTCCGATTTAGCGGTAAGCCTTTCAGTATGTTTCAGATTTACATGTATTTTCTTACATTTTTGTGAAATTGTCTGTATTAAAAACCTTCTACATTTTGAATTGATTTTTCCAGATTTCACTGAAGTTGTTAAAAAAGTGGAGGGAGCTGTATCTGAGGAGGTAAAGCCCAAAGAACCAGTAAATCAGCAGATCCATCGAATGTGTCTGCTCCGAGTCAAACTCATGCACTTTGTCAACAGCCTCCACAACTACATCATGACGAGGGTAACATACTAGTGCACATTATGACCAAACATTCAGTATGGGTACTAATGACAAATGCTAAGGTTATTTTTTTGATATACTAGATTCTACACAGCACTGGGTTGGAGTTTCAACATCAAGTTCAAGAAGCAAAAGATCTGGACCAGCTCATTAAAATCCATTATAAATATTTAGCAACAATTCATGACCGATGTCTCCTCAGAGAGAAGGTAAAGAGACCAGATAAAATTATGTCTTTACCTAAAAAAATCTACTGTGCATAATGATATATAATTTATATTATAATATATAAGGATGTATAATAATATATCATGTATAATATAACTATAAGATTTTTGTATATTAATAGCTAGTTAGCTGAAGTTGCAGTGTTTCTTTCTAGGTCAGCTTTGTCAAAGAAGCTATAATGAAGGTCCTCAATCTTGTCCTCATCTTTTCTGACCGATGGCAAGCTGGGTTTGGAGCCTGGAAGTAAGGCCTCTTGTTTTTTTCTGGAATATCTTATCAGTTATATTATGTTGTTTACTACGTATAGGCTTAAATATGTAATTTATATTATAGGATAGAGTCCATAGACAAGATGGAGTCTGACTTCAAAAATTGTCACATGTTCCTGGTGACAATCCTGAACAAAGCTGTGTGCCGTGGATCTTTCCCTCATTGTGAGTAAACATTGCTCTTTTTACAATTACTTTACAGAGATAAACCATAATGTAATAATAAATAAGTAAACCACTTAAAACAAATAATATTTTTGGGGAACGAGGGGGTAAATATCAACATTTATTGTATGTACCTTTTTGTTGCATTAACAGAATCTTTTGTTGCCCATTAACATTTGAGATGTAGAGGGATGAATAACTAGCATTTGAACTAACTACAGCAGTGTTTCATTCTGCTGTTTCTTTATTGTAACTCAGCGTCACAAAAGTAGTTTCAATATTATCGTTTAATTGTGATATGTTCTGTGACACTATATCACACTTCAAAATTTGTTGTAATGATGTAACAAGATGAGCATAGATGTATAAATGATCATGTAAATTATCTTTTTATTCTTGAAACATGTTTTAAGTAATATTATTTGCAATGTGATCATTTGCCCAGCTCTAGCTGTTGGTCATATTGTGTTTCCCATGACTGTGTTTTAAGTGCCTCTTTTCTTGTTGACTTCTGGCTGATTGCTTCTTCCCTCTTGAACAGTGGAGTCCTTGGCCCTGTCTCTGATGGCTGGATTTGAGCAATGCTAATCACTGAGTGGAGAACAGTGTCCTGTTTCTCCTTGTGCAGCTGTGATTGTCCATGATGTAACATGAAGTCATTGTTTGCATGTGAAAGGCTCTTCTGGCATTAAGTCATGGTCTTGTACAGCTATGTGTCTGAATAGATTGCAGGCTTCTAAGATACAGTTGCTACTGACAAGGTTGCTGGTTCAATTGTCATTCAATGTGGCACACTGCTGTTGTCATTGAGCAAGACAGTTCATCCTACCTTCCATTTACATAGAATTTCAGTTATGGCTATAAGAGAAGCAGACCACATTGGAGACTAAGGTGTAAATGTGTAAAATGTTAAATAGATGTATTT
This sequence comes from Odontamblyopus lacepedii, assembly GCA_034769755.1. Taxonomy (NCBI): domain Eukaryota; kingdom Metazoa; phylum Chordata; class Actinopteri; order Gobiiformes; family Gobiidae; genus Odontamblyopus; species Odontamblyopus lacepedii. The sequence continues at coordinate 15,759,415 of CM068350.1, read as the reverse complement.
ATTTTCCATAAAGTCATCCTAGCATATCATCTGATAATTTGGATTAGGTCTTAGATTGGATGCATTCCTGTAGTGCATGTGGACTACAGTGTCTTATGACTTGATTGTTTATGAATGTAAATATGAAGCACAATAAATGTTGCGCAATGGTTTATGTACATTATGTTTTGTTTTTTTATTTATTACTAACATGTCATTTAATTTGAAAATATTAACATTAAATTAATTAGTTAGTAGTGTGTAGCAATAGTTTGCATACTCTCCTGTTAACACTATTTTACAGTAAAATTGATTCAAAACATGCCATTGTTTTCACCTGTAATTACATCATCTCACAATCCATGGTAAACTTAACTGAATAACCTAATCAGATGTGTTGCTTTGAAGCAGCAAAAGTTATCTTTTGTATTAATTTAAAAAAGTCTTCAGGACCCCACCCTTAAGCCCCCCATGGCCCGGGGTAAAGTAGGGTTCTGGGGCACATTCCTTCCTCACCTTGATCCTACTGCTCCAGAGTCCTAGCGGCGGACCGCGGTACAGCAGCTCGAGCGAGTTTCCTGTCGCGTTTCCCTGTTTGAGGGACAGGAACTCCCTGCTCGGCTCTTCTCCCCCGCCCATGGTAATAACACCAACCGAGGAGAAGAGGAGATTCTTTTGGCCGACGACTAAAAGTACAAAAAAGTCCTAATTGAAGGACTTTTTATTTTACTTGCTGTGTGGTGTGATCAACAGCCCGGCTTCATGGCGTTGTAACTCCGGCTACTATCGCTCAAGTTTTCCCAGCGAAGCAACCGCAACTCCGGGTAAGAGATTGAGAAGTTACTTTCAACTGTACTCCAAGCTAACAATTCACGACAAAGACCAAAACAAAGTTGATGCGGCTGCACACTTCTTAACACAACCACATATAGACTATAGTTATTAAATTAAGTCCTTCTTCGAAGGTAAAAGGAGATAATTAGCTAGAATGGACCCGCGAGTTGCAAAGCCGTTTTCCTGGACGCTTACGCAGGCCCTAGCCGTGACTAATCTGAGGCCGTGGAGCAACAGCCATGCCCCGGCCACAAGTCACACCAAGAGGAGACAATACATATTTCATCCGAGTATTACTTATATCTTACTCAAAACCTTCATATTTTCATTTATATTGCGTTTAGTTGGGGTTTAGCTTGACCAGGTGTTGACCAGGTGTGATTGCAGTGATACTGTGAAATGGATTATGCAGCCCTGAAGTAAACTTGATCTTAATTTTATGTATTGAGCAATATAAGCAATATAATTTAGCAAAAAATCTAAAATGTGCTCTATTTCTTTTTTTTCCCCGTGCTTTGTGTATCCTCAGTCTTTTGTGGTTTTAAGTCATGTTTATAAAAATGACTACACCCCATACCATGTTCCTGTGGCATGGGCAGTAATGACACTTAATGGGAAAAAGAAAAACTCCAGATGTGAGCCTAAAGTCTGGATTCCTAAGAATACAATATTTAATATGATAAATAAGACAGTAGATTGTCTATCTGTGTGTCCCTGTAATCAGGTTCTAGAAAGGTTCGGACAGGAAGCTGGAAATTTGACCTCAAGTATATTAAGAGGAAGACATAAGTGATTACTTTACCTTACCAAAATGGTGTTGCATTGTTTGTTTTGTTATGTAGACAATAACATTAGACACCATGGTATGCTCAGTGCCGTAGTTTTGATGTGGTTTCTTCCTGCTTTGAAGAATGCTGGGTAAATTACATACTTGATTTAGAAAGAGGGTAAGCCACTGAAACTAAGCTGTGGGTTTGGTTAGATACAGCAAAATTGACAGTAGAATTAATTCTACTGTCTGGAATTGACAGATATTTAAATCAGATCCTTATAAAAATGTGAGAAAAATTTCACCACAAAGATTAAATACGGGCCTACATTTGTCATGTTGTAAGTGTTTTATTGCTAGTGTAATTTCACACCTTACCAACTGCCTCACTAACACTTCACAGAATGCAAAAATGGTTGGTGCATGTGCACTGGGAAACTTTTGTGTATGTAGGTGTTAAATGTGATGACATTTTGAGACACAAGACTATGACATGGCATAAAACGTGTTTTATGCCATGTAAAAGTAAAAGTTTTGATGTGTGCTGCTACTAATTCTCTGGAGCTTTATAATCAACTTTAAATTATTTGAGCAACAAACATATGAAGCTGTGTTTGCTTTATTCACACATGTTTTGAGTAATCGTTTATTAGTAGTCTGTTTACATCTTCAAAGCTCAAAATGCTCTGTTCCACCTTGTGATGTCCTGTAGTGCTAATTTTCAAGTTAACAGCTGTGTTTTACCTTTAGTTCAGTAGAGATGGGCAATTCCAGGGCTGAAATCATCAGATGATTCTAGTGATAGTGTATGGAGTTTAAAAACACAGTGAAGCACTTTCTGTATTACTACATGACATCACAAGGTGGAACAGAGTGTTTTCTGTTTGAGAGAAGAACTCAGCCGAAATATGCAGGTTATATGTGTTAAATATGTGAAAATGAAACAAAACACAACTCCAGGTATGTTTTTGATGAGGAAACAACATTATAGCATAGATCAGCAAATAATGTAGTATAGGTCCTTTACAAACTTACTAAAAGAATAAATGATGTATAAAATGGCTCGACCATTGTGAGATATACAGGATTTATGGCCATTGCATAGAGAATTATTTTAATATCTTTGAATTCATGTCTGAGCTCTGTTTTTTTTTTTGTTTTTTTTTACATTTGTGAGACTTGTGCATTGGAAGAGGTGGTCATATGAAATTATTCTTGTCGTGCCCAGTTATTCACATCTGCCAACTTTGTGATTTTGCCTTCTGTGGTCTGAAATGCAGGTCATTCTTAACTCTTTGTGTAATGTTAAATCTATACTTTTCCATAGTCATACAGTTCTCCATTTCTTGGTCTATATGATATTTGTTCAGCTTTAAAACTAGATGTTATGGTGTTATTACGTGATGGCATTTGTCTTGGCACACCCTGGCTACCTTTGCCTTCTTATAACCTTAACAAACATGCTGTGTCAATGTAGTGCCGGGCAGCTGACGTTCTGAATTAAGATTAAAGTGCTTCTCCAATTAGTCTCCTGTACGACTCTTTGGGTCAGACGACTGCAGACAAAGCAATGCCTTAAGAGGGAACTGAGCACTGAGCTTTAGCCATAGGGTTCCTGTTTTCATCTCTTATAAAAGAAACTCAACAAAAGCTCTACTGAATGAGCCTCATAATTTCCACTTTCTTCACAATACACTTGTCAGACTTTCATGGCTAAAGTATCCATTCAAAACCATTCTCTTTCTTGTGCGTTAAATTCAAGGTTGTAGGAGGAATAATACCTTAGTACTACAGTTGTATCACATCAAACTTCCCTCTTTTGGTACCTGTTTTTATTTGCTCATGGACTTGTTACTTGCAGTTTGAATGACATGTAAAATGAAAACTGATGAAAAGTTATCTGAAACTTTTAAGTGTCTTGCCTTGGGTGACTTCCTTCTTTTTTTCAACAGACAAATTTCACAACAGACCACTTAATTTGATCAGAAATGTTATTGTGATTGAAGTTGGTGATAGCTGCATAGACCTAAAATTCAAATGTTTAATGTTTCAAATGTAACTAAAATGTTAAAACTGGTGCGGTTAACAATTGCAGCATCCATCCATCCATCCATCTTCTCCCGCTTAATCCGGCTGGGTCGTGGGGGCAGCGTGCTGCCCAATACTCATAGCACCTGACCCCCCCTATGAACCCCTCTGCAGGTGGTGAGCCCACAGGAGGGTGGACACAATTGCAGCAATAGTAAATATTACGTAGGATTGTGAAACTCAAGAATAAATGCTAAAAGTAGTTTCAAAACAGTACTATTTTCAGCTAGTATCAATGCTAAGAAATCACATAAATAAGACAACTTTAGACCTTCCTTGATCTGTATAAAAGCTAGTACACCACATGATGACATTAAAGAAAACACTATTGTTTTGCGCCTGTCAACAGAAATTTGGCAGTTCCTCTAATATAAATTAATATAGGGTCCAATTCTGGGACCCTTAGAATGGGGAATACAGACCCCTATGTATCTCACTCTCTACTTTCACTATGTCTGTATAAAGTGGTTTTATATATCACTGTGGTTTGGAAATATGTATAGAGTGTCAAGCCTTTTCTACCATCAAATTAAAATAAATATTACATGAAAACAGCCCCTTCAAACCATAGCTGATTAAATTGAAGTGCTGTGTGACAACATTTAGACCCACAAGTTGAGAATCATTAAAGCTTCACTTCCCCTTCTCTCTTTTCCTGTAAAGAGTATTTAAATCAAGATATCATCTTCGGTTGCTGTAAAATGGATTCACTACAATTAAATATAGACACAGATCTACTTTTTAAATTGTAACGCAGAATCAACAGTTGTCATTGAAGCCATTTCTATTGCCCATTTTATGTTGTACCCTGAAAGAAGTGATCTCTTAAAAATGTTTAATCAAAATATAAATTAGATTGTTTTATTTTTATTATCTTGCTGTGAGCTGCTTTTACTCCAGTGTTCTTGAGTTGCCCACTTTGAGAGGGTCATTATTAAATGTACTCCATTCTAATTGCAATGGGATATCTGATCATTCAAAAGTCAAAAGTAGCAGCAAAGCAAAATCATCTTAAAATCTATGTAAACAGTACAGTACAGTACAGTAATTATTATATTCTTACTTTTCCAGTGAGCGTTATCTTTGCTAGCATTGTATGCTTGGTTGTATGCTTGGTCGGTATGCTGGTACCAGTCAGTACATGCTCAAAATATGTCCAAGTGAGTGCTGTCCATATTCACATTTCTTGACATTTACTAACATCACAAATTCAGATAGTTTATTAAGTAATTAAGTTTGTGTGTGAAAGCAGGCAACTAAAATTGATAAAATGGCCAAAATGTATAAAATTTAAGACCATTTATGAAAGTGGTGAAATTGATGAAAGTGATGAAATGGTCAAATTGATCTGTGACCCTTGGACAATCAGTCAGTATGGAAAGGTTATTACACTCTTATGCTTTTTCCCACCCAGTGTGAAGTGTGAACTCTCAGATGACTTAAGGCCATAAAAAGTGTGCAAGAGTTCTGTGGAAGACAAAATCAGTTAGTAGATTTAAGTTTTGTTTGACTTGTTACTAGTAAATGTGGTCTCTTTTTGATAATGCAGTTTAATTGAATGCACATTGTCTCTCCTCAGCCTCAATATGACGACTGCAGTGACTCTGGAGGATGCTCTGTCTAACGTGGACCTGCTGGAGGAGCTGCCCCTCCCTGACCAGCAGCCCTGCATTGAGCCCCTGCCCGCATCCCTCATGTACCAGGTCTGCTACTGCTAGCATCTCTCAAAAACATGCTTCATTCTGGATCGCCAAGATATCTAATAAATAACCAATATATCATATTTTATATACATTTTATCCAATTTAGTTATTTTCTCATGTTTTGCAAAATTGGCTATGGGTCGCACCAAGCTCTTTATATGTATTAGTTAATATGTATAACTTCAATTGTGTTTCTTGGCAACCAGTTGCTTCAGCTGAAATAATAAAGTTTATATTTGTATACTTTGTCTTACTCCAGGATGATTCTCTGTTCACAGCCAAATTTCAACACTAACTTTGAAGACAGAAATGCCTTTGTCACTGGGATTGCCCGGTACATTGAGCAGGCCACAGTCCACTCCAGCATGGTACAGTCTCCCATTCACACTTAATTTTATTATTATTTTTTGACCATTTTATTTTACAAGGAAAATTTACATTCATGAATATTTTTATAAATGTCCTAGAATTAGCCCAGTGGCTATTTTTCATTTCGCGGTGATGTCCTGTCATTCAGTCCCAGTGTGTGACTACAGGCGTAAAGTGAATGAATAATGTATTGTGAAGTGGGTGTCAACAAACAACCAAAACAAATGGATGCAAGAAGGTTGAAATGTACAGTGAACATTTCAACAGACAAAATATTATAAAACACTAAAATAAAATTGGAAAATGTATTGCTAAATTTAAATAAAATGTTTAAGTGAATAGATGTAAAAAGAATGTACAGCCCCTTGAAGAGGGCTGAACTGGCGATGCTGTGTATTTGTTATTGTGAAGCTGTCAGACACTGAGAGGGCCTCCCACTGGACAAATGATTAATGGATAAATGAGTTCTATGGACTGAATCTTACATGCAAACTGGGCCCTTTGTGTTTAATCACTGAAACAGAATTACACAGGAACTGTATCAAAAAGCACTTTGTATTGAGACCTGGCTGATTGAAAGTCTTCTTGCCACCCACTGTTGAATGGAACAAATGGTGCCTTCTTTTTGTTGTATCTTGACATGTTTCAGTCATAAAATTCCTTTCTTGAATTAGAACGAGATGTTGGAGGAGGGTCAGGAGTATGCCGTCATGCTGTACACCTGGAGGAGCTGCTCACGTGCAATACCACAGGTAATATTTCCTATATTAACATGTGGTATGATATTGTGGGTTTAAGCTTTCCATGTTAAAATTGTGTGCTTTCACTAGAATAGCTGGCCTTGCCTTACTATTTGTGACTCTACCGGTGCATATTTCTGTGCTGTGGTCATGCTTCACTCTGTCCATAATTTCATGGAGAATAAGCAGTAGATAAATGGTTGAACACAAGATTTTCACAATTTTAAAATCTTATGATATTTTATCCCTCCATAGGTAAAATGCAATGAGCAGCCAAACCGAGTGGAGATATATGAGAAGACGGTGGAGGTTCTTGAACCTGAAGTCACCAAGCTCATGAACTTCATGTACTTCCAGGTAATGCACAAAAAAAAAAAGAGTAAAGAAATGCCCACATTATTTATTTTCCTTTTGGACCTTTTTAATACCTATTCTTTATTCTTCATCTTAGCGAACCGCGATTGACCGTTTTTGTGGAGAGGTGCGGCGCCTGTGTCATGCAGAGCGCCGAAAGGACTTTGTGTCAGAGGCATACCTCCTCACTCTGGGAAAGTTCATCAACATGTTTGCAGTTTTGGACGAACTCAAAAACATGAAATGCAGTGTCAAGAACGACCACTCTGCCTACAAAAGGTACTACAATTGGCACTAGAGGACGCCAATGGCTGTTTTATATATTTCTCATAGTCAGCCTAGAGTAGGACTGAACAATTTAGAGGTGGAAATGACACACATTTGCTTTTGGTTTGTTGTGCACTTATTTTATCAGAACATTTTTTTTCACCATTACTTATTCTGAGTGTAGTATTATATGCTCCTTGTCCTTCTAGTTTATGTGACACCAGGTATAACAAAGAAGTGTACAGTGGAAATCAGTAGACTATTGAAATGGAGCTATTCTTCTGTGTTCAGATCCTAGACGGCAAACAGTCTCTTATGTGAATGCTTGTTCTTTCTTATTGGCTCTTTACTTCAAGCTGTTTCTTTGTGTCCAGGTCTAAATGTTCTAAAGTAACTTGAAGAGTGCACATTTTTTTTAAATAAACTTTAATGGTTGTGTGCTTTAATTGATTAATTATTGAAATTTATTCTGTATAGAGCAGCACAGTTTCTCAGAAAAATGTCAGAGCCTTCTTCAATCCAAGAGTCCCAAAACCTGTCCATGTTTTTGGCAAATCACAACAAAATTACCCAGGTTTGTGCAGCACTTTATTCATATTTATAGTTTTGGGTGAACTTTTGTGGGTAAGGATTAAAGTGTGATGCAGTAGTGGGAGCTTACATCTGCTTTCTAAAATAAATCTGGCAAACAGGAAGTCATCTGTTAAAACACATGGTAACTGTTGACATGGAGACATACAAATGATGGCCATTAGATACAAATGTTGCAAGCACTAACTTTGGTTAAAATAGCATTTTATTGCTATTACTGTTTTCCCTTTGTGCTTATTCTTTAACAGAGAATAAGCACAAAGAATAATGCTAAATGTCCATGTTTTGTTTTGGAGAATGTATAATATATATAAGAAAATTAAACACTGTAGTGCATTTTAAAAATCAAGATTTCATTTCTTTCCCCTCTGCATCTCTCAGTCCTTACAGCAGCAGCTGGAAGTCATTAATGGATACGAAGAGCTGCTGGCAGACATCGTGAATCTGTGTGTCGATTACTATGAGAACAAGATGTACCTGACTCCAGGAGAGAAGCACATGTTACTGAAAGTGAGTGCAACCTGATCCAAAAAGAACACCCCTTTTTCTTTCTTTGTCTATGTTCAGTCCATTAAAACACCTGCTTGACTGGGAACACACATTCTTAAAATTTTATTATGTTAAACATAACACAAAAAATAAAAATTAAATAAAAGCCTTACTGTTACAGAACCATTGCACATTATACTTACCAAACATGTCTACCAAACTAGAGTTACAAAAAGATTCTGATTTTTTTTAGCTTTGTAAAAGCGACATAAATCAGTTCAAAGACTATCATCACAATCACAAGTTAACCAGCTCCTGAAGTTCCTATGCTAAAGGAGCTATGAAAGGAAGCATGCAGGCTTCTTTTCCTAACTCCTTAACGCACTATATGGACAATCCTTATCATGGCAGATGGTGACACACATCTGGTTTGGGCTTAAGGAGCTAGGAGCTTCAAGGGCAATTTGAGGAATTCAGAACGAAGCCTCATCTTTGTTCAGTCTCACCTGTGCTCTCCGATCTTCTGTCAGGACAGATCAGACTGCAGTATCGTGGATAGCATCTAGTGGTGATGTGTGAGAATACAACACGGCTGAATCAGCCACTCTAATTACTGATGGCATCTTAATTTGAGCCTCTTTTTGACATCCAGATTTTGTGATAAATACTTGTCAGAATAATCTGAGCCTTGTACTTAATGTAATGTTATAATGTACAACATCTCTGTTTATTTCTGATGAATGCCAACATTGTTCCATGAACACTCCTGTCCCCTTTAGTATGGGGACTTCTACAATATAACATTATACTTCTTTTCCAGGTAATGGGCTTTGGTTTGTACCTTATGGATGGCAACAGCAGCAACATCTACAAACTGGATGCAAAAAAGAGAATAAATCTGACTAAGATTGACAAGTTTTTTAAGGTGGGTTGGAAGTGAATAATCTCCAAATAAATAAATTGGTATTTATCTGAATAATGTTATTTGAGTGTATGAATATCCCCCCTTAATTGTGCAATCCATACTATATACAGTCACTCATCAGTAGAGTTTGTGAGTGAAGATTAAATCCGTACAGATTAAAATGAAAATATTGTGAATGTTAAATTATACCTAATAAATTTAACATGTAGCCTTATCCTCCTGTTACAGTACATAGGATATTTGGACAACAGCAACAGCATCATATGATGGTGTTTACCCATTCACTACAATAGAACAGACTCAACAATAAAAACTGACAAATACATGTAAATGCACTTCCAAGGAAAATCACAAGAAAATCCAAGATATTGTGCCTATAATGCATCCAAATAAAAATTTGAATGCAGAAGACTGATGTCTAGGCCAGGGGTTGGCAACCTTAAACACTCAAAGAGCCATTTGGAGCGTCTCCCACAGAAAAAAAACACCCGCGGAGCCACAAAACCCTAAAATGAGGATAACACTATATGATTTTTTTTTTTTACCCGTCTGCTCTGTATAAAAGACTATAGTGTGTTGCATTTATGAAATCAATGAAAATACAACACAAATAATCCATTGAGTTGTGTCCTTTAGTCTAACCGAAGCTGACCCATCAGCACTGAGCTCTGTTTTCAGCGCAGTTTATGCAAATTAGCCATGCGGTTTTATGTTTAGTTTCTCTAAAACGAAAACAAATGTGTGCAAAGCTGCATTAAACACATTATTACTAAATGTCTATTTGAGTCCTGCTTGTAGCTAATAAAAATCCAACATTAAATTATGCACCTGCAGCGAACCAACCTGTGTCCGTCATCATTTTATCCCGTGTACTGGAGCGTGAATGAATCTGCCCACAGAGCATTAAATGTTCTGTTTTCTTCAGAAAATTTTTTTGTAGCAACCACCTCCTGAAAATTCTATTCTTGTTTGGTTTTAGCCCTGGTTTAGTTCTGGTTTAGTCCTGGTTTTAGACCTGGTTTAGACCTGGCTTAGTCCTGGTTTTAGTCCTGGTGTTAGTTCTGGTTTAGAGGCGCACAAGAGGAAGTGCGGTCCACGCAGCGTACGCAACAAGACGCGGTCCACACGCAGTGTCCGCGCCCTACGGGAGGAGATGCGGTGTGTGCGGTGTATGGGAGGAGATGCGGTGAGCTCTAAAGACGTTTTATTTGAATGTTACAAGATTACCACTATCTACAAATTTAGAATTACATTTAAAAACTAACTAACTAAAATAAAAATACAGTGTAATTAAATACTCATTATTTATTTTCCAAAGTCACAGGAGCCACAACAGAAGGATGAAAGAGGTTGCCGACCCCTGGTCTAGAGCAATGAGGGTACTTAAGACAATGAAATTCAAACCTACATGCTAATAAATTATGCAGTTTCTTTTGCCATGCTCCCAATAGGCATTGTGTGGCAATTTGGAAGCAAGACATGTATGAATTGATTAAACTGATGGACAAGTCAAAGCAACAACAGGGTGATTAGGTAATAGTGTTGCACCATTACTATTACCTAATCACCCTGTAAATAAAGTGTCACTTGCTACTCTTGTTACATACACTCTATATTCCAACTTAATGAGAAATATTTTTTCCTCTTCAATTTTATGCAGTAGGCTTCATGAAATTGCCATAGATGCCTGGAAGCCATTCACAAATTAATTTCTGTTCTGCTCATCCTCACAGCAACTCCAAGTGGTCCCCCTGTTTGGAGACATGCAGATCGAGTTGTCCCGCTACATCAAGACAAGTGCTCACTTTGAAGAGAACAAATCAAGGTCTGAAGAAAATTGTCATTGTATTTCTCATTGCACATTACAGACTCTCAGAACTATTGTTAGCCAAAGAGTTGTGGTGGTTTTTGGTGATTATTGAACTTTAAACTTTGTAATTGATAGGAACAGAAAATTTAACTAAGAATAAAAATCCATAAATTGCTTAGCCCAGCACGATAACATTCAAGGTCCCATTTGGTGATTGTTGATCCCTTAATGCTGTTATTATTGTCCAACACATTTCTTATGTTTGTTTAGTTAACTGTCTTCTCTGCAGGTGGACTTGCACAACAAACTCCAGCAGCCCTCAATACAACATATGTGAGCAGATGATTCAGATACGCGACGACCACATGCGCTTTATCTCTGAGCTTGCTCGCTATAGCAACAGTGAGGTAAATCTAGACTCCACAGGAACACCACTTATTACTGAGCTGTCTTATTTCTGTCCTTGAGAACATTGTAAGTGCAGTCCGTTGTTTTCATCATTATACCTCCAGATTCTTAAATTAATGTCAGCAATAAGATCTTATTTTCAAATTATAAGGATAATATTTATTTTAAATATTTCATAAAGTCAGTCATTTTGTTTATTTATTTGTTAATCTTTTGAACTGGGCTTGTGCAGTGCTGTCCTGATGCAGTCTCTCATATGTGAGGGATATTTGAATTCCCGGCAGTGATGTAACAGGATTTGCAGCAGATGTCTTGCCCCAGTGGATTTTCTAGGGTCACATTTCTGTGCATTTCAGAGGGTAATTTCAAACCTGAACTGTCGGAGGGCTTAAGTATTTCACAGAGATAACAAGTGCAAAAAATCTATTAAAAAGATACTACATCCAGTGTGCTCCTCAACAGTCATTCATGGCACTGAATATCTTATAGCAGATTTCATTTATGCAGGATTGGAGCTCTTTTCTGCAGTGTTCCATGAGTATTGGGTGTTTACAGCACTAGGGAAAAAATGTGGACTTTGTGTTCCTTCAGAAACAAACCATAATTCTTGTTGTATTATTTTATAATTCTAAGTAAATTGTTTCTCTCATGTACAGCGTGTTTTTTTAATTGGTAATTTTAAAAGTGGTTAATTTCTTTTCAAATCTTTTATCCTGTAGGTCGTGACAGGGTCAGGTCGACAAGAATCCCAGAAGACAGACTCTGAGTACAGGAAGCTGTTTGATTTGGCTCTGCAGGGCATGCAGCTGCTCTCCCAGTGGAGTGCACATGTCATGGAAGTGGTAAGGAACAAGACATTTTGTTGCTTAAGTGAAAATATAAATCAATCATAAAATTTAATTTTATAGCATTCATTTGTGGCTGTTGTCAAAATCTGTTAAACTTTTCATTTATTTACCCCTACAATACATTTTTTAATACCATTGCTACGAGGAATTAAAAATGCCTTTGTCTTCCCAAAATAAATGACAATCACAAACAGTGACCAAAAACAGTGACCAAAGATTTTCTTTTAATACCAACAATGGAAGAATAAAAAAATACTTTTGCTTGGTGTACACAGTGGTTTAGACTCTAAACCACTGTGTACACCATCTAAACTTTAGAGGTTGATCATAACAAAAGGACCATCTAATTTAGGAGACATGCTTCACTTGACTGCCACAGTAAAATTTGTGATTATAAAAATAATGTTTTTTTCACGAAATCATGTGTAAATATGCCAATATTTAAAGGCCCAGATTTTCCTGGGTATATTCATCTGGGCATGTGTTGATGGTTCACTAAATGGCTGCAGTACAATTAAAAACGTGTGTGTTGCAGTATTCCTGGAAGCTGGTTCACCCCACTGACAAATACTCCAACAAAGAGTGTCCGGACAATGCAGAGGAATATGAGAGAGCCACGAGATATAACTACAGCAGTGAGGAGAAGTTTGCACTTGTGGAAGTAAGTTTGGCCTTTTCTGTTTTTTATATTCACTAGATTCACAAGGTTGACACATTTTAAATGGAAAGTAAACCAGGCTTACAATGAGGTTATGTAAAAAAAAAAAAAAAACTATGAAGATTAATCATGACTGTCAAAGGACTATGTAATCTTATGATACTGTTAATTGCACTTGCTGATAGTGATTTAATCCACAATACATGGTGCTGCCTATAGATTGTTAATATTGACATCAATTAATATGTCAGTATTTATTCAGTATTTTTCTATTATGCCATTAAAGAGAATCAGGGTTATTTGAAATCCTCAGAAAAATCCATATTATCTGGTAGGTTATATTACCCACATCTTTCCCTAACCTGGACTATAATCTGTGCTAAAATGGTGTCTGTTTCCAGGTGATTGCAATGATAAAAGGGCTGCAGGTACTGATGGGACGAATGGAGAGTGTATTTAATCACGCCATTCGTCACACCATTTACTCAGCGCTACAGGACTTCGCCCAAGTCACTCTGAGAGACCCACTGCGCCAGGCCATTAAGAAAAAGAAGAACGTCATACAGAGGTATCAGTGGTTCAATACAGAGTGCTCATATGAAATTATCCGGAATGTCAGATTAAGATACAAAGAGAATTTAGAGTAAGATAAGGTTCAAAATTTCGTATTTTCAGCTTCTTGGCGTCTTACCTATACTTGAGAACATTAACAAAAATATATGGCTAGATAATACTATGTTAGGTTACATGAGAAATATCGCAGACACTTTTTCAGTCAGTATAAACATCTCGTACATAATTCAGTGATGTCTGAAAAGCTTCCACATAGTCTTTTTCATGGTCATCGTCTTTAATGAAAAATCACTGAACTATTTCATGAGTTCTGTTTGAAGCCAACTTTCAATCACAGAAAGGAACAAAGAAGATGGAAAATCTGTGTGGCTAAGCAAGATATTGGCTGTATAGAGATTAAAACCCAATTCAATCAAACTCAGTCAAAACCTCCATTTTGATATAAAAAATGTTCACTTAAATCTTGTCAGACAATTATTTTATGCAATACAGGCCATTTGAATGTAATTTGGGTCACTTTCATTTTGGAGAAATTCCCTTGCTACAGATTAAGTTATTATGTTATGTGTAGTTATTAGTCATTTGACATCATTGGGTGCTAATCCTAATCTTCAAATATTGACCATAATATGTGCTATTTAAAATCTGTCTCTTTTCGTAGTGTCCTCCAGGCCATCAGGAAGACTGTGTGTGACTGGGAGACTGGCCGTGAGCCCCATAACGACCCTGCCCTCAGAGGAGAGAAAGACCCAAAAGGGGGCTTTGATATCAAGGTCCCTCGGAGAGCTGTGGGCCCCTCCAGCACACAGGTGTCTACTCTTTGTACCCTATCGCTGTTATTGTAGCTGTATTAGGAATGATCAGTTTAACTTGAATTCATAAATGTATAAGACACAAGAGAAATTAGCTAGAGCTGTTCAGTTGCCAAGGTTGTCTCTTAGTAGAAATAAAGAAATACCATGCATATGAGAGGCACGGTGGCTGAGTGGCTAATGCTCATGCCTCACAGCAAGAAGGCCTTTGTGTGGAGTTTGCATGTTCTCCCCGTGTCTGGATGGGTTTCCTCTGGGCACCGGTTTTCCCCATCAACTCAAAACATGCCAGCACCCCTATGAACTAACATCAAGGACCATGACGGTAATCTATCATATGCCCCTGAGATTACGTCTCCATTTTGTCATGTCAAAGTTGTGCCCATAGACTGTATAAAAGAAGTGGACTAAGTGAGCGTGACGTCACCCATAGCGTTTAGCGCCGCTCAAATGAGGCTTGCGATGCTAACGGCTACAGGGGCAAATCTAGAGCCAGGCTCTATGTTATGAATAGGGTTTTTTTTGGCGGACAAAATAGCGAAAAAAAATTCAGGACCATGTAGAGCGGGTTCATACAAACATTTTAAGATCAAAATGACGAGGCTCACTGCAACAGGTACAGAGAGATGAGCGATAAGATCTCAATGCAAGTCAATGGGAAAAAGGGAGAGAAGGAGCCGGAAGAGCCTCCTGGAGCACTTCCTATTTGGCACGTGGCGGCTTCTAGCCGTCTTTGAATGTGGGGATAATAATAAAGGGACACAAAGGCTAATACATGGTCACAAGGCTGATCTGTATTCATGCTCATTCACCTTTTATAGCTTCGCTCTTCATCTAGATCTGCAGTTAGAGATGACCTTACTGGGTCACCTCAGCTGATGAACAAAATGTGAGGAGGTTTGCATTTTGGTTTAGCCATGGTTTTACATCACATATACTCCCTGAAGATTGTGACTAGCCACAGCATTAGACACAAACTAAGTGTTAATACGTCATATATTCATGCATTTATTATTGCCTTGAGTAAAATTATGATCAGAAGAAGGATAAAACATACATTGGTCTCTGTTTATCCAGGCTTGGGACCAGCCAAAAAGTCTTCATTGATACTAGAAGCAAACTACTAGCAACTGATGACTTCTGTAATAGTAGTACTACAGGCTACAGCAACTACTACTTTTAAATAAAGTGTAATAAGTGTGGTCCAATTGGAAATTATATAAGTAGTAGTTTAGTAACAGGTATTTCAAACCTAAAATCCATTAAAGTTACTCAGAGATAAAAAGATAAGATGGTGGGGCTTCACAATGTCACCAGCCTGATCAGTATTACTCTCATTCTCTTTTTATATCTCTCATCTACATCAGGGTCATAGCCATGTGACCTTGTGGTGCTAGTTTTAAATCAATATGTGGAAGCTCTGAATAGTAAAGCACTTGCAATTCATATCTCTTCCTTCACATTATGTTCTCTTTATATGACCATAGACCTCTATGGATCAGGTTAGTGCAGAATCCATTCTAATTACAGGGGCTAGAATACTAATACTGATTGTTTTTGACAAGTCTGTCAGTGCAAAAATACAATGGAATTAGCTTTTGAATTTTTGCTCATATGTTTTTGACAGTAGTTAGTCCGTCACTACAAATGTTCTCTTTTCCCTTAAGGCTACTCTCATAATCAATATTCTCTATTATTCACTATATTCCACTAGTAGTATACAGTAGTTTTTACCCCCTTATGTATCCAGTAACATGATTTTAGTTAAGTCCTGGTATGCAGTCTTCAGACTAAAATTTATTTAGTCCTTGCTTTTAGACCTGCTTTGTTCTGTTCACAAGTCTAACATTGATTTGGCCCAAGCTTTTTCAATGAAGGTTGGTCTGAAACTCTGCTGAACTTGTTTTAATTGTACCTTACCGCACTATTTCAACAAACAGTAAGTCCACCAATATATACTTTTGCCTCAGGTAATAATATGTTGTGTCTGCAGCTCTACATGGTGCGTACGATGCTGGAGTCTTTGATTGCTGACAAAAGTGGCTCTAAGAAAACTCTCCGCAGCAGTTTAGAAGGACCCACCATTTTGGACATTGAGAGGTTTCACCGCGAGTCCTTCTTTTACACCCACCTTCTCAACTTTAGCGGTAAAAAATTCTAATTAACTCTTTAAATCCTCAAATAGATATAGTATTTTATTGCATAAATATGGCACTGCTGTATTTTTTGTAGAGACCCTCCAGCAGTGTTGTGACCTGTCCCAGCTGTGGTTCAGGGAGTTTTTCCTGGAGCTGACGATGGGACGCAGGATCCAGTTCCCCATCGAGATGTCAATGCCCTGGATCCTCACAGACCACATCCTGGAGACCAAAGAGGCCTCTATGATGGAGTTAGTGGAACAAATCCTTACTATTTTACTATTTAGCATGTCTATAAATGCCACATCCAGAGAATCACAGAAAGCATCACTATCTTAGTCCATACTTCAGGATTATACCGACCAACAGGTTTTATGTAAGCCCTTAAGCACTTCTTCAAGGCCAGGCTGAGACGGTCACTCTATTCACAAATACATAATGCGCTAAATAATTATATATATTTGTATTTATAAAAACTTTTAGCATTGTCACTAATTTTAAATGAATGTAATTGAATTTCAGATATGTGCTGTACCCTCTGGACTTGTACAACGACAGTGCACACTACGCTCTGACCAAATTCAAGAAGCAGTTCCTGTACGATGAAATAGAGGCAGAGGTAAAACAAATACAAAATTCCTTATTGGGTTGTTTCCATGCTTAGCCTTTCTTAAACCTCTCTTTGAGGCATATTTATAGTCTGCACAGTATGTTCTAAAACATCTGAAAGATTTCTTGAAGAATGCATATGGTTTTCTTCTCTTGTCTCTTTAGGTAAACCTGTGCTTTGATCAATTCGTCTACAAACTCGCTGACCAGATATTTGCTTATTACAAAATTCTAGCTGGAAGGCAAGTCATCATCATCTTTCATCTGAATAAATTAAAATACTCTGGTGTCTTTTAACCTTGATTTATTCAAAATATTCAATTAACCAGGGTCTTAATTATACAGTCTTGTTTAATATAATTTAATTTTAACTGTTTATTCAGCCGATATTGTTAAACCCCAAAGTGAAGTATACAGACAAAAAATGCTCTCACAATTTATTCAAAGTCCAAAGTTTTGGCACTTTAAAAATTACAGTTGTATTAACTTTTTATTCCTTGATTTCACAGTCTACTGCTCGACAAGCGCTTAAGAGCAGACTGCAAATCCCAAGGAGCCAATATCCCCTGGCCTGCTTCCAACCGATATGAAACTCTGCTCAAACAAAAGCATGTCCAGGTATTCATAATTTTATAATTCATTCACTTTTTCTTTCCTGTTTTTTGTTTTTGTTTTGTTTGTTTTATATCTTCCCATTTTTTTCTTTATAGCTTCTTGGTCGTTCCATTGATCTAAACCGACTCATCACTCAGAGGGTTTCAGCTGCTCTGTACAGGTCTATGGAGCTAGCCATTAATCGCTTTGAGAGTGAAGACCTCACCTCCATCATGGTATACAAAAGTTATGATCAAGTTTAGACTAATATGATTACATTTGCAATATATTTAACAATTCAGTTCAGAGGCACATTTTTTCAGAAGCATTAAGCTGTGAAAGAACACTAAATATGAACTGCTACTTAAACTAATACAAGAATCCTATGCAATAACAAGATGAAACAGTTTTGATAAATGACTATATTTCAGACAATTGGAATTGGCTTAATCACTCCCTACACTATGCACTATTTTAACATGTATTTGCTGGTTAACAGGAGCTGGATGGTCTACTAGAGATTAACCGGATGACACACAAACTGCTATGCAGGTTTTTGACCTTGGACAGTTTTGACGCCATGTTCAGAGAGGCCAACCATAATGTCTCCGCTCCATACGGCCGGATCACTTTGCACGTCTTCTGGGAGCTCAACTACGATTTCCTGCCAAACTACTGCTACAACGGGTCCACCAACAGGTATGCTAATGATTTCCTTCTGTTTAGACTTAGACTAACTTAATAGGGATGGTTAATTTATTGTCCTAAGCACTTCAGTGGTTCAATTCTGCTACTTGTACCAATAATTTTTATTATACCAAGTCAGGCTAAATGCATGGCTAAGAAAAAGTACTTAATGACCAGCAATGATAAAGGAATGAATAAAGCAAGCCTTTATTAGTATTTTATTTATTTAATTTTAATAATTTTAAGATTATGCCACTGTATATGATACATTTCTTTACATGAGGCACTGTGGAAAGAAAACGGTTGCACACAGGTTGCCTTATCCATTAGCCCACTGCATTTATCAAACCACAAATCAGAATTAATAGTAATTTGCCCTGCCTTCATTTAAATTAAACAGCAGTTGAGTTTGTGGACAGAACCAAATGGAGAAGTTTATCCGTGGATTAAATAGAGATGATTGTTTTCAAAATAACACAATACAGATTAACAGCTCATATCACCATCTGCCAGACAGACTACACAGTGTGCATGTGATGCTGCTGGCATTTAGCATTACTGTACTAAATATTGAAAAAAAAATATAAAAATAGAAAAGTATGTGACATTGTCAGTCAAATAAAATTTTGTTTTGGCTTTCTCCTTGATTTTAGATTTGTGCGCACAATCCTGCCTTTCTCTCAGGAGTTTCAAAGGGACAAACCACCCACTGCGCAGCCACAGTACTTGTACGGCTCAAAGGTCAGTAAATGTTATCATGCTAATGCTTTTGACAAATCAGGCAATTTCATCTGTATTATTTACCTCTAATCCTATATTTAATACTGTGCTACTGAGACCATATACATATACAGCAGTGATAGTTACTGCACATCCCCCCATAAGATAAAATACTTATCTTACAAGTAGAATGTAAATTGTCAATTGCATGCATTCTTAATAAAAGGGTAAAAGACAGTGCAAAACTTCCTAAGCATAATTTTATTTACAGGTAAAACATTCAGTGTAAAATCCCAAGCCATCATTTTCCAAAATTGTTAATTTTGAGAATGTCAGAATGTCCCATCTAGAGCTTTTTCTCCATCGTCTGAATGAAAAGGGATTTAATCAACGGATAAAAAATACTGTCAATTGTGGCTGGGCAAAAACAATGTCGTAATGACCTCAATCCTGTCTGTTTACCCTGACTCGCTCCCAGACACCTTAGAAAGGTTCCTCAACTCATGGTCCTGGTTTAGCATGAGGACGCTACTATGATTAGTTTGTGGCAGTATCAAAGGAGTTTGGCTGACGGTCCCATGGTTGTTGTTGGTGCTGTCCTCGCTGCTGCTGGGGGTGTACAGGTGTCCTGAGCCAGTGTTATCTTGGTGATTTTGGTCCACAACTCTCCCATGATCCGTGTTGGTTTGGTTGGAGAGCAAAGAGGAGCAGAGTGTGTGGAGGCAGCCCCATAAGAGGACTCCGGCGATAATCAGGAGCAAGATGCAGCAAGTCAGCCACACGCCCATCGCCAGCTCCCATCCTGTCCGGTCACTGGTGTCACTCCTCTCACCCAAAGTGTTGAAAACCTGCCAGAAATTAAGCAAAAATTATTATTATCTTGTATTTTAATAACATGCATTGACATTGGTGTGATAGTAAAGTTCTTTAATATGAACATCATATTTTAAAGACTTTCATTGCGAAATTCTGTTTACATTGACAAATGCTAAGACCATTACATTAAAAAGTGTTCTCTTGCATATGGTGGAGCTCCAGGGATTTCCACAGATTTTTGCAGAAACTACAGTAACTACAGACACAGTATTGCACTTTTACATGTTAATTATTAATCAAGAAGGAAGAGGGATAGTTTGTTACACCCAATAAAACACACCTGACATTGTTCTCGAACTGGATTGGCTGCCTGACACGTGACACACAGGAAGTAGGCGGTCTGTGGGTGCAGGTTGGCGAGATGTGTGGTGGTCTGACTCACGGGGATGCGCTCCTCGTGCATGAAGCTCTTCCGCTTGTAGCCCATCAGGAGGCTGTTCCAGTTGGGGTCATACATCACACTATAGAAAGTGTCCAGGCAGTAAGGGGACTTGGGCCAGCTCACTCTCGCAGAGGTGGATGAGATGTTGTAGACTACGACTCCCATGACGCAACTCTGCTTTTGTTTTCTTGTGATGTGATGTTGTGTTGAAAAAGTCTCAGAATGTCTCAAAATCTTTCTTTTTGGTTGTCACTGAAAACCTAAATTTAAAGACAGGAAACTCATGGCACATACTGAAAGGAATATACTTTTATACTGTAATGCTGTATCATATTTACTGTGACAGGTGTGTCATAAATTGGAGCTGATGTGCTGCAAGACGAGGTATAAAAGATAAAGGAGTTTCACCCCACTCCTCAGTGTGTCTGTGCTCAGTCAAGGGTTTATTGGGTTATAGCAAACAGAAATAACCAGTTACTCCATTGGTTTCACTGGTGAATGAACTTCTTGCAGTGGTGCTCAGAAGTCTTTTCCAATTTGTAGTCCAGTTTTATCTAAAGTAGACTAGTCCTACTCTAGTTTTGGATTGAATTTGAGACCACTTGGTCCTTGGTTAGTGTTTAGTGCACTTCTTACTTGTTCTTTTGTATTTTGTTTCTTTATTTTGAACTTGAAAATACAGTCACAATGAAAAACAGTCAAAGATATACATTTGGGTTGGTTTGTCAGGTATACACCATGCTTTAAAAATCTATTTTCCCATGTAAATCTGTTTACTTTATGGCTGGTACCAAATTGTGGCAGATGTAAAATTATGTTTTCATGTAGTTTATACTTGTCAGCCTCGCTATTCAGTTACAAGGGTGCCTGGATGACAGATATCCTGGTAGGGCATTTGATCTTAAAGGCGGAGACAGATTAGTTCTTTGGTGATTGTAGGCCTACAGTCAACTGATGAAATTCTTTGTCAAATAAAAACAAATACAAAAATTTTATTAGGATTAGGATCATAGAAACACAATATAAAACTGTATCTTCATATGTGACTGTCCAGCCACTCCCAAACTCCATGCATTCTCCTTTGTGCTGTTGTGCAAATAAATGTGTTTAATCCATTATAAAATAGAAATAAAACAGTTGGTCGACACCATTTACAGATTAAATGACTACATAACTAGACTCCATCTGCAGACCCTTGTGAGATGAATTGACTGACAGCCTTTAACCAGCCATTGTGAGTTTGTGGCTACTTACTGGTACATGATGCTGCCACTGATTATTGCACTCCTGTTTGTCCACATACTATATTCATGATTACACAGTTGTGCTGCTGCAGTCCTCACCAAAAATCATACGACTGTATTCACACAATGACTGCGAGGAGCATAACACTGTAGAGGGTTACATCAAACATTTTATATAAGCTGGAATTCTAGTATGGAAACAGGTAGGGTTTAAAGATATTGGAAAAATCTTAAAATGCAGTTCAACTAAGCAGCACATATTATATATCGCAGTTGTGTTGCATTTGGTAGATGAGGGGTATTATTTATCTTATGCATTAGCACAGTCTACTTAGAACTGGCCTTCTTTCAATCTTTCAAATTGTATTTTTCTTTGAAGGTCTCCATTGTGAATCATTTGCTTTCTAGCTTGCACTATTATTGAGTTGTATTTATATATCATACCACAAGCTAAATTATCCAGGGCTGGCCGACAGTACAATGTTTGGGTCATTCTTATCTGTACTGTATTGGATTCATATTTTAACAAGTGATCATCATTGACGCTTGCTTTGTTGTAGCAGATAGTAAAGAAAAAAAATGTATCATTGTGTGCCATAATATATCAGGGGTTGCCACTAAAAGTTGACAGTAGTAATATTTTCAAGTTCAAGTTTAATATGGTTTATTCGACAGGTTTTTGTGTTTCTGACTTACACTACATTTAACTGTTTTCTGTTAAAAACAAATTAAATACAGAGACATAATTTTAAAATTATTGAAATGACATCTTGAATTCACAATGCCGAGCTCAAAAATAACTGGAGCAGTGTATAGCAGTAAGTGAATACTAATGTATAACACATAAACTCAATAAGTACTTTTGCATGTTTTTAGTAAATGCATTTTATATGTACAGTATCCAAAATAGCATGTTTGAAAAACTGTTTTGTATATTCTTATTTTTTTATTTTAGTATTGATTACTCATAAGATAAAGCATTACTTAATATTCTTTTCAGTAATATTGCGTCAGTGATGACATAATGTGATCAAACATACTTTGTTGTTTAATAATCAGAATCACTAGTTTTCCTACATTCAAATTGAGGCTAGAATCAAAACTTACCAGTAGAGCAGCTGTGATGGGTTGGACATTTCAAGAAGTGTCTTTTAGCCGTCTCTTCATTTTGGAAATTTTTGGGATAGTCTGGTTAGTATGCTGTGTCCTCCACTGCTGCCTGCCACACAACTGGATTAGAGCAGCGACAGCATGACACTACCAACAAGAGAGAGAGGAAAAAAGAGGAGGACTGCTTCATAACGCTACCAACATGAGAGAGAGAAATGGGGGAGAGAGAGAGATGGGAGAGAGAGAGATGGAGGGAAAGGGAGATCTGAATATATAGTTATGATTGTAACAAATGGCACTGAGTGACATCAACATTGCCCCTGTCTCTATATTTAAATCAGATTAGTCTGTCAGTGTCGGTCATCACTGTGTGAGTGATCTTTGAGTTTCGACGGATTTATGGACATTTTACAGCCTTCAGGATTTAACTTGGCAAATGTATGGGATTATGGTATTAAGTTATCTGTGTGCGTCAATTGAAATAGTGAAGATAAACTTAACCTAATATTACATTAATGGTATATTACAAAAAGGGGTATTTGAAGATCATTGCTGAGCAAAGCAAAAATATCTAAAAAAAAGTATCTTGCCTGAATTTTAAAAAGTGAATTAAACGTAATGTATTCAACAAGTCCCAAGGTTCTATTTAGTCTGGCCAGAAAAGACTACATGCTTTTCCTCTTCTATACAGAGATGTGTACTCCGTATACTCTGTACTCCTATTTTGTCTGTGTACGCTGTATAATAGCTGAGGAAATGGTTCAGGTCGTGTTATTGAAGCTGGCTGATGGAGTGATTGCGACAGAGCACTGTCTGCAGCCTAAAAGCCTCTGTTCAGAAATGTCAACTGGATTTTGAAAATGTTTTAATTGTGTGGTTAGATTTATCTGACACAGTCACAGTGATGTTGATGTTGACAGTATTATTAGGGATGCATAAATTTGGAAAAATTAAATTGCCATTGTGATTATGATTAGACCTGTCATTTTGGTTTTCGAATCAGGCTTTAGTTCACCGTGCACATTTAAAGACATCAGGAAACATTACCAGCAAAGAAATATGAACTGATTAACTCATATTGTGTTTGTAGAGAAGTAAATGACTGGCAAGCTGCTGTGTGCAAGGGACATTCTGTTACCTGAATAGCAGCAACAGATTTGTAATTTTGCCATTGATTGTGCAGCCCTAGCCATCTATCTAAGATGGTAGCACTATTGTCAGAGCTGCTGTTGTCTGTTAACAAAAAACATGTATTAATTGCCAAAACACAATCATCAAAATATAGATGACATTGGCAGATGAACCAATACATTATTCCAAGCACTCGCTGAGCTTCTATCCTCTGTGAAGTTCAGATGTGTTTGCAGAAATGTGTAATCAGTGACACACTTTTTGCTTAAATTGATAATTTGAGTCAATAGAATAGTGCAGTTTCCCATAACACTCTCAAATCACCTCTTAGCCTTGCAGAGACTATTGTCTGTCAGTTTTTGTCTATCAAGAAACCCATAAGTGAGAGAAAAAGAGATCTGGATAAAAATGTAATACATTTGCGACAAGCTTAAGTTGATATGTGTGTTTAAAAAAATGTATGTTTAAAACGAAATGTGTGAATAAGAATTAGGAGTTGTACATTTTCTCAAGTACATTGCAGTACAAGTATATCTGAATACTTATTTTGCACCAAGATTAATATAAGATTTATCACTACAGAAATGTGCTGGATTTGTGAAACATCACTCAGCCTTAAAGAGGAGGGACCTGCTTCAGACGTGAATTATACAAGCTTTACTGACTTTTATCAACAATGTGTATTTTAGCCTAGTATCTCTTGTAAAATCTGTCCTTGGACTTTTTCTGTAACTTGTTTCAACCATAGTGGAAAAATCTTTCTCACTATTTAGTTTACTTGACCGTTTGAATTGATTACATGGATGATTTTTTGTTTGGTTTCTCTTTGCAGACTTTGAACTTGGCCTATAGCAGTATTTATGGATCGTACCGAAACTTTGTGGGTCCACCACATATCAAAGTCATGTGTCGGCTGCTGGGTTACCAGGGCATTGCCGTGGTGATGGAGGAGCTGCTCAAAGTGGTCAAAAGCCTGGTCAGTATCACACAGAGGTATATGTGTGGGTATTACAGGAGAAACGGCAACTGTACTAATGATTGATTAATACAAAATCCTTCAAAACAAAAGTTTTAAAACAAGAAAAATGTATATATTGATGCAAATCAAGTCTTGCAGTACTAACAACTTTGAAATGTGCTGCAGGTTTCCAGTTTTAATACCCTAATACGGAAGAGTGAAATATCTCAAATTTGATATTGGCTTACCATTGTACAAGGTTTAATTCTTTGACATATTGTGTAATATAGTGTTGTTCTTGTCTTGTTCAGCTACAAGGTACCATCATGCAATATGTGAAAACTCTGATGGAGGTGATGCCCAAAATCTGCAGACTCCCTCGTCATGAGTATGGCTCTCCAGGTAAGAAATGTGACACTATGGTTTAGAAATAAGGAAAATATTTAAGTGTTGTGTGTAAATGTTGCTTAGGCTGAGAGTATAGAGCTTTCTCCACAATTCATAAAGCCCATAGAGGTTCAAAGTAGCACCAAACCAGGGCCAAACAGGATCAAGATACTAAACAGTATCTTAAAACCAGACAAGCCATATAATTATTTGTGCAAATACTTAGACCCCACCACAGCCATGAGGAGAAATTTCACTTAATTATTACTTTAATTAGCAGTATTTGAATAAAGTCAACCTGCTGCCGTCCAAGATGGTGCAGTGCTGTTCCTGCATTATAACTATTCACTGGATTATTTTCTATAGGTATCTTGGAGTTCTTTCATCACCAGCTCAAAGACATAGTGGAGTATGCAGAGCTCAAAACCGTCTGCTTTCAAAACCTGCGGGAAGTAGGCAATGCGCTTCTTTTCTGCCTACTGAGTGAGCAGAGTCTGGTAAGTGCAAAAACACTGCAGTACCATTTGAGTTTTTCTAGATGTATATACAGTAAGTGGTGTTAAACTTGTATAACTGCTTAAGAAAATAGCTGGCTTCTTGAGCTGACTAAATTTATAGAGGCGCATTCATATTTACATAATTTAGGAATTAGTCATGCAAGTAAAATAGTCCTAAGCATAACCAACCAGGCAGGGTCAAATAATTACTACTGCTTACCCTTACCCAACTTAACAAGTTGTTGATCTCATAATGGAGAATTTAACTAACGTTTTTTTCTCTTGATAAATGAGGCACATCCCCATGAGATGACTCAAGGTCCTCTCCAATGTAATAAACACACACACGCACACGCACACACACACACACACACACACACACACACACACACACACACACACACACACAGACATTATTGTTTGGCTTCATTAGGAGAAATTAAGCTCCACTAGAGTTCACAATGGGAGCGTTTTACCTTGGCAGGCCAGGCAGAAAAGCATGTTGAGAAAAAGAATTGCAGTTTGTGGTTTGTTTTGTGTGACTGTAAATGTGCTCTGTTCAGTCCCAGGAGGAAGTTTGTGATTTACTTCATGCTGCACCTTTCCAGAACATCCTCCCCAGAGTCCATGTCAAAGGTACGTGAAAGAATGTCACTACCCAATTTGCAGCATAGATCGACCATACAGTATAGGGCAACTACGGCAACACATTCATGGACAAATTACATCTACTATCCTCTCAATCTATTTTTCATTTACAATCCTATTTACTAATAAATTGCCATATTTATAATTGTGTTGAAATATTTAACAATTCCAGTACATACTTTTGGAACATGATCGTTTAGTCTAAAAATAATCTAAAACTACAAAGCAGAGAGAGCCTGATTGAAGGAAATTGTTGAACTGGCACAAACTGTTATTTAGAAAGGAGAAAAAAGATTTTGAGATGCTAATGTTAATGTTTTTAGACGGGGAACGTCTGGATGCAAAGATGAAGCGTTTGGAGGCGAAATACACTGCTCTGCACATGGTCCCTCTGATCGAGCGCCTTGGGACCCCTCAGGTATTGAGAAAACGAGTGGAAATGATGTGGAAATGAGGAGTCACAAATGCTCCTGGATTAAAAAAGGGATTTGAAGTTCAAGATTTTTTTTTACTTTTTGAGATTGATAGAAACTGACTCTCAGATAAACAAACATATAAATAGAATGTACATGGCACGGTACCCGAAGTGTAAGTGGTTAAGTAATTGCATTATAACGCAGTTTGAATACTGTACTGTAATATAAAAACAGGGCAGCAAATTGCAATGTCATGACCCTGCCAGTATTTGTGCTAATTTGAGTATTTGTGTGTTTCATTGTGGTAATCTGCATTGTATCCTTAAGTTTGAAGTGATGGAGAATTAACAATTCAAAACAATATTCTCTGAGCGAATGATGGAAAAATGGAAAAGACATACAAAAAAATACTGAAGGTTTCTGATTCTGTCTTGTCCTGTTTTTCTGTCTGTAGCAAATCGCCATAGCCCGTGAGGGGGACCTCTTGACCAAAGAGCGCCTGTGCTGTGGCCTCTCCATGTTTGAGGTGATCCTGACCCGGGTACGTGCTTTCCTCGACGACCCGATTTGGCGCGGGCCGTTGCCAAGTAACGGAGTGATGCACGTGGACGAGTGTGTGGAGTTTCACCGTCTGTGGAGCGCCATGCAGTTTGTCTACTGCATCCCTGTGGGCGCTCACGAGTTCACTGTCGAGTAAGTCTTCAGCAACTATTGTTCATTTTCCTATATTATTATATTTAGTTATGTTTATAAATTTATAATCTTACAGCGGTGGAGAAATTATGAGACCAAGTAATTATCTGAAACACCTTTCCTGTGGGGATAATTAAGTCTGCCTTACCTTGCCTTACCAGTGAGAGAAAAGCCAGCAGTTATACTTAAGCCCCCCTATAGACAAATAAACCTTATAACAACACGCAAATAAGTTTCCTTCAAATTAGTCTCCTTCCTCTTTGCTTGCTGGAAATAATCTCAAACTGAAAATGGAGTCGGGACCATTGAAGCTTTGTTAAGCTCTGATATACTGTGGTCAATGGCATAATGTGTGTACTTTTTACACGGTTTCAGATGACCTCACTCTGTTAATATAAGCCTGTAGTGTTGAACTGAGATATGGAGCATGCACCAGTATGAACATTTATAGATTTGTCTTTTGGATCTTATGAAATCTTGAATCACTAAAGCTCGGACTGTGTTCCCCTGTGCCGTGTGTAGACAGTGCTTTGGAGACGGGCTGCACTGGGCTGGCTGCATGATCATTGCTCTGCTGGGTCAGCAGCGGCGATTTGACATCCTAGACTTCAGCTACCACCTGCTCAAAGTCCAGAAACATGACGGCAAGGATGAGGTCATCAAGAGTGTGGTGAGTATGTTTAGAGAAATGTCACAAAGACCGTGTTAAAGTTAACAGTTGGAAAATGAGCTCCTACTGATTTAAAAATGGCATTAAAAGCGAATGTGGGATGCCATTAGCTTGTCTATTCCATAGATGCCTGTAATCTAGCCTCAAACCACATTACATTATAGGATATACTCGGGACAACAATCCTGAGTCATTGTTTGGTAGAATAGAAAGGTATTTGTCAGTAGTGATGTCCAATATAAGGCCAGTATGTGTCACATGACTTGGTGCTTATTAAAATGAAGAAGATAAGTAGTTAGTCTTTATATATACATACACATGACTTAATATGACTTAATGTAGTGTATGAATGAAATAGATTGTTGCAGCACAGTTAAAGTCTCAATAATATACTAAAATGTTTCCAGTCCTATATACTGTTATAGAATTGTAGTAGTATGCATTCTTACAAATGGTCATTATCGCCTTCCCTGATAACTCTATATTGTTTTTTTTTGTTTTTTTTTTTAGCCTCTGAAAAAAATGGTCGACAGGATCCGCAAATTCCAGGTGCTTAACAATGAAATATTTGCCATTTTGAACAAGTACCTGAAGTCTGGGGATGGTGAGAACATGCCAGTCGAACATGTGCGGTGTTTCCAACCTCCCATCCATCAGTCCCTCGCTAGCAGCTGAAGTATTACTACTATTACAAATATTTCAATATTACAATACTGTGGACCAGTGATACTTCCAAACACATTGCCATAGCACCACAAATATTCCTTTATCATGTATTTCAGGTTGCAATTGTAGGACCATTGAATTTAAATCAAAAGATGGGCCACTTTTTATTGTTAATGATATTTTGTATTCACTTGTGCCTTATTATCATAAATTAATACAATATTTTGGTAGACTATTTTATACTTGGAAATCTACAAGTAATTTTGAGACTTAGTTTTAGCAGATACATATTTAAGGGTTGCGGTGGTTTATCATAATGGGTGCAAAAGTATTTTAAGAAAGGGCTTGAAAGTCCATTGTGGATTTTGCATGCTAAAACATTTTATGATACCTGAGAAATAAGACCTTTATACTCATGTTAAGCATTTATTCAATGTGCCTTGTGTTTCAGAAGTTTTAAGTCATTTTAATTCAATAAATATGTAACAAATCTGGTGGTTGGTTTTGATTTAAACACTAGAAAAAATGAAAAGTTCAAGTATCACAAGTGACTTCCATCGATCAGCCGTAACCTTATGACCACCTGATTAATAAACTGCAATGTTCTGTGTTTGACATCTTCATCAAGACCATCATAAGCCAGTAACGTCAGAGACCTTGAACTATGTAGTACTATGAAGTGCCATGAGTACTGACCAGTGCAGACTGGTTAGAGAGCAATAGTTTTAGATCTTTTTTCCATTTAAACTGTTCATTACCAGTTTTAATCCTGTTATTGCAGTTGTCAGCGCCGGTAATGCATATACCTGTTAAAGAAGAAACATGTATCTACACAAGCTCTGAGGTTCAAATTATTAAATGCTTTTGGACACAGATTCTTCAAATACTTTTATCACAAAAACCCACCTAATCTTAACCATTCTCTAAATTCTAAACTACCTTGAGGACAAAACATTTCACATACAGGCAATGGTGATAAGCATTTGTGTTGTCGTGTTTCCAGTTAACCTGTCAGTGGTCATAAAATTCTGGCTGATCAGTGTTAAATGTCGTACCAGCAGGGTTGCTCTGTTAAAAATCAGTTTACAAACTAAATCAGTGCATTGATATGCTTTTACTCAAACAAAAACTTTTCTTTTAAAAATATTTACAGGCTACAGAGAAATGAAAGGGCGTTCTCTTAAGTAAGGCAAATTAAAACGTACAATACAATTCACTTGTCTTTCTGAACCTGTTTTGTAGGTGATTGTCTTAATGAGCTTAGCATTGGTCACCCAAAAACACCTTATGATGAAATAATCGCTCCATTTCTTCTGGAGATGCTGTCAAAAGGCAAACCCACTTCTCTGTCCATGTCCTCTGTTGATTCGTTGTGCAGAAGTTCATAGCTACTGTGAGACGCCAAGCCGTTGGAGGTTGGAAAAGCCCTCTCCTCCTTTCTGATTGACACGGCTAAAGTTGACCAGCTAACGTTAACGTCTTTAAATGCGTGCAGTAAGAAAATGCCAACAATAATTGTAAGGAAGCCGCTCAGTGTCCCAATGACGTCATCTGTGCCCATGTGCTCCCATTCCTTGAACAAAATGGCAGAACAGGTGAGCACTGAAGTGGTAAAGAAGACATAGTAGATTGGCGTCACTATGGAGGTATTGAAAATGTCCAGAGCCTTGTTTAAATAGTTAATCTGAGTGCTAACACAAGCTATAAGTGACAGGAGGAGGAGCCAGGCCAGTGGCATTCGGACCACGTTTTTCCCAGCAATGGCTTCCTTGATGGCGATCCCCAGACCTTTGACACAGGACACGGAGAGAGAGCCAATAACGGAGCAGATGGTGATGTAGACCAGGATGTTGGTTTGACCATGGCGTGGACCCACCACAAAAATGAACACCAGAGCCACAATGATGACCAGAGTCGCAAAGAATACAAAACCTGCAGAAAAGGGAAAAAAATAAAGAATATCTATTATATTCAAAATCTTTTTAAATCACTTCTTGACAAATTTAGTTGGCTGATTTCTTTTTAAGACTGAGAAATATCAAATTCACATTTTCAAAAACACCAATTTTAATTCTTAGTCATGGACAAAATTCAAAGATCCATCCATCCATCTTCTCCCGCTTAATCCGGCTGGGTCGCGAGGGCAGCTTGCTGCCCAATCCTCATAGCACCTGACCCCCCCTATGAACCCCTGTGCAGGTGGTGAGCCCACAGGAGGCAAAATTCAGATATTTTTTACTATTTTAAAAGCAATAAACACATTATCAGTGACTCCGTGGTTTGTGCACTTTGGTTGGTGAATGAATAATTACAGTCAATAATAATAGGAAAGGTACAAGTCATTCTCATAAATGTATTAAAATAAAAAATATAGAATGTAGATGTGACTGTGCACCTGGGTCGACTAGCTTGGAGCTCATCTCCTTCAGGCTGTTGATCTCCTCCTCTTGGGGGGCGTGGATGACCATGGTGGTGGAGCCCAGGATGGAGAGCAGACAGCCCAGTTTCCCATGCAGGTTTAACCGCTCCGTCAGGAAGTATGAAGACAGCACCGCGCTGCAACCAAATACGTACCGTCACTCTCCCCAGCCCATTACAAATACATCTATGGTGAATATGTGGAGATGTAGGTTACATTCATAATAAGTTAAACTGCGAGGTAAAGGTATCAATAACTGAATGCTTCATGGAGTTCAAAGAATAACTTCAAACTTTGATTCACTTTCATTCTTCGGGGCAGGGGCAGTCAATGTGCAAAAACACAAAACACAATCTTTCCACAATGCAATTGAACTAAATCATGCCCATGTTTATGGCATGTCTTATTAAACCTTACTGAGAAACTGAAACTTACAATCTTCTAATTACCAGCATTGTACCCAAACATAACCTACTATTTTCCTCCCCAATTAGAAACATGTGACTGGAGCACATTTCGGACTTCTCTCCCCATCTCCGCAATGAATAAATATTAGTTTACCTGACAAGCACACTGAGGGCCCCTAGTGGAGTGACTAGAGTTGCAGGGGCAAATGCATAAGCAGCAAAATTGGCTGCCTCCCCAGCTCCCACTGTGGATTTAGACATAAAGTAAACATTAGAGGTTACATTAGCAGGTTAAAAATGACATACAGTCTGAGATGTGATGTAACACAGTAGGGAAGCACACACCCAGTGATTTGCAAGTAAAACCATGGGAGAGTTCAATACAGAAAACTAGACTTACTTGAGAGTAGCCCGGCCCACCAGAGCCATTCTTTCAAATAGGCATGGCCCCCCTGACCTGGAAACAAAAAATGTTCCAACTTATTTTATATTTTAGTTCTTAAACCATTAGGCAAGAGAATTATTTAAAGAAATGCATACAGTGTTACGTTCACATTTGGGGGAAAAAAACATCTCAGGATGAAAATGACTTGGGGTTATGCGGTCCCCCTATAATCTAAAAGGTTGGCAGATCAAATCCCACTCTACACACTTGTGTCATCTTCAGCAAGACATCTGTAGGGTGAAGCCTTAAAAAAATTGGCTTTAAATATAAATAACCATTTCAGACTAATGAATACACAATTATAATTCCCCTGAAGCATTTGCAACAGCTGATGTTGACCTAGATGAACAAAATTTTAACTCCCAACATAAGAACAATGAAACACACATCCACCCACACCAACATAAACAAAATCATGAAAAACTACAAAGCCTGTTTAACAAGCTTTGAGACACTGGTCATCATGTGTGAAAGAAGTTAATGATTAGTAAAGTTTACAAGTACTGCAGTGACAAGGACAAACAGTCACCTGCTCGAAATACCAGGTGAGCCAGAAAAGTGGGAAGTTTTGTCTGGGTGTGCGACTGACTATTTCACTATCCCGAGTTTCACATTGCACAATAACCAATGAGGAGTGC
This sequence comes from Odontamblyopus lacepedii, assembly GCA_034769755.1. Lineage (NCBI taxonomy): Eukaryota > Metazoa > Chordata > Actinopteri > Gobiiformes > Gobiidae > Odontamblyopus > Odontamblyopus lacepedii. The sequence continues at coordinate 15,726,863 of CM068350.1, read as the reverse complement.
TGCTACTGCTGCTGCCTATTTTAATCCATTTAAGCCCAAAATTATTCATACCCTGCCCCGGGATAGTGACCCAAAACACACTGCTAAATTAGGGAGGAAATGGCTGGGAGTAATAGGAAAAATAAACAACTACGGTATATGAAACCAAAGTCCAGATTTGACCTGACTAGACAAAAACATGCTACAAACTTTGATAGAAAAGTTTTGAATGTAACAGTTAACCTTTTGGTTAAATATATTTTTTATTTTTTGATTTAGCCCATTTACAATTATCACATTTATTGTCCTGTTATAGTGTAGTCTCCAAAGCTTGAATACTTGCAAAGCTCCAAAGCTTGAATACTTTTCTGGATAAAGATTTAGCTTTAAAGTTTTATCAAATCCGTTGTTGCTTGTCACATTTAGCAACACACACATGGTTACCATTTTGCATACAACTACAAAAATCATACAACCACAATAATACAAGCAAGATGGATGAAGTGCATTGCCCAAGCATACAATGGAATCACAACATAAACTCTGTAAATATCTCTACCGATTAACCACTACTGCCCTCATTTTGAACAGTTTTACACAAGCCCAGATAAGTTTAAAACAATTGCAAAAAGGCCAAAGTAAATACATATTTAAGACCTTCTCCTTACTTCCCCAATTTAGTTTTACACTAAATTAAAAGATCATTACCTGCCCGCATGGAACCCTTTCTCGCCAGCCGCAGCAGTCCTTTCTTCTTTAGGATGAAACTTCCCCCGATGAAGATGCTGGAGCTGATGGCCAGTCCCAGGCCGATGTAGAAGTCGTATTTGCCCCGGTCCTGCCCCATGCTGAGAGTGCTATTGGACTCAGTCACATTTACAGAGAGACATAGGGGCTGGAGCAAACCATATGAACAGTTATGCCTGGTCCAGACACCTACAACAAGCCCACATAGGAATACATTACATAAAGAATTATTTTCAATATACTGTAGTCTTTGTTTAACATGTTTTGAGTGTGTCAAGTCAATATATACTTCAATAAAAATACTTTCCCATGTTCAGAGTATTGGTTGTAAATGTGTAACACGAATAACAACTTTGATTTTTCATCAATGTCACAGTAGTCCTGTACAACTACTCGACGTGGCTCACACAAAGACAAACTTTTATACATTATTTACATAATGAAATCAGGTGTGCTTTTTATTAGTGGTCAGTCACACATTATTTTATATTATTATATATACTTCCAAATGGCCCCATGTGTTAGTTACATTTTCTATTCACAAACTATATTATATGTCTCAGAACACTGCATCTTAATGTTTAATTGTGTATTATTATAGATGTAGTTGAAAAAATGTATTAGTAGGATACTGTGTACACACACAATATTCTGGACAAGTACAAACCCGTAAAATACATAACTGTCAAAAACTATAATGTACCATGCCGAGTTATATTGTCAATATAAATGTTGTTGAAAGAAGAAAATATTGTTAGCACATACAGACCAAAAAAAAAAGCCTGTAGATAAAAAAATAAAAAATAAAAATAATAATGAACAGACATACCATCTCCACAGTCGACTCTACAAACCGGTGTCAGGGAGAAATTCATAACAGCATAAGCTAATTACTGCGTACATTTATTCTAAAGAATGCATCTATCCCTGTGCAAATACACAGCCTGCTACTAAGCCAAATGAAAGCCAGGGTGTTAATCTAAAAGTATCTTAAGAAACTCGCCTCTAAAGTCACTGAGCGTGTATGTAATACCTTTATTTCCAGCCTAAGGAATCCAGGAAGTAGCCCTTGAGTCACTTTAACCTGGTCGCTAACCTGGCTGTTACCGCTTTTTGACGATCTTCAAGCCGAAAAAAAATAATGTTGTGTCATGTTTACAATCTTCCCTATGATCTATATACTATTCCGATTAGTAAACAGGCTATTTGAATTACCCCATGGCGTCTCAGATAAGACTATGGACATTTAAAAATGGATAGGTTGATGTCACGTCGTTAGCCACATTAGCTTAGCACGTGAGATAGCTAGCATTTAACAATAATTAGGTTCAGTATAGTTAAAGAAATAAAATGTACCTGGCCAGGGGCGTCCACGGAAATAAGCAAGCTCTTAGCCTGCTTTCAAAAGAGGGCAATATCCATGAATCACATCACTAGATTACAATATTGTGTTGGTAGCACCCAGCAGTGACACTTGACTGCCTCGGTACGAAGCTCCTTCTTCCGCTATCTGCCACAGTGCCTGGGCTCGCTGGCTGATGAACCGTGCACCACCGGAGTCTGAAGTCCACCAAACACGCACTAAAAGGCTCGCTTCCTGGTCAGCAGTACACAATGACCATATAATGAGCATCAATTCATTTATTCATGAAGTTTTGGATTACAAAGCAACTCTGCTTGAAGGCAGTGCCAAATGACTGTGGACACAAGGATGGATGATGTGTTGATGCAGGTTTACAAAGTTGAACCTCAACATCCAAGATAATAATAATGAATGTATACTTTATTGGTTCTTTTAAAATATTACAGCCCTATACAGGGAGTGGCAGCGAGATCCTCACTGAAGAATGGTCCAATTCATAAGCAGGAATGTCCTCTGTGCTGCCTTTGTTATTTGAAAAAGGACTGAATTCCTACAGTGCGCCTTCTTCTGACAGTAAATTAATCAGAATATGGCGTAGACTTTACTAAAGGATTATCACACAGAAAGGGTTGTTTTTGCTGATAACTTATGGTGCTGTTAATTTGTATTATTCTATCAAAATCTTGTTAGCGTATAAGTAATAAATAGTCTGTAGGCCTAATTGTCTAGGTCTTTAATTTTGCTGGAGAGTGAAAGTGTGTCCCAACAATGAATCATTTTTGGATCAGGCTATAGCCTATTATTGTTTTATAATACATTTTCTACTCGATATAGGCCTAAAACAAGTTTCCTATGTCTGAGGTTAATTATCTATTTATCTCCATCATAAATATGAGTATTAGGCTACTTCACACACTTTTAAATTTTTTTTTTTTTTTTACAGTTTCCATTGCAGAAAAATAGCACTATGTAGGGCCTAGTACAACTTAATATATAGTAAGGTATCACCAACATAGTTTCCATTAGACAAATGGCTCTTGGTAATCCTTAATAATTAACTAGCACAATAAATAAGTTAACATGTAGCTGAAATGACACATAGAGGATCTGAAGAGCATGCGTAGCACCCCTAGTTAAATATAAAGACAGTTTGAGTTGTTTATTTTATTAAATCATTTCAGTGAACCAAAACATGCTATTTTGCACCGATGGATCATATTTTACTTTTAAGTAAATATTATGTAAACAAGGGGAAAGTATCTGGCTACATGTGTTACACTGTTGTAGTCACTCTGAAATAATGCAATTACTCACTAAAATTTACTGGTTTATGTGGCACTCTAAGAATTAAATAATAATGTCTGCAATGATAATCTTTTTTTATTTTGAATATCTTTTATTACAATAACATTTTTTCCAGAAATAGTGTCTCCTATACTTGATAATAATAATAATAGAAAACAATCACACTGACAACTTTGAGGAGTTCACAAAGTCAGGCCTCAAAACTCAGTGTTTATTGAGTGTAGAAGGTTAATCAAGGCACTTGATTTAGATTTGCAATGACATGTTCTGAGGCGCAACTGTGAATACAAGTGCATATTGAGTTTTGCATTAGAGATTTAGACCACAAGAACAATTCAAATATCTTAAGAACAGTAAAAAAAAAAAATTATACAAGTTATTAACATTACATAAGTGGAGTATAATATAATATTGTTAGAAAGTTTCTGTGTGCTCTTTTCATTAGAATAGATCAAGCTTCAAATCAGAAAGCCTTTTGACTGATGATTGTGAATTAGGGACATTTTTGAGATGTTGAGATACTAACATGGGGTTTCTGTTCCATATGTGCCATATGTGCTTGTAACTGCTTGGTCAAAATTTCAAGTATGAGAGGAATGAAGTTTGGGACAAAATGCATTGTGGTTATGAATATTTTAGTCTGTCTTTTTCCTTTGTGGTTTTGACTTCCAGGTAAGCTCTGCCTCTTGGGAAATGCGTAGCAAAGCCACTCCAACGCACACTGTTGAAAAACCACAAACCAGAGCTAAACTGTTGCTTATAGTCAACATTGTCCATTCCTTAAAAAGTATAGACGATGCTACAATAACAGTAGATGTAAAGGCCACATAATAAATAGCTTCAAACATGTTGGAGTTGAATACCTCCAAGGCCTTATTGATAAAGAAAAACTGGGTGAGGATACTGACCACCAATGTACACAGCAAGAATAAAAAAATAACCAGAGCCCTCCCACTATAAGGACCTGCACTGAAAGCTTCTTGCATAACCAAGCCAAGTCCTTTACTGCAGGGGACGGTGAAGCTGCCAAACAATGAGCAGATAGAGATGTAGACCATAATGTTGGATGACCCATGGACTGGAGAGATCCAAAAAATAAGGACCAATAAGATCAGGACAACCAGTGAGGCATAGAGGATGAATACTGTGGGAGGAAACATGATTTAATTAGATGTTCTCATTTCTATGTATCGGCTGATTTTTTCTTAATCATGGCAAAAAATTATCATCACAATTATTTGGCTCATGATTTAAAGACCTAGAATAATTAATGAATTTGTAACTTTTGTCACATTCCTAGGCAAAGTGGAGTAAGTTTATTTCCAGTAACTCTGATATTGGTCGTTTGGTTCCCTCTATTCACACTGCTGTTGCTCTGTGGACAAGACAATTTACCCAAGTTGCATGTGTGCAAAATTGCAAATATGGTAGACTCTGTGGTCCATTGGTGCTGTCTGTAAAATACAATAAAATACAACAACCCCATACAATAACCCAAATTCACTCTACAAATTAGGGTAAAATGTGAATGAATAACTGACAAATGTAAAGCACATTGAGAAGATTGTAAAGAATGGTATAACTGTAGAACTCTATTAATGTTGGTGCTAAACATGTTGTCAACTCAACAGAGATGTGTAAATACTGTTAATTATTAAAAAGTTACATTGACAAGACTTTCATTTGACGTAAACCTTGCAAATGTTATGGTGAATAGGACTTTCACCTGGGTCAGATAACCTGTCCTCCAGCTCCAGTATCGAAGTCACAGTTTCTGCTTTGGGTGAGTGAATGATCAGCACCACAGCTCCACTACAGCACAACACACAGCCGAGCTTCCCCAAAATATTCAAATGCTCATTTAGAATCCAGGAAGCCAACACCGACCTATAAAACACGCCAGAGATGAAGATTTCTATATAACTCCAATTTGTATATTCAGATTGGTACAAGTGTTTTGAACCTACCCAAATAACACTCCAAGTGCTCCCAGTGGTGTAACAATAACTGCTGGAGCAACGTTGTAAGCTACAAAGTTACCAATCTGACCAATAATCACTGCAAGACATCATTATTCATATATTATAATTGCCATTGCTATATTAATGCAGTCATTTGAAAAAGCATTTATCAATATTTATTTTACCTGCCCCTCCATCTGTATTATTAATATTACTGACCTATAAAATTAATATTGTGAAACCCATAATTTCAATGTGTTTGATCGCCGGCGCTTTACTCACTGGCCAGCGTGCCACTCCACCACACTGCATCCTTGAGGTACGAGCCTCCTGTGCACACAACACTATTAGTACAACTGTACTCGCACCCTGTGTACATGCCTTGAAGCGTTTCAATGTTTGCATCGTTCTGTACATGGGTTGTAGAATACCATTTTCACGAGAGCGTAAAATTCCTTTTTTCTGAAGCACAAAAGTCGAACCATTGATGAAACTCGATATTATTGTTATTACTATTCCAACTACTGGCATGGACACGCCGTTTAAGTCCGAGTCACGCATTTGCCCGGTTCTTTCGCACAAAATGAGAAAAGTCTACAGCCCGCACACAGTAGCCCTATGTTGGACCGAATGGGGAAGTACTACACTGCGCATGCGTGGCCACCGCACTAAACAACACAATTTTCGCTCTTCATATAATCTGTAGACCTACCCGAACACCCCAAATACTTGTTTTTGTTGTCATAATATTTCCTTTAAGTTATACTTATTTATATTTAAATGTAATTAATATATTATTCTTGATAATGGCTTATTATACAGGCCATGCTGAATATCCTAATTATTTATATAAGTATAAAGGTGAAATAAGCCTAGTAGGATTCGGGTTTGTATATCTTATTGTGTTTTTTTTAAGTAGTAGTTTAGTTTAGTTTAGTTTAGTTTAGTTTAGTTTAGTTTAGTTTAGTTTAGTTTAGTTTAGTTTAGTGCGTATTCCTCCCTACTTTCCTGGGGCGGATGGGGCCTGTGTTTGTATGTTTCCTCTATGTGTGCAGGTGGATACTTCTTGTTTTCTTTAACACTGTTGCGTTCGTCTCATCTTGCTGCAAGGACTTCTCTGAGAAATCGGTCCAAATCAGTGGGACTGTCAAGGCTAAATAAATGAACAAACTAATTACATCACCTTCAGAAAAATATAGCCTAAGAATAAGTTTTAAAACAATCCACCTTTCAGTTTTCTATATGTCAGTAATGTTTAGTCTAATTTTGGGGGCTTGTTCAGACAAATACTTTAAAGTTCAACATTAAGCCTACTAAATAGTCAATTACTGCCTATTTGATCTTTTAGCAGTCCAATGAGTATACACACTCTGTGTGTATGTAGATAATACAAGACTCAAAAACTGTAAAATGTTATACAAATCTGGGATAACCTAATGGAAAACTGTGACCACTACTTGGCTATTACTGTGCTAGCCTATTATTAGTGTTCTAATAAGCTGCTTTTCGCCATCCCTTAGTTATAGGCTTTTTCCTCACACATATCTACAGTGCTTTGCGAAAGTATTAGCCCCCCTTGAACTTTTTGACATTTTGATATATTTTAGGCTTCAAACATAAAGATATAAAATTTGAATTTTTGGTGAAGAATCAACACCAAGTGGGACACAATCGTGAAGTGGAACGAAATTTATTCAATATTTTAAACTTTTTTCAAATAAAAAAACTGAAAAGTAGGGTGTACCCCCGAGTCAATACTTTGTAGAACCACCTTTTGTTGCGATACCAGCTGCAAGTCTTTTGGGGTGTGTCTCTATCAGTTTTGCACATCTAGAGACTGAAATGTTTGCCCATTCTTCCTTGTAAAACAACTCAAGCTCCGTAAGCGTTTGTGAACAGCAGTTTTCAGATGTTTCCACAGATTCTCGGTTGGATTCAGGTCTGAACTTTGAATTGGCCATTCTAACACCTGGATATATTTAGTTTTTAACTATTCCTTTGTAGATTTTACTTTATGTTTAGGATCATTGTCTTGTTGGAAGGTAAACCTCCGTCCCAGTCTCAGGGCTTTTGCAGACTCCAACAGATTTCCTTCCAGAATTGTATTTGGCTCCATCCATCTTCCTTGTGCCTGTTGAAGAAAAACAATGTTCAGGGTGTTCAGGGTGATGTGCAGTGTTGCTTTTACGCCAAACATACCATTTTGCATTTTGCCCAAAAAGTTCAATTTTGGTCTCATTTGACCAGAGCACCTTCTTCCACATGTTTGGTGTGTCCCAGGTGGCTTGTGGCAAACCTCTTTGAGAAATGGCTTTCTTCTTGCCACTCTTCCATAAAGACCAGTTTTGAGCAGTGTGCAACTAATAGTTGTTCTATGGACAGATTCCCTCACCTTAGCTGCAGATCTCTGCAGTTCATCCAGAGTGATCAGGGGCCTCTTGGCTGCTTCTCTGGTCAGTGTTCTCCTTGTTTGGGCTGAAAGTTTAGAGGGACGGCCAGGTCTTGGTAGGTTTGCAGTAGTCTGATACTCTCTCCATTTCAATATGATTGATCGAACAGTGCTCCGCGAGATGTTTAAAGCTTGTGAAATCTTTTTATATCCTAATCCTGCTTTAAACTTCTCCACAACTGTATCCTGGACCTGCCTGGTGTGTTCCTTGGTCTTCATAATGCTCTTTGCTCCCAAATATTCTTAGAAGAGTCCTCTCAGCCCATCACAGAGCATGTGCATTTATACTGAGACTGATTACACACAAGTGACCTCTCTTTATCAACATCAGTCATTTAGGTCACACTGGAGCATTCAGAAATCATCAGGGAATTTCTGGAGTCACTTGGCTGCACTGAGAGAAAAGAGGGTGAATAATTTTGCACGCCCTACTTCAATTTTTTTTTATTTGTAAACAAAAAGTTTTAAATATTGCATACATTTTGTTCCACTTCACGATTGTGTCCCACTTAGTGTCAGTTCTTCACAAAAAATTCAAATTTTATATCTTTATGTTTGAAGCCTGAAATATGGCAAAAGGTCAGAAAGTTCAAGGGGGGCTAATACTTTTGCAAGGCACTGTATAATACTAAACCACCAAAGCTGTCTTCATTCACTTCAATAGTTTTCCATACATCTGACAAATTTTTCTAAATTCTGAAAGCAGAAAGGTGGAGCATGAAACATTAACCTAAAACAGATGGTTCTCACCCACTTCATTTCACAAACAAAGAAGACAGGACAGATCACTGCCCATATTCACTTAGTCCTCACTAATAGAGCTCACAGAATATAATCTACATATTTATGTATTTGTGTTATTAGTTACAACTGAATACTTACGCACACTCCTCACACCAGACACAGAATGAGATCATCCTTAAATAAAGCGACACACACCGCCCTCTGGTGGACAGCAGTGTTTACTGCAACACGACCCCGCCCCTCCTCGTTCCGCCCCTATAGTCCCGCCCTCAGTACAAAGAGAGCGCTGATTTTGTTATACCTGTCAATCCGAGCGGGCGGAGCGCCGGTCCATCTTACTGTATTTATTTAGGGTCTGCGCTGTAAACTCTTTATCAGCGGGTTATAGTGATACAAATCCATCGCGGCTCATCCTCTAGCGAACACTACGCAATGTATTTCCATGTCCCGTGCACTGTGCGCGATCTGCCAATCACATCCATTATGAACGTCTTGTTAATGCAGCAAAGCAGCTGAGGGGACGAGAATAGCATAAGCAGAGAGAGCAGGTAATTATGACATTTTTTATTACGCTTTACTTTAGGCTGCATTAGCTGTAGACTGTGCATTGCATTAGGTTTTGTGTCACGTCCCCAAAACCTGTTCAATCTTCAGGGGCAGGGTGGTTTAGCTTTAGCTGTAAGCTAATATGAGTATGAGTATTAGCTGTTGAGGAACCAGTTAGCGCTAGCTCCGAGCTAATGCACATTACCTGGTTTAGTGCCAATGTTTGTAAAGATGCTCCGTCAGTGTTTGATGCTTTTCCAACCGATATTCATGTTTTCATGTTATACATTTGAAAACATGACATCAGTCTTCATGGACAAAATGTGCCCTTGTTAGCAACTGATGCTACCACAATTGTGCTTAGTTGTATTGGTAGTTTTGGTGCTGATGTTTCGGGAATGGACGTTTTGTTTGTCTCATTTCATTTGACCCCTGCCTGTATAATAACATGCATGTATTACGGTCTTTTGCCGTGTCAATTATTTGATATAATTACGGTCACTTGAGCTGTTTACACTGATAATCATCATCTCGTTTGGCGTCATCTTTGAGCTGAAATGTTCTCAGTGTTATTACAAATCTTTAATGACATCGATACTAAATTACAGTGATGAAAATATGTCTCATGTGCAATTCATTTAGGGAAGTGTCATTCATAATCACAGTAGAACACAATCTATATGCAAAATATGTTACATTAACCTCTTTTAGTCTAATGTACCCATTTGCTGTGTTGTTGAGTGTCTTTATTGACTTAATTATTTTCGCTGTTATAACACTATTCCTTGTATCTTGCAGGTTGGCTGCGCCTGCAGCCAGGAGGGAGGATGCCGTCTCCATCGTTTTCCCTTGATGCTCAGCTGAGGTTTCATGACAAATGGCTAAAGATAGACTTACAGGTCAGTATCAAATGCCCTTAATGTCTCTACATTAGACATTATTTACTTTTATTGTTCTGAAGCATACAGGTGTTGTTGATCATAGATACACCGGTGGACCCTGTTGTCCTTAGACATGTTTTTCACATGTTTTTAAACAAAGTCAGTGTCTAGTCTTGTGGTGTTCCTGATCTAGGTACTGTATGCAACCTCAAGCTGTCTCAGGATGTCAACTGAGCTAATTATACTCGTGCAACAACCATCAACATTTTACAAATGTATCACAATGTTGTTAACAGTATTGCAGTGTGAAATTGTAACCTTATATTGTTTTGACAGCGAGCGTTCTCTCCAGAGGGACTAAGTGAGATGTGGAATGAAATGGTCAAAGATGAAGAAATATCATTCAGTGGAGAAGAATCAGCCCATACGGGTGCGTAATGAGATACTAATTTTTCTGTCAATCAAGAGCTTTTCAGTGCAATTTCAACCACCAATGTGGTATAATTCATAGAATAATATTTGTCTGTGCCTTGTCTATTTCAGAGGATTGTACAGACTGCTTTGGGACGCAGAAAAAAGATGAGCCAAATGATAAGGAGAAGAAGGAAGAGGAAGACTCTCCTACTTCAGTCCATCACTCCATCATCGAGACCTGGGATTGGGGACGGCAGCCTGGTGAGTCAGAACAAATCTACAAAAATATAATGTGTGAAATTTAAATAGATTCATTCAACTTGAATATTTAAGTATAATTTTGTCAGATTATTCTGATATATTAGGATTAGTAAATTTATAAAATTTATACAAGGTCTAAACATAGCCTATACCAGGGAAAGTACTTGGACAAGAAATTATTACAATTCTTATAATTTTCTCTGTTAGAAATATCTTAACATATTAGAACCTTTTGTTTTAGGATGATGATCTTGTATTGAATGTTTTTCGTTATGTTACACAGCACTGAATCTATTCCTAACAGCTGACACTTTCCCAACACTTAAATGTTGAGTGGATATGATGATCCTCTGGTTTCGACACATGTTCCAGTTTGTGTTTTGCATCTTGTCCTCAAGTGTTTGCGATGGGGCATGTTTTTCTGGCACGTGTGGTGTGGAAAGCGTCTGTAGGTCAAGGTGGTTATTTTTACCTCCGGGGGAGTAAGTCTGTATAGGTGTCATAATTTGGTTCCAGTGGGAGGCAGGAGGAGCACTCAAGCTTATGTTTACCACAAGGACTGGGTGGGACAGGGGTATGGCACAGAGAGATAAGAGTTTGGCACAAAACTATTGATAGGACCGTACATTAAATCACAATTTAGTAAGTAGTGGTTTTTCAACTGCAGCACACAGAGTACTGGTTGCTCTTTTGGTGGTAATTCTTTAGTTCTTTCTTTATTTGTTTTAGTTAGACCCAACAGTCTTTGGTTATCCATTGGGACTTGTCCTGGTTCAGACCTAGTTTACATCCAATTTAGTATCAGTCAGGCTAAATTGTTTATGGGGTGATCATTTAAATTGGTGCTAATATTGAAGAATTTGTTCATATTTACTGATGTTTTTCTAAGCTGTCTAGTTTCTTTATCCATGTGCCATTCCCATTGTTTTCTCAAAGCATGAGATGTGTCTTTTCAGATTGACTAGTGAGTTCAAATGGAAATATGAATGAAATCATAATTTATTTCATCATAAGGGTTATTATAATTTAACGGTTATTGTGACTTTCAGCATTGTTACTTATATTTTCTAAAATTGTACAGCTTTATCCTACTTATTCTTTTGATGCTTTTTGAAGCCAAGAAATGATAGTGGAGTGAATACAGTGAGTGAAACCGGAGCCAGTCTCTGAAGTTCAAACAGCACACTTCCTGCTCATTCAGAGCTCATGTTAAACTAAGCAGATATACACTGTACACTGAGCTTGATGGGGGCAGTAGCACTGAAGCATCTTCTGCACTCACTATCAAATAGTTTTTGTAATGTGACCAGAATCTTTTCTGTGCTATTTGAGTACTATTTTTCTGTTGTATTCTTTGGAATATTCAATATTTATTCTGAATTAGTATGAGCTTACCATACCTTTTTTATATTGGTTTGAATAGGTATCTAGGTAGGTAAATATGTAAATTAATCTGCTTCTTCCCAAGCATAGAGCACAATATGGAAATTATTTTTATTTATATTATAAGGAATTAAATAACTATTTGATTTTAATTACCATATTGCCCAGCCCTAAGTAAATGATACCCACTTGATAAGCAAAGACTTGAGTCTCATTCAACAATTAATGTAAAAAAATTTTTTTTAAATAAAGAAGGTTGAAATTTCACATTTGTCATGTATAATGTATGGGGCAGGTCTGACTTGGGTCTGACAGCCACACACAGCTGACTGTATATCTGTGTGTATATATATACACAACCCAGCCCTGTGTGGCTTAAAAAGTTTAAGTGGATATCAGAGATGCTATTTTCACTTATTGTTAAACTAGAGAGTTTCTATAATCTATGCTAAAGTAAAACACAAAATACCTTATTTAAGACACTTAATTTGATTAAAAGATTAAATCTGTGGTTTTAGACATTTCAGCATCCACAGGAGGTGGTAGTGAAATGTTTTTCCCCACACATTTTTTCAGTGTTTTAATAGTTTTACGATTACAGGCAGTACTTATTCTATTTTCAATATTCTCACAATTAGCACATCAAAATCAAATAAGTCGAATAATATATTGTATAATAAATATTTGACAACAAACAGTTGGTTCAGAACCTTTTAGTTCACTTGTTTTCACTTGTCTTGTTTATAGTTGTCCTTGTTTTCTTGTTTCCCAGATGAGACTGAGTTGAAGGACTGTCTGATGGTGCTTGTGGATGACCAGCAGAAGCTTTCGGCGCAGATGGCCAAAAGCACTCTTTCGGCTCAGCGTCTGCGACAGCGGCTGGTCATCCTGGAACGCTACCTCATCTCTCTGAGCCACAGCATGATGGAAGAGAAGTACAAGGTCCGCTGGAAAACACCCCCCAACCCGCCCCTGCCTACTGCAGATAATAAGAGGTACAGTTATAATATGGTCTGAACTGACATGGGGTAATGGTCCTTGGAGTAAGCCTGTAGGTTCTAAGAGGAAATGAAGCCAGCAGTCCATGTGAAGTCTAATCTCTTAATGCTCAGCAGGACATAGAAAAATATTTCTATTATATAAAGGCGATGCAAACATAAGGTCAAAGAACAATTTGATTCATGGTAACTTGGCATGGGATTCTGAAATCTTGTTATTTCTAAGTAAATTTTACAACACAGAGATAGACATGTCAGATGTGTTGTAATACATAATAATGTCAAAAGATTTAAAATTACTGATCCACACTATTTATCATTTTGTTCATTGGACATTAAACAAAATTATTGATAATTTTGCCAATTGGATTGGATACTTCTGTTTTAAACTACCGGTACTCAACCTAATAAACAATTGTAAATGTAGAATTACACAATGCAGATTCATTATTTACTGTTATAGCTGACGATTATTTATTGTTGCCCTCCTATTTTGATGGACAAATTTTAAATTAACCTCGCTTATCTATCTCTCTCTCTTTGTTTTCCAGCCCTCGTCCGGCCAGTAAAGGAGTTGAAGGACTGGCCCGAGTGGGGTCCCGTGCAGCTCTGTCTTTTGCGTTTGCATTCCTGCGTCGGGCTTGGAGATCGGGTGAGTCTGGGACACTTCACCCTTGGGTGCTGATCACTACTATCATGTACAGTTATACTTTCACTGACAGTTGCTGCATTACATCATCAAACTCAAAGTAACCATTGTCTCGCAATGTGGTGATTTTGTCCTAATAGGTCAAAACAAATTGAGACAAGTTATAGGACAGGTTAAGATAGTTTTCTTTTTACTTTTTATTTACTCTTTTTGACACCCACCTCTAATTCTGTAACTGTTTTACAGAGGAGGTTAAACTTGTTTTCCAGACCCTTGTTAAATTATAGTATTGACTCTCCTGGTTCTTTTTCACAAATTAACAAATATTGTTTGTACTTGTTGTTTTAGTGGTCCCTGACAGTAATATAGGCCATTCGGATACAGGCATCTGACTATTGCATAAGTGTTTCACATGCTTGCCCAATAAACCTCGTGGCTATAATGTTTGTTGACCACTATTCTTAATTTAGCATTATGTCTATATTGGGTGTATTGAAATAAAAATATTCTTTGCTTGATTTCAGTTTCAAGTTGGGAGTTTTTTATTTTAATTTAGCTCATTCATCGGTGTTGCCTCTTTGCTTCTGATAGCTATAAATATTGATGCAACATGGCATTAGACAAAAAAAATTAGAAATTAAATGATGGGAAAGAAGTATTTTGAGCATTTCTGTCTGATTTAACACAGTCTTTGTTTTTTCTCTCAACTTTTTTTTTTTTTTTTAACATCTAATTTAAATGCTAATCAATCTTTAGACTAGTAATGCTTTTGCTTTGGTTCGGAAATCTGTTTTCTCTTCAGTGCTCCTTTTTATGTTTTGTCAATTATCAGAATGGAGATCATTGATTTGAATGGCCAAGGTTAAGTAAGTTATTAATATTAATGTATACAAGTGCAGTGAAATAAATGGACGTATTTGCTATGGGTTAGACTTAGTGTAAAGATTCATGTTTAATTTGTGACTATTTTGTGCTGTATCTCCTAGCTCATCAGTTGATTGCCACATACATACTTGACACATTTCTTTTATAATTACCATTTTTATTTGAGGTGCCCTAAAAGTTACCGCAATACTGCAGTTCAATTCATTTCAACAAATAAATTAAGGAATTGTCAGATTTCAGTACGGGGAGTGAAGGTTTTGAGTAAGGATTTGAATTTGATCGTGAATTTAATCAAAACTGGTAGGTTGGCAGTGAAAGTGGCGAACGCTGTGAAATTTGTAGACAATAGTATTTAAACCTCTCCAGAGTCTGGGCTGAACAAAGCTCTCTCTCCCTGTAGCCTCCTGTAACATGATCAGACACACACAGTTAAGCCTCATATACAACAGAAATGCACTTCCAGGAACACTCTGAAAGCAAGGGTCTGTTCTTTCACTGCCCGCAGGCTCCATAAATACAACTGTCCAAAATTATAATGCAGTCTTTAGTAAAGTTACATTTAGTTTAGTGAACTCTTATAAAATGACAATGAATGGCTTCTGTGTTCTTACAAAAAGGCTACCTCTGTAACATTTCTTCCATGTTGCCAAAAAGGCCTTTAAAAATTATTGCTGTGTCCCTTGAAACCATTTAATTCAGTTCAGTGAAGACAAAAATACAAATGAAAAAATAAAAAGCATAAAAGTACAATAACATAGTCACACATTTTTGTAGTGTCAGGCTGTGTAGATAATGGATTTGCTGATTATTGGAAGCCTTTCCCCAAAACAATCCTCTAGCAACAAAATTGGCCCTTCTGTGACACCGGTGATCATGACTATACTGTGTTTATTATTGCATGTTCTCTCTGACTAAAGCTGTAACAATATCAAATATATTGGAATGGTAATACAATACAATACAATACTGCAATAGAAAACATTCAGACTAGAGACAGAGTGTTTAAGAGGAGTCATTTCACAATGTTGGCTTTACCGAAACTCAGTCTAAGTATATAATGATTTGTACTGCTGTTGGAATAATGCATTTTATACCCAGGTGTCTTTAATGTTTTGCACTTTGAAATTCTTAGATGAAAAAGACCTCCCTAAGTTTTGTGTTTGTGTGCGTCTTGCTGCAGGGGACGATGCAGATCTGTGCAGTGAGCTGCTGCAGGAATCTCTGGATGCTCTCCGGGCCCTTCCTGAAGCCACTCTGTTCGACGAAGGCACTGTCTCCTCTGTGTGGCTCGAAGTAGTGGAGCGGGCCACCAAGTTTCTAAGGTACATTTTTCACTTTTCCTTTTTTTCAGTTTGAATCTCGTAAAATAAACTACAAGGGGCTAAAATAGACACAATGAAACTAGCTCTAATGCATATGACTGTATATTGACAGACTCTGAGGAATAAGTGTCCATTGTGAAATTATAAAAAATATATTTGAATTTCATAAACTTTTCCAGTGATGTGCACGGTAACGCCAGTACAAAGGGCAACATCCCCCTCCAGGACCAACACCTTGCTCTGGCCATCCTGTTGGAGCTGGCTGTGCAGAGAGGGACACTGAGGTAACATTATTTCTACTGTATCTCCTCGCTTGGTTAGCTTTATTGTTGTCCTTATTTAGCCTTCATGTTTGTGCTCTGGTTGTTCCTTTAGTCAGCTACTGTCTGCCGTACTTCTGTTGCTGCGTCTTTGGGACAGTGGCACCAGAGAGATGGACAATGAACGTTCCACCCAGGGGACCAGTGCTCCCCTGCTCCCTCTGCTCCAACGCTTCCACAACATCCACAGCAGCAAAGAGGAGGCTGTCCCAGAGGAGGAGGTGGAGGTGAGAAATTATGTATTCAGCTTGTATTAATGTAATGAAAAGAAATCCAGTCGTAGTTCACAAGACATTTTACTTCTAGGCATTCCCACACATTCACACACACAGAGGGTATTATCAGCGAAAGCAATAGACACAGCAATAGAAATGTAATCCTTTTTTTTTTTTTTTTAAATAAAAATCATACTGTTAAGAAAACTATATGGATTTGATAGAGGGGAACATACTATTGACTTTTATGGAGTATATGGTCTTGAGCTTTATCATGAGCACTGGCTTTTTCTGTCCAATGTAAAATCAGAGCACAGAAAATTAGCTAAAGGGACATGTATATCTAGTTAGCTGTCAAGAATTGAGTGAACCAAAACATCTTTGAGCATACAGTGTAATAAATGTATAAATTTATTTGACATACACTTAATCTCAACACTGCACCACAACTAGAATTGCATTGGAATGTAATTGGAATGTAAGCCTTATTCCTAACCCAAGTCATTTTATTTTATTGCTCTTCAGATATTAACTGCACCTCTGAGTCCAAATGAGAGTTTCCTGCGATACCTGACCTTGCCCCAAGACAATGACTTGGCCATAGACCTCCGACAAACGGCTGTGGTCATCATGGCCCATTTGGATCGCCTGGCTGCCCCTTGCAGCCCTCCCCACTGCAACTCCCCGACATCCCACAAGGTGACGATTCCTCTGGTCAGCTGCCTCGGCTTATCGGATTAGGTCATTTTAGGTCATGTCAATGCACTTCCAGAGCTGGATCAAATTTTAAGTTAAAGTTAGATTACTGTTCTGTTATACATTAGCCCAGACTACAGTAAATACTGACTCTTGTTTTTCACGCTTATTTTAGGGCACACTACAGGAGGTGATTGCATGGGGTCTCCTGGGCTGGAAGTTGTATGCCAATGTGAGTGGACCTATTCAGTGTAAAGCCCTGTCCAACCTCGGAGTGGCTCAAATTGTCTGCTCAGAAAAATGTTTCCTCATCCTGTCAAGCACTGGGGCTGTGTACTCACAAAACTACAAAAGCACAACTTTGGTTAGTATTACTTTTTTTTTTTTTTTTATTAAAATGTAATATTCTAGTTCTGAATAAATCCACACAATTTTTGTCAACTGTATAATCCATCTGTGCATTTTCTTTAAATTTATTTTAATTTAATCTGATGCTGTTGCTCAAAAATGTATTTTGATTTCATTGTGCATGTGATATATTTTAACCCTAAAAGTATTTATTTTTTGTTGTAGGCTCCGATGCTGATCCATGCACTGAACTCCAGAAAAATCACCAAACTCGCAGCTCATCCAGACGGGCAGCATTTCATGGCCTTGTCGTCCAATGGAGAGGTATTTTCCTGGGGCTGTGGAGATGGCGGCAGGCTGGGACATGGAGACACCACGTAAGAGATTACTTTTTGTATACATACTGTGTAAATGGCCAAATATAATTACAGATGTTTTATGCCACATAATTAAAAATATAATTTATCCTCATAATTTCATTTAGGTACTTAGAGGAGCCTACAATGATTGCAGCCTTCAATGGGAAGCAAGTGGGGAAACATGTGGTGCATGTGGCATGTGGGAGCACCTACAGCGCCGCAGTCACAGCTGATGGAGAGCTCTACACCTGGGGCAGAGGCAACTACGGACGACTGGGACATGGTAAACCAACCAAACCCTTAAAGAAGAATTCGCATTATTTGATGAAAGATTTAGAGAAATTAAGGAGGTGACAAAAATATACGCGACTGGTAACCTTTTAGCACTGTAAATAATTCTGTGTTAAGAAGAACTGGCGGCATGGTGGCTGAGTGGCTAGCACTCATGCCTCACAGCAAGAAGGTTCGCCCGGGTCTTTCTGTGTGGAGTTTGCATGTTCTCCCCATGTCTGGATGGGTTTCATCCAGGCACTCCGGTTTCCCCCATCAACCCAAAACATGCTAGCACCCCTATGAACTGAAATCAAGGACCGTGACGGTGCCCCGTCCTGGCCAGGCTCGGTCCGAAAGGACAACGTGGGTCCACCCTTCTGTGGGCTCACCACCCGCAAAGAGGGTTATAGGAGTCAGGTGCGCATAGGACTGGGCGGCGACTTGCTGCCCCCTCCACCCAGCCGGATAAAGCAGAAGATGATGGATGAATGGAAAAAGAATTGTTTTTAATGGTTTTAAATGTTTGTTAGGCTCCAGTGAGGACCAAACGACGCCACTGTTGGTGACTGCATTGAAGGGACTGAAGGTGGTGGATGTAGCATGTGGAAGTGGAGATGCCCAGACTTTAGCTGTGACAGAAAATGGTAATTTGGATATTTTTTTTACTTTCTGCATTAATGTTTTAACAGCAATAAATGTGTATTTTAAACTCTCTTTCAGGTCAGGTTTGGTCGTGGGGCGATGGAGACTATGGTAAACTGGGCAGAGGAGGCAGTGATGGCTGTAAGACTCCCAAACTGGTGGAGAAGCTGCAGGATCTGGACATCGTGAAGGTCTGCTGCGGGAGCCAGTTTTCAGTGGCTCTGACTAAAGATGGACAGGTTTACACTTGGGGTAAAGGAGACAACCAGCGCCTTGGACATGGGACGGATGAACATGTGCGATACCCCAAATTCCTTGACAGTTTGCAGGGTGAGTCCGCTGCAAGAACAATTGCTATCAAGTCAAACTTTCAATTCAAATACCTTTTAAGTATCCCATACAACATTAATTTTTAATTGATTTTTCAAATGTATCTCAAGGTAGGCACTTGCATATGCAGTATATTCATTAAAAGAAGTAATTAATTATGTTATTTATGAACGATTTATTATTTTAGGAAAGAAAGTTGTAGACATTGCAGTGGGCTCCACACACTGCCTGGCCCTCACTGAAGATGGAGATGTCCATAGTTGGGGCAGTAATGACAAACTACAGCATTTTGACACACTTTCCAACAAGAAACAGCCAAAAGCTCTGCCAGGGTTGAATTCCAAGCACATTGTGGGCATCTCCTGTGGCCCAGGACAGGTGACTACACTTCAAGTTTTGTCTGACAATTAGTCAATTATCAAGTACATGATCATCAAGTCCTTTTAGAAGAGAAATTACTTGTATATGCCTATGTGCAGAGTTTTGCGTGGTCGTCCTGCTCCGAGTGGTCTGTGGGGCTGCGTGTCCCTTTTGTGGTGGATGTTTGTCCCATGACATTTGAACAGCTGGACTTGCTGCTGAGGCAGGTGAGCGAGGGCATGGACGGCAGCTCGGACTGGCCCCCCCCACAGGAGAAGGAATGTATGGTGGTGGCCACACTCAACCTGCTCCGGCTCCAGGTATGTGCTGTTTTGTTTTGTCTGTGCTACTTGGCAGGAGTCAGTTGGTTTATTTGTAAATATGAAATAATTTTATAACATAAATGGGCGGGAAGCAGAATGGGTGATAGGGGCTGTTGTAAGCTGCCACAGTAGGCCAACTTGACAGTTGGATGAATTGATGAATATTCCAGTTGAAAAAACACACAGAAACATTATATAGCCTGTATTAAAAGAGTAAAGTATTATTTAACTAATCATTGCACAATTAATTTAGGTCATAAGAGTAACAACAACAATATTTTTAATTGTTCATGATTTTTCTTCCAGCTGCATGCAGCCATAAGTAACCAGGTAGATCCAGAGGAGCTTGGACTTGGACTTGGCAGCACTCTCCTCAATAACCTCAAACAGACGATTGTGGTTTTGGCGAGTAACGCAGGAGTCCTCATCACTGTCCAGGCAGCAGCTCAGGCTGTGCTCCAGAGTGGCTGGTCAGTCCTGTTGCCCACTGCAGAGGAGAGGGCCAGGGCCTTATCCTCACTCCTCCCTAATGCTGGTGAGTCTTCAATACTTGTAAGCTTGAATGGAGAAAAAGTCCTACATTGCAATATTCAGGGCATATAAAGTACTCTTAACACCTTGAGATTTGTAATTTATGGTATTTTTTTTTTATACAATAGTTTCATGCTCAATAAAGTCTTATAGTTTGAAGGGCTTAAATACTTTATTTTAACTGGTGATATTGGGTAGATTTTAACTCATAACTTCATTCTTTCTTTTTCTTTTTTGTTGCAGCATCTGGTAATGAAATGAGTGTGAGCCCAGGGAGGAGGTTCATGATTGACTTGTTAGTTAGCAGTCTAATGGCTGATGGAGGTTTGGAGTCTGCACTGAACGCTGCCATCACTGCTGAGATACAGGTTAGTATGATTTTATGATTATTTATATGCTTAGCCTTATGTTAGTGTGACACCTTACCAAGGTATTGTTCATAACAGGATATTGAAGCCAAAAAGGAGGCTCAGAAGGAAAAAGAGATTGATGAACAAGAGGCCAATGCGTCCTCCATGCACCGCTGTCGCACCATGTTGGACAAAGACCTAATTAACACTGGGATTTATGAGTCTGCAGGAAAACAAAGCCTACCCTTAGTGCAGCTAGTACAGCAGCTGCTGAGGTATGCTCCACTTAAAGCGTATAGTGATAATCGGCTTTCTGCTGTAAAGCATAGTTTGAAGTTTTATTATGCATGTGTTATTATATTATTATTGTATTATTTTTTTAAGGAACATTGCCTCACAAACAATTGCAAGGTTAAAAGATGTTGCTCGCCGTATTTCCAACTACCTGGAGGCGGAGCATGTCAGCAAAGAACGGTCGGCATCTCTAGACCTTCTATTACGGTTTCAGAGGCTTCTGGTTAGCAAGCTGTACCTTGGTGTCAATGGCACAGAGCATGTAAATGGATACAGTAAGTGAGGCTTTTGTACATATCTATTTGAGTACAGTGTAAAACACTATGTAACATTTTACAGAAGTACAATGTAATGTTATTATAGATTTCAGAATGCATTAAACTTAAAGAACTTGAAGAAGGCACAATGAATCAAGTCTGACTCATTTCAATTTTACGTTTTAAACTTTTTATTTTGTTTTTCCAGATCCAGAGCTTCTAGGTGTTGGTTCGCTGTTGAAGAAGTACATTGCTCTTTTGTGCACTCACATTGGAGACATACTTCCAGTTGCCACAAGTATAGCCTCCACTGGTCGCAGGCACTTTGCTGAGGTTTCGCGGGTCATTGAAGGGGATCTAACGGGTAAGTCACAAATAACTACAGCTAAATACTAAAATGGTACAGCCCACATGTAAAACATAACTGCAATTATAACCTTTTACTATGTCATATGTGTGTTCATTTTTATTTTCTCTGTATTAGGAGTTCTGTTGCCTGAACTGGTGGTCTCCATTGTCCTCCTCCTCACCATTGATGCAGGTCTAATGCAGGAGACTGGGTCAATTCCGCTTCTAGCTGGACTTTTGGAACATCTCGATCGCTTTAATCATTTAGCCCCGGGACATGAGAGAGACGACAATGAGGACCTAGCCTGGCCTGGCATCATGGGTATAGCCATAATTTGTCATCTCATTGTATATATTAGAGCAATAGCAAACGCAACCACAAAGATAATTGTGTAATAAATAATTTTTAAAAAAAGAGCGAAAAGGATACTGATCAAATTGTTTGTTTTGGTTTGGTTTAAACGGGCAATATAGTTCATTCAATGGACACATACTGTAGCAAGAGAGAGAGAGAAAGAGATACTTTATTGATCTTGAGAGAAATTCAAGTTTTGCCACAGCAAACTATTGCTGTTTTGCTGCAACATTTACACTGTGCTTTTCAGTCACCTTTGTGTCTCAGTCAATGTCTACTTATTATGTATAAGTAATAGAATCTTTTTTGCAGGGTCTTTCTTCACTGGGCAGAGCTGCAAGAACAATGAGGAAGTGTCTCTTATCCGTAAAGCTGATCTGGAAAATCACAACAAAGATGGTGGCTTTTGGACAGTTATTGATGGAAAAGTGTATGACATCAAGGACTTCCAGGCTCAGTCACAGTCACTAAGTGGGAACAGTATTTTAGGTAAACCTGTCAATATTTTCAAACCCAGTCAACTGTATAGGTAAAATACTAAATATTGAAATGTTATGCCGTCTTTTACAGCTCAGTTTGCTGGAGAGGACCCTGTGGTTGCTTTGGAGGCAGCCTTGCAGTTTGAAGACACCAGAGAGTCTATGCAGGCTTTCTGTGTTGGCCATTATATGGAGGTAATAATTGTTGCATACAATCAAATGCATACAATAGCATATAGGAAGAGATCTGAAAGGTTATGGTTATTAATGGGGGGATGGGATTGGGAATGAGTATCAGAGGAACAGTTCATTTTGGTATTTTGTGGCAGATAGAGAAGATTATACATTCATAGTAAGGAAATGTGCCGTTTTTGTTTTCAGCCAAACCAGGAAACTGTGACCACACCTGATCTTAGTAGTTTGTCCTCTCCACTGATCGACACGGAGAGGAACCTTGGTCTCCTCCTTGGTCTTCATGCTTCATACCTGGCCAAGAGCACTCCTCTGTCTTCAATGGAAATTGAATGTGCCAGTAAGCTTTACATATTCTTACACACTTTGAGCTGATTTCCGCATTCTCTCCATGTAAGTGTCAAATCTGAAATGTTTGTGACAGTTTTTTAACTTGTATACCATTTGGTCTGTGACATAGTAACGTCAATCATCTCTTCCTAAATGTTCTATTTCCTGTGCAGTGCTATCAAGATGTTGCTCTCAAGCGTAAGCCTAGAATATGTCATTATTGATTGCACTGCAGGCTTCTTGGGGTACTTTTAGTGAGGATGTCTACTACAAAATAATACATTCCCCTACAATATGTAAATAAAATTGTGCACTGTCCCATATTTACTAAAATAAACCTAAACCTCATAGTATTATTACTACTGTTAATGCCTACAGCCCAAAGCTGCTCTAGTCTATCTAAAGATAATTTTACCATTATCTCTACAGCATGGCTTCAGTCATCTATATTCTCTGGGGGGCTCCAGACCAGTCAGATTCACTATAACTACAATGAAGAGAAAGATGAAGACCACTGTAGCTCATTGGGAACTACAACTCCAGATAAAGCTAAACTATACTCAAGGAGGATTACACTCAGTGATCATGCACAGCCATTTCTACAAGCAATCGCTGACAACAACATTCAAGACCACTCTGTTAAGGTAGAAGAATTCATTACATTTGCTTGTTGCTTGTACATTTACCATTTTTAATCTAGCTAAAATAAAAAAAAACGACTATTAATCTGTTGTATTTGTTGTATTTTAGGACTTTCTGTGCCAAATAGAGCGATGTTGTAAGCAGTACCATCTGATTACACCCATCACATTCCCTCCAGAGCATCCAGTGGAGGAGGTTGGGCGGCTGTTGCTCTGTTGCCTGCTCAAGCATCAAGACCTGGGTAACTACTAGTTATGAGACTAGTCCCCAGTACACCTATGCATTGAGGATTATGATGTAAATTAGTCCTGTCAAAAATATTGCGTTATTGATGAGTTAATGCAATGTTAACAGAGTACATTTTTTTAAACGGCATTATTTTTTTTATTGCAAACTAGTTTTTTCATAAGATGTGGCCACTGCTGTAACATTAGAAATCTACAGGATCTGACTGTAAACAGGAAGGAAAACAATTATTATATGAAATATTGTACAAAACAGTGAAGCTCTGTCAGCTGCACTGATGTTATGCATACGAGGAAAACACGAAAATATAGCCGCAAGCCGCGATGATCGGCCCTCACGTGCGCTTACGCCACACCCCACAAACGGCGTGCCCCGCAAACAACGTGCCCTGCACATCGCGCTGCTCGAACGCCGCGCCCAGCAACGACCGTGCCAACACATCCTCCATCAAAAAAATGACATACTGCACCTTTAAATGATTTTTGCAGTCTTTGCACCCCTCGTGGCCAACAGTGAAAAATTCACCATGTCCGTTATGTATTTTTTTGCTCGTAGTCATGTATAGAATTGAAACCCCAAATTTGGTACAAATCCGATAATGTTGACGTTTCATATCTAGGGGGCGCTATAGTGTAATTTTCCATATGCTTTATAGTGTATTATATTCAGGCCGAGATCAGCATCAGTGATTCAAATTTCAGCACGATTGGACTAAGTCTGTGCCAACGGAAGCAAATCTTGACATTGAATATTGTTTAAAATTTTGAATGAATTTGTGGCTTCGCTGCACGTAAACCGTGACAGTTATCAAAGAAATGGAGGTAACTTTTGAAGCCGCACTTCTCTAGATGATGTACGGTGATTTTCAGCCCTGTGGGTGAAGCGCCTTCAGAGGAGTCCGTTCAAACGCAACATGAGCTGAATTGCAGACTCTGCATTTTGAAGATTTCAATCCAAGATGGCCGCCTTCTTCTTTGTCAGGGGGCGTGGCCATAATAATATTTTGTCTTCACGTGACGAATGCGTGTACCGAATTTCGTGGCTCTACAACAAAGTTGAGGTGGGTTGGCTCCCATAGGATTGGGCGGAGCCTAATATTCGAGGTGGTGTATTATCTCCATTTTTGATCCCCACGCATGAAACCTATATTTTCTCAAATGTCTCATCATTCCTGAACATTTGGAAAAGTTTGGTGAGTTTTTGAACGTGTTTGCGGGGTCATGTTTTATTTCAGTCTGTAGGGGGCGCTAATTCACCAAATTACATTTTTTCACATTTAGTAGCTTTAAGGCAGAGAGTTTAAGAACTGTGTCAAATTTCATTGAAATCAGAGTTTGTTTGAGGAAATAGGAGCAATTTGTAAATTTCAAAAAATGTGTTCATTATTTGTGGTTTCACTGCTCAGAGACAGACAGATTTGGGAGCTGTGGATAACTTTTGATATTCCGCCCCTGGAGATAATGTGGACCAAATTTGAGGCCGTTTGGGTGACGCCCGCGGAGGAGTGCGTTTCAGCTTTGCAAACTTTAATCCAAGATGGCCGCTCCCTGGTGTGTCAGGGGGCGTGGCCATAATATTTTTTACTCGTTTTGTCATGGTCGACTTCTGTGTTAAATTTCATGATTCTACGTGCAAATTTTTTTGGGTGTCATTCGTATTCCCTAATGCTTTTTTGTCTTGTTAGGGGGCGCTGACGAGCCATTTTATTTATTTTTTGATAATGGAAATAGCCAAAAGTTAGAGAAGCGGAGTCTTTAACACGTGGCCACACTTTTTTTGGCTGACAAACTATACATTTTCAGAAACCTCTGGCGCATTGCTACATCATGGCAAGGGTCCCTGGTCACTACGCGCGAGTTGCGTCATTTTATTTCCCGCCCCCTATGAGCATCACTATGCGATACTAATAGGCCCTTTGCCAGCCTCTGGCGCTCGGGCCTAATAAAGTCCGCTCTAAAACGAATCCACACTTGCCTTCCATTTTTTGTATGCCCTTTGATAAGGACTGTGACAGAGACAGAAGTTATGCAGCCTCTCTCCTCTGGCTGTATTCACTGCTTCAAGTTGTTGTTATATCCATAAACTCAGGGAGGAGCGCATATCACAGCAGGACTCATATCTGTCTCACTATTTAATAGATACTTTTGCCACTGGACTTATTTTCTCTGCTAAAGCATTAGCACTGCTGCTGCATAGATTCACCTGCTGTTGCGACATGTAAACAAACAGTGCCGTGTGATGACATCATTGCCCTTAGTACAGCAGCGCTGGGATGATGGATCTATAATAAATTTTAATATAAAATGTTGTTATAGTTCTATGGCTGTACATGGTCGTAAACACAGTTGGAATAAAAAACATTTGCACAAATCCTATCCACTTTTTTATGTTGATAAGAGTATTAAAATTATTTTTCAAGGGACAAAAATGTGTGATTAATTTGCTATTATCTTTGCCATTAACTATGTCAATCGTGATTAAATATTTTAATCGATTGACAGCACTAGTGTGAATATTATTTGGTCAATGTCTCTATTTTGGCTCTATTTTGTAATTTTCAATATGGCTTTGTCTTGGACAATACATACAAGATGGTTTTTAGGTTTTTCTGTTATTGGTTAAGGATGCGTGAAAGGCAGTGAATAAAAACAAATTACTTTTTGTTTTAGTGTAGATTTCTTTCAGAAGAGATTTAACTGTGCATTTACACCAGGGGAGAGATTGTTTTTGTAATGGACTACTCTAATTGCTGATGGTTCAGTGTGTTTGTGCAAACATTTTTCTGTATCTTTTGTAGGCCATGTCGCTCTTTCGCTTGTTAGTCAATGTGCCTTGGGTGTGGACCAGGGGAAACAACGGTCTCTACCTAAATCTGTGATAGAAGTGTGCCGAATGGTCTACCAGGCCAAGTGCTCATTAATCAAGGTAAGGCATAATACTTTTTCTTGGCAAGTAAAAAAGAGCATAAGCTAGGCCTGAATTATTGTGATTTGATTTGTGATTTATGTTTTTTAAAATGCAGAATCAATTCACATATATTAGCACATTTATGTTCATTATGGGTAGAAAAATACTTTTCAGAAAATGTATGTAGAGGTCTGCACTGTAGGGTTAATCAGTTTTATACTCATTATGACCCCATGAAGACCAAATACCAAATATTTCCAAGGACATAATTCATTCAAATTGCAGATCCAGTTATAATTAATCTAATATGGTATTTATTAAAAGCTTCAACTCAAAGTTATTTCTGGCCTTATTTCAGACACATCAGGAACAGGGGCGCTCCTACAAGGAAGTGTGTGCTCCAGTGATAGAGAGACTTCGGTTTCTCTTTAATGAGCTCCGGCCTGCCGTGAGCAACGACTTGTCCATCGTCTCCAAACTGAAGCTCCTGAGCTCCCAGCCACGATGGAGGAGGATTGCCCAGAAACTCATCAGAGACCGGCGGAAAAAGAGAGGTAAGTCAGTCTAAAATTAAATGTATTTGTCATTATACATAGTATATATAGTATATTTAATGTAAATTATTGCACATTTTCAGTGCCCAAAAAGTCAGATTCTGCTGACATTGAAGAGCCAAAGATAGAAAATGAAGGGACCAATGAGGAGGAGCTTAATGTAAATCTGAACCCTCCACCAGCTGACAGGAAATCTCCTACCAGCAAGACGACAAAGGTATAGTTGATTTTCTTTTTTACTTGATTTGCATCTATTCTTGTATTTATTGGTATGTATTTTGAAAACTGCGGTGTTCATACCTATAAAAAAAACATGATATATGGTTTGGGTCAGGTTTCTAGGATAACTTGAATTTAAGCAATTAAAATCTCAAATAGCAATGATTTTAACCATTTCTATAATGTGGGATTAAGTTATTTCCTAATTAGTTTTTCCAACTTTCTATCCGAAGTGTGTAGATGATTTTAGAATATTAATTATATCTTTAATTTGTAGCAGGACAAGTGGCAGCCACTCCTCAATACTGTGGCCAATGTGCAGAAATACCGCTGGCTTAAGCACAGTGTCCATGGCTTCTGCTCTCAGTCCAGTCTGATGGGAACAATTGTAGAGTTCGCTCTGAAAGAAGAGCCTCTGGATGTTGAAAAGATGAGGAAATGTCTTCTGAAGCAGGTATTTCAATAAAAGCATTGTCTAATTTGATTAATTTTTTATTACAGTTCCTAATTGAAGTTTGGTATTTTTTTCAGTTGGAGAGGGCCGAGGTGAGACTTGAAGGGATTGACACTATGTTGAAGTTGGCATCCAAAAGCTTTCTGCTGCCGTCTGTGCAATATGCAATGCTCTGTGGCTGGCAAAGGATCATACCAGAAGGGACCAACATTGGGTAGGTCATGGTTAAAACAATTAACTCAATAAAATGCATGTCTTAGATTTAATGTTTGTATAATATTTCTGGTTTGCAGGGAACCATTGTTTGATTGTCTAAAAGATGTGGATCTGATCCCACCATTTAACCGTATGCTTTTGGAGGTCACCTTTGGAAAGCTGTATTCTTGGGCCATTCAAAATGTTCGCAACATCCTTCTGGAAGCCAGTGCACGATTCAAGGAGCATGGTGAATGTTCAGGAAATGCTATATCTTTTTTTTTATCTTGCAATTTATTGATCACTTTTAGGGTCTTGTCTATATTTCTTTGTAGGGGTGCAACCTGTTCCTCTGCAAACCATCACCAATGAAAACCCAGCAGGGCCTAGCCTAGGCACTATTCCTCAAGCACGTTTCCTCCTTGCTATGATTCATATGCTGTCACTCAAACATGGGTCCAATAGCCTCAGTCTGTTGTTGAATTCAGGAGTATTGGCTTTAACGCAGAGTATCCTCAGACTAATAGGTAAGACATGGGTGCGTAGATATAGTCTTTATATACTAGGAATGTGTATAAATATTTAATGGTTATTGTTTGTGTATTTTCTAGGGCCAAGCACAGACAGCAGTGAGGAGGACATGAATCTGTGTGCACATGGCGGTTCTGCCACTGTTTTGGAGGAGTCCAGGAAAGAGGCCGCCCCAACGCCTTTGCCCGCATCAGGGCCTGAGTTGGCAGCTATGATGAAGATTGGAACCAGAGTTATGAGGGGAGTGGACTGGAAGTGGGGAGACCAAGTATGTGCAATAAAACTTTTGTTAAATTTTTTCCCCATTTCTGACAAGTGAAAAATTTTATATTGTATTTTACACAATAAAATAATCAGATTATGAGTCTGGTGAAGGTGAATAGACTAAAACGCAAAAGTGCAATTCCTGGATTGCCATGTTAGGTGAAACCTGATCCAAGCATTTTAAGTGTTGATAAGGGAGACAAACAAAATATGATTTCATGCTCTATATGACCTGGTGTGTTTTCCTGCAGGATGGACCAGCTCCAGGTCTGGGTCGGGTCATTGGGGAACTGGGAGAGGATGGTTGGATTCGAGTACAATGGGACACCAGCAGCACAAACTCGTACCGAATGGGCAAAGAGGGAAAGTATGACCTGAAACTTGCAGAACCACCTCCAGCTACTCAACCCCCTGCTGAGGATTCTGACACAGAGGATGACGTTGGTAAGTTCACTATAATATGAAATATATAAACCCAAAGTATTCATTAAAACTGCAATATAATGGAACAAACATTTTTTTCTCTGGGGCTTCATTGACACATCTTATTTTTTAAAGGAAAAAGGCTGACAATTTTTTGTGTGTTTGCTATATATTAAAAATGATCTTATGTCTATTTCAGATGGAGAGCTGCTTGAAAAGAGCACCCACCCGACGGCCATGATGTTGACCAGCACTGTGAACCTGCTGAAGATGCTGTCCCTGTCGGCTGGAGTCCATGCTGAGGTGTTACAGACTGACGCCACCCGGACGCTCTGCGGACTTCTGAGGTCACTCGTGGAGAGTGGAGCCAATGACAAATCAGGTAATTTCACTGTACATTAGTCAGTATGCTTTCTTTATTTGTCAGTTGTTATTTGGTCATTAATGACTTCTCAATTAGATGAGTCGCAGATCAGTTTTGTTTAATTTAAGCTATTGGAGCCATGCGCCTTGTGTGTGCATCACCAGTAGAGGGTGCCATGGGGTAGGCCACATTAGGCAACATAAGCATTATTTGTCCGTTGGTTGAATATATTTATTAGATTGTTAGTGAGTAGTAAAGACTTTAATCTTACTGGTAGATGAGATAAGATCAGACTTTATCAGATCAGTTTGTAACTTATTTGTGATACTATGCTACATTCCTTTAAATGTATGCAGAGTAGAGTGTTACCGTAATTGTTTTGTGCTTTCAGGCTGTCACTCCCACAGACTGGTGTCCCGGGAGCAGCACCGGAGCTGGTGCACTCTGGGCTTCATCCGCTCCATTGCACTCATGCCCCAGATGTGCAGCACACTCAGCACATCAGCATGGATCGGCCTGCTCATCCGGATAGTGGAGGGTCACCAGTCTTTTAATGCTGTTACACTGCAAAGACAGGTGCATTTATGGTGGATTTAGATTCTAAATGTGGTCATTTAAAGGTTACAGGGTTCTGTAAGTGTAATATATAGGTGTAGGTATAATGTATAGGTGTAGGTGTTGGACTGTTCTTAGTTAGAATTTACTTTACCACACCACAAAACCTCCACATGTACTCCTAATCCAGTAATACTGCTAATCAGATTTTTTTGTAAAGTGTTTTCAATTGTGTGTCCTTGTGTTTTTAGATCCTCGCGTTGCGCCTCCTGCAGGCAGTCTTGCCTTCATGGGACAAGATGGAGCGCTCTCAAGACATGAAGTTCCTGGTGGAGAAGCTGTTTAACTTTCTTGGGAGCTTACTAAGCACCTGTTCTTCAGATCTGCCGCTGCTCAGAGGTAGTTTTCTTTGGAGGTACAATGGTGGCCAGAATGATTTCAAAACATGGACAATAATGTCTTATTTTGGGCCAGAATAGGCATTTTAATTGGTATTTAAAATCTAAACAAAAACTTCAATCACTACATAATTTTTCAGTAATTTCAGCCATTATTTATTTTTTTCTGTCTCCACAAACTTGTCCTCCAAACAGACGGATCTCTCCGGAGGAGGAAGTCCCGCCCCCAGGCCTCTCTGACAGCCACTCACAGCAGTACTCTGGCCGAGGAGATTGTTGCTGTTCTGCGCACTTTACACTCCCTCAGCCAATGGAACAGCCTCATCAATGAGTACATCAACAACCAGCTCAGTGCCATTGGAGATGTGATGGTGGGCTGCCAGTCTGAAGCTGTAAGTATTAGAAATACAAAATATACATTATGGGTTCCATATTATCATTGTTTCATATAATCTCTAATGTTAGTAATGTATCCAGTCTTGCAGCAGGTACACTGTGTTAATTTACACTAACTAATATAAATATTCATTATTTTTTCATAGTGTTTCCTGGAGGAGTACTTCCCTGATTCGGAGGGTCCAAGAGTCGGCAGTTTGATGGCCGTCTTGTCTGTGATTGGGGGAATAGATGGTCGGTTAAGGCTCGGAGGGCAAGTGGTTCATGAAGAGTATGGAGAGGGCACAGTCACTCGAATCACTCCAAAAGGACGAATCACTGTTCAGTTTCATGAGATGAGGACATGCAGGGTGTGTTTGCTCAGCCACCTCAAACCAGTAAGTGGGAAAACACATAAAGTGGCACGCATACATATACAGTCCCTGACAAAAGTCTTGTCGCTTATCCATTTTGTAGAAACAAAAGCTTATAACCTGACTTTAAATTAATCGATTGGTTTTAGAAATGTCTCATATGAAAGCTAAAACCCTCCCAAATTATGCTCAATATACTAAAATAAATTTGCTTCACTGAAGAAAGATTGATCATTTAATGAACACAGAAAGGTCAGATTTTGGCAAGACAAAAGTCTTGTCACCTTGTCATATGATGCACCCAATCCTAGATTACAGCCTCACCTGTGATCAGTTACTGATCGATCAATTAGTGGGTGTGTATAAAAAGAACTCCAGCACACCAGACCTTCACATCAACTGCAACTTGACCTCTGACAACATGCCTAAGATCCACCCTGAGACCAAAGCGTTTAATTATCAAGAGGCTGAAGACCAGATCCACTGCTGAGGTGGCTGACACCTTCAATGTGTCTCAGCGTCAAGTACAAAGAATAAGAAAAAGACTGGAGATGTTTTTGACAAGCCCAGGTCCGGCAGACCCCGCAAGACAACTGCTCGGGAGGACCGTTTGTTGATTTGAAAATCCAAGGCCCCTTTTCCACTGCAGCAGAGCTCCACCAGGCCTGGTCACCTCAAGTCCCTGTGTCAACCAGAACAGTTTGTAGAATTCTGTCTCCAAATGGCCTCCATGGTCAAATCAGTGCACAGAAACCAGCACTAAACAAAAGGCAATTAAAAAACCGTGTGGCATTTGGCCCACAGCCTGCTAAAAGGATGGACACTGGAAAAGTGGCAGAAGGTGGATTTCTCAGATGAATCCTCGGTTGAATTACATCACAGCCACCGCAAATATTGCAGGAGACCTACTGGAGCCCGCATGGATCCAAGATTCATCCAGAAAACAGTTAAGTTTGGTGGCGGAAAAATCATGGTCTGGGGTTACATCCAGTATGGGGGTGTGCGAGACATTTGCAGGGTGGAAGGCAATATCAATAGCCTAAAATATCAAGAAGTATTAGCACCTCTTACATTCCCAACCATAAAAGGGGTCAAATTTTCTAGCAGGATGGTGCTCCATTGCATACTTCTCTACATCAAAGTTCCTCAAGGCGAAGAAGCTCAAGATGCTCCAGGACTGGCCAGCCCAGCCACCAGACATGAACATCATTGAGCATGTCTGGGGTAGAATGAAAGAGGAAGCATGGAAGGCAAAACCAAAGAATCTTGATGAACTCTGGGAGGTATGTAAGACGCTTTCTTTGCTATTCCTGATGACTTCATCAACAAATTGTATGAATCATTGTCGAACCGCATGGATGCAGTCCTTCAAGCTCATGGAAGTCATACAAGATATTAAATATGGATCTCACAGCACCACTACTTAATTCACTGACGTTGTGCAACATATTTTTGTATTTGAAGTAAATTATTTGTTCAATTTTCTGTAGGTGACAAACTTTTGTCTTGCCAAAATCTGACCTTTCTGTGTTCATTAAATAATCAATCTTTCTTCAGTGAAGCAAATTTATTTTAGTATATTGAGCATAATTTGGGAGGGTTTTAGCTTTCATATGAGACATTTCTAAAACCAATCGATTAATTTAAAGTCAGGTTATAAGCTTTTGTTTCTACAAAATGGATAAGCGACAAGACTTTTGTCAGGGACTGTAGATAGACCAGTCATTCAAAAACATTTTTTAGAGGTTTGGAAACATTTGCCCTATGACCTATTCTTCCATTCATCTCTCAGATATGGGGAGGCAGCTGTTTTTTTCTAATAAAAAAAAGAAACCCCATAAATATTGAACATGATCATTTATACTAGTGACACTAGTAGTCCATAATTCTGCACAGTGTCAAAATTGCCAATCAAGTAAGTGTGTCTAGAGTAGAGTGTTGTTTAAAATCCTGCAATTATTCTTTTCTTTTCATGTAGTTGCCAGCAGTGCCATTCAGTGCCCATAACCTACCCTTCACTGACCCCATGCTGTCTGTATGGGCCCAGCTTGTCAGCTTGGCAGGAAGCAAATTGGAAAAACAACGGATGAAGAAATCCTTAAGTCGTGGCTTCACCGGTATAGTCATTTACTCAGATTCATGTAATCAACTATTTAACATTGCATACTATCTGAGTATTATAATCAGACTGTCTTGCAAAAATGTACTTGGGGATTTTTAACTTCCATTTCCCAAGTTTTAGTCAAATCTGCATAGACCAAAATATGTATTAGTGATTACGGTATTTACATTTTAACTACAACTTTTTTGGTATGCAACTTCTAACTACAGTCTGATACAAAGTATCTCTTAAATGTTTCTTTGTTTAATGCTCCTGTACACGGTCCCTGTCAAATAAACTAAAACTAAACTTCTTGCAGCTGACCAGGTGGACATCCATTTGCTCCGTTGCCAGCAGCTGAGACTGTACATTTTAAAAGCAGGACGGGCTTTACTCTTTCACCAGGACAAACTGCGACAGATCCTCTCTCAGCCTGCAGTCATTGACATGGGACCTAATCCTAGTGGTGAGTTGAACGAAAATTAAGATGTACAATATGGGTTTGAGATTTTCATATGGCACATATACAGTGGGTATGGAAAGTATTCAGACCCCCTTAAATTTGTCACTCTTTTTTATATTGCAGCCATTTGCTAAAATCATTTAAGTTCTTTTTTTTTCCTCATTAATGTACACACAGCACCCCATATTTACAGAAAAACACAGAATTGTTGACATTTTTGCAGATTTATTAAAAAAGAAAATTTAAATATCACTTGGCCGATTTATTAAAAAAGAAAATTTAAATATCACTTGGCCATAAGTATTCAGAGCCTTTGCTCAGTATTTAGCAGAAGCACCTTTTGAGCTAATACAGGCATGAGTCTTTTTGGCAATGATGCAACAAGTTTTTCACACCTGGAATTGGGGATCTTTTTCCATTCCTCCTTGTACATCTTCTCCAGTTCTGTCAGGTTGGATGGTGAACGTTGGTGGAGCCATTTTAAGGTCTTTCCAGAGATGCTCAATTGGGTTTTAGTCAGGGCTCTGGGCCATTCAAGAACAGTCACAGAGTTGTTCTGAAGCCACTCCTTTGTTATTTTAGCTGTCTGCTTAGGGTCATTGTCTTGTTGGAAGGGGAATCATCAGCCCAGTCTGAGGTCCTGGGAATTCTGGAAAAGGGTTTTGTCCAGGATATCACTGTACTTGGCCGCATTTATTTTTCCTTTGATTGCAACTAGTCGTCCTGTCCCTACAGCTGAAAAAAACCCCACAGGCTGATGCTGCCACCACCATGCTTCACTGTTGGGACTGTATTGGACAAGCAGTGCCTGGTTTTCTCCACACATACCGCTTAGAATTAAGGCCAATTAAGACCAATTAAGAATTAAGACCAGAGAATCTTATTTCTCACCATCTGGGGCCTGGGCTGTCACTTGAGTAATCATTCATGCTTGAGCAATCGTTTACGCTTTTTGGTTAGGTTAGAAAAAAGTTCCTTCTCATTTACTATATAAAGTAGAGCAGATTAGCAACATTAAATCAATGTAATTATTTATGGCAGATACACTTATTTATGGCAAATACATTTGATTTACAGTATAATTTTCCTATTGTGGGACAAATAAAGATTCTCTTATGATTTGCACTTTTTGCTTGCAGAGGATTCAGTCGTATCCTCTCCAGATGTGGGGGACTTGTCTCCTGAAGGACCTCTCCCTCCAATGATTCTGCTACAACAACTGTTGTCTGCTGCCACCCAGCCCTCCCCCATCAAAGCCATTTTTGACAGGCGTGAAATGGAGGTAAGCCTAAAAACTTTCTTCAGAACAATAAAGGGATGACAACAAAACTAGTAACAACACTAGACTCTCTTTGAAAAGGCTTTGAGGTAAAGTAGAGAATAGTAAGCAAGTATGAGATTGGAGCTATTGAAGCTAAGTTATATTGTAATGTTACCTAATGTTATTGTCCAATTCAGGCTGCTGCTCTGGCTGTGTGTCAATTCTTGGCAGTGGAATCAGCCCACCCCTCGTCTCCTCTGTTTGAGGAGAGCAGCTCTAGTGAGGCCACCACTCCTGTCACAATTCAACACGTCAGAGCCCCAAAACAAAAGAAACAGAAAACTTCTCCAGTCCCCCCTTTACCCATAGTTGTTCAGCTCATGGAGATGGGGTTCCCACGAAAGAACATTGAATTTGCCCTAAAGTCTCTGTCGGGAACTACAGGAAGTGCCTCAGGAATGCCAGGTACTAAATATTCATGCATACTCGCAGTAAATTTATATACTGGGAGATAATGTACATAAAAATGACAGAAATTATGACCGTGTTGAACATCATACGTTTCTTGTTTAGGTGTTGAGGCTCTGGTGAGTTGGCTGCTGGACCACCCAGACGTCCATGTAACTGAGCTGTCTGATGCAGATACTGTGTCAGATGAATTCTCAGATGAAGAAGTTCTCGAGGAACTGGAGGAGAGCGAGCCGGCCTACACAGTGGTACACATCCTAAACATGCTTTATTATTTTTTTCAATTTATTTTCTTGTATGAATATTAATGCTTCATTGTTATGTATTTTAGCTAAGAAAGAACTGGATCAAGGTTGTTAAGAATGCTTATGGTATTTTTTTCCTTCTTTTTTTAGCCTCCTGGAGCAGTGGTCACCGAAAGCCAAACATTTAAGAAGAGGTCTGATTTTCAAAGTAACGATGACTACGCTGTTTATGTCCGTGAAAATATCCAGGCAAGTTCTTCAGTCAATAACTTCTCCCCTTAGATTTGTCTTATTCATTATTATATTGTAACATATATTATTATCTTGTACACATAGGTCGGGATGATGGTAAAATGCTGCCGTACATATGAAGAGGTTTATGATGGAGATATGGGTAAAGTAATAAAGCTAGACAGAGATGGACTCCACGACTTGAATGTACAATGTGACTGGCAACAAAAAGGAGGAACATACTGGGTTCGCTACATCCACATTGAGCTTCTTGGTAATCATTTTAAAACTATTTGATTTATGGCTATATTTTGTGGCTGCAGCTGTCATTGTCAATGCTTTTACAGGATTCCCGCCTCAGAGTTCTCCCTCTCATATAAGAATTGGGGACAAAGTTAGAGTAAAACCCACAGTAACTACACCGAAATACAAATGGGGATCAGTAACACATCGGAGTGTTGGTGTTGTAAAAGGTAAACTGCTACTACTGCCATTATCACTTTTGCTACTGTTGCTACTCCTGCTTGTTACGAAATGAGCAGAGCATAAAATAAAATAAGTTACTTATTATTTATATTTATTTATCATTTATATTTTAGCATTCAGTGCCAATGGAAAGGATGTGATTGTTGACTTCCCCCAACAATCTCACTGGACTGGCCTTCTGTCTGAAATGGAGCTAGTGCCCAGTGTCCATCTTGGAGTGAGGTAAGGTCGTAAAATACTTGCTTATATTGCATGATCTTTTTTTATTATTATTATGGTCTACATATCTTTTTGGTTTCAGGTGTGATGGCTGCCAGATGTTTCCAATAAATGGCCCCAGATTCAAATGCAGAAATTGTGATGATTTTGACTTTTGTGAAAACTGCTTTAAAACACGAAAACACAACACCAGACATTCCTTTGGCCGAATCAATGAACGTGGTATGTTCTTTAATACCCTGAATGCCCAGTACTTTATTTATAGTCTTTTATAGTCTTATTTATAGTCTAAATCTTGCTTTCATAATTTCTCCATAGGCCAATCTCCAGCTTTTTGTGGTCGCTCGGGGAAACAACTTAAGAAACATCACAACACACAGCGTGGGATGTTAATCGATGACTGGTCCCGAGCCGTGAAGAGCCTGAATGTCTCCTCCTCTGTGAACCAGGCATCTCGCCTCATAGACTGTAGTGACCAGTGCTGGCAGTCCTCCGGATCGCAAGGAAAGGTACATGAATTTAATTTAAATGTAGATTATTTGAGGATAGCACTTTCTGTGATATTATGTGTAAGGAATTTCTTTATTTGAAGTCACACAATATTTTCCTCTCTCAGCACTGGATTCGTCTGGAGCTGTTCCCAGATGTCCTTGTGCATAGACTGAAGATGCTTGTGGATCCAGCTGACAGTAGCTACATGCCATCTCTAGTAGTGGTCTCAGGTAGGGCGTATAACATTTATTTGTGCACTCGTATGTTTTAAACCATACATGTAGCAAACATAATTGATATGATAATAGATATTATGAAATGTTGACAAATCCATGAATAAACTTGTCTATGTCTGTTGACTTTTGACCAGACCAATATGAATATATGATTTTGCAATACATACAAAATATTTTATAAGATATGTCTAGCCTTTATCTTTGTACATTCAGTGTACAAGTGACATTACTTTATTCATATTCTTTACAGGTGGAAGCACTTTGAACAACTTAATCGAGCTGAAGACAATTAACATCAATCCCACAGACACAAATGTCCTCCTCCTGGCTGACTGTACAGAAGTATGTGTACATTTAAAATATATATATTTAGAATATACTATATTATTAGTGACAAACTGTTAACCGCCTCTACAGTTTCACCGCTACATTGAGATTGCCATTAAACAGTGCCGCAGTGCTGGCATAGACTGTAAAATCCATGGACTGAGCATTGTCGGGCGGATCAGAGCTGAAGATGAAGATTTGGCCACTGTTCCTTTTCTCGCCTCTGACAACGAAGAGGAGGATGAGGAAAAAGCTGCTACTGGGAGGTTAGTAATAATGATGTGTCCTCAGTGTGAAAAATATGTTGCGTTTGAAATCCAATCAATAATCGGTTTGCCATTTATTTGGACCAGCCTTGCCCGGAAAAAGTCGTCAGGATTGGAGTCTGCAGCAACTATCCGGACCAAAGTGTTTGTGTGGGGTCTGAATGACAAAGACCAGCTTGGAGGACTCAAGGGCTCCAAGGTACTTTTGCTTTTTTATTCAATTTAACCCATGCATCCAGTATTCATTCTCTGCTTGACCTAAGTGATTGTAATACAGGCAAGTGCCATATATTAAATGACTTTTTTAACTTGCAGATCAAGGTGCCATCATTTTCTGAAACTCTCTCTGCTCTGAATGTGGTGCAAGTGGCTGGAGGCTCCAAAAGTCTGTTTGCTGGTGAGTAATACAAGCTACATCTTTTAGAGTTTGTGTGATGTATAATCAAAATTCCTTAACTTTCATAGTACATAAAGAGTAGTATAGTTACAGGTTTCCAAATTGTAATATTGAACTGCTAGCATTCCATTAGCTAAAGACAACACACTTTGTGCCTCTTTTTATAGTCACAGTGGAGGGTAAGATGTACGCCTGTGGAGAGGCCACCAACGGCAGATTGGGCCTGGGTCTGTCCAGTGGGACCATACCCATCCCACGACAAATCACAGCTCTGAGCAACTACGTGGTGAAGAAGGTGGCTGTTCACTCTGGAGGCCGCCACGCCATGGCTCTGACTGTGGACGGGAAGGTGTTCTCCTGGGGCGAAGGGGACGACGGCAAACTGGGACACTTCAGCAGAATGTAGGATTTTTACATGTTATTAGAATACCAACATAAGGATATCACAATATCGCATTACAAATTTACAATGATATTATGATCAACAAACATGAATAATGCCCTTTATTCACTTGCATTAACAATGCCTCTTTTATCTTTGCTATATTATTTCACAAGCTTTATTAATTTTAAATAAAATTTTAAACCTTTTACATTGATGTTTGTGGCCATACCGGCTTGTCAAAGCCTGATCCAGTCAGATCTCAGAAGCTAAGCAGGGCCGGGCCTGGTTAGTACTTGGATGGGAGACCACTGGGAATTCCAGGTGCCACAGTGGGGCGCCAGTGGCAAAAACTGTCGTAGTGTCCTTAGGCAAGGCACATCACCCACATTGCCTAGTATGAAAGTGGTGTGTGCATGAATGGTGGTGGTGGTCGGAGGGGCCGATGGCGCAGATTGGCAGCCTCGCTTCCGTCAGTCTGCCCCAGGGCAGCTGTGGCTACAATAGTAGTTTACCACCACTCGGTCTGGAGTGAATGAATAATGCTAATAACTATACCTCTATTTTATTCATTCTTTATTCTCAAAAGGAACTGTGACAAGCCCCGGCTGATAGAGGCTCTCAAAACCAAGCGTATTCGGGACATTGCGTGTGGCAGCTCCCACAGTGCTGCCATCACCTCCAGTGGGGAGCTATACAGCTGGGGACTGGGGGAATACGGCCGTCTCGGACATGGAGACAACACCACTCAATTAAGGCCCAAACTGGTGAGTTAGGCTAATGTTTCTGAATTTGCATTTAGATTAAAGTTCTGGATCACAAATAGAAATATTGTGTTTGCTTTCCAGGTAAAGGTGCTCTTGGGACATCGCGTGATCCAGGTTGCTTGTGGCAGTCGGGATGCTCAAACTCTAGCACTCACTGATGAAGGTATGTTTCTCAAAATATTTCATAAAAAGTACACATTCCCCTCTCTGCTCATGTTAAAAAACAAGCTTATGGTTTGTTGTAGTGAATCAGTATAACCATGATTGGTTGCCACCCTGGAAGCTGAATGAATATATAAAAGTCAATAATTCTTTTCTTTTAATATTGTGTATGAATATTATCCATTTCTCCATCCAGGGTTGGTGTTTTCATGGGGTGATGGTGATTTTGGTAAACTTGGTCGTGGAGGCAGCGAAGGATGTAACATTCCTCAGAACATAGAGAGGCTGAACGGACAGGGCGTGTGCCAAATTGAATGTGGGGCGCAGTTCTCACTCGCTCTCACTAAATCTGGAGTTGTGTGGACATGGTAAGAACTACACATTTATCACTGTACAGACCATTTACTTGCACTGGGTTAATCAATATGTTATAAATAGGGGCAAAGGAGACTATTTTCGATTGGGTCATGGTACTGATGTCCATGTGAGGAAGCCCCAGATGGTGGAAGGGCTCAGGGGCAAAAAGATCATCCATGTTGCTGTTGGAGCTTTGCACTGTCTGGCTGTCACGGAGACCGGACAGGTTTGTATTTATCTTCTCTTCTAGTATATGCACAACCGGACCCACGTCACACAGAGCATGTTGTTTGCTCCACGCCCCTTTTACAGGGATCCCTCAGAGCAAGCCAAAAAGTTCTGTCTAGTGACCGTTGTTGTTCACGTATTAGACATGCTGAAGAGTTGCTGTGTTGTTGGGTGTACAAACAATAAAGCTAAGAAACCTTTGCTGAAATTCATTCCCCTGCCTCATAATTATTAGTCTTCAAGAGACAAACGACTATACCAAAAGAGTCGGACCAAAGAAAACAGAAATCTAGGCTAACAGTTGTGAGCTATGACAGAAATTATACTATCAGAAGAAAGGAGGGGGCAACATCTCTCACAAGTCAAGTTCCCGGAAGTGCCGGTCTAACGTATTTTATATGCCCATGTAATATGGTTTGAAAATGTATTGAACATTGAAATTTTTTTTTTTTAATTAAACTTGATTTAATCTTTTTATTCACACTAAGATGTCTGTCTATACCATTGTGTGTACTATATTTTCCAAACTTAAAAAAAAAAAACATTTATATTTCAGGTGTATGCATGGGGGGACAATGACCATGGGCAGCAGGGGAATGGTACCACCACTGTGAACAGGAAGCCCACTCTGGTGCAGGGTCTGGAGGGGCAGAAGATCACTCGAGTGGCCTGTGGCTCATCTCACAGTGTGGCCTGGACCACTGTGGATGTGACCACTCCTTCAGTTCATGAACCTGTCCTCTTCCAGACAGCCAGGGACTCACTTGGAGCATCTTATTTAGGTTGGTTAATAAAACAAATTAAAAATTAATTTTTAAATGCATCAATGAGCATTAATTAACGAGTGAAGAATTAATATAAATTTCTACTCTAATACAAGAAACACATGCACTATTGGGGCATGTTTGTAGAGGTCTGAAGGTGTTCATTGTAAGATTCCATGGAGACAAAAAATGTGTGATATGGAGAAAGCATTATTACTTAGATAATTGTACTCTATGAAATTACCTCATTACTATTTTCAAATTGAATATCTTTCTAAGCTTTATAAAGGAAAAACAATGAGTCCTGATTCAAAGATCCATAGTTACATTTGTAACTTTAATTTTTTCATCAATAACAGTTTTTCCCTACTTTTGGATTTGCTTAATACCAGGTGTGCAGGCAGACAGTGACCCGTCATCTGTGAGTAACAAGTTGAATGGTCAGAGCAGCTCAAAGCCAAACCGGCCGTCTCTTGCCAAAATCCTCCTGAGTCTTGATGGAAAACTGGCCAAACAGCAGGCACTCACTCATGTGCTATCCGCTCTGCAGATCATGTATGCAAGGTACGGTCTAATCAGTTTTTAAATTCATGCAAGAAGATTTAAGAAGGGACTACATATAGAACTCAAGTTATGTCATGTTGGTGGCACATAAACAGAACAAGAAGGTCCCATGCTACAACTCCCGGATTAGGTTTAGGTACAGCTTCATACTCCTGACCAACTCTAGCTCAAGATATGGTGATGCTCCTTTGTATGAGTGAAATGTTGAGGACAAATTTTCTACAGGAACAATAAAATACATTTTGGTTGGTGGATAATTCTGTCACCCCCTCTACATACACAGATAAAATTACCCCAAAATCATTGAATTTGCTTCCTATACATGTGCATTACCTGATGTGGAAGTTTACAGGCTGCATATGCTCCATGTTCTCCAGGGATGCTGTGGTGGGTGCTCTGATGCCAGCGAGTATGATCTTGCCTACGGAGTGTCCTTCCAGCTCCCCGGTCCCTCCTCTGGACTCCTGTGCCTCCTCCACTGTCAGTGATGAAGAGGGTCCACCTGTCCCCCCTGAAGCAGAGGATCGCATTAGCCCAAATCCATGGCAAGACAAGAAAGGAGAGGTATGCAACATATAGAAAAACAAACTGGAGCTTTTGTTTTTGTTTTGCTTAGATTTATAATGGCTGTCATGGAAAATATTTAATAAACAAAGGTGTTCCCTTACTCAGGAAACCTGCTCAATAATGACCAGGTGTCTCAGTGAAAAGTCAGCAGACTATTTTAGGAGCCACTTGGAAACCCCAGACTCTCGCGGGACTTTGTTGAGAATAAGCTTTACGCACATGCTCCTAGAGCTTTATTCTTTGCCAGTATAAGATCTGCTGACAATGAGAAAAGTATACACAGAACTTTCAGAAATGTTGAGGTGTAAACTTTCATAGACAAAACTAATAGGGTTTTAGAATGTGTTTATTTAGAGTACATAATTTATTTTATATGAAGAATAAGAATGCAATTGTAGACACGATAACCATATATTTAGATAGAGACAGCATGTGAGAAATATGATTGTAAATGACTTACTAAATTAAGGTCAGATATTAACATTTGTGTATGTTTTTCTCCTGAAATCAGTAAAGTATCTCTCTGTCTCTCTCTATGGCTCTGTTTTTAGGCTGCGTCTTCTGATGATGCTGTGACCCCCTCTTCAGCCGTGACGCCCTCTGCCTCTGGGGCATCCTCTCGACCTTTCATCCCTGTCACTGATGACCCAGGAGCAGCCAGTATCATTGCAGAGACCATGACCAAAACCAAAGAAGTAAGTGAAGCATTTCTACAAAACTATACATTATATTAATAAATACACAGTTTGAACAAGGCATTATGACTGTTGACTGTAGGGAATACCACTTAATGATGGTGGCTGTTAGTCTTTTGCATATGCATAAAATTCTTAAGTGAATATTGTGTCTTCAAAGTTGGTGTGTCAGATCCAGAAAATAGCACAAATACAAACTTGAGCAAGTTGTGACAATAGTTTACCAAAGGAGCAGAGCATCTCCAAAGTTACAGCTAGGAGGTGTTCCTGGTCAAAATAGTCATAATTTCCTGTCTTAGTAAATGTGATTGCCTTATTCTTTTGTTTCAGGATTCTGAGAGCCAAAACAAAGTGGTTGGTCCAGAGCCTCAGTACCTGGATGAGTTCACCAGTCTGCTCATGCCTGATGATACTCGCGTTTTAGTAGACCTCCTCAAACTGGCCGTGTCCTGTCGCTCTGGGGACAAAGGCAGAGAGGTGCTGTCTGCAGTGCTGTCTGGAATGGGAACTGCATATCCACAGGTAATAACTGATAGTGTATTTTATTTTATTATTTAAAAAAAAACTTTCATATGTCTTTACAAAGGTTTAATTTTTAATTTTTATTTTTTACTAAACTCAGAATATTTATTGCAAAATTCAGTGATAGTGGAGAAGAAATTATTAATTTAAAATTCATAAAAATATATATATTACTTACATTATACTGTAGATACATTATTTAAAATGCCTATTTAAAAAGATACATTATCCACTTTCATTTTTCTTTCCAACACTGGTCAAGAAGACACTGGCTGTGTCTTACCTTTTCCCAATTAGTCACAAAATCCTGTTGTCTTTTATATTTGGTGAATAGCACATTCTTAGTTTAACATTTGTCCTCTTGTCATGTTGTTTGCAGGTTGCGGACATGCTGCTGGAGCTGTGTGTGACGGAGTTGGAGGATGTTGCCACAGATTCTCAAAGTGGTCGCTTGTCCTCTCAGCCTGTGGTCGTTGAAAGCAGCCATCCGTATACAGATGACACCTCCACCAGTGGCACTGTGAAAATACCTGGTAAATAAAATTGCTTGTCTACAGATGGCTTGAATATTAATAGTAATGAAAATGATCCTAATATAGTTTATTTTTTGGAATCAAGATTTAGTTTACAATGCATATTCTAAACTGCATCATTAACCCAATAATATGGCTAAACTAATACAAAAAACACCAAAATATGTGTAGTGGTCCAAATCAAAACACCATGGGA
The DNA here is from genome assembly GCA_034769755.1 of Odontamblyopus lacepedii. NCBI lineage: Eukaryota > Metazoa > Chordata > Actinopteri > Gobiiformes > Gobiidae > Odontamblyopus > Odontamblyopus lacepedii. Next base: position 15,682,544 of record CM068350.1, on the reverse strand, counting down.
ACAGGCATTATGTTATTTTTTATAATGGCAGCCTATGTTTTCTTAAAGCTGCCATTTGATTTATTTTATTTTTTTACCAGTAGATGGCAGATGTGAAAACTGCTTAACATCTAGTAGTGACCAATATAATTCTAGATGATAGCTTTAAAGGTGCTATTTCAAAATTATTCCGTTTAAATAAATTTTTGAACACTACATTAATAGACTTCAGTATATGACTGTTTCTAACTTTAACCTTGACACTCTTATTTTTGTAGGAGCTGAGGGGTTAAGGATAGAGTTTGATCGGCAGTGTTCAACAGAAAGACGCCATGACCCACTCACTATTATGGATGGAGCAAACAGAATAGTGTCTGTCAGATCAGGTATGTATGACTGTCTTATTACTACCAGTTGAATGTTTGCTGAAAAGTAAAATATTTTTCATGCTATTTTCAGGCCGAGAGTGGTCTGACTGGTCGAGTGAGCTGAGGATCCCTGGAGATGAACTGAAATGGAAGTTTACGAGTGATGGTTCAGTGAATGGATGGGGCTGGCGCTTCACTGTTTATCCTATCATGCCCGCAGCTGGTGAGTTACTGTTCAACTGAACACATTAGTCATCAGCCCTGTACAGTAATGCCAGTATAATTTTACACAGCATTATACTCCTTAATTGTGGTGGTGTTAATACTTTTAAATACAAATTAAATTGTACTTTTTAGGTCCCAAAGACTTGTTGTCCGATCGCTGCATCCTCTCCTGCCCCTCCATGGACTTGGTCACCTGCCTCTTGGACTTCAGACTCAACTTTGCCTCAAACCGGAGCATCGTCCCTCGTCTTGCTGCTTCCCTTGCTGCATGTGCCCAGCTTAGTGCACTAGGTAATTATACTTTCCTCTCATTTGTTCACTTTGTTCCTTTTTTCTATTAATGTGACAATATTTTCATTGTGACATAGCTGCTGGACACCGAATGTGGGCTCTACAGAGGTTACGTAAACTTCTCACAACTGAATATGGTCAGTCTATTAACATCAACAGACTGTTGGGGGACAGTGAGGGAGAGACGCGCCCAATGGTTTGTGCTCTTTCCTGCACATTAAAATTATACTACCACAGTTTTGATAGAGTACGTGCATGTAGAGATATTAATTTAAATGCACAATTTTACCTGTTTACTTTTAGAGTTTCACCGGTAGTGCTTTAGCTGCTTTGGTAAAGGGACTCCCTGAGGCCCTGCAAAGGCAATATGAGTATGAGGACCCCATTGTCAGGGGAGGAAAGCAGCTTCTTCATAGTCCATTCTTTAAGGTATGGCCACATTTTTTGTTTTTAAACTTGACTTTTAAACTGAAGATGTCATGGTCTTGTTAAGAGTACACATTTTGAGTTGGGGTTAGTAATCAGTATCATTGGACAACAAAGCCTATAACTGATGTAGTAAAATGGCATTATTCTTGTACGGCCTATAATGCTTGTGTTTTATATTGTAAGGTGTTGGTTGCCCTTGCCTGTGATCTGGAGCTGGACACTTTGCCCTGCTGTGCTGAGACTCATAAGTGGGCATGGTTTCGTAGATACTGCACTGCGTCACGAGTGGCCATAGCATTAGACAAGAGGACCAATTTACCAAGACCCTTCCTGGATGAGGTATCCTATATTACCATACAGTTGATATAATGGTTTTTATTATCTTAGATTAAAATGGTGTGAAACCCAATATCTGGTGTTATTACTACAGGAATTATCTGGTATGGTGATCTTAGAAAGGAAAATTAACAAACAAATTAATCTCACTTCAGTCTCAAGTATTAACTTGAGGCTAACTTTGTGTGATAGACATTTACCATTGAGCTTTACAAAAATGTTGTAATGTAATCCATACATTAATATTGAGACCATGGCAGGGTAATCTCTGTAGTCTTAGTAGAAACTCCCAGTCCTATGGTCAGAGAAACGTATTGTTAATCCGTTCACTTTCTATCCTTTAAGGTCACAAAGAAAGTTTGTGAGCTCATGGCCGATCATGAGAGCATGAATAACTTGCACGAGAGCCATGATTTATTCAAGCGCGAGCACGACGAGCAGCTGGTCCAGTGGATGAACCGTCGCCCGGACGACTGGACTCTATCTGCGGGAGGCAGTGGCACCATCTATGGCTGGGGTCACAATCATAGGGGTCAGCTGGGGGGCATAGAGGGAGCAAAGGTCAAAGTGCCGACACCCACTGAAGCCCTGGCAACACTCCGCCCTGTTCAGCTCATCGGAGGAGAGCAAACACTTTTTGCCGTCACAGCTGATGGAAAGGTTAGCTAGCCCACATGTATTATTATTATTCATTACTCGTTTGAAGTTGGGATGCACCAGGTACCTAACAATATTAGAAAAGCCAAAAATGAGAATGAGTAAAATTTTTAAATGCCTTATTTCCTCTCCACAGCTGTATGCGACTGGATACGGAGCTGGTGGCAGACTGGGCATCGGTGGGACAGAGTCTGTGTCTACCCCCACTCTACTGGAGTCCATTCAACACGTGTTCATTCGGAAAGTGGCTGTGAATTCGGGTGGGAAGCACTGCCTGGCCTTGTCCTCAGAGGGAGAGGTGTACTCATGGGGAGAGGCTGAGGATGGAAAACTGGGCCATGGAAACAGGAGGTCAGAAACTGCAGAGGTTGTATTGTGCAATTGTGTCAGAAAATGTTTTTGTTTGGTTTAGGTTTACAATCAGTCAGTATAGACTGACCATATGAAACTAAAACTGACACACAGTTTAACATCTTCTGCCAGCACAAATAAAGTGATTTTCTTTTCAGTTAAATGGCAATATTGTTCGTTCATACAGGTGTGATAGTTGACTTGGCTAAAGCCAAAAGAGTAAGAGTCCTAACATGAAGGGTGGGCATTATTGAATGAATATCACAACATTTTTGGTATGTCAATAATCAGCAATCCACAAGAAATGTGCTAAATTTCACCAAAATATGTTGTGGCAGCTCTACAGTGTTAAAGAAACATCTATGGAATGCCCTTGATCTTAAATTATGATATCAAATAGTAGTAAGCTGAGCAGTATATAATGACAGTAAATGTGATCTTTTCTCTAGCCCCTGTGATCGTCCGCGTGTTATTGAGTCTTTGAGGGGAGTGGAGGTGGTGGATATTGCAGCTGGAGGGGCCCACAGTGCTTGTATCACAGCCAGCGGAGAGCTCTTCACCTGGGGCAAAGGACGCTATGGACGACTGGGTCATGGGGACAGTGAAGACCAGCTCAAGCCAAAACTGGTAGATAATATAAGATTCAAGTATAATGGATTATGTCCATCATTCAATGACATGGTAGAGGTAGAGTAAATGCATTGTTTTGTCCTTCCCTGTGTGCAGGTGGATGCTCTTCAGGGGCACAGGGTCATCGATGTGGCCTGTGGCAGTGGAGATGCTCAGACACTGTGTCTCACAGATGATGACATGGTCTGGTCCTGGGGAGATGGAGACTATGGCAAACTGGGACGAGGAGGCAGTGATGGCTGCAAAATACCCATGAAGGTAAAATGGTCAGAGGCCGTTCTTGGCTGTTCTTTAAGATTGTGCTTTATAGTGAAATATATTTTAGCTTCTTCAAGCACATTTTGGGTTATTGTCATGTTTTGTATAACTTTCCTTAATTGTTTTTGTGTGTTTGTAGATCGACTCACTAACCGGTCTTGGAGTGGTTAAAGTGGAATGTGGATCACAATTTTCTGTGGCTCTCACAAAGTCTGGCTCTGTGTACACGTGGTATGTTATAGCTTCTATCATACTGTTACAGTAGTGCCATATGGCATGTAAAAAAATCATCACTCAATAAAACATTATTTATTTCTAAAGGGGCAAGGGGGATTACCATCGTCTGGGCCATGGTTCTGACGACCATGTGCGGCGCCCGCGGCAGGTCCAGGGGCTACAGGGGAAGAAGGTCATTGCCATTGCCACAGGTTCACTGCACTGTGTCTGCTGCACTGAAGATGGTAGGGCTCTAAGGCTGCTCCCTGGTCACTATAGCAACTGTTTCATCAGAGATCATATAGTTTGTGATCCTCTGTTTTTTGCAGGAGAGGTTTACACATGGGGCGACAATGATGAGGGCCAACTTGGAGATGGCACCACTAATGCTATTCAGAGGCCACGATTGGTTGCTGCACTTCAGGGCAAGAAGATCAACAGAGTGGCATGTGGCTCTGCTCACACACTGTCCTGGTCAACTAGTAAACCCACCAATGCTGGGAAACTCCCTGCACAGGTGCGTAACTAAAATGGAGCTGATTAAATTATTCTGCATATTTATTTTATTTGTCCAGCAGATGGCAGTCATGCTTTAATACATGTTTAAACTCTCAGCCTAAACCGTTGTTCCTCTTATGGTTCAGGTGCCTATGGAGTACAACCACCTCCAGGAGATCCCCATCATGGCTCTGAGGAACCGGCTGCTGCTCCTGCATCACATCTCTGAGCTCTTCTGTCCCTGCATCCCCATGTTTGACTTGGAGGGCCGCCTGGGGCAAACAGGACAGGGTCTGTCTGTGGGCGTCGACACCCTTAGAGGCATCCTCATCTCCCAGGGCAAGGTGTGACTAGAGTGAAGACCATGAACCATAGTCATTATAATAGGTTTTGATTATAACTATTTTACCTTATTGCGTGTTATCAGGAAGCAGCTTTCAGAAAGGTGGTGCAGGCCACAATGGTGAGAGACAGACAACATGGCCCTGTGGTGGAGCTCAACAGGATACAGGTACAGCCTTAGATTTTAACATAATGATATTTCTCACATTCCAGGCTTTGTTCTCTCTGTACGAGAACAAGGACTTTGACAAAGGATTATCTCTATGTGTGATCTGTACTCCAAGTTATGGATTTAGTTCCCACTTTAACTTCATCTCATTCCTCAAGGTTTACAGTGGTGCCAAGAGTTGTCTCATTCATAAAATACACTCACATCACTGCTTCCTCCACGGGAGGATGGGTTGGGCACCAAATGGTCATAAACTTGTGTTCCCATTTGTTCTTTTTCCTTTACAGGTGAAGCGCTCTCGAAGCAAAGGAGGTCTGGCGGGTCCAGATGGAACTAAATCTGTGTTTGGTCAGATGTGTGCCAAAATGAGTTCCTTCAGCCCGGACAGCCTGCTGCTCCCCCATCGAGTGTGGAAGGTCAAGTTTGTGGGTAAGTGTTTTAATTAAAGTTTGTCACAGGCAAATGAAATTCAGGACAGTGATAGAGAACAATGAGACAAGCTAAAAGATGAATTGGACCATATCTCTATGACCAACAGGAAGAAGCCATGTTGGATCAAAAATTCACCGTTTTGACTGTGTGTTTGCAAAACGATTCAAGCAGGGCTCTACAGTGCGCCCATTTCACTCGCATTTGCGAGTAAATATTTAGTCGTGCGAACGAGGACAACAAAACAGTCGCGCGAGTGCTTCTGCAGCCACAATAAGGAGAGCTGCGCACAGACAACTGACGAGCTAAACGTTCTAAATGTATCAAATATTAGGGGCGCAGTCACACTAGGACTTTAGAATCGTGCCCAAGCCTGGATCTCCCCTAAAGCGCGGCACTCATGCCCAGCGCGAGCACAACCGAACCGAGCCCGGGCACGACACCTCCGACCGCGCACGACCCCAGTATACGAGCTCCACGTGTGCGGCGATATCACTCAGACGAACAAACTCCGCTTAAAAACACACCCACGCCCCCTTAACGCGCACTGCAGCAGGACCCACACCTGTCCCACCACTCAGTAGACACCCCCATATCGCTGGACTTCCTTCTCCAACAAAGCGAGAGTTTTGTCTTGGTCTTGTCTCGGACTCGAGCACATTTGGACTCGGTCTCGTCATGGACTCGGGGTCTGAATACTGAGTGCGGTCATATTTCATTACGGCCGCTGCTGTCGACAATAAACTTGTACCGGACCTGTGCGCTGGAGCCCGCGGACACTGCGCAGCACAGCAGCGCGTGGCTTGTCCACAGCGCTACCCTCAGCCTGCATCACAGGGCAGGTTAAACATCCCACCTGTCCATCCGCCTCACGTCAAATACGCCAATACTAATTTTATGTCCGTGTCCGCACAGAGCAGATCTACAGCACAGAGCAGGTGATATGTGGGCTGAAGTTTTCCAAATAAATCTGTCACAATGTGCGTTTTGTTTGGTAAATGTGCAGAGGCTAAAAACCACTGTAAAACCAGTAAGAGAATGTAACTCCATTAAGGAATTTGAAAATACAGGTTTAAAAATCCTACCCACTTTTTACACTTTGAAACAGTTTTGTGTAAAGTGCCAGTGGAAGTTCTCTTAAAGAAGAGGTTCTCAAACTGTGGGTGAAGGTCCAAAAAGGGCCACAGAGTGTTCAAGTGCAGTACAGTCTGTTTGGCTTATTTTAAGTCTAAATATTAATCCGATAAAATAAAGATATATTTATAAAAACATTGCGATCATGCAGGAAAAGTACAGTCATAATTCTTTTGGTTTTTTGTATTAAATTTATTCAGGGTTGGTGTGTGAAAGTTCTGCACTGTAATAATCGTTCAAATGAAAAACCTATTTGTGCCCCCGTTTTTTTTTTTTTCTGTGCTCCTAAAATTTTTTACTTAGGGGCATGTGTGCTCCTGAAAAAAAAAGTTAGCGTAGAGCCCTGGATTCAAGTCCCTGTTTTTTGGTCCAAATGAGCTCAGATTTGACATGTCACATCTAGAGACACAGGTTCACTCAAATCTTCCATGTTTTTGGGATCGTCCTCGCGGTTTGTCTGTAGCACGCCGGCGAATAACATTTTCATTTCCTGTTTCTTTGATGACTTTTACGGCCACAGACATTGGCATACAGAGCTCAAATTCAAATCACTATTGTGGGATCCCAGCCTCAATGTCATGAAATATGAAATCTAATAAAAGTTAACTCTATAGCGCCCCCTATCGTAGACATGAAATGTCAACATTATCAAATTTGGACCAAATTAGGGAATTAAATTCTATGCATGATTACAAGTAAAAAAAATAATTATGGACATCGGGCATTTTTCACAGTTGGTCAGCAGGGGCGCAATGACTCCCCCAAGAAATATTTTAAAAATTATTACACGCACACACTTAATCTGATCGTGCTGAAATTTAAGTCACTTATACACTGCACGACCCTGATTGCATTGAAATGTCAAACACAATTATCAGTGCAATAGCGCCACCTATAGAAATGCAGAAAGGTTACTATGGAGAGAAAAAAAATTACTTTGACATTAATTCGTGAATCTTTGCAGAATATTCACTGATGTGTTCTGATCATAAAAGTCAATGAGACCTATGCTCTAGTTTGTATAGTTTGGATCTAGAATTGCACATTTTCCACTATTGAAGGTGCACAATGTCATTTTTCTGCTGGACAAGCTGTTGATCTGGGCAGCTGTCAGTTAGAGAGAGTGGCATGCCGGGGTGGTCGTGAGTCCTTGGCAGGGGTGTGCACGCCAGGGCGAGGGCCATCATTGCTTTAACTTTAACTTAAGTTAATGTCATGCTGAAGAGGTGGGCTCTTTCTAGATTGTTGTTTTTGTCTCAGGGGAGTCTGTGGATGATTGTGGAGGCGGCTACAGCGAGTCTATTGCAGAGATGTGTGAGGAGCTGCAAAATGCACTGACACCGCTACTCATCGTCACCCCTAATGGACGGGATGAATCTGGCGCCAATAGAGACTGTTTCTTGCTGAACCCTGCAGCCAAGTCCCCACTGCATATGAGCATGTTCCGCTTCCTAGGTATAAGCCTTATAATCTCATTTAGTTTTTAATCCTAAATAACATCACTGAAAACAAATGCTTGCCTGTTTTCAAATGTGTATTATTGCTGATAAAACACTGGCTTACCTATTGAATTCATGCTCCTTTAATAAAGTCCTTCTAACCATATAAACCCTGTTTAGTGACAGGTGACTTGTACATGTGTTAATGCTCTGTGCTCTTTCTGCAGGGGTGCTGCTGGGCATCGCCATCCGAACAGGAAGCCCTTTAAGTCTGAACCTGGCCGAGCCAGTGTGGAAACAGCTGGCAGGCATGAACCTGACCATCGCTGACCTCAGTGAGGTATGGACCGTGTCCTATCACAAGTGGAAATGTGTTGTACCTACAAAACTTTATGGGAACTACACAGTTTGTTGAAACATCACATGAATGCTTTGTTGTACATTACATAACATTTTGGACCCCATAAGATGTATTAGAGAGTGAAATACATTCTTGCTGAGATTAAACTAAGCCCACCTCAGTGAGACTTCATATATAGTACAGAGACCTACATATTGTATCTTCAGAGCAGATTCATGTCAAGCCTTGGTTATGTTTTAACCTTGGCTTTCTGCTTGAGTTAACCTCCACTTGTGCCTCACACGCTCTGATCATGAGCTCCTGAAGCGTCGAGGAAATTGCAGTGAAAAAGGCCTTTTACTCACAGAGCACCTCTTGTTTTGTGCTGCTGCCCTTGAGGTATTAAAAAGGTTAAAATGGAGACTTACCCAGCACAAGACTAGGGGAATTTACAACTGTTGCCCATGGAAACATTGACGGTTGCACTTTTATATTTTTTGCATAAGCACAAACTAAGACAAATAGTGCTGTTTGGTTTTCTAATAGCCTCCTTTATTGTTAATCTCACACTCCCATAGGTTGATAAAGACTTTATTCCTGGCCTGATGTATATTCGGGACAATGAGGCCACAGCTGAGGAGTTTGAGGCAATGACCCTGCCCTTCACAGTCCCCAACGCGAGCGGCCAGGACATCCAGCTCAGCGCCAAATACTCCCACATCACTCTGGAGAATCGCGCTGAATATGTGCGCCTGGCTATTAACTACAGGTGAAGAAGCTAGCCCAGTCTAAATGTACTGTGGAAGTTTGTCTCTCTGTATTGATATTGTTTCTTTTTCTTGCCAGGCTTCATGAGTTTGATGAGCAGGTCTCTGCGGTTCGAGAGGGCATGGCTCGAGTGGTTCCTGTTCCACTGCTTTCACTCTTCACTGGTTATGAGCTGGAGACTATGGTAGGTGACAGCGCTCTTAGAACTGTGTAATAATTTCTTTATGCCTATGATTGGTCCAACTAAAAAAACTGTGCAATTTAACAAAATAATAAAATTCTGTTATCAATGATCTGGGCACTTGCTGGGCACTCCTTGTTTTGCTCCACTCAAAACCTGGAACAAAGCCACTCGCTTAAAATCCACAATAGCGTTTAAAACCCAAATCATAAAACATTAGTGATAAATTTGAAAAGAGTCTTTTATTTTGTTACTTCAGTGTACTTGATAATTACATAAATATTTTTATTGTTATAGTTTCAATTATGATCCATGTAATCATGATTTTTTTCATTCGCATCACCCTGGGATTCACATGTGGGAACTAGTTGGTATATACTGTAGCAACAGATTTCAACTGAACTATGTAAAGACTGCACACCACTCAGTTTCCCAAAACAACCACTGACATTTGCACCAAGTCTCAAGCTAGAACACAAAAAGACCAAGTGATTTCCAGTGATTTCCAAACTGTGTTTGTCTTCCCCAATGCCTGTTGTACAAGGGGGGCACTTGTGCTGGGACTTTTGGGCCGTGGCACAGTTGCCGGGGGTTCTGTGGACCTGCCGGGCTGCAGCCATGGCATTGGCGATGCTGTTTGCGGGTTGCGTGGCGGAGCTGGTGGTTTTGGTGGAGAGGGTGGGTCCAGCGGTATGGGTTGTGTATTGAGTGGTGGGGCAGGTGTGGGTCCTGTGGTGCGCGCTCCTCCATGTTTTTGTGTTGCTATCTGTAGTCCTTGTTGTGGATTTGCTGTTTTGAAGCACACTTTGTTTCGTGGTTTCCTTGTGCGGGGGGCATCAGCGTGCGCGCAGGTTTGCCTTGCTTTGTGTAGTAAGTTGGGTGAGCTTTATCTAGTGGATAAGTAGCTCCTTTGCTGCCTGTTTTTTTTTTACTCCTACTCTCTCCTCAGGTGTGTGGCAGCCCAGACATCCCTTTGCATCTGCTCAAGTCTGTGGCCACGTACAAAGGGGTGGAGCCCACCGCACCTCTGATCCAGTGGTTCTGGGACGTCATGGAGTCTTTCTCCAACACAGAGCGGTCCCTGTTCCTCAGGTTTGTCTGGGGCCGCACCCGCCTGCCCCGGACCATAGCAGACTTCAGAGGGCGGGACTTTGTTGTACAGGTGACAACCACAGCAAGTGTTTGGTTATCAATGGATTCACTGGATTGTAATTACTCACCACTGTCTGTGTTCAGGTGCTGGACAAGTACAACCCTCCGGACCACTTCCTGCCCGAGTCCTACACATGCTTTTTCCTGCTGAAGCTGCCGAGGTACTCATGCAAACAGGTTCTGGAGGAGAAACTCAAGTACGCCATCCACTTCTGTAAGTCCATTGACACTGACGACTATGCCCGGATCGCTCTGTCGGGAGAGCCAGCTGCAGATGACAGCAGTGAAGACTCAGACAATGAAGATGCAGACTCTTTTGCTTCTGATTCAACCCAGGACTACCTAACAGGGCACTGAACTTGACAAAAAGACAAATCAGGAAGTGTTGAGCTGCCACACAGATATACATAACCTAATATAAACCTAAGACACAAAGTCTGTCTGTGGGGTGAAGTGCAATGAGCTTTAAATGCGTTATAAGCTAAAGAGCAAACAGGTTTGCATTGAAGAAATAAGGCTGTTAGCCGCACCTGTGATTGTGGTCTTGGTAACACTTAATGTTAAGGGGACAAAGAGTATGATGGGATTCATATCATTTGAATTCTAAGAAATTATTATTACCCAGTACCTGGATTCAAGATGATTTATGATGATGACTTTGTTGAAACGAATTCATGTTTAAATCGTAATGTTAATTTCAGAACATTGTATAGATGATGTCATTGCATTGAGTTAAGCGTACAGCAATCTCTGACCCCAAATACTATGTGTTGCCCTTGTCTTACATGGAAATCTTCTATATAATACTATTACAGATGAACTGGCCCCAGCCTAGCACTGTGGTAGATTTATCCTCTGGTTTGTGTGAAATATGTGTTCTTAGCTTGTACATAGAAATCATTGTGTGACTAAAGCATAGTATTATTTTTTGTTTATTGGTATAGCCATGTTTCTTTGTTTAAAAAAGAAAAGCCTTTTTAACTTAATGAGTGTTTCTCATTGGCTCCCCACAGCTGGGGCCTATAAGAGGGTCATTTTAAGATTTCCCTGTCCTTTCCCCTTCCACCAAGTTGTGCACTGTCTCCAAAAGAATGTACATACGATGATTGTGCCATGTATACACAGAAGGTCTCATTCCTGCATATTAATGTTAATAAATTTCTGTTAATACAAACATAAAAAATATGTAATTCTTCATGTTTTACCAATGTTGTAAATGACCTGGAAATCAATTTTGAGGTGAAATTATACCACTGAACCAAAGCAAACATACTTTCAATGAACGCTAGGCACAATGATTCCAAACTGTGAGCGCCTGTCTGCTTTACCATCTCAGTGTTGTGGGCGTAACTTTATGCAATAGAATGTAAGTTTTAATGTAAATAATATCTTTTTCCATGTGGTCATATTCTACTTCTGATAAAAGGTCTAGGTCTGGTTCTTAAACTAATCAGTTTAGTTTTCATACTAAAAGTTTTCATACCTTAGTTTTCATACTTCTTTTACTATCAATTAGTATTTTTCTGTAATGGTTTCCATTTTTGACAACCCTATCAAGTGCAAGTAAAAAGTAAAAAATTACTAGGTGGTCTTTTGTTACTGACTATCTCACTTGTGTTTCCAAATTAAAATGGTCCAAAGAACAATCTTTTAGACTTGCAAAAAGTAGGCCTAACTGCTGTAACTGATTTCTACTAGGTCTTAATTTCTCATGTGCTGGAAAATGGGCAGAGCTGTGGTTGAGACCAGCCCCCTCGAACTCTGCAGCCGACATTCCTGTGTCTTTGACCGGATCACTCATTTTGCGGTGGGTTGCTTCTGTCTTTGTCTTCATGCATACTTTGGTCTACTTCAAAGGAGAGTAAGGAAAAAAAGTTTTATGAAGGCTTGATTTGGCTTAAAAATCATTAGCATTCTTTGGAGACTTAGTTCAGTAATAGTCATACAGTACACCATCCTGGAAAGTCAGGTGGTCCACTACAGTTGAAGGAGAAAATGCACAAGGACTGAGCTTCCCTGGTTACTAAACTACATTCAAAGTTAATTCAGAAATTTAACTCTGCAATTATTATTTTTTTCCCCACATTTGTTGCATATGTGTTATCAACAATGGCACTAGTCCACTTCATTTTATCCATCCTTCAGTGCTGCTGGGGCCACCTGTCAGAAGCTGTTTCCTTCTCCAGCTTAGTCTCATTGTGCGTGGTCAGTGCCCTTTGGCGTAATATTCTTAAGTCTGTAGAGCGGCCCCATCTGATATACAAGACATCTGTTTATGGCCATTTCTGAAACAGACGTGTAGGCTAAAGTTACATTTTTCTTCTAATTCTTTTCTAATTTTATATCAACTTTCTCAGGATATTAAGTTCAGAACCAGAGAAAACTTGTGTGTACACTGAATTTATTGTAATGTATGTTATAGCCTGTGATGTGTGACTTTTAAGGACTTAAGGACTTCTAGCTCGTCTTCAGAGACACAGCCCTCCTTGACCTTGGCCCATGTGATTCTCTGTTACAGCTGCAGTATCTCACATCAGCAGCCCCACACAAGACCGGATTGCGTCCCCCTCCAGGACATCCGCCCCTGTGCTTTCAGATCAGGCTGATGCACCAGGTGACTCAGGCTCTCAATGGACAACTTTGTGCTTTACTGGATTCTGGGAAAAGAATAGTAGTAGGATCCTGACCTTGTAGTAGGATCCTGTCACTATTTATTAAGGTATTTATTAAAGGGATGTTTAGAAGTTTTTGTAAACTACACTTAGGCTACTTCAGCAACAAATTGCCGATGCATTCTAATTTCAGTTTCTAATCGTAGATCTCTTTAGCGAGGTAATGTAGCTTTATGTGATGATAATTAATCAGAGGCCCTATATGAAAATGACATCCTGAGAGGGCCAAGGGTCACAAACTCATCTGTACACAAAGAAATAGTCACTTGCACCCATAAAGTATACTAACTGTCTGTGCTAAAAATGGGCTATTTGTTAATTAGTTACGCTATGATTTACGCTATCCTGGTGTTACCCTGGCAAGCCCGTCTTTGTCTATCCCTGTCAAGCCTGTCCATGTCATCCTGTCTACCCGTGAGTCTGCCCCAGTGTCTTCCTACCCTTCCATGTCTACAGCCTGCTCCCTTCACCGCATTCTGCACATCCCTTTAATAAATACCTGTTAACACCTACCTGCAACTCTGTCTCTGCTTTAGGGTCCTATCTTACACCAAAATGTGACAGAGACTGAAACTTGTACAGGCTAAGTAGCACTTAAACAGTCAGATAATCCAGGAGAGGGTTAGGCCTATACTTCACTTCTGCCTGCAACGTTCAGAGTAAATTCTCGTTTTGTTCTTGGTGGACTGTTTGATTATTGATAACTGAGATCTCAAATTTGATGCCTGCAATTAGCATGCAGTTGGTCCATCTGGAGACATGAGGCATCAAGACCTTTTAATACACAGTAGCCTATAGCCATAGAACACTCAGAACTGTACCTGAAATCCTTCAGATAGAAACACTACAAGGCTCAGCTCTGGTTCTATGGTGGAACGGCCTGGTCCTGGTCCTGGTGCTGTTCAACCCAAATAATGCCTGCTGTAGTAGGCCTGCTTCTATCTGTCTGACCCTCTCTGTGCTGCAATTCTGTAACAGTTAGTGTTAGAGAAAACCCCATCCATCCGCTTTATCCGAGACTGGGTCAGGGGCAGCAGGGACTCCCAGATTTTCCTCACCCTGGACACTTCCTTCAGCTCCTCCGGGGACACCCCAAGGTGTTGTCAGGCCTTCTGAGAGACATAGTCCCTCTGACATTTCTTGCTGTTCCATCCATCTTCTTCCGCTTTGTCCGACTCGGTCGCGGGGGCAGCTTGATGCCCAATCCTCATAGCACCTGACCCCCCCATGAACCCCTCTGTGAGTGGTGAGCCCACAGAAGGGTGGACATCATGGTCCTTGATGTTAGTTCATAGGGTTGCATGTTTTGAAACCGGAGTGCCCAGAGGAAACCCATCCAGCCACTGTTCCGCCAGTCTTGCTGTTCCCCCGGGGGCTAATGGGATATGCCTGGAACATCTTCGCAGGGGGGTCATTCACAAGGCACCTGAAACAGATGCTCGAGCCACCTCAGTTGGCTCCTCTCGAAACTCATTTCCTCCCATTGTGACTGCGATCTTGTCCTTTCAATCATTACCAAAAGCTTATGACCATAGGTGAGGTATGAAAGTCGGATGACGGAGATAAATTGAGTGGTTTCCCTTCACAACAGTCAGCGCAACAGTCTGATACAGTTACACATCACTGCAGACACTGCACCGATCTGCCTGTCAGTCTCGTGCGCCATCCTTCCCTCATTTCTAAACAAGACCCAGAGATACTTGAACTCCTCCACTTGAAGTAGGGACTCTCCACCCACTCAAAGAGAGTGCCACCTTTTTCCGATCGAGAACCATGGCCTTAAATTTGGAGGAGCTAATTCACCCCAGACTCACCCCAGCCACTTCACACTCAGCTGCAAATTTCCCCAGTACATGCTACAGGTCCTGGTTTGATGAAGCCATCAGGACAACATCATCTGCAAACAGCAGAAATGAGATTCTGTGGTCCCCAAATTGGACCCCCTCTGACCCTTGACTCATAAAAACCCATAAAAACAATGAACAGAACTGGTGACAAATGCAGCACAGACTCTTACATGCATTGAACAGGGCTGATTTACTCCCAACAATGCAAACACAGCTTGTGTTCTGGTTTTACAGGGACCGGACCTTAGCAAAGGGCCCTGGACCTCCAGAGCACCCTCCACAGGATAGCGCGATTCACACGGTTGAATGCCTTCTCCAGATCCACAAAGCACATGTGGACTGGTTGGGCAAACTCCCATGAACCCTCAAGCACCCAATGGAGAGTGTAGATCTGGTCCAGTGTTGAGCGACCAGGACGAAAACCACACGGCTCCTCCTGAATGTGAGGTTCAAAAACATCGCCTGTAACAGTAAATCTGGGCCTGGCTGAAGTGGAATTGTATGCCATAAAATAATTGTTTACAAATTTCACTTAATCAAAATCACTATCTTTTAGTAAAAAATATAAATGCTGAGGGATGTAAAGACCAGGGTGAATGCCTTTTTCAGTCATACAAATTTTAATTATTGTTGTCTTCTCAAAGTTTTGCTTTTTAAATACCCAAATTTTGTGACTAGTAAAATCAATCCTCATGTTTGATGATTTGCTTCTTCGCGCTTCAAGTTCACAGTCACACTGTGAAGCATCAATTATTTTCCCCTAAATCTTTTTGCTCTAATCCTTTGACCTTTATTTTACTAAATCTGGATTAACCAGCTCCCCCACTCGTCTATATCTTGTCTGCAACATTCCCTTTATCCCCAAACACAGAATAACACTATCTTTATAAAACAGGTTAATCTAAAATACTCCTTCAACTGATCATATTTCACATGACTGCATTATTTTAAAGTGTTTAAGTAGTCATAGTTTCTAAATGTCACCAGAGCATAAAGTCCTAAAAAGAGTCTGTGACCTGTCTGACCTTTCCTCACCTTAAATCTGTGGAGTTGACTTACTCTGTGAAAGTGTCAGGCCTAGTATGTCACAGAAGACAGCTGTGGGAAATAGCACATTTATAACATTCAACCACATCATCCAATACAACTGCCTTATGTTTGAGGTCCTGATGGTGCACACTGGACTCGTGTGTATCGCATGGCATTGGGAAAGATGCAAGTTTGATGGAAGTCAAGTTGTATTTTATTATTTGTGGGACAATTTCCTATAATAATTACAGCATATAGCTCCTAAATAGGGTTGTGCAGTTAATCAAAATTTAATCAGGACTGATATTAAATATTTTTAAACTGTCATTAGCATTTTTTAAACTCTTTTTATTACAGTTTTAAGATATACAAAATATACATAGTGTGGTCTCTGACATATTTCACAATTTTTCACATTTGAATCATTCAGAGACAAAGGCTGACATTATTGAAATATTTGAAAAAATAAGTTAACATAAAAATAAAAAACAAAGACAAAGAACAACACAAAACACCTGCACACATATAATAGCATATACATTGTGGGGCTGTCTCATAATTACCTACTATTAAAATGGTCAATAAAAGGTTGCTATATTGCGTAAAAGAGTTCTTGTTTGTTTCTCAGTGTGAATTAAATTTTTTCCAATTGTAAATACTGCATTATATCCCTCAGAAGATTTTAGTATGCTTAAGTATTTTTAATTGAGATAAAAACATAGTGTATGGAGTAGAGTTCAGACCTAAGAGGGGAAAAATTACACTCTTTTTAGCTTACTGGCAACATTTAAAAATCTGTATTGTTTATGCTCAGTAAAATGAGTTTGTTTTCAAAGGTCTGAAATTGTGATATATGAATATGAGGAAAAATATGATTCATTGTTTTTGTCATATTGTTCAGCTCTACTCTGAAATATTTATAATTATTCTTATTATAATTTCAAACTACTTGAGAAAAGTTTTGGACATCTCTGTCACCAGCATTGACACCTTTTATAGAGTTATTCTTACTTTTCTGCAGACTGCATCAGGAGTGTGCATAGGAATGTTCCTAATCTACAGACTGTGGAGTTAATGGTGCCACTCCCACCTCCTCCACTGCACAGCTCACAGTGCCCTGACCATCTCCCTCCTTCTCTGGGGAGCACAGGAGAACAACTGCTCAGCCTCTCTCTGTCTCCCACTGCCAACAAACCACAGCTAAAAACTATTTAACTAACTACCATTCTGGGACATTTTTGGATATTAATGTCATTACCACCTTTCATCATCCCATCATCTTTATTTGTAACTATCTAATTATCTAAAGGTAAGTGTCTTGTTCATACCTGCAGTTTATTTCATTTTAGTATTTTTATTAAAATCCATGTATGTCCTTCTATTGTGTGTCCAATTTCATATAGACGCTAAGAAGCTTTGGTTTAGTAAGTTTTAACCACACACACTGCACATTTGAGCTAAACTTCTCCTCAAATCCATTCATATACTAGTACTTTGTTCTTGAGCACATATTCATACCAGTAGTATTGGTCACTAGTATCAGTATTATTATTATTATTTGTATTAAAAATGCCCAAAACTTTCATGTTTGTTTAGATGTGACTTCTTTTGTGCATTTGGGCTTGAAGAAAATACATGACAGGTCTTGTATGTAATCCATTCCCCACATCACTCTGATGATGACTGTAAATCACACAGTTGATGGTGAGTTGTGTTTAGATTTACCGCTGTGAATGAGGGAGAAAATTTAGAGAAAGCAGATCACCCTTACTGTCACAAGGCACCCCAAGGTATGATGGGATACAGACGGGCCATTCTTCTGACTGTTCAGGACATCACAAGCGGCTGCAGGGGGTGTTAGGTGAAATCTCATACAAATCAGTGACGCACAGTGGATTCGTAGAATCTCAATAGTGAATGAGTGTAAAATACTTATAATAAGGTTTATTTTAATGAGACTGTCTTGAGTATTTGGTGTTTTGAGCTGATTTGTTTATATTATATTCTTACATCTACATTTTATATAAGATTTATATAACTACTTCACAAAATTTAACATACTAATATTACCTGCCTCTATTTTAATTTAACACCTTTATATTAAAATTGGAGGTCAAACCCCAACTGCAACTATTATCTGAATGTCTCTACCCATTCTTCACACCATTTCACTCTTAGTACTTTCCTGTAAGTCTGGCCTTGAGAAAAACTAAAGTTCGCTTCAACCTACAATACCGTGCTCTCAGATGAAAATAGTCCATTTTTTTACCCTGATAACACTGTAGTCTGTGCGGCTGAGCTCTGAATGTTACACGTGAGTTCATGTGAGGAATAATCCAGTCTAAATCACGCCGCTTTTGTGTGGACCACATGTCTGACCTCCTCCACTGACCTGCTGTTAATAGAGCCTGTAATTCAGACAGCACATCTAATGGACTCTGATGTTAATGCATGGACTGGAGCCGTGTATAGGTGAAGTGCACTCAGTTCTCACCAGTTACAATGCGCCTTATATGAATGTGATCTGCATACCCCACTGGTTATTAAAAACGTGAGCTGGAACAGGGCCTTGTTCTTGAGTTTTCCCTTATGAAAGAGATGTGTGTGATGTAACGTAACCACAGTGTCCGTCCAATAGTCTGATATGGAAACATGTATGGGCATAATAAGCTGATGGGAACACTCACTATTTTGTTATGACTTCATTCAAATTGGATAGATAATAGTAATTGTGTCAGATTATACAATGTCATGATGCCATTCTTGAAATACCAGATGTACTTTAAAGCTGTCCTGTGTAATTTCCGGATGTAGAGTCCACTTCCTGCTTGTCTCTATGGAGAGGTTAGTTGGATTACCTCAGAATTGCATTAAGCTTGTCTCTCTCCATGGAGACAAGCTTGCCACACCATCAGCCCAATTTACAGGTCAGATTTGTGGAGAGGCGACCCTGCCCACTCCAAGAACTCATGTTTTCAAGGTATTTATTAGCATTAAAACAGCTTTAATTGTAAAAAGCAACATAGATACATTTAATGTCACACACTGGAACATACCATACATGCACTGATACATATGGGAGGTCCTATGAGCCTCTTGGTCATAAATTGTCATTTAGGCTTTAATAAACTCTAAGAAATGCACCTGAACTAAACTATGTATTTTTCAGGATGTATCTGGAGAACAAGAGTAACCTGGAGATAGAGATGTCCCAAGCATCCGCACAGGGACAAGGCCGCAGTCTGAGGGGTCCAGAGGGGGGAAACTTTGGGGAGCTGCGGCTGCTCCAGGGCATGTCCGAGCGGAGAGACATTCAAAAGCTCCAGCAGTCAGGACAGTGTGTGATCCACGCAGAGGGCTTTGTGCCTGTGAGGCAGGAGGACGGGTGAGTCTGGCTCCTCTACCTTCAGGGTGACTGTGAAACATTGATGAAGACTGGGAATGAATTAGTGAATATCATAAGACTAGACGTATAACAGCCAAAACAAAGTAGGGTTATGTGGCTTTTAAACCAGCTGATACAGTGACATAGACAATACAAGATCACGTCACCAAAGCTGACTGATGGAAATAAAACCAACAAACCAACCATTGTGCTGGGGTATATCTGAAAGCTCTCTTTCAACATAAATCTAGCAAAAAGTTTTTTTAAAAGAGACCGACAAGTATGTTGAAGTATTTATCATCACTCACACATCAGAAGAATATAATATAGATATAGATATAGATAGGCAGATAAATACAAGATAGATAAAGCACGTGTATTGACTCTGTATGAATAAGAAGTTGGGAGTGCAAGAGCTGGCACTGGTATTTCTATTATCAATGTATGCATCATAACATACTAGAGAGCTGATAGTTTAAAAGGGAGATGGAGGGCAGGTCAGATGATTTAGTCTTTGATCTGGTTAATCTCGCTTTACTTTCTGGACCATTCCACAAAGTTCAGTGTTGGAACAATTTTTTCACTATTGCATTAAAAAGTGGAGGCATTGGTCAAAGACACAGACAGAGGGCCCAATCCTTGACAAAGTATGACAAGGTTCAACATGCTTGGTTATTTCTTTCAAAAAGCACAAATTATCCATAGAGTTACACAGGCACCTACTCTTCATTTGAGATTCTACAACAATGTGAACATAACCTATAGACAAGGCAAGTGTATCACAATCACGATACAAACAAATCGATACATAAATAATCATCATAAAATGAGCATTAAAAGAAAGGGAGAAGAGTGCAGAATAAAAACCGTTCAGTCATATGCAGAGCTAAACAGCACTGTTTTGAGCCTAGATTTAGAAATAGTCAAAGTAGAGACCTGGCTCTATAGCATATTTTGTTTTAATTGAGCGCCACTACAGCACCTTCTTCTTCGTAGATGTTTCATTATGCAGTACTGGATGCTCTCACATGACCAGGCCCCCCTCTTCCTCCTTACAAGAGCTGGAATCACCAAACAGCTGATGGAGTTTGTGCCACATGTGCAGTCACATTACTCAGGGGCCGCTGTGTAAATCTGCTTTATGAACATATGTGGGAAAAAAGGAATGCGCTCGAGAAGAGCTTCACACAGAAAGGGCCAGCCTCAGTCAGTCAGGGGAGGGGGCGCTACCTTCAAGCGCGTGGTTGTGGCGTTATCAGGATTAAAATGGGATTTCTTCTGCTCTGTGTACAAAGTTAGAGTTGGTACATGATGAAAAGAGGTACAATTGGATCTTGTGTGTCCTTGTTAGTTTGTTATGGTGGTGCTATCTGTGATGGTGTAGAATACAGAGAAAAGAGTGCTGCCATAGCAATTAACAACTGAAAACAAAATATTAGTGTTAAGGTGAAAGTCCTCAAAATGGCATCCATATCGGGAAAAATCTATGTAATGATAAATATTATATACCTATATTACACTATTTCTGATCTATGTTATAATGTTGTACCTGGAGTTGTGTTTTGTTTTATTCACACAAGTTTAACACACAAATACTGCATATTCTTCTCTCAAACGGAAAACACCCTGTTCCACCTTGTGATGTCATGAGGTAATACAGGAAGTGCTCCACTATGTTTTTACACATTCATTAAAATAATTTGGATGATATCAGCCTCGGGATTCTCAATCTCTACTGAATAAAAGGTAAAAGGAGCTGTTAATTTGAAAACTACCGGTTCATAACATCACAAGGTGGAACAAAACATTTTGAGTTTTGAAGATGTAAACTAGACTAATTTTAGTTTAGATTACTCGGACATGTGTGAATGAAGCAAATCACAACTCTGGATATTTTTCTGATGAGGTAGCAACATTCTAACATGGTTTAAAGCTCACAAGAATCAATTTTGTGTAATACTGGCAGAGCCCCCTTTGATCATATTATGGTGTTAAACAAATTCTTGAATTTTTACCTATTTTAGCACAATTTTTATTGTTGGAAATGTCCTAGTGGTATGGTGGTACTTGGTGTGACAAGTTTAAGACCGTGACGCCTCGTCTCTTCTACAAAATCAATATCAGGCCAGGAATCATTGATGTTGGATTATCTCTATGTCTTTACTCTCCTGCCATGTCACACTGTCACACAGTAGAGTTTGCCTGGAAAAGTAAACATTTGTAGACCCAGAGACACTCACATTCTCACTTCATTGATGGGAAATAGTCACTAGCCACACCCCGTGTTCATTAATATAGACCATAGCCAGTTAGTATCTTCAAAATATGAAACATGTGTTCAAGTGAGAATGTTTTGTATTTTGCTTTTTTTTTTAAACATGGTAAAGAGTAAAATTCCTTGAGATTAAGATAATTTTGATAATCCCTACAGTTTGGGCTCTCACTGTGGGTTACATAATGATTCTTATGACATCTCTCACTGTTTTGGGTACATAGACGGTTTAATTGGTTTAAATTTCTTTCATTATATCTGTTAAAGAGTGTTCTCTCTCTATTGAGTAAATCTACCCATTTTATTTATCCACTGTGTCACAACAACAGCCATTATTGGTTAGTCAGAAAAGGAGGAGAAAGATGTATTATTGTTTTGGGTCACTGGAATGTAATTTGAAGAGGAGACTCTTAGTTTCACGTACAGTAACTATTAGGAGCTAAAATGGTCTTAGCACACTTGATGTAGACAATATGACATAATACGGTAGTACAGTATCCTAAAGCACGCACTGTAGGCTGATCCATCCATTATGAAATCCTGAGCCTATGTTGGTTCTAGATTTGAAGATGGGTCTCTTCCCACAAATTCACAAATATGAGCACATCATGAACATTGACTCGAACAACACTGAAAATCAAATCACCTTTCACCTTATGTAGTACATTACCATTCCTTTAGTTCAGTGGTACTAGTCTGGTAGGCTATGTTTTATTAAATTCAACTGATAAAAAAAAAATAATAATAATAATGTGACACACATAAATAATGAGCTAAAAAGCACTTAACATTTAGACTTTATATTTTGGGGTGTAGATTTAATTGAGATGATGATGATGATGATGATGATGATGATGATGATGATGATGATGCTTGCTTATCGAGCAGGCCAAAACATGGTGGCTGCTCATATATGAGAGCTTTCAACACTAGCAGCATTTTCTAAAGCCTTAAAACAGTGGCTGTTCAATGGTCAAATATGTCACCATGTTTAACCAAATTATTTATTTATTTACTCTTAGCTTCGAACTTCAAATGAACTGTCTGAAATGAATTGTACATATTGTGAGTGTGCTGGTGTTGTGTACTTTTGTGTGATTGTTGCTGTACTTTTCCCTGCCCTGTAGATTATTTGACATTATTTGCAGAGAGACTGAAGATGGAAATTAGCCACGATGGCTATAATCTTTACATATTTACATTTTAAATGTTCATTAATATGCGCTGTCCCTTTACAAATAAAGAAATAATAATAAATAATGATTTAGCTTCAAAATTTGAAGAAAAGATTTTTATATTTCATTTTTACGATTATATTGTCAATAATGCTGAGTATCAATTACCTAAATAATCTTGACATCCCTAAGAAGTGATCCTAATTAATTGTTGTTGCTCCCTGCTGTTTAAAATGAAGAATATCAACCATGTATTTATTGAGTAATGTGAGCTCAGCTGTTTTGCGGCCTCAGTCTGATCTTCAAGGGCATCGAGGAGTTACGGGGGTAAAAGTCGCCTCTTTAGAAACTCATATGTTCCCTCCCACACAACAGGCATGACAGTGACACCAGCCTACACTGCTTATAAAACTATCCATTTCAAAGTTTATCATGCGAGCGTATGTAAAAGTACTTGGTGTAATGTTTGATATTTTTGTGTTGTTTTCAGGCACAATTTCAGCGTTGTTAACATCCTCCGAGGAAAGAACAATGCAGCCAACATCACAGAGAAATCTCCTCTATTGAGGTTCCCTCAAGATGACAGGTGAACTGCTTATGCCCATACATTTAGTTACAATGGAAAGGTGCTCAGTTGAATATTGTTTAATTTTTCTCAGGGTCTTGGGGCCTTTTTTCTTAGCAGTACTAGAATAGCAGTAGTAGAATTAAGCAGTGCTCATAAAAGTTTTGAAAGCAATAGTATAGGGAGTAGTATCATAGGTATAAGAAGAGTAGTGGCAGTAGTTGTAAATGTGATTATAGTAGTGGTGGTTGCAATGGCTGGAGTTGCAACAGCAGTTAAAGTAATTGTAGTTTACATTGCTCAAATTATGTTTAGTACTTCTACTGGTGTAGTACTTTTAACTGTACTACTTTGATTATAATTACCAAATTGGCTTACACCTAAAGTATTCATGCTCTAAAACTGCTTTACTTTGACCTCTCTGGACTGTGGATGTTTTCACATTTTATAAAGGGAATTGTATTTTTGATTTTCCACTGGTCACAAATCCAAATAACATGACAGTGATTTGATTTAATGCTTGAACTCCTCCTCTTATCATTTTCCTATTTGATTGACAGGTCCCTACAAATATGGGCCAGTAATTTCATTTAAAGCATGATTATTTCTGGTAAACCTGTGGTGTCAGTTGGGTTCATTTGTCAGTGAAATCATAGACCAGGATGAGTGCTGATTGGCTGTTGTTTGGATTGTGTCTGCAGTATCACCTACATGACCGTACATGACCCTGGGTTTGCTGGGGTGGATGAACATTGGGTCCCCAGTTCTCTGGATTTTGAGAGGAGGTTCAGACTGGGCAGTGAGGTGACCACTCTGTCCCTGTCCCGATCCAGCTCCTCAGACAAGAACGATTCTCTCGACCTCAATCTCAACTTCAAGCTCACACACAACATGAGGTGTGACCAAGCTTAATAGAGATGTGACTGTTTTAGTAGTTTTAGAATTGTTCACAGTATTATTTAACCCTGTGAATCCTTGTTCAATATATGTTAATGATTCAGAGAGTGACATCAATCTGAAAAAAATATAAGTAGACTCTGTGCTAAAGTACCATAATCATTATACCTCCAATTGTGTCATTTCAGATGCTGCATGAAGGCCGCCAAAACAGCCTGTATTTTCACTATAGTAGTCCTCTCCAGTGTAAGTACATCTGTGCTTATACTGTATGTTTTTCAAAACATTGGAATTATTATAGGAATCCAAACACTTGGCAGCATTATTGTTGTGCCCCATGCTTATATATTGATTGTCTTTTCAGCTTTTCTTCAGCATGTATCCAGACAGAGACAACCCCTGGAGGATGTTGGCAGTGTCACCCACAGACAGTTTCTGTATCCTTCTCTACTGCAAGATTTACCTTTGCAGCCAAGACTACAATCATCTGAAGAAGTTAATTCATTGTCTTATTTTTACCAAGAGGACCCAATATTTATAAATGTTAAAAGGCATTTTTGGCAGTCTTGTAAAAAAAATGCAATGAAAATGACAATTGTCAGAACTTTAAAAAAAAAAAAAAAATACTGTTAGCTTCCTCACCATTCCACATCAGATATTGTGCCATAAGAGTAATAACAGTCATAAAACCAGTGCCAGTTCAGTTTCCCTTGACGACACAGCACAGCTATGAACTTGACAGATTTCCGCGACAATGCTCTGCTGAAGCTACAGGTCGCTGGGCCTTTTTCTCGAGGAATGGCGGATTTGATCAATCAGGACTACATCCTGATCCAGGTGGAGCAGACAGACGAGCCTGGTCAGAGGAGGAGGAGAGCCCAGCAGGTGAAGCACTGCTCCTCCCCTGTTCACTGCTACTGCACCAGGCTTGTTAACCTGTTTATATGTCACTGAGCAGGTGATTCACAACTGGACCATTCCTCTACACGGAGAGCGCAGTGACCAGACCGTGGTAACAAAGACATTTGAGATGCTCAGCAGGTAGAAGAAACACAATCTATTTTAATTCTGTATTTATTTATTTTAAAACAATGTACAATAATAAAAAATTAAAAAAACTATATACAATGCTGGACTGTTTCAGCATACTGTCCAGTGTAGGTTACAGCAGTCAAATATCTGAATTAAGTCTATTCAACTGGAGGAGCTTAAATACATACTATTACCGTCACTGGAAAGGGATTCCTAATGAGTTGCCTTAACAATAGCTCTCTGAGTAAAAAACATGAATTCAACTTTGATCTTTGAGTCTGTGGAGTTAGTCATGGGGTGTGTATGAGAGAGGACTGAGTAACTTAAGACTCCTTTTCGTAGAAACAGTCTTCCTCAGAAATCAGCCTGAAAATGTGATCTGGTTTGTGGAGTAAAGCACCCCTAGAGGACATCTGATCTGAAGTTGGCCTGAAGAGTTATTCGTAGTAACTTTCAGACACCATTCCATAATAAAGACATAATTCCGAGACCTCAGATCACATGCACAACATCAGAAACAATTTGCGTCAGACGTCTCAAAACAGTACACTCAACTCACTGCCACAATGTCATATGACTGATTCTTAGTTCCAACTATTATGAATGTCCCTCTCCACTCCTCACCCCATTGTATGCAATGTTTTGTCGAATAGCATGCAAAATGTACACTTAAATGATAATAATAATAATAATAATAATAATAATAATATAAAATGAACAATATTGCAATTATTACAGTATTCTCAGCTGTATATTGACCTGTCTTTCTCCATCAGTGACCCCATCAGCATCACAGTGCAGGCCTTCATGCAGGAGGAGGAGGTGGTGCCCCTATCCATGACCCACCAGTCACTCTACGTCACCGTGGAGACGCAGGTGGCCATCGCCGGTATCATCCTCACTGGAGTCTACATCCTCATCATCTTTGAGGTAATATGGAGGATTTTCACCTATGGATATTTTTTTTTTTAATTTTGTACTAATACTACCTTTCTAATTTTGTATTGTCAAAAATATAAACCAATAAAAAAAGAAAAAAAGACTGATTGCAAAATGGAGTTTACTTTTTTGCACTTTTCCCTTATTATGTAGATTGTGCCAAAAGTCGACCAAATGCCAGTTTAATTTGCTAAGTCACTGCTGTCTCTAATAAGGTCATAAGCACTATTAATGCAAGTCATTTCAAAAAAGTAATTTTTTTCTACTTTTCAAAGTAACATATTCTCAGCAGCATCTTAAATATCTTGCCTCATACTATAACCATTAACATGATTGATAGTGATATTATTAGTCCCTTATCACCATCATCGTATAGAAAGATATGCAATGATTAATTTAGTCCACAAATTATGGTCTGTCGTGGTCATTTATATTCAACATGCAGTAGCCATTATTACATTCATTAAAGTGGTGCACTGTAGGCTACATTAGCACGTCCACATTCACTTCCTCGTGCAGGATTCATTAGTTTGAGTCTGGTTTAATTACCCAGGCTTATCTTTTGAGGTAGACAAGGTGTGAACAAACTGACCGAGACAAACCATTCAAAAACAGCAAAAAGATGACAGTGACAGTAATACCCTAATGATCAGATATATCCAGTAGACTGCATAGATATTCATGCTGGTTCTATTGCTAGATTATATTATGCAATACTATTCTTGCTATTATATTATTGCATTATTCAGTTGTGGTTGATTTTTATGATACTCTTCCTGTTTCAACCAGCCATCCGTGTAAATTGTGTCAGGAGTAGACAGTTAATCTGAGACACTCCACCTTGTGACGTCATGTGGTAATACAGGAAGTGTTCCATATAGACTCCACTAGAGTCATTTGGATAATTTCAGCCCTAGAATTGCCAATCTCTACTGAGCTAAAGTTAAAAGCTATATGCTAACTTGTAAACCACCGCTTCATGACATCACAAGGAGGAATAGAGCATTCTGAGCTTTGGAGTAGACCGACTAATAATAAGGGTTACTCAAACATGTGTGAATGTAACAAAACACAACTCTAAGTATGTCTTTGGTGTGGTAGCAGCATATAACATTGGCATAAAGTTCACGTTTTTTTTTTGTAAAGCATTTTCTTATTTTTATTATTAATTGACTTATTACAAATGCTCTGCCTTAAAAAAGATTGTCTACTAAACTGTTAAAGGTACTAGAAGCAAATGCCTAGTTACATTGTGTGTTCATGGCACTATTTAAGCCGCTGAAATCAGCTGAAAAGTGCTCACAATAAAGTCCTGCCTGTAGGACCAAAGTTTTTGAGCTAAGCACTTGTGTCAGGTCAATATGCATCAGTCACATTCTGTTATCTTTTTGACAGACAGGTTTACCCAACTTCACCCTTTCGCTGCACCCAGTGCCATAGATAGATACACATACATTAATATCCATTAATATAATATATTTTACCTTCAGCATTTAAGCGCATGTTGGCATATTGTGACTTTTTTTTTTAATATTATGTTTTCAGATAGTTCACCGGACCTTGGCTGCCCTGTTGGGGTCTTTGGCGGCATTAGCGGCTCTGGCTGTAATCGGTGATGTAAGTATATACAGTATGTGGTATACTTTAGACAGCAACAAGTGGATACAAAAAGAGATCAGTTTTAGCTTTAGAGGGTTCTACAGAGGCTTGCATCTTCCTTTTTCTGATCTTACCACAATATGTTCTCATGGGCTTTACTGGTGTTGGTCAGCTCTTGTTGGAGCTGGACAGTGTCTCTCACTGTATTGTTATACAGATATCTTATCTCCTTGTACGCACTAACTTGGTTTTCAGGCTCTTTCTCTCTCTTCAGGGGAGTAGATTTGAGCTCTTTCAACTCCAAGTCTTTTTGTTTGTCTTTTCCCTGACTTTTTTGGAGTTGGCAAGCGCTTGTTTTGATGCACATTTTCCTGTACCCATGAATTATACAGGTACCGAATCACCTTATGTGCATTCATTTGGTCTTGTAGTTCCTCTTTCTTCTCCTGAAGAGTAGGAGTGAGATTTTGCAACTCCAAGTCTTTTTCATTAGTCCTTTCCATGACTTTCTATAGTTGGCAACCTCTTGTTTCACTTGCACATTTTGCTGTACTGTAAAATCATGCAGGTACCGGAGTGCCTTATGTGCAGTAAGTAGGGCTGGAGTTCTTTATCCTTTTTCTGAAGAGTAGCGATGAACACCAAAGCCTTTTGTTTGCTCATCTTCTCCTCAGTCTTAAGATTGCACTCCAAAACAAAGTTTCTTTGGCCCTGATCTGCAAGCTTAGCCCTTGTCTGTTCCAACTCTGCACAGTGCCCTGACCAGAGCGCTGTCCTCCAGGGGTGGAAGTTCTTGGACCAGACTTCTTTCCTCAGAGTTTGAGGAGTCCAGGATGTTGAAAGACACCAGTTGGGTCTCCTTTTGCTCTTGAACGCCTCCTGTTGGCGTGGGACAGAGCAGCGCCTCCAGGTCGAAGTCCTCATTGTAGAGGTGGCCGTCATCCTCTGCTGTATAGAGGTCCCAGGGCTTTGATGAGAAAGTAGTCGAGCCATCCATGTTTGTGTGCATGGTCACCAGTATCCTGTTATGAGCCAAAATATTTGATTAGCATTGATAGAAATGAGCTATTCAACTAACTATTAATAAAAAACTTCTATTGTATTATTGATTTAATACTAAAAATGCATCACTATTCCTCTGTTAGGGTTAGGTCAGCTTTTATGACCATCGACATTCATGTGTGCTGGAAATATGTATATGTATGTATTTGTATATGTATTACTAAGCAGACATATTGTTATTTTTCTAATTTTATTCTATTTGCGATGTGTCAGTTGCTGATCCTATCTTTGGTATTAAAATAATATATTTTGGTGACACTACTTCATTTTGACATCATTGGTGATGAATGTCAAAGGGTTGTGTGTGTTTATTTTTTCCATATTTCCACATGGTCATGATAATATCTAGAATATTTATTTTGACTATTTAAATTCCATATTTCCTTTTTGTTTCCACAGCGCCCAAGTCTTGTTACTGTGGTGGAGTGGATTGACTATGAGACTCTGGCTCTGCTGTTTGGCATGGTACTTCTCAGATTTTTCACCAATTTATAACTTTTACTATTTGTATTAGTATGTTTATAGCAAAATGTATGGTGTCATCTGGGATTTTTGTTTATTTTCTATTATTGCTTTGCTTATGTAGTTATTGTTCCTTATAAATATAATGCTTCCTTCCTACATGTTATTGAATAAGAGTTGTCTTGAAAAATTTCTCCACTGTGACTGTGAGATTGATAAAATTATATCTAATATCCTTTGTTGTATGACCCAGTTTGGACACAACATGCATAAATTAACCCCCATTAGTGGTACTTAACAAAAGTGCTACCTCTAAAATGCAAAATTGTATCAGAAATGTTTAAAATCCTGTGGTCAAGTCCCTGTGAGCAGATAAAAGAGCAGAGATGCCCTTTAGAAAAATGCTCTTCATATTGGCTGCTTTGTTAATAATTATTTTAATTTAAGTTTAGGTATTTATGCTTGTATTTTCAAGACATGGTAGTCTTAACTCATAGCCTTAACTTATCTTTATATTGAACCAAATTTCTTGGTTAATTTTGGTGTCTGACCCATGTGACTTTTGTTTTTTTCCTTTCAGATGGTTCTTGTCGCCATTTTCTCTGAGACTGGATTCTTTGACTACTGCGCTGTGAAGGTGAAAGTTTCTGTTGTTCAAGACAATAATCTTTTAACAAAAAAGAACAAAAGATTGATTATATTTACTTTACTATACTTGTTCTGAGATAACAGCCTTTGAGCTATTTTGTGCGCTCTAGACAGATTGATTAAATAAGATTAGTTCTTTTTTTCTGAAGGGCTGACATTACTTGTTTTTTTTGTGCTGAAAATGTGACCTAAAATCTTTGATGCTTTTGTTTGCATATTGCTCAAAATATACTATATCAATCTGAGAGCATGTCATTATTGTGTAAGGGCAGGACAGAGAAGTAGGTCATTGGTTTCTCTTAAGTCTCATGTATAAAAGTGATTTCGGCATGCCATTGAACTACAGCTACAGGCAAAATCTTAATTTTACAACCTACTATTTCATTTGGACTCACATGAATGGCAGGGTAAAGCAGACTTTCAATTTAATCTACAGATGAAAGGGAGAATACATTTTCAGTTTTAGCAGTAAAATAATTTGTTGAGTGATGTTGGTAGTAGTTATGCAATTAGCAAAGAAGGCAATAACAATGGTGCAATGTTGAGGAGATTAAAGTGCCAGAACAAATTGTCTTCTGAAGTCATTTTAACATAATTAAAATTAATAAACATGGTGCAGACATTTGGCATGGTCACAGTGAACAAGAAGGGCATCATACAAATTTGTCAAATACCACAGCAACCCTGGATAAATAAAACCTGTAATTCTTATTTTAGTTAAAGGACCCATATTACACCATTTTCTGATCTGTGTTAAAATGTTTCCTCATCAAAAACATACCCGGAGTTGTGTTTTGTTTTGTTTCATTCACACATGTTTAACACTTGGACCCTGAGTTTTCCACATTGTCATTAAAATCATGTGGATGATTTCAGAAACTGACCATCTCTGTTGTACAAAAAAAGTAGCTATTAACTTCAAAACTAACAATACATGACATCCAAGAGTGGAACAGAGCATTTTGAGCTTTGGAGATATAGACAGACTAATAATAAAGGGTTAGTCAAACATGTGTGAGTGAAACAAAACACAACTCCAGGTATGTTTTTCATGAGTTAACAGCTTTATAACATGGCTAAACACTCATAAGAATAATTTTTGTGTAATATAGGATCTTTAACAATCCTTTAGGACTGAGATTTTATTTCCTCATGTCCTTTCTCTACCAAGGCAACTGGCCTGATTATACCTGTACCCCCCAGTTGTCCTTGAATTTCCTTATCAACTTGGGATTGTCATTTCAGGCCTATCAGTTATCTCGAGGAAGAGTTTGGCCCATGATTATGATTCTGTGTCTCATCGCTGCCATTCTCTCTGCGTTTTTGGACAACGTGACTACCATGATGCTCTTCACTCCAGTCACCATCAGGTACAATCTGTAATATGTGTCCTGACTACAAAGCAGATGGTGGGAGCATCTCACTATAGTTGCAATTGGAAATAAGTAAACATTATAATCAATATAATGTGTAATATCAAATAATATATAAGTACTAAATACACAATAAATACACTGCAGGCATGACTTTCTTAATTTATAATAGATAAAACAACTGATCTTTTCTCAAAATCTTAATCTCACTAGTATTAGTATTAAAAAGCAAATAAACATTATAATAACAAGTATATTATCAAACGGGTTATAGTAATGTCATTTCTTAATGCATATTGTTCAACATTAACATGTAAAAACAGAAAAGACGACTTTCTTCAAATTATGGGTGCTATTTTGGTGCATTTTTCTATATTTTGAACAATGTGCTCACATGCAAGTACTATGTGTCCTTGGGCAAACCTACATTATTGCAGCCCCAAACCGGCTCTTTAGAGAATCTACAATTAACTATTGTGTTTTTCAAATGAACCGCGTGCACTGCTGCCTCTTTATTTCTGCTCCTTTGAATTAATTGCCATTATTAACATCTCAAAACACTTTATCTCTGTCAGTGGTCACAACATGTGTGACATTTGAACTTCTAAAAATAAGACGTGTGCCCTGTTAATGGACTAATGGAAATCTATGTGTAAAGCTATTACTTCAAGATGATGTTCTTCAAGTGGTAATACCTTTACTACCAGATACTTCAACTACCAGATTTCACTAATACTAATACAGAAGGTATTTCCACCCTTAACCCAAAACACTTTAATTGTGCAAATACAGAAAAAAATGTTTAGTAATATATTTTCTATGGCCGCTCAATTTTATACAACTAAATGTCATTTTAATTAATGCAATTATCAAAGTAAAATAAATAATAAATAAAAACAACATTCAGCAATATATATATATATATATATATATATATATATATATATATATATATATATATATATATATATAACAATTCTGGTACTAGATTATCCTCTGCAAACAACAGGAGAGGGAAACAAACATGTTCACATTTCAGCCTTCTCCCAAAGTTAATAGTAAAAATATGCACTATGAACTGTATCCTCATTTAAAAACAATTTGAAAACAAAAATACATTTGGAACCCTAATCATAAATGTACTACTTGTTAGCTCTCAGAAATGTTATATATATTCCCACCAAATCATGCAACCCTAAATAAAAAGCAGTTTTTCTAACATAACGTCCAAATAGTGTAAAATCTCTTGCATACAAATGTGTTAATAGTTAGCTGCAGTTCTCCATTTTCCAATATCCTGTTTGCCCATGTATTTATCCTGCCACCTGTTGCCTCTATTCCTCCTAAAAAAGAGCTAAAGTGCTTTGCTGTGTGTTTGTGATGTGATCTGTGGTCTGTGTTGCAGGTTGTGTGAGGTGCTTAATCTGGATCCCCGGCATGTTCTGATTGCAGAAGTAATCTTCACCAACATCGGAGGAGCTGCAACAGCTGTTGGAGACCCACCCAATGTCATCATCGTATCCAACCAGGACCTGCGCAGACAAGTAAGCACTCAACTAGCACAATTAAGAACTTCACTGGATTTTAACAGGGAAATTAGCTCACTTTAGTAGGTTCATTTTGGGGTTAAAATCCAGGAATAATGCAGTATACTGAAAGATCTAACCAGGGTGGGCTAATTACAGATCCCTCCTGTGGGCTCACCACCTGCAGAGGGGTTCATAGGGGGGGTCAGGTGCTATGAGTATTGGGCAGCAAGCTGCCCCCGCGACCCAGCCGGATTAAGCGGGAGAAGATGGATGGATGGATGGATGGATGGATATACCTACCTGTGTAACTGCCTGTGTAATCCGTGGACAAAAACATAAACATGTTTGTTTTTTTGTCCAGTTGACAGAAATGAATATTTATTTTTATATATTTTCAATACACAATTATGTGTAAAATTTAAAGATGAAAAAAGGAGTAGCCAACTATATTATAATCTATACATATACTAGCACATATTATAGTATACTTGATTTTAAAAGGTGTACAATATATTTTTTACAGCAATTTTTACTTCTAGCAAGATAGCAACATTAGCATTTTTAAGACACAAATGTTCAATAGAAATTTGAGATAAGGAACTACTAGTATGATAGTCCAACAATATGGAGGACAGTGAAGTAGTTATTCTGTTCTTATTGAATCCCTTTGCCCTTCAAATCAACAGTTCTTTTTTATTACTGAGTAGAAGTATGTTATATGTAAGGTTAAAAATTCTCACTAATGAGGAGTGAACGTTGTTATAGTAATTTACCATTAAAGCACATAAAAAGTTAAGAGTTAAATGACTGTTTTGCTGTAAGTAATATATTCATATGTGGGAACATTACATTACAGTAATTTGCAGAATGTATTGTGTGTGTTTGCTCAGTAGCATATTTAGGAGCACACCATAACTGCACAAGTTGTGGTCTTATTGATGTTTAAGCAAAGTGATAAATGAATTAGGACATAGCGGCAAAGAACAGATTTATGTTCCTGCTTTAAATAATCATAAATCATAGAACTGAACACAGTGTGCACTCTTTTTCCAGCTCTCTGACTACTGGAGCTACGCCTTAATAACTGATTAATCTTTATTATTTGAATGTTATTTGGATCAGAATATCTATCGTTGAAGTAGCTTGTTAGCATTCTTTACAGTGCACAGTAGCTCTAGGGGTTTTATTTTAATTTGTCATGCTATCCTTATCCTTAGTTTCAGAATCCACTCTCCTGGCACATATACTGTTCAACACCTGTGTCATATCTTCATGTTTAAAACTGTGTTTTTTGCCTAATTGGACAAGAACTAGGGCCTGACTAAGCCACTGACATATTACAGTTACATAGTGAGACCAACCCGCTAACTTGAAGTAATTTGCAATCATTAAATTAGATTGATTAGATTGTAATTTGACTGTACAACATGCTTGCTTTTTCAGTACAGCAGCTGTTCACCTCACTATTGAGGTGGTTATGGTGCACAGTCATTGTTATGGGCACTTTTATATATTCTTTATACATGTTTTATTTATGCATTTATTTTTTGTTCATGACTGTGGAATACTAATACAGAAAGCAAACCAATACATTTTACTATACTTTCAACTTACCTATACTTCTGTCTTCCATCACTCTGTATTTTAAAGGTGTATTGTGTAACTTTTCTTGTGTAGGGTACGTCTAATGTTTTTCTCCATGGAGATGTTAAATGCTTTGTCTGACATGTTTTACAGTATGGCATAAAACCTTTCTATTATCATGGAAATCAAACCAGGGCAAGTTACTGGTCAGATCTGAGGATTCACAGTGAGAATGCCTGTTTTTCTAGATATTTCTGAACAATAAATCCATTAAAAATTCCATAAATTCCATAGAAACAAGAAGGTGACGGACCCACTACTGAAAAGTTACGCAGTGCACCTTTAACATATCTAATTAAATCCTTCAGATCAGATGGTCATATTGACGGTGCATCTCCGTAGCACACTTGACCTTTCCCTCTTGGTTGAGTGTTGGGCCTTCACAGTGACATTTGGCCCTCAGCAGCAATAGTCTCCTCTGGTTCAGTCTGCAGTCCCTCTGTGTCCCTCTGTGTCCCTCTGTGTCCCTCTGTGTCCCTCTGTGTCCCTCTATGTCCCTCCGTGTCCCTCCGTGTCCCTCTGTGCCCCTCTGTGTCCCTCTGTGTCCCTTGGTGTCCCTCTGTGTCCCTCTGTGTCCCTTGGTGTCCCTCTGTGTCCCTCTGTGTCCCTTGGTGTCCCTCTGTGTCACTCTGCATCCTTCTGTGTCCCTCTGTGTCCCTTGGTGTCCCTCTGTGTCCCTCGGTGTCCCTCTGTGTCCCTCGGTGTCCCTCTGCATCCCTCCATGTCCCCCTGTGTCCCTCTGTGTCCCTCTGTGTTCCTCTACATCCCTCCGTGTCCCTCGGTGTCCCCCTGTGTCCCTCTGTGTCCCGCTGCATCCCTCTGTGTCCCTCTATGTCCCTCTATGTCCCTCTATGTCCCTCCGTGTCCCTCCGTGTCCCTCCGTGTTCCTCTGCATCCTTCTGTGTCCCTCTGTGTCCCTCTGTGTCCCTTGGTGTCCCTCTGTGTCTCTCTATGTCCCTCCGTGTCCATCAGTGTCCCTCTGTGTTCCTCTGCATCCCTCTGTGTCCCTCGGTGTCCCTCTGTGTCCCTCTGTGTCCATTGGTGTCCCTCTGTGTCCCTCTGTGTTCCTCTGCATCCCTCTGTGTCCCTCTGTGTCTCTCTGTGTCCCTCCATGTCCATCCGTGTCCCTCTGTGTTCCTCTGCATCCCTCTGTGTCCCTCGGTGTCCCTCTGTGTTCCTCTGCATCCCTCTGTGTCCCTCTATGTCCCTCCGTGTCCCTCCATGTCCCTCTGTGTCCCTCTGTGTCCCTCGATGTCCCTCTGTGTCCCTCGGTGTCCCTCTGCATCCCTCCGTGTCCCCCTGTGTCCCCCTGTGTCCCGCTGCATCCCTCTGTGTCCCTCTATGTCCCTCCGTGTCCCTCCATGTCCCTCTGTGTCTCTCTGTGTCCCTCCATGTCCATCCATGTCCCTCTGTGTTCCTCTGCATCCCTCCGTGTCCCTCCGTGTTCCTCTGCATCCTTCTGTGTCCCTCGGTGTCCCTCTGTGTCCCTCTGTGTCCCTCTGTGTCCATTGGTGTCCCTCTGTGTCTCTCTGTGTTCCTCTGCATCCCTCTGTGTCCCTCTGTGTCTCTCTGTGTCCCTCCATGTCCATCCGTGTCCCTCTGTGTCCCTCTGTGTCCCTCCGTGTCCCTCTGTGTCCCTCTGTGTCTCTCTATGTCCCTCCGTGTCCATCCGTGTCCCTCTGTGTCCCTCTGTGTTCCTCTGCATCCCTCTGTGTCCCTCTGTGTCCCTCTGTGTCCCTCAGTGTCCCTCGGTGTCCCTCTGTGTCCATTGGTGTCCCTCTGTGTTCCTCTGCATCCCTCTGTGTCTCTCTGTGTCCCTCCATGTCCATCCGTGTCCCTCTGTGTTCCTCTGCATCCCTCGGTGTCCCTCTGTGTCCCTCTGTGTCCCTCTGTGTCCCTCTGTGTTCCTCTGCATCCCTCTGCGTCCCTCGGTGTCCCTCTGTGTCCCTCAGTGTCCCTCTGTGTCCCTCTGTGTCCATTGGTGTCCCTCTGTGTCCCTCTGTGTCCCGCTGCATCCCTCTGTGTCCCTCCGTGTCCCTCTGTGTCCCTCCGTGTCCCTCTGTGTTCCTCTGCATCCCTCTGTGTCCCTCTGTGTCTCTCTGTGTCCCTCCATGTCCATCCGTGTCCCTCTGTGTCCCTCTGTGTTCCTCTGCATCCCTCTGTGTCCCTCGGTGTCCCTCGGTGTCCCTCTGTGTCCCGCTGCATCCCTCTGTGTCCCGCTGCATCCCTCTGTGTCCCGTTTGTCTTGGCTCCGTTCCCCACTGACAGAGCCATGGGGGAACCAGAGCTCGTCGACTCATGTTGAACTTCTGATAAGGACAGCCTGTGAGAGCATGCATGGCTAGCTTGGCTCATTTGTGTACTCAGTTGTTTGTGTCAGGGGGATTTTGAGGTGAAATCCACAGAGAGGAAGTAAATAGAGCATAATTTTAATTTATCACTTTTAAAAGTAACATATGTTTATCTCCTATTTACCATATTTTCACATAATATTTAATAAAACACTAAAAATAAAACTTACATTTGACTTTACCACTATAACTACACTCAACAAAAATATAAACGCAACACTTTTGTTTTTGCTCCCATTTGTCATGAGATGGACTCAAAGATTTAAAATTCATTCCAGATACACAATATTACCATTTCTCTCAAACATTGTTCACAAATCTGTCTAAATGTGTGATAGTGAGCACTTTTGCTTTGCTGAGATAATCCATCCCACCTCACAGGTGTGCCACATCAAGATGCTCATCAGACACCATGATTAGTGCATAGGTGTACCTTAGACTGCCCACAATAAAAGGCCACTCTGAAATGTGCAGTTTTGTCTCACAGCAAAATGCCACAGATGGCGCAAGCATTGAGGGAGCGTGCAATTGGCATGCTGACAGCAGGAATGTCAACCAGATCTGTTGCTCGGGCATTGAATGTTCATTTCTCCACCATAAGCCGTCTCCAAAGGTGTTTCAGAGAATATGGCAGTACATCCAACCGGCCTCACAACCGCAGGCCACGTGTAACCACACCAGCCCAGGACCTCCACATCCAGCAGGTTCACCTCCAAGATCGTCTGAGACCAGCTACTCAGACAGCTGCTGAAACAATTGGTTTGCATAACCAAAGAATTTCTGCACAAACTGTCAGAAACCATCTCAGGGAAGCTCAACTGCATGCTTGTCGTCCTCATCGGGGTCTTAACCTGACTCCAGATCGTCGCCGTAACAGACTTGAGTGGGCAAATGCCCACATTTGATGGCGTCTGGCACGTTGGAGAGGTGTTCTCTTCACGGATGAATCTCGGTTTACATTGTTCAGGGCAGATGGCAGACAGCGTGTGTGGCGTCGTGTGGGTGAGCGCTTTGCTGATGTCAATGTTGTGGATCGAGTGGCCCATGGTGGTGGTGGGGTTATGGTATGGGCAGGCATCTGTTATGGACGAAGAACACAGGTGCATTTTATTGATGGCATTTTGAATGCACAGAGATACCGTGATGAGATCCTGAGGCCCATTGTTGTGCCATACATCCATGAACATCACCTCATGTTTCAGCAAGATAATGCACGGCCCCATGTTGCAAGGATCTGTACACAATTCTTGGAAGCTGAAAATGTCCCAGTTCTTGCATGGCCAGCATACTCACCGGACATGTCACCCATTGAGCATGTTTGGGATGTGCATGACCGGCGTATACGACAGCGCGTACCAGTTCCCACTAATATCCAGCAACTTCGCACAGCCATTGAAGAGGAGTGGACCAACATTCCACAGGCCACAATTGACAATCTGATAAACTCTATGTGAAGAAGATGTGTTGCACTGCATGAGGCAAATGGTGGTCACACCAGATACTGACTGGTTCTGAGTCCCCAGACCCCCAATAAAGCAACAACTGCACATTTCAGAGTGGCCTTTTACTGTGGGCAGTCTAAGGTACACCTGTGCACTAATCATGGTGTCTGATGAGCATCTTGATGTGGCACACCTGTGAGGTGGGATGGATTATCTCAGCAAAGCAAAAGTGCTCACTATCACACATTTAGACAGATTTGTGAACAATGTTTGAGAGAAATGGTAATATTGTGTATCTGGAATGAATTTTAGATCTTTGAGTCCATCTCATGACAAATGGGAGCAAAAACAAAAGTGTTGCGTTTATATTTTTGTTGAGTGTATATTTACAGTATACAAATATACACATATGTTTTGGTTTAAATTTTCTTACAAAAGTAAGAATACTAATAAGTACTCATGAAAAATTTGTCCCATGCTTAAAACTGTAATTCCACACTTGAGCAGTGACACTTTGTTTACATGTGGCCCCGTAGTAACCCTTTGTTTATATGTGGCCCAGCAGTCTAACACTTTGTTCACATATGGCCCCATAGTAACACTTTGTTTACCTGTGATCCAATAGTAACACTTTGTTCACATGACCTTTAGTAACCCTTTGCTTACATGTGTCCCCGTTGTAACACTTCATTTACATGTGTCCCTGTAGTAACCCTTTGTTTAGATGTGGTCCCGTAGAATCACTTTGTTTACATGTGACCCAGCAGTTTAACACTTTGTTTACATGTGGCCCCGTTGTAACGCTTTGTTTACAGGTGGCCCCATAGTAACACTTTGTTTACAGGTGGCCCCATAGTAACACTTTGTTCACATGTGGCCCCGTAATAACACTTTGTTTACATGTGGCCCCGTAGTAACGCTTTGTTTACAGGTGGCCCCATAGTAACACTTTGTTCACATGTGGCCCCGTAATAACACTTTGTTTACATGTGGTCCTGTAGTAACCCTTTGTGCACATGTGGCCCCTTAGAAACCCTTTGTTTACATGTGGCCCCGTAATAACACTTTGTTTATATGTGGCCCCGTAATAACACTTTGTTCACATATTATTTACACATATGTAAATAAACTGTTACTATAACAGTTTATTTACATGTGGTCCTGTAGTAACCCTTTGTGCACATGTGGCCCCTTAGAAACCCTTTGTTTACATGTGGCCCCGTAATAACACTTTGTGGCCACTATGTGGCCCTTATTTTACACATGAAGTGTTTTTTTTAAATCAATGTGCTGGCCCTTATCTCTGTCTCTGTCTTTGTTACAAAGTTTGATTTGATCTCCTGGATAGTTTGATTTCTGGTAACTTTCTATGGTGACTAAATGTTTTACAAAGACCAGCTGCCATTAGCTTCAAAGACTAAACCAGAATCATAATTAACAGAGACATTCATTTTAATAGACAAATATCACGTTTATTACTCATGAACCTGACCTTTCAGTACAAAACAGAACAGTTGAAGATCTTATTTGTAGTTATTATTTTTTTAATATTCATGATCTCTTGTATATTCTATTCTTAAAGTATTGTAAATGAAAGTATGCATGAATGCAAACTTGTGTTTCAATTTCTCTTTTTCACTAAACAGTAAATGTATATATTGTAGGCTATAACATATTTTGCTCTTTTTGTAGGGGATAGATTTTGCTAGTTTCACCGGTTATATGTTTCTGGGAATCTGCCTGGTGCTGTTGACCTCATTCCCATTTCTAAGGATGCTCTACTGGAACAAAAAGATTTACAACAAGGAGTCCATTGAAATAGTCGGTGAGTATGTCAAGAGCCAGTGAATCACTTTTACACCACATTGAATTGTGTCTAGAGTGCAGATGTCATTCACTTGGACAAACAACTTCATTTAATTTCAGAAATCATCAGCTGAGTTTTAGATAACATCAGAACATTGCATGTAATGATCACATGAGAGAAGTATTATCGACTAATTTACTGATATAAATACTATACAAATAAAATCTAAATCTAACTAAATACATTAACCAGAGCCTTGTCAATGATTTCTATTTACATCATGGTAACATGATGTAAACTTCACAGTGATCTATCAAGCTTCTTTATCTCATGGTTTAACTCATGGCTATATAATTAATCCTAACCTTAACCCCAAACCAGTATATAAACCCTAAACAATCCTAAAAACATTGCAATGTTTTTAAACATTGCATTACATTAAACATGCATTACATTTTCTTGTTGTATTTTAACACAAATGCAAGATGCCTATTTCCATCATTATTCCTATTACAATGCTATTATTGTGGCTAGTTAGTTCTTAAGGACAAACGAAATAAAAGTGATAACATTTTGATTTTCCACAATAACACATCTGTAGATATAGCACTCACGTGAAGACGACTCTTTCTCACTGTCTATGTAAGAAATTCACACTGTTACATTGCTGAGTACTGCAATGTAACTTATTTGTGGACTTTTGTACACTATGTATGATGTAAAGGTCTCAGATTTGAGTTACCCTGGCTTAAAAGGCCCACCAGCATCTTCACCTTATTCTGCCCAGAGACTGACACTTTCCTCTGGTAGCCAATCAGAACTCTGGCTCTACCCATGTGACCCCGTCTTACAGGGTTGTGGCCAGGTTATGGGGAGCAGAGAGAAGATGGACTCCAAGTAGAGAGGGTGCATTAAGTTGTTTAAGTATTAAGTTGGAGCCTGTTCTGGACTCCTTTAGGGCCCCTTCCATGTGGTGTGAGTGATATTACAGCCACACACACACATATCCATCAATAAATCCCCAATGACCATTGACATCTGGTTAAGTTTTGTGTGGACACCCTGCAGAGGGTCAAAATCTTACAGCAGCCCCTATAGTGTTTTACAACCTTTACATAAACTTTTATAATGATTATTTTTTAGGTTTTGTTTTTTATTACAAAAATCAACATATATCTTTGAATGACCTTCTTTACATAAAATCACATCTTCAGCATTAGATTTGGTGTACTTGTTTAGTAGATTGGTCTCTCACCTTTTTCTGTTACATTTTTCTTTGACAGTGACTAATGATTATTTACACTTTTAAAACTCATTTCAACTTTATTTAATTCATATTTATACCTAACATTGTCAATTTACTTGCTCCTTTTTGTCCTGTATGTTTCATCACAATCCTGGATATGGACCTAGGAAAAAGAAAAAAGAATGCTTGCCATTTGATTAGCTATGGTCAAGTTAAAAATGTTTCTTTTAGTATAGTTTAATAAAAATAAATAAATAAATAAATAAACGGACACAAGTAACTATATATTGGCATGCCTTGTAAAAAAGCATTTATACTGTGTAAAATTATTGAAAATAATTGGTCATACTGGCATGGCCCCCCCTTAAGAGGAATAATTCGGTCTGAGATCTCCCTTTATGATGTTTGTCTACAGCAGGCCACCGTAGACCCTACCTGGTCCCACACAGGTTTGATATTCTGTCTCTAAGCCCCTTCATAGGGACTCTCCTACCAGCTCTTCCCACTGAGCTCCCTCTATCAGCTCAATCTTGGCTGGTGTACTTGTGACATTTGCTCAGAAGATGTTTTTTCCTATTACTAAGTGTCACCTAGCAACCTCTGTGGAAAGCATCTCCAGACATATTTTTCCTTACAGTGTTTCTGAGCTTATATTCCCCTGGTCAATGCTCCCCTCAGTCACCTGTATTATTCCCTGTATGAAGTTTACAGAAAAGATGAACATTAGATTGAGCCTCAGCAGCCTGACAAAGCTAACTGCCCACTTGTGCAATAATTTAAAAAAACATTTCTGTTCCTCTCCGGGTGGGTGGGGAGTCTCTGCCTCAAGTGGAGGAGTTCAAGTATCTCGGGGTCTTGTTCACGAGTGAGGGGAGGATGGAGCGCGAGATTGACAGGCGGATCGGTGCGGCGTCGGCAGTGATGCAGTCGCTGTATCGGACCGGACCGTGGTGAAGAGGGAGCTGAGCCGAAAGGCGAAGCTCTCGATTTACCGGTCAATCTACGTTCCTACCCTCACCTATGGTCATGAGCTCTGGGTAATGACCGAAAGAACGAGATCGCGGATACAAGCGGCCGAAATGAGTTTCCTCCGCAGAGTGGCCGGGCGCTCCCTTAGAGATAGGGTGAGGAGCTCGGTCACACGGGAGGAGCTCGGAGTAGAGTCGCTGCTCCTCCACGTCGAGAGGAGCCAGCTGAGGTGGTTCAGGCATCTGGTCCGGATGCCTCCTGGACGCCTCCCTCGGGAGGTGTTCCGGGCATGTCCCACCGGTAGGAGGCCCCGGGGAAGACCCAGGACACGCTGGAGGGACTATGTCTCTCGGCTGGCCTGGGAACGCCTCGGGGTCCGTCCGGAGGAGCTGGAGGAAGTGGCTGGGGAGAAGGAAGCTTGGGAGCCCCTGCTTAGACTGCTGCCCCCGCGACCCGGCCCCGGATAAGCGGAAGAAGATGGATGGATGGATGGATGGATTTCTGTTCACAAAATCTCATAAAACAATGAGGAACAATAATATGGTTTTATTGGTGGGTTTGGAATTTGGAGCAGGTCCCCTGTTTCAATACAACTCTGACCAACACTTTTAGATTTCTTGCTCTTGAATCTACTGTACGTACATTGACTTGTCCTGCACTCTTTAAAATCTCATGTTTGTTAATGTGCTCTCTGCCTGCAGAACTAAAGCATGAGATCCTGGTTTGGAGACAGACTGCCCAACGCATTAACCCTGCGAGTCGAGAGGAGACCGCTGTCAAATGTCTCCTGATGCAAAAAGTCCTCAATTTGGAAAATCTACTTCGCAAACTGATGAAAACGTTTCAGAGGTGAGCAGAAGAAGGAAAAACTGCTTAGTAAAAGGGAGAGTGCTTTTACCTTTTTATATAGCGTCTTGGTGCTGTTACACAACCACTTGTGATAGCAAAGTACTAATTTTGTAGGACTTGTATAAGGCAAAGCAGTAGTCATTTTGTGAATATGTAGACCCACTACACATCCTAAAGCTTTAACTTAAATTAAACTCATAGGATTTACCCCAGTGTTTTGTAATAATTGTATGAATATATGCATTGTATATTATTGATTAAGCAGGATAATGACAATACTAACAGAAAGCAATGCATAGTTCATTGGCATTGACCACAACATTTCAGTTTTGTTTAGTTTTTATTTGAAGGGACAGTGTTCAGAGACAAGCTCATGAAAAACTTCCATCTGTAGTTCCTGATTATTTTCTGCTATGTCATTATGAAATAATTTGGAAACTCAAAGTCAAACTTTTCAAGACCAAATTATATACTAATGTGTGTGTGTGTTTTTGTTCAGTTTTATTATTGATATATTTACTCACCATATCTTTCTGACAGACAAATCTCTCAGGAGGACAAAAACTGGGAGCAAAACATACAGGAGATGCAAAAGAAGGTACACCCAACTAACCACTCTCTCACCCCTGCCCCCACCGCCACAAGTCCAGATCTTATACTAATAATGAAATTCACTTAAGTTCTTGCTTTCGTGAAAGTTCACTTAAGACAAATGCAGTGATACAATCATTGTTCTCGCTCCCTCTCTAATAAAGCACAAATCTGTTTCAGCACAAAATCACAGACAAAGTGCTGCTGGTGAAGTGCATCTCTGTCTTGAGCGTGGTCATCTTCATGTTCTTCCTCAACTCATTTGTTCCTAGCATTCATCTGGATCTGGGTAAGCCTCACATACTGTAGATACTTCCCACTGATGCTATTAACATTCCTTCCATTTACTTAAATTGGGAATGTGATGAGAAACAAATCTTATAAGCCTCACACAGATACAAAAATTACAGTAGAATCAAAATATTTAATATTTATATTTATATTGCAAATGTAATGACTTTGTTCATTGAATGAAATACATTCACCAAAATGTGAGGTGAATATTTGATGTATTTGTTGTCCATTGATAAGTTTTAAGTGTAGTTATATGTTTCAGCCCCTCATCAAAAAAAAACTATTGTTTCAATTATGAGTCCAGACATGTATTCAGAGCTATTCATTCTAGATTTGGAGACAGGTTTGTCCATTAAATCATTGAATATCTAGAATTTTTTTTTTTTTTTTAAATACTCGTGGATGTTTTTGTCACCAATGTAGATTTATTTGGCCTTGTAACAATACTTCCAAATGCTACATCACATAATTTCAGTGATGTTTCCCTGTGGCGTCTCATTACTGCTATTATTTTGACACACTCTTCTGGCGCTTATAGCTTTTGTCATGTAATTATGAGAATTGCTTCCTCTGTCCTTGTGTGTGGATGGGACCAAATAATGGGCTCAGTAGCAAAGGCCATCAGCAAATTACATGGAGACAACATGTGGACACGTCACGTCCATTCATGTGGCTTCGCTGGATAATAACTCGGTTTATATCTTCTTTTAGGAGAGTTTGAAGGTCGAAATGTGACAAATTCCAATGCACATGCTAACACAGATTTAATGCTTAGCTTAAGAAAACAAAAAGGTGAACTGTTACTGAATTATACATG
Organism: Odontamblyopus lacepedii; assembly: GCA_034769755.1. Taxonomy (NCBI): domain Eukaryota; kingdom Metazoa; phylum Chordata; class Actinopteri; order Gobiiformes; family Gobiidae; genus Odontamblyopus; species Odontamblyopus lacepedii. Next base: position 15,637,856 of record CM068350.1, on the reverse strand, counting down.
ACTTGACAATATGCCAGTAAAGCATCTTTTAAGGCATTTATTCTGTATCAAAAACATGGTTGAAGGTCTAAATAAAAACCAAAAGGACTGAATGCAGAAAATGCTTATCTTTTTCCATCTTTATTTTTAGAAATAATTGGAAAATAGTATCAATAACTAACTAACTGGTATGACTTGTTACTGATTTATAGATATACAGTATTTCTTTAATTTATGAGAAAGCTTATGCCTGGCAATAACATTTGACAGTACAATTGAGAACTGTAAGTGTAGATCTGTACAGTTGCAGTACAGTTACTATCTTGCTTCCATCTTGTCGTGTTGAGTGTATCAGGTGAGTGACCCAGACACTGTCTCATTAACACAAACATAAGAGCCTGGATTCAAGATGGCCAACGTCACAGTGGCTCTGTCACTTATGCTGTGGCCACAGAGTCCACTCAGTGCTAAATATGTACAGTTAATTAGAGGTGAGGACGCTCAAACACTTATTAAATGGAAATAACCCTTCAACAGTCTTCTTTAGTCCCAGTGGAGATGGAGTAGGGTTATCCACATCATAGCATAGACATAATATAGTCTACATTTACCTGTGCTTATAATATACCCTCATTAAAATGTCATTAACTACAAACCGGTTTAAACTGAATGTGATAGATGGGTGCAAGGAGTTTAAGATGGGAATAGTTAAAAAAGAGATCAATTTTGGATGAGGAAATAATTTATTATCTGTAAAGACGCATCTTGATATTTTGTCATATTATCTTAACATATTTTGCTTTCTTACACATTCTTGTAGTTATTAGAGTTACTAGATTCTCCTTATGGAAGCACTGAATTTCCTTTTTACAAATTACAATTTAATACAATAATTAGTATCTGGAAGTGAGTGCTGCGTCACACATAAAGTCAGCATTTTTATTTCAGTGGAAATTCAAGTCAAGCTTCATGGTCCAGCTAATGGAATAATAATGTCTGTGTTATCACTACATCAGTACCAAATAGATTATACCATTTCTCCATTTTCTCATCTCCTCCTTAAATTGAAAGCCAGACTGTCCTAAATTAATTTTCTACAGGACATGAGTTGAGTTGAGTTTTTATTTTGATCCTGAATAGATATGTTTTTGTCCTCTCCAGGGTGGATTGCAGTTTTGGGAGCTCTGTGGCTCTTGGTACTGGCTGATATTCAGGATTTTGAGATCATCCTTCATCGAGTGGAGTGGGCTACACTACTGTTCTTTGCAGGCTTGTTTGTTTTAATGGAGGTAATGCATTTCAGTGTGTTAGCTGAAAGCATTCACAGAATATATGTTCTGTTTAGAAAGATAGTTATTTCAGTGTTCAAAGTTCAATGTTGAATATGAACGTCTTAAGTAATAAAAAACACAAACAATTAATCGATAACAGTATAATATTTTAAAAGTCTGCACATTTTCACAACACTTACAAATGAGACAAAACAAAAGGTTTTTAATAATATCAAGTAATTCTCACAATCCCACAAAATGTGAGGCTTTCATGTTTTCCTAATTTTTTACTTATTTGGTGATAATGACCATTAGTAAATATTTGTTATAATTTTACACATTTTTATTCTGCTAGTTTAAATATTCATTTAACAAAAGGAGGAACTAAAATCAAATCCTTGAATAAAATTGTCAAACCAAAGCCAACTAGGCAAGATTGTAGCAAAAAATATAATTGACTACATTTAGTGAAAGAGGAGTCTAACCTGCCATATGTGCTTCAGTACAGAGGCATGTATAAGGTGTGTCTCAATCATCAATATACAGTATGTCTAGGTCTTACATACTATGACTGAATTATGTTTCTCTAAATACAAATGTAAATTGTTGTATTATTTAGCTAATCACAGTGTTTAACGATGTCTTGTCACTCTGCAGGCTTTAGCACAGCTGCAGCTTATCGACTACATCGGAGAACAGACCGCGCTGCTCATAAAAGTAAGTCTTGTCGCACTTTGTACTTTGCCACATCGCTCTACATGCTAATTGGGCACAGGTGACGCCATCTTACATTTCATGCATATCAAACCTTCAGGGCGCGCTGCGTGGAATTCAATTATTTTGTTTACATCTGATTCTTGTCACCGGTTGCTTGAAGAGCTTGGGATAATTTTCTCCCATACACTTGGATGGGTGTTTCATGCAAGCGAGGCATTTCTTAGCAGCACTAAAATAAGGATGTCAGTTTTTACCAAGTCCCTGGGATGTTATGTGGTGGGTAATGGGAGCTGGCAGGTGGTGTTTTGTTAGCGGTTCTGACCCTCAAACACTGGACTCCATGCTGGGCCCAACCTTCTCCCACTGTCAAATCTGAAGACACTGAACAAAAGTACTCAGCAAGATTGCTTTATTCCAGAAAGAAAAAAAAAATTGCCTAACGTCTAACATGCTTTAGTTCAAATGGTTCAAATTCATCAATTTTTATTTTTGTCATCTTCAAAATTAAATTAAATTATGTCAGTGGAGTTTGACAACTATATTAAGTAAAGCAAAAATTCAAAATAGAAATTTGTCCTGAATCTAATGAATCAATGCTACTGTCAGGACCAAGGACAGTGTGCACAGTCAGGGACCATTTTCCAGATCTTAATCAGAAATACATAGCTGAAAGATTGTGCATATTTTAGGTACTTTTAGAAACATGAGCACCCAGATAGTTTGCATATAGTTAATGATCACATACAAAGGCCCAAATGGCCTCCTATCAAGTCTAAGATCTTCCCACCTTCTTATAATACATTGAGAATACTGATTTTGCCACTGTGCTGCATTGTATGGTTGACATTAGATGCACATTTTGCACAGTTCTAGCCTCCTGTAGTTTCACATTCACACCGGGTTAGCGCTCTGGAGCAGCACTGGACATAATTGCTGTGTTTGATATGAATCAGAAGTGAGCTGAGGGGGCGTGAGTGTCTATAAAGAAGCACTTATCTGATGCTACTGTTATCTGTGCGCTCAGGCCGTGCCAGAGGACCAAAGACTGGCCATTGCCATCATCCTGGTCATGTGGGTCTCTGCTCTGGCCTCTTCTCTCATCGACAACATCCCCTTCACTGCCACCATGGTGAGAGCTGCATGTCTGATGACTCTGTTACACACTGACTTTATCAGTTTCATACAAAAAAGCTATCAAGTTTTAATGAAACAAGAATTGGCTGGTTACAAATAGTTTGCTCTCTGCCAATTTCACTGATAAGAACCAGAAGGTTTATAGAACCCAGGGATTTTTAATAACACTGAGTAAAATCAGATTTCGTTGCTTCTAAAATTGTAACAAAGCTTATGAAGTTTTGTAAATGCTTGTATGTTCATATTATGTATACCATTGTTAGTCATATGATAATAGTACAGAAAAAAAAAAACTTTAATTTAAAACTATAATTTAGTGATTTAAAAGAACACACATACACACTGTGTACTCTTTGAAATATGTATACAAAAATGCTATTTTTACACAGATCCCAGTCCTAATAAACCTCAGTCAGGATTCAGACGTGAACCTGCCAGTGAAGCCTCTCATATTCGCTTTGGCCATGGGAGCCTGTCTTGGAGGTAGGTCTGGTTTTCAGTTACCATTGTGTTTATGGTTGAATAAGGACTTTATTGTTATAAAAAAGACAATCCTTTTAGATTTCTTGGACCACCCCAGAACTTTCACAGTTTATACATCTGTGCATCCTTCAACAAATCAGTCACACATGAATTTATTTGTGGCTGGGGTTGGCAGTGTGGTTGAAGTGTGTAGCCAAATGACATAGATGGGGCATCAAGCCAGTGTCATTCTGTGAGAGGACAACAACCTCATTTATAAACCTGAATGAGGTTTGAACCAGAACTCCTCTGGTTAGTGGCTGTACACTTAACACACTGCACCACTGTGTTTCACCATTAGAAAACAATTCCCAAAATATCTACTATCATATCTAGTTTCCTTTTTGGTTGTATTTGAATAAATTACTTTTACAAACTGAAACATGTCTCAAACACAGCTGTACAGCTTTTCTGGTAAGAGCGTTTTCAGGGTCCTCTGCAGCTCAAGCCTAGATTTTAACAGCCTTAATTAACCTTTCAGAGGTTTTGATCATTTTATAATGGTTTCCCCTCATGATTAGCTTACTCAGAGTTGTATTTTGAATGATTCATGCATGTTTGAGTAATTATTTTATGGTAGTCTTACTACACTGGCCTCATAGAACCCTGTTTCTACTATCCAGGAGTTAAACACCTTCACACAATAAGTCACTGATGCCGGGATGGGTTTAGACTGTCCTTTATATGCAGATGTGAAACTGTAACAACATAATACAGTATACATTAGTATGAATGCAAAGAAATACAGCAACCACATTTTATAATGCTAATGCTAACTCAAAAGCAATCTGACATGTTAGCGTGTAAATTAACTTGTAAATTGTTCCTTTTTATAAAAATGAAATGAACAAACACGTCTTATTTAAGAAAACCCTTAAATTCTATACTTATTTATAATCAGAACAATCACTCCAATATTATGAGGTGGAGTTTGAAAAGTGCAGCCTCTAGTGTGGTTCTGGTTGGCCGGTGGTCTGCCTTTAGCGCCTTTAGTGGTTTTGTTTGTGTGGTCGGGGAACAGAGAGAGTGAGGAGAGCTGTCGCAGTATTTTAGCTTAATCATCAGTGCCCTGACAGCTCTTATCAATCCTCTGTATGAAGTGACACAGCCCATGCCTATCCCCAAACTGACACCTTTAGAAATGAGAGCGCTGTTGACTTTTAGGATGGATACGCGCCATAACTGTCAGCTGCCTGCCCGCGCTAGATTAAAAATACTAAAAGTTTATACTGAAATAGCTTACAATCTTGAAAAATGTTGATAGTATTATGGGTTGTGGCACTACAGTATAATGAAAAATTGCATATTTCCTAGTTTATGTGTTGTGAACGTGTGTCAGGTCAACATTGGGTGGATGTGTATGCTATGTTCAAATGTCTTGTTGTTATAGTTTATATGATTTCTATGATATTGCTGAACAGATTCTCACATGACTGTCCTCCTCCCTTTTCACCAGGAAAGTCCCACTGAGATTACTAATCTCTTTTTCAAGGGAGTCCTGGCATGCACACATCGCTTTCATACTAGGCAATGTGGGTGAAGTGTCTTGCCTAAGGACACAACACCAGTTTTTGCCACTGGCGCCCCACTGTGGCACCTGAAATTCCCAGTGGTCTCCCATCCAAGTACTAACCAGGCCCGGCCCTGCTTAGCTTCTGAGATCCAACAGGATCAGGCTTTGACAAGCCGGTATGGCCACAACTTGCTACCTTGATAAGATGTGTGGGCTGTTAATGGTTGTTTTAATGGTCCTATAGTTAACATTTCTTAATTCTCACTGGAAATACAGGATACTTCTGTTCAACATCTTTCAAAAAGTGTTCACCATCAAGTTTGGCCAGGACAACTAACGATCAAGGAATTAAATACATTTAAGGTGAATTATGTAACTTAGTTGGTGGATAGGCCACCACTTGCTTGTTTCAATGTTATTGATTTGCCTGGAATGTTCCACAGTCAGTCAAACTTATCTATTTTCGCAGAGTTAAGCAGATGATGCCAACAGGCCAAGTTACAGGTTTTCTCTAGCAATTGAACAATAATACAACAAAATAAATGCAAGATTTATATTTAATGCTATACTGGGAACATTCCAGGCAGTGATAGCTCTCCATGGAGGCATAAACGTGATGGGCACTCACAAGAAAAGTGACATAGTGCAAGTGCTTCTTATCATGTTTGATTTGTCTTTGAATGTCATTGGTTGATAGATTGGTTTTTGGTGTGTCTTATAATGTAATGTATGGAACAGGTCACAGTGCAATCAGTCCATTTATCATGTATCTGTATTTTGTCTTGTAGGAAATGGTACACTGATAGGAGCTTCAGCCAACGTTGTGTGTGCTGGCATTGCTGAGCAGCATGGATATGGGTTTTCATTTATGGAGTTCTTCAAGTAAGTCCACTATACTCTCTCAAACAACACATTTAGAAAAAGGTACTCTGAGGTCAGGTGAAAATAATTTCAATCCTTTATGGCAAAACCACTTAAAACCATCTTGACTTATCATGCTTATTATGTATTTCTTGTTAATGGACATTTACTCTTAATTTCTCAGAAAAGCAATGCATGTGGTGTTGATTTACTGGGTTCACTTATGTTGTAAGGCCCTGTATTAGTGGTTTAAAAATAATGAATATGGAAGAAGAAAATAATTTGTGAAAATAATAGTGCTCTTCAATCTTCATATTAAAAAACACAGAAATGGCTTATGTGACAGACTGGAAGATGGACTTCATATGTAAGTGTTTCCTGTGGAAATTGTTTGTTTATATGATGAAACAATTGCACAATATACAATATGTACAATTTATTTCTGTAATTATGTTGTATCTTTGTATCTTTGACCTTACAATACAGCTGACACAGTTGATATAGTAGTGCTTTATATGCATTTTTTGAACAAATATGTGAAATAAAGCCCAAAAAACTATGTGTAATAGCAAAATTCTAAACTTAACTTCAGAAAAAAATTAGACTGCAAAAGTCATGCAATCACTGAATCACTATATTAGACCTTTCCAGTGCATTTTTCAAACAGTAAGGCTTACTTACTTACTCTCTTACTTTTATTTAGGATCAACCTTTATTGAGGTAATAAAAACTTATTTCTCTTTTATACTATAGTCTAGGGTCCTTTACTAAGTGCTTCAGGTGAACTAAAAATATCTTCTGACTGACAGCATATTGCGTAGATTGGATGGGATGAGCTTTTTGAACTCTGGTGCCCCGTCTCCCTCTGTCTGTAGTGGGTGTTTACAGTTGTCCATTGGAGTGGTGCTAGGGGTGGCACCTCTGCAGCTAATTGGCTGTATGTGTCAAAGGTCACAGGTGTACAGAAGGACAGTTAACAGAGCAGACAAGAAACAGAGAATGAAGGCAGCTGGGATCACGAATATATAGAGCCCATGTGTGTGGAAATAAGATAAATTGATTGTAAACATACCTGGAGTTATTTACACATGTTTATTGCACAAATCCTGTATATTTAGGCTGTGTTCAAACAGAACAGAAGCAGTTCCACCTTGTGATGTCATGTGGAAATAGAGGTGCCCCATTGTGTTTTTAAACTCCATACGCCTTTTCTAGAATTGTATGGATTAATTCAGCCCTTGAATTCTCTACTGAACAAAAGGTAAAAGGAGCTGTTAACTTAAGCTACCACTTCATGACATCACAAGGAGGAAGAGAGCACTTTGAGCTTTGGAGATGTAGATATCTTAATAATCCAGCATTGCTCAAACATGTGTGAAAGAAACAAAACACAACTCCAGGTATGTTTTTGAAGAGCTAACATTCTGACTTGGCTTAAAGTTCACAAAAGTCAATTTTGTGTAATATAGGACCTATAACTGATACCACTGATGTCACCATATATCTTAATCATTTAAGAATCTAACTTCAATCTAATCACATTAAAAACAGAACTGTTTTGTGGTCATATTTTTTTTATTTGAAAAAGTACACCATTGGTAAATACTGTAGAAGCTGTATTTAAATAATTTTCAATGTATTTTTCTTTTCATAGCCCAAAGAAAAAGTAAGAACATGAAAGAAGGAGATGATCAATTATTAATTGTGACTTGGTGGATAGGATAAACATGCTTTGTAAAAAATGTAGTGTATTTATTTGCAATATCAATAGAGACAGTTCATAAAGTTAAATTTGCACGATGTCACTTTTGTTTGTGTCCATGAAGTTATTGCTTTGCCTGAAATGTTTCACAGTGCACTATTAAACTGCAACAAAGAGAAGCAGGTCAAATTTGTGGAGAGGAAACCCTGCTCACAAAATAAATGCATGCATAAATAAAAAACAACAAAAACCTCTGTAATTTAATAAATACAAGTTAGATATGTTTAATGCTATTGTAAAGGAAACCATTTTTTCCCTTGTGTGTTTGTTAGGTTCTTCTAGACAAAAATACACTTGAAACAGAAATAAAGTCCAGATAATTTACTTATTCAAATATTAGAAAGCCAAACTTGTACAAGGAGTCTGTGCTGGCATTCCCACACAGAGACTGAATATTTACGCCTATACAATGATTTTTATATGCAAACTATTGCGAGAGGCTACCGTGGTTTAGACTTAGCGCCTCTTCGTTGGTGCACAGACCAGCCAGGCCTCTTGGCACGTCACACAGTCCAATCAGACTCCAGCCGGATGTTATCTGTCCAACAAGTCATGACATCATCCCTATCAGTAGTTCTTATCCTATTTAGTTAGTTTGCTATTGGATAGATTGGAATATCATACATTTGTCTTGACATACAGTATGTCTGAGTCTCACAGCTGTGATTCGAGCCCTTATCTTCACACGACCTCGGTACAATAATGAAATATAGCAGTAGTTATGCACAATAGTTAAGCCTAGTTATTTATCCTGACACTATACTGTGGAACATGCCAGGGCAATGCAAACCATCTCCAGGGAGACTATCATTTTAAGAGCAGGGACTTCGACCTATGCTATTTATTTCTTTACACTTATAGCATTATTGCAAAATTCTGAATGTGCACAGTTTCTTTCTCCAGAGATGGAATCCATTGTTCTGAGCCTTGGTCCTCTTCACCGCATGCAGACAGTTTTAAAAAATTCAACATTAATTATGCCACATCAGGTGAGAACCCCAGAGGACATGAAAAAGTCAAGGTGGGACTGGAATGTATCATAAAAACTCCCTTCAATCATCAAATTTACTGTTCCGTTTTTCTAAGAAATGATTTTCAACTAGTTTATTGTCAGCGGGTAATAAGCAATGAATAACAGACCACAAACTGAGAAAAAAAATCTTTGGTGCTGTAATCACTCACCTTATTCTCCATTGCCTCTGACTAGAGGCGTGTGGAGAAAATGTGACTAGAGCTAACAATGTCCTCCGGTGTTTTTAGGACCACAGGGACTGAAGTCAGAGCTGGGGAAGTGAAAATAGACTGTACAAATGTTCAATGTTCAAAGGTTCAGATATTGGCAAGGAAAAAGATGAGCTAAAGTTAGCAGTTTGAGTGACTTAGGTTTGGCTTTATATGGAAAGTAAAGGAGCCCCTGACAGGAGTCACACTAGCAACCACCTAGAGCCATGTATTAGTATTCAAAGTTAAAAGAAATGCAACCTTAATTTCTACCATCATCGTAAAAGAGAGCACAAAGTAATTGATACTTAATATAATAACTACTTCTTTAATAGTCTTAATTAAGCATGAACTAAAACATAATGAATAATGAACAAATTTAAGATTTAAGAAAGTTTAAGAATTGCTCAGGTTTAGTAACAACTTAATTAATACCCTATCCCTAACCCTTTAAGAAGTAGTAGTGTACTGTAGTACTTATATTGACTTTAGTGTCATATAAGCCCACATAACAATACCTATTATTATTAGTATCTGTTATTAGTACTTTTTAGTGTGATCTACTTGTTCATAATTGTTCAAGTTGAATTATACAGCTTGCAGTTTTTAGCCTACACGGGGTTAGATGCAAAAAAAAAAATAATAATAAAACAATTGTGTCCCTTTTCTGTCTGTTCTTTATGACACTGAACTGAGCAGGTCATGCTTTGTTGCACAGTTCAACTTCCCATTCATTTTATCTGAAGAGAGTCTTTGAGATTACATCAGGACTTTTGAAAGAGCCTCAGTCATTTGCAATTAGCCATGAGATTGCAAAGCATGATGGGAACTTTTGTACAAGGTAAAGCTGTATTCTGGCCCCTGTCTCTCTGAGCTCCACCCATTTCTGTCATTACTCAGCACAAAAAGGATTTAACTGTATTTACCTGAGTTGACCTACTATAGATAACACTGTTGACATGGACCAGTTCATTTACATCATAGACTCTGGTAAATTATAACCAAAAAATGGGAACAAAGAGATTATTTGTCCTGTAATCGCCAATAGAGTTTAAACTGGGGAATTAAAGAAAAAGGTATACTTGAGTCTGAATTGGGCAAGTAATCTCTACCATTGGCTTGCTTTTACTTGTAAATTTGTCAATAGTTTCATATGATATTTAAAGATCCCATATTACGCTATAAACATACCCAGAGTTTGTTTTGATTTATTCACACATGTTTAACGCACAGACACTGCCTATTGAGGCTGAGTTCTTCTCTTAAATGGAAAACACACTGTTTCAACTTGTGATGTTATGCAGTAATACAAGAAGTGGAGGGCAGGAAGAATTTGCATTATAAATCATGTTAGGGTATTGCAACAAGTAATAAAAAGCTGTCTGTAAAATATAACAGTTAAGATAATGTTATCCATAATGCTATCTCTAATTATAGAGTCATAAAACAGTGCTATTATTCAGTCACATAGATTTGCATGTTGTGAGTAAATGCAGCAGTACAGCTACAAGATAAACATATATAATTTTGTGGATCTAATTGCTAGCAAAAGATAAAAATATATATACAAAAACAGTGCCCCCAGTGTGACCTATGAAACTGTGTATGTCTATGATCCAAACAGTCTGTGAGCCTACTCTGGTCCAGGAGTTTCCTACAGTCCCCATCTGCTTCTTGTATTTACTGTAGTTGTATAGATTGTGTTCAGAGTGGTGGGAACAGTCTCAGTAGGAGCCGTTAGCACTGATTCAAATCAATAAAGTCACCGCTGTGTCTTTCTCAAGCTCCACAAGCCCTGCTGTCAGACTTAGTCTGAAGTTCTGTTCTGACCAATGCAGCGGAGGAAAATACCAAGATCATTTTAGTCAAGATAGAATCTTTAGAATAAAAATAAGCTTTACGAGTTGACTTATGACTATGATATACTACTGGTTAACTACTGAGCTACACTTACCAATAGTTGATTTTAGTTTTAGCAAGTTCAACATTCACTAAAATAAAAGTCAAAAACAACCAGCCATCCAGTGAAAAGTTAAAAAGTTTAATTACACTTTGATCAAAGGGGACAGTACATACATGAAATAGTTCCTGTCTGGACTACCTGTACTTTAAGATGGTACAGAGTTTTGTGCTATGAAAAGAAAGAAGCTGAGAAGTTGGTTGAATTAGAATCTTACTATTCGGTTTAGTGTGACATTCTTGCATTACCATTATAACACATACAACATACATGAATAATACAAAGAAATTATGACATTACATTTTTTCTATTAGTAGATACATTATTATTAGATTATTAATATTAATATTAATATTAATATTAATATTAATATTAATATTAATATTAATATTTATATTTATATTTATATTTATATTTATATTTATATTTATATTTATATTTATATTTATATTTATATTTATATTTATATTTATATTTATATTTATATTATTTTGGGCTGTATCAGAACAAGTATAAGATAAAAAAGTACTATGAATTAATGTTAAAAATCACATTCTATTGTCTAAAGAAAGAGTGTTTTTAATTATCATTGTAGTATCTAAATTGGTATTGAGTATTGAACCTATTTCTTATAGAAATCAGGTTTAACATTTTATTATCATGACAACACTACTCACTCAAGTTGCAAAAGCACAGTGAACTTGTACCTGCATTTTCTTTTCTTTTCTTTTCATTATTTATTTAAATTGTCAGTGTGAAGTGTATTCACTGGATATTTGGTTTGACCTTTAAAATTTTGTTCAATTCTCCGCTCAGTCCTCATGCATCACCACGCTGCATTAGATACTAATGGGCGTGGCCATGGATGACAATACACAGCATTTAGGCTGTAGCGCTCTGTGCTACAAGGGACTTTCTGGTTTGTTGACATAAATTGATAAGTAGCAAGTGAATAGAATTTTGTCAGTCCAAATGAAAATATTACTAGACATCATTTAGATGTACTGTGAAATTAAAGGATTTAGAATATTTGAAGTAATTGAAAAAACAAAGTCATTTTTACATTGTGGTCCATACATGAAGAATTCACCTCTGAACTAAAAGACTGGTTATGTAAGTCTGTTAAGTTACAAAATAACAGTATTAACACAATATCCATATTACACAGTAAACCAAAAATATGGCTAGTCTGGCATGACACAACAAATCAAAAAACATTAAAGAAGGTAGAACTTGTAAGCCGTCATGTTTGTTTTAACAGAAACAGACCTTGTGCTCTACTGATTGATGAATCTCATGGAGGGGCCTGGAAAAGTGTGAACTTGTCTTTAAAACTTATGAACTCGGCACTGTTTGGCTTCCCGTTTTGTTTTTAATTAATTGGAAATGTATGTTTCAACATGAATAAAACTATTTCTAAAAGTGCACGGACAGTACATTTGGAACTTATTATTCTCCAAAGTGTCTGTTTCTGGCAATCAACCCGGTCTGGCCTCAGAGCCCATGTGTGCATATAGGACATGGTTTAGGTCCAGTGAGGAGCCATCTGTGCGTCTTGAGTCATCCCAGGGCAAAGGCTCCAGAGACAAGCCTCACCATGGGCTGATTAATACTGTTTAACATGGATCTGTGGCTGTGACAGTCTGCAAAAGCCAATTCAATCCAATAGTTAGTATCTGGTCTTTCCTGTCATAAAACTTGTATGGTCAGAACGGTTTGATTGAAAAAATGATAGACACTTTTATAACGTGATCGCTGCCTAAATATCTAAATATCCCCTATAATTTCCAATGTAGTGGTAAATTTTCTGATGATTAAGGGTACTGACATCAAACGGAAAGCTGCTCTCTGCCAAGACAATGAGAGAAAATACAATGCTTAAATGTGAGGTCAGATTCGTGCACACTCGTTATTGTTTCAGTTTGATGTTGGTGCTTCAGTGAAGTTAACAGTGCCCAGATTTATAATGGCCCCTAAATGTCCCATTGTTTGATTTCAATATGAATGAGGACCAATTTTCGCCACATCCCAAAGGTTGAAGGGTTCATCCCTCTGACCAGTGTGTACTGTTGTTATGTCCTTGGGCAATACACGTTCCCAGTAAATGTACAGTGGGATGTCGAAGTGCAGAATGGAAGTACAGAAGTGGCATACCACCACCGAGTGAGAGGAACATTTGGTTCTCAATGTTTTTTATACTCTTCTGTAACAATGGCACTGGTTGATCCCTTATGGTGGAAGTTTTAAGTTTAGTTCTTTGATTAGTCCTAGTTTTGACCAGATTTTATTATTATTTCTTATAAATGGATTGAAATCATATATTATTTGCATATATTTTTTTTATGCATTACTATGTGTTAAAACCTCACCAACCTTGTCTATAGGTTATACAACATATTGTACAGATGAGCTGGATTGCCACTGTGAAAATGATGGTGTGATGGTCTATATTTAGTCATTGCAATTTTCGAGTTGGTCACATGACTCGCAGCTGTACGTTGAAGCTAATGCTGCTGAGTCTCACAGATGTGACTACGGTTCATGTAAGAATAGGATCAGGTATCATCTGCTCCATAATGTACAGCAGATTCTAGTGCTGTCAGTAGTGTTTAATACAATGAGATAATGTCTGGCTCAGATAAACATACAAAATGAACACAATATATTCATAAAATCCTCTTGTAATTGACTTGTAGTGTACTGTTGATGCTATTGACACTATTTATTGACTATATAATTTTCTGTAGCATTGCATATTTTACTAATTACCATTAGCAACAAAAGATGCCGAAATCATCACCACAGAGATTTCTTGCATATAGGACACAATAATGTTATGCAGTAAAGTGAGATTTGAACTGTCAGCTAGATGGTTAGTGGGCAAAGGCTATAAACACTGCTGTGTGTATTTATGTAATAGAAAAGGTAAAATATGTTTTACAATTACTTCCATTAAAACAATCTTTGTTGTGTATTTCCACAGACTGGGTTTTCCCATGATGATTATGACATGTATGATCGCCATGTGCTACCTGCTGGCCACTCACATTGGACTGGGCTGGAACATGTAGAGCGCCCCCCGTCTGCTGCCAAAGAAACTGTCCAGCCATCGGCCAAGCAAACGGACTGACTTGAAGACAGTTATACAAGACACAGACAAACTTTGAACTAGGAAATTTAAGACCTGCGAATATGTATAACACTGAATACTGCAGATATGATTGGATTCAGGTGATTTCTTTTACCTGTTGTAATCATTCTAGACAAAATTCACAAATGATATCACATCAAAGCATATATTTTGCTCAGAAATGCAGCTAGCTCTAAATAAAATGACTAATTGGTATTGTGAAGTTGCTTGGCAGATCAGTGGTTACCTGCCTCATGTGTCCATGTTGAACCACTACACCCAGTGAAAGGGATTTTATAATGTTCAGTGTTGTCATGAGATGAGAACTTTTAATAAGAAAACAGTTTAGAAAGAACATCTGTCAATTGTTGATTAAAATGGTTCTGCCCCCTATATTTATCTAAATTCAAATTATTTTAATTTAATTTTAAATTGGTTATAATTAAAGTGATTGTGTTCATCATATTTTAAGACATGCATTAGAGTCCATTGGCTTAAATAAACTTGTATAGTCCAAGCTGTAGCTCAGTCTAGTTGTATAGAGTCATGTAAACTGTAAATGTATGTTATCTAACCTCACCTGCAGAATGTATTCACTGACGTTGAAGAACCCAGTTTATCCTGAATCTATATTTATTGTACCGCCCAAAAACATGTGCTAACATGCTCCTTTCTCAGAAACAGCATCTCCTGAAAATAAAAGCTGTGGATATTATGTGTGTAGCTGTCTGTTTTGTACATACCATTAACACACACCCTGATTGGTAGTGATCAGAGGGACTGATGGTGCAGAATGGCAGCCTCCAGTGGCGGCTGGTGAATAGAGGGCGCAAGTGCGCCGCACTCCCTAACTTGACCTTGATTAAAAAAATAAATAAATTATACAGTTATTTTGTATTAGGCTATATATTTAATATTTAGTTTAAAACTGAACATGTATTTGCATAGACATATTTTTATCAAGTTAAATGTGCTCATATCATTGTATTGGAGTTACGTGTTTGCCATTTGAGTGCAATAAGTCGAGGCGCCCCAATGGAGGTTTATGGGGGAGGCTGAAACTTTCAGAAAATTTGATGTCGTTATGTTGGTTCTGCCCATTACTTTACATTAGAGCCCTGAAATACGCCCTGTTGTGCAGGGTGGGGGTGAACTCAAAACAAGTGATTGGTCTTTATAAACATTATCACACACTTCTGAACTATGAGGATTCAGCTGCTCTGTCCCGCCTCACCCATAGACCATATATATGAGTGGACTAAGTGAGTGTGACATCACCCAGAGCGTTCAGCACAGCTCAAATGAGGCTCGCGATGCCATGGTTACAGGAGCGAATTTGGTTCCAGGCTCCATATTTGGAAATCTGACTGCGAGTATCATAGCAACCACAAGAGCCAATCATGATTGAGGTCGTTAAATGTGCCTGCCTGACTCATGGCAGAGCGGTGATACTCTGCACCATTCTGCACAGGCTGCTGTATTTCTGAGAGTCTTAAGAATAATAAGGAAACTTTTAGCTTTTATCATCAAACTTTAAACAGTTAGTTTGTCATTGATTTATGTTGTATGTTCTGTTAGTAACGTTAGCTATTGTAATTGTTTGAGATATTTTGTCATTTTATTTTGAAAATAGTCGATGGGGCAGGAAAGTATGAAGGGAACTTACTTAGCAGCGAAACGTGCTGTCAATTAAACATGTTGCTAACGCTCGGCGGCAGCGACCTCAGGGAATGAAGGCGTCTGATTGGTCCGTTATTTATGTTCATATCTTGATTTAGGAACAAGATAGAGAAATGAAAAACTCAGGATCATGTAGAGCAGGTTCATACAAACATTTTAAGACCAGAGTGACGAGGCTCAGTGCAGCAGTTACGGAGAGAGGGACGATAAGATCTCAATGTAAGTCAATGAGGAAAAGGGAGAGACCACTTCCTGTTTGGCACGCGGCAGCTAACGCTTTAGCTATGTCCACTCATATATACGGTCTATGGCCTCACCCCAACTCTGCACTGGCGGCAGGCTAGTGAATGGAGAACTACATGACATGTTGGTCATGTTTTTGTTTTTTTTGTTCTCAAGACACAGAAAGTAGTGTAAGCTTCTCACTTTGGGTTGCCAGATACTAAGATGCTATGGCTAAAACCAAGAAATCGAAAAGGATTTACCTCCAGCACCAGCAACCATCACTGGTTGGAGTTTTCACTGAGGCATGTCCATATACTGAGAATAAGAAAAAAGTGTTGGGTATTTGTCCTCAATTATCAGGCAGTACTGGCAACCCGCAGGTTCACTTGAGATTGTAGTTTTATTTTAAACTAGGATTCGGATGAATACCTGAATACAACACTATTCAGACCTATAGTATCTTGTGGCACATAATCTTCTTAGAAAATAAATAATTTCTTCATCATTTTTAAGGGTATAATTGAAAGTACTTGTAATTTTGTTCACCTTTTGTGTATTCTTGTCAATGTTACCTTGTAAAATAGATCAAATCACTTTTCCGCAAATGCGATTCTCTGTGTCACAAACTCGCCTAATTACTTCAGCTCAATACCACAGCACTCATTTCCTTCACCCACCTCTGAGCTCTCATTCATTAAGCAGGAATTAAAGTCATTGTAGCATTTTCAATAGAAAGTGAAGCCACTCTTTAAACAACTGCTCCTATCCAGCCATATAAGGCTGTGTATGACCTTATCTCTAATGACAAAAATAGATACCACATGATTAGAGGCTTCACAGTAGAGCTTCAAGTGAAACCTAGTTACATTAAAATTACTTACGCATTAGGAGTTAGGCATTGAAAGAATCATATGGTCCCAAATAAGAAAGAGCCAGGTGAATGCTATTATTTAAAGTACCATACAAATAAGTAGCCATTATGTAGTTTGGATGCCGTGTGGTATCGTACAATACACTATGTATTTATTTTACATGACGGTGTGAAGGTACAGACTGTACAATGTGGAAACAGGGCAAACTGTTCTGCTCCACATGGCAGCCACACTTCGTTTTTACTATTAGGTCATATAATTTAAATATCACCAACGCTCTTTGTTTTAATAAGACAGGAACAGGAATTTGGCCCAACATAATCAGCCGTGCATTTACTGAAAGGCGGAGTTCCCTATTTCATATTAAATGCACAACTAAATTTTAACAACTCTATTTTTTTTATTTTTTTAGCATGTTTTTTGGATCTTATTATTATTATTATTATTATTATTATTATTATTATTATTATTATTATTATTATTATTATTATTATTATTATTATATTTTTTTAGAAAACAAAAAAAGTATGAAGACAAAAGTAGTAAACAGTCTCTGTCCCCCCAACCAAACATTACACATTACACATATACATTGTACATAGACATATAAATACATACATATATCTACATATATACACATACATACTCACATGCATACATAAATATACACATATACATACTCGTGTACATATACCACACGCACACACACACACACACACACACACAAGCATGTATATATTAAAACATATCAATATACATGTGTACATATATAAAAAATAGTAATAATAGTTACACTCTTAATAATGAAATCTTACTGTAAACATTTACATGGAATATCAAAAATGAATCAGTTTGTTCTAACACCTTTTCATACAAGTACTAATGTAAATATATGCACGTACATACACAAAGGTATTAGTAGGCTTTTGTGTCTCATAAATTCTCCCTTTTATACTGACATATTTTTGATATTTCAAGTCATTCCAAAGCAACAACCATCTTATGCATGAGCAGGTAGTCGTGCACATTATTCATTCAAATTCATTCAAATTGTTGTTGATTCATACATGTCTTAAAGGAATACCAAAGATAATTTAGTAAAAGTGATACCTTAATTTTGAAAGATTTTAAGAAACTCTGACAGTTGAGTTTTAAATGTTGGAGGTAAATCAGCTATCCAGAGTAATAGTATATGTTTCTTTGCAAAATATGTTATAGTAATCAGTATTCTACATTTCTTTCTATCTAAATGAAGTTTTTGCGTGTCGTTTAACAAATATATGTTTGACTGAATATCAAAAGTTTTGTCCAAAGTGGTTTGTGTAAAGGAGTGAATTGAGTTCCAAAAGTTTTTTAGAAGATCACAGTCCCAACAGCTCTATTATTAAGCCCTTTTAGATCAACATTACACTTTACAATTAACAAAATGTAAATAATGATGTATGGTAATAATTTAAAGGTCTGTAATTATGCAAAATTGACTAGTTTGAGCTTTCAGCCATGTCAGAATGTTATTACATACTGAGGTTGTGTTTTGTTTCATTCACACATGTTTGAGTAATCCTTAGTTTGTCTATAACTCTAAAGCTTAAAATGTTCTGTTCCACCTGGTGATGTCATGATGTGGTAGTTTTCAAGTTAATAGCGACCTTTTACCTTTTGTTTAGCTCAATCAAAAACAAAAACTCAATCAAAAACTTGTATCCAGTTGACAGAACTGAATTTCTTTTTGCAATGGATCCTACTTGAACGACTGAGGGATTACACAGATACCTCATGACATCACAAGGTGGAAGAGTGTTTTCTGTTTGAGAAGAATTCAGCCTACTAAAATATGTCTTCTATTAATTCCCTGTTCATTTTTGTTCTTTTGGGTAGACTTTTGGCAGACTGTACCCTTTGCAATAAACATATTTAGCCTCGTTAAACCCTGTGATTGTAAAGAGTTTTGTTGACCGCTGTGAGCTGTGATTGGCCTTACCTCTCCACAGGTCTGACACAGCAGGGTTAGCTTTAGCATAAAACACACACATTTTCCTAATCAGCTGTTTAGTTTAGTGCAGTCAAGAAAAAAAAGAATCCTCAGCACAGGCTTGTGATTCCAGCTGCCAAGTCGCCACCACTTTTTAAGGTAAAGTTATTTTGAAAGTTTTCTACCATGTTAAAAAGTGGTTATTTCATTCTAAACATCTGATCCCATCCTACTCCAATACATAGTCCTATATATTTTCATTGTTTTGTGCAGTTGCAACTAACACTGTATTCTAACGGTCTAAAGATTTGGTAGCTCTTGTGTCTAAACTGTTTTTAATAATGGGCTATTTGCATCTTAGTAAAGGGTGCCAGTCTTTAGTCAGTGCCAGTTTATGGGTCTTAGATGAAGAGGAAGTGAGAGGCTGAGGCTTGGAACAAATGGGATTTCTTATCAAAGTGTTCTACAAGCAGTGAGTTAGATTTGAGGGTGAAGACGACATCTTCTTTTCAGTTATGGCACGGTGCCTCTAGAATTTCCTAATCAACAGTTGTCAGCTCAAATGTGAAAGAGCACAAACTGCTGTTGGGTCCCTGGCCTGTGCATGGCCCTGTTAGACAAGATATCTTAAGCAGAGTGAAATGGCAGCGAGAGGAAAAAACATTTTAGCTAATTGCCAAAGCAGGATAATTGTTATTGTGATGTTACGGGTTAAAATGCTGGACCTTTCATCTTGGAGATTGTCCCTATGTTTAGTTGGTTGAGTTTCCTCCAGGTTTACCATGTCAATATAACACATGAAGAGAAAGAACTACTCTTTCTTGATGTTATATGAAGGCAATTTTAGCCAGTGATATTGTGGCTGTATTTGCTCAGCTCTCATCCTGCTGAATTCATTTTCAAACCTCTTGTTGAGGTCCATCTAAAGTGTGGCCAGTGCTGGACTCTTGTGTGTCCCAGTGTTTTATGCAGAAAACCTGCTTTGAGCCTAAGTGACACTTGATTATTTCTAAAAAGAGCTGTTTCCATGGCGACAACAGCCGAGGTGAGCAGTGATGGTGGCTCCTCTGATGTTGACTAGGGGTTCAAACTTCTGCCAGGAATTCTGGCTTGAGCAAGTCTTGTTTGTAACATTATCCCAAAGCCTTGCTGACTAGGAACTGAATTTATATCTTAGGCTAGACTCAGGGCTTACTGAGCCCTGCTGCAGTCTCAGAGGGTTCTGTCATTCTGTGCAGTCGCCTCAACTCAACAAGCAAATATGTCAAAGTAGGGTTTGTAATCTATTGTGTACTGTGATATTAATCTGTTTTAGTCAAATCCCTTGAGACAATTAAAAAAGACAGAGCAGATTGGATTATATTTCTGTAAAACTTTATTTGTCTACTACATTTCATAAATATAAAAACAGGTGACAGTAGCATGGACATAATCAAAATGAAATGTCAAATAGCCTTTTTGACACCACCCCAGCCACAGGACGTCACATGAATCTTTTCACCATCAAACACAGTCTATGCCACAATGAGGCCACACAAAGCAAGACATCTTTACAGATGGTAGTGATTCTGCTACAGAAGATACAAGATGAAAACAATGTACTTTAAATTAATATTGAGCAGATACATAATGACAGAGGGATGATAAAGCACTTTTAGGCCTTCCCAACCAGCAATGACCACCTCACAGAACTTACCATAAACACAATAACGCTTCATGTACAACTAAGAGTGCACAGTAGTAAATTAGTATAATGGGGAAAAATGAATTGTGTCACTTTGGTTTAATAACTGCAGCCTATTCCCTCTGAGACTGGACTCCTAAAATAATGGACAGAAACGGATGTGGAGATGCAAGGGGCCTCAGAAATGTCTGCATCAAATATGATACATACATCCTTATCTGGTTAACTGTAGATTATGATATAGAAATGAACAAATAATGTATAATCTGTGAAATTATTGTTTTTGTTTAAATGGCAATTCTTCAGTATTATTATTTTGCATCACAAAATAAATATTTTTTAAATCAATATTATAACAATGACAGACTCCTGAATGCCATTCTGAAAACTACAAAACAAACATGTGACTTTTCCTTTTAATTTATTGGGTTGCACCATCATTTTCAGAAATAAGGGTGCATTTCATTTTATTGGTTCTTTCACAAGAACTCCCCATCAAATAAGTAATCTGTACCTTTAAATAGCTAAATCATTTTTAGGTTTAACAGTTTTGAGTACTATAGTTAACATATAGTTTGTAAGCATAGATATTGTATGTGTAGGTTTCATGTCTTTCTAACCCTATCAACAGGCAAGATAAAATAAAGCCAAGTCAAGCACATCCAAATGACTCTAGAATAATGATTGTGTATTCAAGAGTTTTAATCATGTAGAGGTTTGTAGTTGTGCCCCTTGATTGCACACTGTTCTGTCTGGGGGATAACACTCTACATTGTATACACCCCATTTGCTGTCCTGTTGGAGGCAGCAAATTCAACAATAAGCAGAACAAGAACATAAGGGTTCTGCATTTGAATGACTCAGAGGGGAACATGGGACATAAAATGCTTTGTACTTATAATAAAACACATGTTTTGTCCTCCCTGTCTTATTGTTTAACCTTCATGCACACTTTTACTCATGCATTTACCAAGTGCTGGGTGATTTGCAATAAACTTAATAATTTTAAAAAACAATCTTATAGCAAACATAAGAGTCCCCAATTTTGAAGGAAGTCGTGTTATGGACATTACAAATTGATTCAAAGAAGTGTAGTTATTTGGTGCTGTGCATCTAAACTGCTCGTACATTCACACAAATAAAAAAAAGGGAGAAAAAAAGAAAAAGAAACAAGACAGCAAAACACATCAACAAAACATTAAAGTTTTTGACAAACTGTCATCCAATGAAATATCACCAAAATGTAACCATCAGTCTATTTAAAAGTGACAAACTAGGTACATTTAAAACTTTCATATCACCGACCACCTGTAATATTGGCATAGGATGCCATACATGGAACTTGTGTGATTGGACCTAGTTTAACAGTCAGGGACACACATTTAGAGATGATGCTTAAACCTAAGATGAAGAAATGATTAAATCATAGCACCAGTCAGATGACCTTATTGCACCTCTTCTGTCTGCCAGCAGGAGGCAGTCTGAACAGTGGTGGTGTAATGGGTTTGCATCATGGTATAAGTATAATAAAATCCATGGGGTGCGCTCATGTTGAGGACAAACGCCACATACAGAACAGAGCCAAGATTGACAGTTGGTATTCAGTCAGTCAGCTGTAGTTACCAGGTACTTGAACTATTTAAACTGGGGCATCTAAACTAAGGCAAGTAAGAGGTCGCTAATGCCAAATCTCAAATAACAAATAGAACAGTCAATATTAAAATTGATGTTTGTGACACTGGTAATGCTTAAATTCTTATTGCACATAGAAAGCTCTTCTTTATCTATACATTTCTTATTGAAGGTCACAGGAGACTGGACTCTTTCCCACCTCCTTTGGGCCTCTGTTAGCACATATTAACCACTTTGCACCTCTTATCATTACTTGAACAATCATTGCACATTAAGTAATACAGAAGGGGTTTGTGGGTAATGTCATGAAAATAATTGATGCCTTTCACTTATGATTGAGTCAAATTCAAGCTGCAACACCACTTGTTGGGTGTTATATGACTCTACATGACTGTGAGGACAGACTAGGAAAAATGTTTATTTTTAATGTGCAAATCTGGTATGATACTTAATTGCTGATAATATGTGGCTTTTCCTTTAGATCAATACAGAAATAAGTTGTTTGCTTACTTAAAATAAACATAATAAACCCAGCCAGGGAGAACATGCAAACTCACATGGCCCACCCCACTCACATGCTTTAACAATAACCTTAGGCCACTTGTTTGTATGGCAAATTTGATGACTGGTGGAGTTTAAGGCTTTCTATAGAAGTTACATATATTCACTGTAATGTAAAAACATAGTTTCATTGCCAAAAAGATGCAAACATTCACTGTGCTCAAATAATGATGTAAAATACTGAAATTACATTATATATCCATGGTATAGTGAGAACAGCCATAGTCAGAAACTCCCCTGTGTAGAAATGATTATTCCCTGATTATTGACAAAAATCAGATGTCTTCCATTGGAAGGCACTATGAATGCTCTGAACATCCTTGGATTTTCCTCAGTAGGCTCATAATGGCTGGATAATAACACACATCTGCATTGTGTTTCTATGCTGCACAGTCCGACATGTAATTGCCTTGCTATTTGTCTGTGCAGTTGTAATAATATTGTTCCTGAATAGATTGAGATTGTCCAAAGAGTGTTTGTAAAGTTGTGCTAAAGGTAGAGGTATCCGACCCAATAGACTATGTTGAATAATAGGAATGAGGTTGGGAAAAAGACTCGTGAGTAAGCGTCTAGTTCCAGTAGATCTATGTGTACACGCCCCCGTCTCCAGCCACCGTGTTTGCATTCCTCAAAGCAGCAGAAGAAGCTCTTACAGTCCTTTCCATCCAGGCAGTCGTACGTACACGTGTCATCAAAATCCTGCCAGTAGAGGGAGTTGTTGAGAGCAATGACCGAAGGAGGTGGTCGAACATCGAGGATCGAGTAGTTCTGAAAGACACATATGCATATAAACATATTTAACAAAAATAATTTTGGTATACAAATTTCTCGAGAATCATGTTATGCTTTTTACTATCCCATATGTAGATCATGTAGATTTTGCCTAATATGTCTCCTTTAATTTAAAAATATTCAAAATTTCCTTTATCCAAAATTCATCTTTGGATTTCTAAAAAAAGTCCTTGCTTACACCTCAGTCCCCACCATTATACACCATTATACAAGTCATTGTGAGTGTGTTGTGAAGATTATAGATAAGAATTGACTTATTTGTGAACACATTGTCCTTAAAGGGGAACTCTGGCACATTTGAAGCTAAAGTCCATTGCTAGAGGTGGTCAAATACTGTCAGAAGCCAAAAAACGGCACAGATCAGTGTTGCGGAGATCTCGCTGTGGTAGTGAGTCTGTCAAGACAACAAACTACTGTAGTGATGGGGGCAAGTTCTCAACTTCCATGTAAAACGCCAATTGGCACAATGAAGAAGCTTGACACAACTTTCTAATCCATCTTACAACACAGACACGAGTCTAACAAACAAACGGTATGCCTGGCTCACTCATTAGTGGTCTGGAAACATTATAAAACAACTTTTTAAGCGGCCTTACACTTACCTCTGTTGAATTCCCACTACGCATTGCAAAAGCTCAAAAGACTCGATTGCCAATGTCATTTCTAATCCCATTTACAAGTGAATTATATTTTTTGAAAAACACTGTGGTTAAGTATTTAAATAATCACCACAATATTCTTCTTATTCAGTCAGTAGTTGATCCTCACTTGTTGCTTCACTTGCTTGCTCCTTACTTGTGGCTACTAGCTGCTTGCTGCCGCTGGAGTATCTCTTCCTGCGACAACAAACTCACACGTGATTTCAGAGCGAGAGTTCATCTTGGGGTCAGAACAGAAGGATGGACTGCAAAAGCTAAAAAGCACCACTCTATGCCTATGCATGTTTTTACATGCTCTGCGATATTGTGGTGATGATTTAAATACTTAACCACAGCGTTTTTCAAAAAATATAATTCACTCGTAAATGGGATTAGAAACAACATCGGCAGCTTCTCTTAAGATTCTTCAGTGTGCAAATTGGTGTTTTATGTGGAAGTTAAGAACTTGCCCCTATCACTAAGCTAGTTTATTGACAGGCTCACTGCCACAGTGAGATCTCCGCTGAGGCAACACTGATCTATGCTGCTTTTTGGCTTCTGACAGTATTTGACCACCTCTAGCAATGGACTTTAGCTTCAAATGTGCCGAAGTTCACCTTTAATCCAAACATATGTTTCAAATGGGTGAAAGTTTCCAATAAAAACAATCAGAAAATGTCAAATTACATAGAGGTTGGGGCCCAATGGACGAATGTCTATTCAGCTACTGTAGGTTAATGTTCTGGGCCAAAAGTAGCCAGTAAATAGTTGTATTACATGAAGCCGGAGTTTACTTTTTTGTTAGCAGTAAGTATGTAAGTGGCTTTGACAAATATAGAAGAACCATTGATTTATGAAGCATGACACAGGTTATTCTTAGATGCATATTGTGTTTCTGTTTTCCTGATGAGACAAGCTGCAAAAGGTGCAAAAGACTTGACATTGATAGTTTTTGAGTATACAAGTTGGTAGGAGGGGCATTATTTTTTGTTGCATTGTTTTGAGGGTTCATCAGAGACATTTTTCAGTCTGAACCAATGGTATGGAAAAATTATGTAGAAATATGCCAAATAATGTGCAGGGTCATGTCCAGTATCCTTTACTGAAACGTTAGTAGTGTAATCCATCATCTACATTTTCAGTACTGGATCAGTTTTTTTTAAACACAGTAGAAGTATCATCTTGGTTGAGCCAACAATTGGTATAACCATTTTAGTAGTAGTAGTTAGTATTTAAAACCTTTTTTTTTTCTTTACAGATCATATGAATTTTTGCTCCCTTTAAAGTGAATTTCTGTATTTGTATGAAAGAGACAATGGAGGACAAATGACCCATAGTTCTCTACTCCTCCGCATAAGACTCACCGTTACCCTCTTATTGTGCATACAGCTGGGCCTGCGGGTGCTGTAGGAGTAGAAGTTGAGCGTGGCGTACTCCATCATCGCAGCAAACACAAAGAGGAAGCAGACCGTCACAAACAGGTCCATAGCCGTGACATAAGAGACGCGTGGCAGAGAGGTCCGAGCCACTGTGCTCAGGGTGGTCATGGTCAGCACTGTGGTGATGCCTGTAGGACACACAGAGGCAGGCTTATTGGTGGAGGACAATGGTATTTTCTTAAGAGATGCCTTAAAGTTGTAAATTTATTGTTATTATTATTAACTTTTTATGTATATTTTTTCTTTTCTTGTTTTCTTAATTACAAATTAGTTATTTCTTTAGGTATATGCATTTTCCAGTAACAAGATCCATATCACACCATAAAATGATTACCTGGCCAGCCAAACCCATACGCCGTGATAAAACTTAAAGGCATGTGGGTCTGAAACTGTATCCTGTTATAATTGGCATATCGACGCTGCCCAATTGTACATGTATCATTGATTAAGAAAATTAAATTGGAGAACAAACTAAGTAGAGAGCAGGGGGTGTATGCTGGTAGAGGTGAAAACGGGAGTTGCCAGCTGGGTAAAACACTGCAGTTTTGGGCTGATGTCACTAGAGCCTCCACAGTACAGGGAATAATGACTGGGAAGGCTGTGTGAATGAAAAGGTCAGATGAACACTGTACATAATGCTGAGGTTGAGCTTCAGAAAGGTCACAGGGAAAAGCCGTGAACAGACAATGTAATAAGACTTTTTAGGGACTTTAAGCACTGTAGCTTTTGTTTTATGATGTTTTCCATTTGTTTACACATAAATGCACTATTCTACATTGATACATGCACCGTTCATCATAGATGATTTCCCTTTAAATATTATCATAAGCTCCTTTTCTGAATGCAAGCAGTGAGATAAAAAATTTAAATATCTTGACAATCCATTTTGTTTCATTTGAGTGCAATCAACATTTTTTTTCTTTTCTCCTCATCATTCACAGGAAATCAAGTGTCAAAAACAAACTAGGCTTACCAGTAAAAAAGAAAGAAAAAAATAACAGAGAGGACTGAGAAACAGCACAGATATTGCCAAGTCACTGTGTGAATGAAACACTGTTGAACTGAACTTCTGAATAATTCTCCTTTCTTCTTGAGGAAACATCTTTAAGATTTGAAATTAAAATACACATACAATAGATACAAAAGGAGGCTGTGACTTCTTCAACAGTGTACATCTCATGCTACATGTTTTATCCACTGCAAATGTAACACAGAAGCAAATTCTGTTTACTATTGTACTGCTTAGACTGACTAACTGAAGTCATCCTCTTTTATTTGCAGACACATGCATGTAACAATATGTTAAACAGACAAAGCCCATTCTAAAGACACACATGACTCGAAACTGCGCTGTCCCACTTTGCCACAAGTTATTTTGGGTCACATTCTTTAGCCCCACTTCTCCACAGCGATTACCCAGAGCAACCCTGAGAGGGATATTGGACACATTTTCTGCTCTTTCCGCCTCTAAACAATGAATCCAACAAGGAGACGACCAGGAAGCATTTATCTTCACTGGCAGCTCCATCTGAACCTGCTCTGAGGTGATGTATCTAGTCTGTCACAGTTAAAGGAAAAATATAGTGCAATTTAGAACAAATCAGGACACAGTCTTTGAAAAATATAAATACAAAAAATAAAAATAAAAATAAAAATAAAAAAATCACATAGTCAGATCAACTCACAGGTCACCTCCGCATCAGTCTGCATGGGAAATGAACAGGAGCTGTATAATAATAGGCTATATGTTCAATCACAGTCAATTATGAGCAATCAGACAAACCACCATTCATGAAAGCCGGATGGGGGAAGTGTCTTGCCGAGTGACACAAAATCAGTATATATCATCAGTGCCTCCATTCTCACATTCACGTAAGTATGAACAGTCACAAATCCATTCATTGTACAGCCTATTAGACCACCTTTTTCTGAGCTGAAGCCAAAGATATATTATGTAAAAAGACCTGAAAAGATCTGAAAGGACATGAAAAGATGTCATCTGAGCAATATTAGAAAGATCCTGTTGGTCACAACTGAGCCTGGCATGCCATTAGCTGTCATATACAGAGAGCCCAAATTGGTTCAGTGAAAAGTAGTTTTAGTCTGGCAACCTAATGGAAGAATCTCAGTGCTTGATACAACAAAATGTCAACTATTACACCATATCAAATGTTTTTTATATTATTATTTTTCCTTATATTGTATTATACCTTTGAATTGAATATGTTTACATCATATTTTAGGATTTTACAGGTAGGTATTAAATTATGCATGTGCTATTAAAAATATTTAATTTTTTAAATCAAAAATACCTAAAAAAAACAAGCATTCTAACTCTGAATGTGATTGCCTCTCCACAGATCTGACCTGTAACTTGGCCTGGTTTGGTCTCCATGATGATAGAAAGGTTTAATATGGTTGTAACATCTCCATGGAGAAAGCATTAAATGAACCCTTTACCAGAAAAGTTACACAATGCACCTTTAACTTACAAAGATTGCATACAAACAGATCTTAGTATGAAATTTGATCCTGCTCCCTCGTGTCAGAAGTTGCTCAAAACCCTTACAGCGAGCATGATTCTATAAAAGTCTCTTATGTCCCACAAGCCAGAGGGAATTGTGGGGGAATCTGTGGCATCTTTAAAATGTCATATTACAGTGTATTTTCACAGAGGTGGTTGGGAAAGTGCTTTGGAGACAGAGGTCCCAAGGGAGAGGCCACAACACAACAAGCATTTCCATTAGAGACAGAACACAGGGAGAGTCAATAGAAACGTGACTTCCTTCAACACTGGACTGTACATGGTCAGGTCTTTAAACGCTGTCAAGCAAAATGTCACTTGATATTTCTATGTGTGTAAACAATTACCTGCTTTGAATTGTTCCACAAGACTGCCAACCCAAATAGAAGAACCAAAACACAATATGAGACCAAAACAAAAAAAACTAATGAAGTAAATAGAAATGTAGATGGATATAGCAATGAAAGGAAATTGGTTAAAATATACCGAGTGCTTTTATTACTTTAATCATCTCGTTCAGTGGACTTCGGTTTTTCGTTGTTTAACTAGTTTATAAGAGGGATGATCTGTATGCATCTTAACATCACATAGCAAATGTCTGTCTTTGTTGTGTGATTTGTGTCTATTGTCTTCAATCTGTGTGGGCTTTTAGCATGTTCTAATTTTACTAATATGTCTACAGTTAATATTCACTGATCTTAATGTCTGGTTGTCATGTATGATGGGCTGAATGTTACTGTTTTTTGTTTTGCCATCAACCTGCCAATGGGACTACAGATGAAAACTCTGGCACATTAACATGATGTACTAACACATGTTGATTAATGTGCACTGTCCCATATTTAATAAATAAACATAAACAATTTTACTGAACAGAACAGTGAAGGTGTAAAGTGTTTTGGATGAGAGCACAACATTAAAAAGTCATACAATTTAACAAAATGAACAGTCAATATTAATAATAAAGTAAAGATTGAAATAAGCTCTAACGTTGCCATCAGTACTACTCAGCAGCTCTGTTTGCCTGGTGGTTCTTTACCTAAAGCAGTCCGAGCTGGAGTAGCGTCCTTCTTTATCCAGAAGGAGACCCAGGACAGCACCACCGTGAGGATACATGGGATGTACGTCTGAATGGTGAAGTAACCCATCCTTCTGCTCAAGTCGAAGTACACTGTCATCACCACATAGTCGCCTGGAACACAAAGAATACGCCTTTGCAGCACAATTACTAAACATGTTCAGTCTCTTCATGTAGATTACATAACCCCTCAGGAAATACTGATCTTGTATGCTGTGGAAATAATATTAAGGTAGTCTTAGAGTAAAAAGAGGCAGGAGATTCTAGAGGTCTACTACAAGAGACAAGAACATGTAACATACCGATACAGCCATAGCCATGATGCTGGTCAGTGGCGGCTGGTGAATAGCACTCCCTAACTTAACCTCGATTTAAAAAAAAATAATAATAAAATAATAATTATTAAGTAATTTTGTATTAGGCTATATGTTTAATATTTTGTTTAAAACCGAACGTGTGTCTGCATGGAGATGTTTTTATCATGTTAAATGTGCTCATATCGCTGTATTTGAGTCACGTGGGCATCTGAGTGCGCACAGCCCCAATGGAGCAGGTCTATGGAGGGGCCTGAAACATTCAAAAAATTTGACGTCATTAAGTTGCTTCTGCCCATTAGTTTGTATTGCAGCTCCTGAAAAACGTCGTATTGCGCAGGGTGGGGGCGACTCAAATCAACTGATTGGTCTTTAGAAACATTATCACAATTCTGACCAATGAGGATTCAGCTGCTCTGTCCCGCCTCACCCCCACAGGCTAATGCTAATGCTACTACAGGCTAATGAATGGAGAACTACAGAGCTGTGCACTATGGCGCCAACTACTTTGCCTAAACCGAAACAGGAGAGCGGGAGGAGAGACCTAAGCACAGGACACACTGATACAGACCGGGTCCCGGGGCTCTCACCGCCGAGACCACGGCACCCGCTGTGGGGCTGTCGCTGCTGGGACCGGAGAACTCGCTGCCGCCGGCGGGGCACTCTGGGCGTAAAAGCGTAGTGCAGAGGGCTTAAGTCCATTTGGCGCTAATATGGACTGGCGTAACTTTCACTCTTGCACTCGGCTCCAGGACCTTGTCCCGTGGACCGGGACACAGACTGAACCAAAAGGACAGTGGGTAGAGGACACACTCTGCATTGGTCCCCTGGAGAAGGTAAGAGGCTTGTTTTTGTTTGGGGCAAATCTGAGGACGGAGCCTCACAGTAAACAGTGTTAAAGTGTTAAGAGGTAAATACATAATTGAATGAGTGACGGAGCCGCTCCGGTGTTCTGCCGTGTGCTGTAGGAGCGATGCTGACGCCGGGATGTGACCGGAGCCCAATTTTTGCTGCATTTTCATGACGTTACGGGGGCTAGTTGTGGGGGCTGTTTGTGTGCAGTGTGTTACGTTCATGGACGTATAATAAGAGCTTTTTATTATAGTTCTATGGTTACGTTGTGTTACAGTGTGTTGTTTGGGTTGGGTGTGAGCAGGTGCATCAGGTTGTGCTGCTGCATAAACTTTGCGCTTGGCTGTGTGGGGTGCTCTAGATAAAGTTCAGCAAATAGTGACTAAAATGTCTGTTTCTGGCATTTGTTATAATTTTATATAGCATATACATAATACATATATTTATAATACATATTTATAATTTTGACTTATGCGCCCCCCCAAAATATTATACCACCAGCCGCCACTGATGCCGATTATAGACAATGTTTTCCTGAAGAAATGTCAACAAGGACAGAGTCCTCAACTTTTAACAGATGCTATTTTTAAACTTTTAATCCAAATAACAAGTGACCAGGTAAATATGACTAAAGACAAATTAAACACTAACATCTAAAACCTGAATAAGAATAAATCAGGCCAGACTAGTATAGAAGCAAATATAGATTTAACAGTTACACAACATAGGACTACAGTACCAACCCACTATCAGACAAGTCATGATTAAAGGCATTGGTCCTGCTTTTTAAAAAGAAAAACGATGAAAGACAGAACACTGGTTAGTCAAGTTATTCTTCGTTTAGAGATCAACCTTATTACTCACCACAATGACACTATAAGCTCTTTTCACAACTCTCAGAAACCATAGCAGAGCTGCCACGGTAAAGCTAGCCACAACTAGAAATATAATGCACACCTCACTTCCTGATTATTGGGCAATAGTTATTGGACACAATCAGATGAAGACAGCACGCAGACATATTTTGACCTCAAGAACTGCTTATATCTGTACTGGGACAGGACAAATTTAGTTCATGGGGAAAAAATTGACCCAGAGAGATTTTAATGTCTTATGATATAAGAGGCTGAATACATGAGAGGTCTCAGTGAGATGTTATATAGACAGGAAATGAGTTTGTCTTTTAAAATGGGCGAAAGTCACTTCAAGATAGAAACTGGACAGACTGAAGTTTCAAGGACAAGAGTATGAATGATGTTGCTTCTAGTTATTAAGCCACAGATCAAGATTCAAGCACCTTATGGAGCACACAAGTCATGGCGTAAAGCATGAAATTACACCATAAAAAAGCATAATGCAATAACAGAGTGTGTGAAAATATATCACCCCACCCAACCACCTGACACTGTGGTGGTTAAGAGGAGAAGACAGAGGCAGAAATAGTTAGCATGATGTGATTGGTTAGAAGCCATGGCAATATATTCTTACTTTGAATGTATTTTTTCTCATTTTCATAAGTGTTTTCAGTAGCCTCTCTCCTTACCTGCTGTTGTGCTGATTATGTCAGTGGTATTTCTGAGTCCCATAAAGTCAAACTGGTACAAACGCCAGGACTTCTGATCAGCTGCCTGCACTGAGTTCTTCCTCCACTTGTACACCATCTCGTCTCGTGGGTAACCATCTGCAATCATAGTACATGTTATGATTCTGCCTTGATGTCATTTGATCCAAGAGGCTTACAATTAATAAAAGCAATAACTGAGAAGATTTGAACTAAAGTGCTAGTAATACCCTTAAACATGCCAGGCTGTCTTTTCTTTTAAAACAGACTAACTACATGTAGTCTGGCTAGTCTGGGTTTTGTCTTTGTCTTGTAGTGGATGTAGTGTAGTGTAGAAAAGGCCAAATTTTGATTGGTTGGCACTTATTACCTACTAACTGCAATCTCAGTGTATCAATATGAGGAATACTTTAACTAATACACTGTATTATGCATTTGATTAGCATTAAACACGCTTTCATTTTTGCTCTAATCTAAATACCCAATGTAGACCCGTAAAATAGCCTTATGTAATTTGACCAAAAGAAATAGAAACATTTTTCCAGTTGGTTTTTGGTACATGTTCTGCAGTAACACTAATGGTCTAGGTAAGTTTTTGTACATGAAAGCTGTGGCGCTAAAGTACAGGTCTCTCCGAAAGGCCATTCCAGCTGTCAGTCAAATGTATTTTTATAACTGTAGCTATTGTTTCATTCTGAGAAGAGAGAACGATCATGAAAGGTAAAGTGACAGTTTTCTTTCATTCAGAATCGTAATTTGAAATAATGTTCATTTATAGTGTTACACAGAAAAATATATAGCCTATAGAACAATGGTAAGGTACATTTTATTCAAGAAGTAGGCGCTGGGACCCATCTCCAGATGTTGAGCTAGGCTTGGTCAGAAGTACCTTATCTGGAGAATTTACCTATTGCACATGTTCTGGATTGATGTAGGAAACCAGACCAACTGTATTGTAAGCTCTCTTCTCACTATGCTTTTCGAAAAGGCCCTTTTAATACAACTGTGATAAGGTTTAACACAGAGAATACATCTGCTAAATGCATTGCTAACTATAATTTGCCTGCTAATTATAATTTGCCTGTAATATTGGCAAACATGGAATTCAAATGTCAACACACTATGCACCTTTAGTTAGTTAATCTCAAAATTTATGAGATTTATATTTGTTCCTTGGAGATGGAATATAAAATGTGACTTAATGAGCTCCAAAAATACAAAATTAAAATGAATGCATATGACATTTAGCATATCTCTTAAGTTAAGTGAGTGACGCAAATGTCACTACTTACTATAGTAGCATTTCAATTCCTAAGTGGACACACAAATTACCCTGCACACTTAAACACATGCACATTTAACTGTATGTATTAATCCATATTGGATCCATGAAGCAGAATAAATCAGAATAAATAGGTTTATCCTTGTGCACTGTTGCTGCAACTGATAATTAAAGCTTAGACTTGATGATAGAGAATGTAGTGTCTCCTCCGGTCCCTCCCTGTGTGCTCTGAAGATACGCAAATAAAACAAATTTGAGCGAATTGTCATGGAAACCGGTAGTGGTCATGTGACATGCTCAGGAAATGGGCTTTAATGGATCGCAGCGGGTTGTGTGTGTGTGTGAGCATGGAGTTCATATTAAATCAGAGGTAATTTTCATGAGATGGCTCCACCTGCACAAGTGACCCTCATTCATATCCACTTATGGCATATAGGTCCTGCTTGTCATTTCCTATAGGAGTAGAAGGTCAACAATAATTCATTAAATGCACATTATAAAGCCATCTTGTACTATTTACAGTGCAGAATGAGGCTCCATGCAATCGTCAAACTGGACTGTAATATTATTTCCTTGTTTTTTCCCATACTGAAAAAAAACATATCTGAATCTTGCTTTGATTCTTGCTGTTTTTTAGAGCCTGTGTTGCAGTTGTAAAACAATGTCATAGTTATACCTATTGTGCAGTGGTGTTTGATCAAATAAAGCAACTGTCCTGTTTGGCTTAGATTCTTAGATGGATCTCATTGAGTTTGTGGCAGGTGCAGTAGCAGGTGCAGTGGCAGGTGGAGGACACTTACAGCTGGAGAAGATGAGAGGACAGGAGTGCTCGTCCATAGGGAAGTTATGAAGCTGGAGCTGGCATTCTGCGTTTATAGTGAGTCTGTACAAAGAAGAACACATACAGTACAATCAATAGGCAACGAGCAGTAAGTAGGAGGTTCATAGCAGAAACATAAGGCTCTTCAATAACCAAGTCTAAGAGGGCCATAAATTGTATTACATTGTAGGTGAGCCTGTAAACAATATCAAGTGTCCAGGTTTAGCAGTGCGCTTTATTATTACACCTTTGTCTCAACTTAATGACAGTGAATACCAGTAAGTTGCATACATATAGAAACAAACACAGAATGGGTATTGGATTGTATTGGCTTTTGGGTTGAAATACAAAATAATAGAAGAATTACATGCATTTCTGAGCCCTTATTTAGAGTTACTGTTTCTTTATTGGGAAATTTTTCCTCTGCATTTGACGCATAGACACTTAAATGCCGCTGGACCCATCTCCAGATTTTGAGTTGGGCTTGGTCAGGACAACCTTAGCTAGAAAATTGTACCTATTTTGGATGTTTTGGGTTAATGTGTTGGGAGTGCCTGGAGGAGACCCACCCACACATGGGGAGAAACATGCAAACTGTGCACAGAAAGGCACCATGAGAGATTTTGTTCACTGGAGAGGACATTATACCATTGAAATAAATATGCTCAAATTGATCAATTCAGAACATGTAATTTACCATCTTTAACTATGTACTGTCAGATGTGCAGCTCTTTTAGAGCATAGCAGTCACACAGTTGTTTTGAGTCTTTCCTCAGGACGTGCAGACAAAGACATCGGTGCAGTCTGCACTCAGGCCAAAGGAGCTCAATACTTTTGTTGCGTGTTCATTAATTGCAGTGGATTTCTCCTCAAGGCAGTTTGCTATGAACTCAGAGTCACTCTCACATCAGAACAAAAGACAAAGGAACTAGGTGTTTCATTTAATCCTTTTTCAAACTAGTTATTAAATTCAGGAGGTATGGATACTGAAAGAAATTACTTACCAAATCAAAACTGGACCTTTCTAGAACAATTTTAGACTGATCTTGATCTGTAGAGTAGAGTAAGACCTCAATTTAATATTAAAGAAAATATAGCCTCTTTTCGATTGGCACGATTCCCTTCCTTCCTTGGAGCGATTCTGTTTGGTACGGCTCATGCCAACCAAGTTTTTTCCATGCCCCGAGCAAGGCTTTGGGTCCAGAGGCAAATCATATCAAAATTGTACCTGAATTATATTTGTAACTATAACTATATCTCAGCAATTTACCAAAAGATGTTTAGTAATTCCAAGTTTGTGGTACTGTACTGTGTATTTCCAGTGGTGGCAAAATAATTGTTGAACCAATATGCTTTCCATTTGTGCATCTGTACTAACTCATACGGAGTAGTTAGTTGCCCCCATTGGAAATATGAGGGTTTATCATAAGATCAAGTTGGAATTTGGTGAGTAATTATCATCTTCTGTTTATATCTGCTTTTTGCTGTCTTGCATGTCTACGTCTACCATACCATACAAATTTGAACTGACTGTAATTTGTAAACAAATAAAAAACACTGGATACCAAATGCCAGTTGGTCCCCAATGCAGACACACCATGTTTTTACTGTTGACACAAACAATGCCAAACTACTTTTATTATTTACATGTTGTAAAAGGCAGTTTCAGCAACTCAATAACTCTCTTAAACCATACTTCAAAAGCCCTAGAAATAGCGGCAGCATACTTTGCAATAAATGCCATTGATAGGAGTGCTCGTGTCCACATGTTGAAACTGCACTCATTTCCTTTGATGTCCACAGATAAAGACGGTGACATATTACGGTGTAATGGTTTGTCTGTTGAAAATACTGGTGACATTTTCAGATAGCTGGGCCTCTTCTGCACAGGCTATTGTCCAATTTGTTTGTTATGATGAGCACTCTCACACGCTAACTTCCTTTTCTAAGAGCTCAGAGCGTCTTTAACAGTTTGTAAATGAAGGTCAATAACAGATGGGCTGCATAATCAGATTCACACCAGTGTACAGGGTGTCAGCAACTGGGCACAGGCCAAACTCACATTTGGCACTAGTGACCTGGAGAAAAGAAGTCCAGGATTGGGCATGAAAGGGAGTGAAGAGTGAGGAAAGGCATTCAGAAAATTAGCCGCACAATTCCGCCTATTTTTTGTTCTTTTACAAACCTTATTATAATATGATCATTGTTTTTATGCATGTATAAACTTTTGATTGGAATGAGCACAGTAAACAATGCGTGCAGATATGTGGACACAATAACATGGAAATCTAAATCTAAAAAATAAAGGCTCTTTAGTGCCCTCTAAATGTTTTATTTTTAAAAATTCATTAAAGAAAATTGTTTGTCTTATATGTGATGGGGAACATTCAGCCAAACCTAGTCCAATAGATGTTTTAAATGAGAATGTATAGTTATCACTGCATTTGGGTGTCAAGCCTTGAGACTATTGCATTCATTTAAAATTCCCCATATCATCCGGGACCCCATGAAATCATTCTGGAACCTCCATGAAGGACTCGACCCCATGTTGAGAATCATTTGTCCGATGTAACATATGGTGCATAGGGATGTAACAGTAACTGAAATAAGGTGATATCGTATCGTCATATGTCTCACAATAATATCGTGGACCATCACAATATATCGAATCACAAGTCTCTTTGCTTAAATGAATAGTTCTGATGCAGAAATAGCTAAAAAAAACCAGAGGGAACTACATAGACTATGATCCTTTTCTCAGTTTCAGTGCAGACGACATGAAGAAATAACTGTTCTAAGCACTTTTAAATCTTCATTCGTTAGATTAAGTCTTGTAAAGGCATTTTTAGAGGAAAAAGTAGTATATTCACAGTTTTGTGAGCCTCCATAAAATATTGAAATAAATATTGTACCATGAGATGTATATGGTGAAAATATTGTACAGAGAGATTTGGATTATCTTTATATCCCTAATGACAATAAATGTTGTATGACTGGTCAAAGCATCTTATAATGTCAGTCTTGTTATTCTGTATAATATCGTAATATTGTGAGCCTCCCCACCATATTGTGAGCTTTCCAACGATATCGCAATAAATTTCGTACCGTGAGATTCATACCGTGACAACATCTTATCGTTAGACTTGGATATCATTACATCTCTAATGGAGCAATATTTTTACTTATGAATCTAAATCAGCTAAAAACACACACACAAAATCAAGCATCAAACTAAAATGTTACAGGCTTGCACAAGCAGTCATCACACCGTAAACAGCTGGTGGTGCCGGTGCGCTCTGGGACATACATAATGGATTAAACCACTGAAATGAATTTGTGTATTAGTTAGTGATTTGTTATGTTGTTTATTAATAAAGTAACATATGATGGACTGTTTGGTTAATTTGGTACTGTTAAAAATATGATTCATGCATTTTGTTTAGTAAAATCTTAAAACCATGATTTGATCATTTTCTTGGGTGCCCTGCTCATTCTGTCTTGTCTTGGACAACCTCCTGTTCCACAGTTCGACGTTGGAGGACCTGAGTTTTCTGGATGAATTTCAGTGAATGAGCATCACACAATACTAGATAGAGATTTTTCTAACTACATTTAATAAAAAGTTTTGATTAAGCCCTAAATTAACACTGAGGATGCCTACTGATCCACAGATGAGAAGCTAAAGATATACTTGGACTCAAAAAGGACACTGAACACAACTGTATTTCACACCAAAATATTGCACAAGCTTTTTAATGTATAAGGATAGATGGCTCTATTGGAGTGTGAGCTCCTCTAGTGCTGGGATCTGCAAGTCCTAGTATCTCCTCGAGTCCTGGGATGTTCTCAATGTTCTCGATGTTTGATGTGATGTTTTTTTTTTAATACCAGTCACTCGTATGCCCATTCATGTTTACTACTTGGCTTTTGCGATTTTAATTCATATTTTCATGGCACATCTTTGAACGACCTCTAAAGACAATTAAAATGTGTGGAAGTTATGGACTATGGTAAAAAGTGAGTAAAGACTGAGGTGCTTGGAGGCCGTCTATTAATGTCAAAAGCCATAATTACCCAGAGTGCCGTGGGCCAAGAGGGTCTGAAGTTGAGCGGCAATTTGCACATAGAAGCCTAATGACATTGGGTAATTGCTTGCTCTTTTGGAAAATCACACACTGTTTTTGCACAATTCTCTGGGTTTAGGCAGCTCCAGCCTGATGCAACAAAGGCGATTCTTTTCAAAGAGTCACATGAGGCAAATATTTACTCTGAAAAATATGAATTACCAGCCAAGAGTAATTTACAATAACTACAAAGTCATACGCAAGTTATGAGCAAAAACAATGTATCCATGAGGCATTCAGAGAAAAAAGTTGAACAGTAACTAGTAGTAAAAGGATAAATTAACCTTTGCCTAGACCCAGCTTCTCCCTTGCGATATTAAAGATACAGTGCCCAGATTAAAGCACAGATATTTCTAGTTCTGTCTGTAAAGATTTAACCTGCAGGCCAATCACAGAATTTTAAATAAAAAAAAAAATTGCATAAATTGTTTCAATGGAGTATTTGCTTGTTTCAAAACACCTTCCCCCAAAGTTAGCCACCACTGTCCTTAATGGTATAATCTGAAATCCTTAAAGTACATTTTGCTTTGAAGATGAAATTATTTTCCCTGAATTAAGGTTCAGCAGCACAACAAACTTTACTTTCAACAAGCTCTTTGAGTACGCCTTTGGAACTAGACTGACAGCCAAAAGCAAGTTCAGACACAGTGAGCAAGACTAAGGTGAGAATGTATAATGGAACAGATTTTAAAGATTCAGGATGATATTTTTAGAAAGTTTGCAGTTGGTTGCATGAACTGAGTTTGAAATGTGCACTTTTATATAATTTTTGTTTACATTTTATCACACTCTGCTAAAATGTCACAATGCCTGTTTTTCCAGGTATTTTTAAGATGCAAAAACCACTTGTAATTGAATAAATTTAAGGTTAAGCTGTGGAAAATTCCAGGCAGAGCAATGACATCTCTATGGAAACAAGCAGGTTGCGGCCCTCCACCAGAAAAGTTACACAATGCACCTTTAAAATCTGTGTGTGTGTGTGTGTGTGAGTAGGGAAAACCAGTATAACTATAGCAGTGGACATTACCGGAGTGTGTAGAGGATCTTGCCGTCATTCCAGATGCGTAGCAGCTGGTTGGGCATGGTGATCCAGTGTGAGTCTGCGCTCTTGGAGTTCCTGAAGATGGTGTCAGGGAGCCAGATGAGCCCTACCATGTTACTGTTGAGGGTCAGAATCTTCATGGTGCTGTTGTATCTCAGTCTGCTGTCTGTCCACGTCTGAGCAAAGATGATATCGATCTGGTACTCCTGAGAGAGAGAAAGAGAAAGCAAGACATCTATTTACAAACAACATCATGCAATATGCATAACTTGGCAACAGTTAAACTACAATTAACTCGTCTGTAGCTGTCACGTTAATATCCACATGTTTTTTCAAAGTAAAGTAAAACTGAAGGCTGTTCAGACACAGCCAATAAGAGCACTGCCTTCAGCACTTATCTGCAGGTTGACGAGAAATAAAAAGACCTAAAACGGCCCAGTTAATTCTATCATAATGTGCTGCTTTTACAATATTCTCTTTGGGAGAAAACACAAAATTTACAAAAGTCAGGTACTCCAGCTTTATGTACACAACATTCACATCAAATTCAAACATCAAATTATCTGCAATCAATATGGTGATTAGAGAGTGTTTTTTTAATCAATGCTGATAAACTCTGTTAATATTTTTGGAAAGATTTTGATTACTTTCCATAAATTTTGTAATTTTAATTTACTAAAAACTCACACCACAGCCCCTTTTTAACCACAAACCTATATTGTGCAGTTTTTGTACTTAAGTATTCAAATCACATTTTATGCATATTCTTTAGGCAGCTGGTCAATCAAAACAAAATATCGACCTCTGCTGGAGATTTAACGCAGATCTAAAAAGATGATATAGCTGTCAAAACCATTATATCAGTCTATTTCTAATGGAGCTTTCTTTCATAATATTAGTAATAATTTTTTTGAAATAATGGAAGACACAGGAGAGGTTTGTTTACCATTACAGTGTACGATGAGAAATGAACATGCATTAGATTGTGGTGTACTGACAAATCATCTTGTAGGGTGTATTATATCCTACACACTAGTACAGATGTGGAGGTGACCTTGGAGTGGTTGTGCAGTGGTATATAATGATAATGATATGATAATTCCCCCACAATTTTGACCACAAGAAACATAACTCTCCACATTGTGCTCAACATGTTGCTCATGAAGTGACACATGCCAGAGCACGTTCAAACCTGTGGCTCTTACTCAGCACCACTCCTCTGCTCGTGTAACCCGAGTGTCCAGAATGAGCAAAATACCAACACATTCAAAAAGCACATTAGAAGAATCAGGCAGCTAGAGGAAAATAAAATGGGTATATGTCACTTCTTAGTAACATGTTCTGTTTGAATCAACCAAATGTTTTCTTGTTAATTTAAGATGATTCATTTCGATTAGGGATGGGTGATATGACAAAATGTTTTAGATACATACAAGTGGGGTAGCATCTAGTCCATGAGACACATGGATAAACCATTTACATTTAAAGTTGCTGTTCTTGTGTTACAAATGTGACAAAAACACTACTAATTCATTAAAACAGTTTGCATTCACCCAAACTTATTCCTCACTTTTCTCATGCATCTTAATGATCAACTGTGATGAGTTTATAAGCTTTGGCATTACTTCCATGTTTGCAGATGATTAAACAGCTTTATGATTATATCCAGACAGCAAACTTCAGTCTAATTTTGACCCTATGAACCACTTTTACAATATATCGATACTGGAGCAAAACAGTTTTTTCTTTATTACATGAAATACTCTGTAAGTCCCAGACACTAACACCTCCCCTCACTATTTCTCTCACTCATATATTCAAAATGGTCAATTTATACACAACTATTGTGATTTTTAATAATTTTATATTTCTTTAAATCTTTTAGTTTTCTGCCTGATAAAAACAATGTATGGGAGTTGTTATAGCATATCTAGTGCTAACATGTTTTACAAGCTGGAGGTGTGAAGTGACCCATGTGACCTATATGGTGACAAGTACAGCAGTGTGGCTCTGATTCAGCCTAACAGGTCTCCGTGTGATCTTAGTGAGAAGTGTAACATGTAAGAGCAGGTCACGGCCTCTGCTTTAATTGAAGCTTGTATGGACATGACAAGACACAAAGTGCACTCTCCAATACTCTGTGGAAGGTGCGAAAATACCAGTAATTTAAAGGCACACTATGTACCTTTTCTGATAGCGGGTCTATCTAGCTTGTCTCCATGGAGATATTATTGCGTTGAGTAAAATGTTCCACACTAATCTGCACAAGTAGGTGACACCCGTCAACCAAGTTTCAGGTCCTCTGTGGAGAGGTTAGACCACTGACACATTTGTTTTACTTTGTTACTTCCACACTTCTCTGACTAAAACATCCAAACACATTCAGAATCATACAACGCCTTGTGACCTCTGGGTTGGCCTGAACTAGGGTTAAAGACCAACAACAGAAAAATAGCTGTGAAAATGATTAATTTAAAATTAAAGTGTCATATATAATAAAAGTATTTCCATCTGTTGTCAATCAAAGAGTTTTCTGTAGTGATTATTGATGCTGCTCCCTGCACCGATGAAGCTGGTTATAGACTCACTCTGCTCTTCACCACATGTGGCTCAGACTCCAGAGTGCTGCGCTTCAGTACACCACTATTCTATACCTTTCTAAAGACTGACATTGAACTGCATCATCGATTAAAAGCACTATGGCCCTGGTATGACGTACACCAACAAAAACGTTAAATATAGGGACAAAAAAAAAGTGGAAATGGCATTAATAAAAGGTTTAAATGTTATTGTTTTTTTAGTCTTTTTAAAATTAAACACAAGTTAATAGTGTTGCATGCACTTTGCATGGTATAATTTAGTTCCACATGAGCAGAATACTGATGTGCCTGTGGTGGATGTGTGTTGGCCTGGGCTAAATCTGGATCTCTGTAATATGGAGGTTAGTGAAAAGCCTTCAAACATCCCCATTCTCTACAGCCAAACTGCCCTTTGCACTGACCTCTGTGGACACTTATGCAAATCACAGATTATCATCTACTTTTGAAAATGCTAATTATCTGAATACATTAATTAGCATATTGTGAAGGACCCAATACAACCTCATAAGCAAAATTAAATTAAAAAAAAACCACTCCTTTGAATATACAGTTATAACACACATTATGATTGGAATTCAATTATAATATATAACTAGAAAACTTACATGTTATGTTCAAGTTCTAGAGTTGTATCTAGAGTTGTATTGTCTTCACCATGCACCAGTGCATGCACAATAAAAGTCACTAATAAGAGTTACTAAAACTGCTAGAAAACTAAAAGAAAATGAGTATGTGGTGGGTTAAAGCAACACCACGTAACTTTCTGGAGGCTGGGTCAGAATCAGGTTTTTCAAGGTGGAAGGGTGCCTGTTTTTTAATGCAATAAAAACATCCAAAATGAAAAAAAAAATCTTGTATTTTAAGCAAGTTCTAGAATCTAATCTGTTTCTTTTTTTATTTTTATTTTGTTCCTTTCTTTTTTCATGATGTCCTGGACTAGCGCACTGTCTGAACATGCAATTTGTCCTTTTAATGTATAATACACTTTCATGTCTGGTGTCTAACATAATCTCCACACAGTATTTGCAGAGCAGGTCTTGAGAAAAACT
Organism: Odontamblyopus lacepedii; assembly: GCA_034769755.1. Taxonomy (NCBI): domain Eukaryota; kingdom Metazoa; phylum Chordata; class Actinopteri; order Gobiiformes; family Gobiidae; genus Odontamblyopus; species Odontamblyopus lacepedii. Next base: position 15,595,045 of record CM068350.1, on the reverse strand, counting down.
GCGTTCTTTAAAATTCCACTGAGTGAACTCAAATGTACATCTCCCAGACAGAACAATGAATCAGTAATATTTATTTTGTCAAAGATTTGCGGCTTTGTGTGACGTAGGTCTGACTCATATCCAGCCTCTGTCCTTGTCTCTCCTTAATACAACTTTTAATTCAAACCTCTCACTATACTTCTCTGACAACACAGTACTTTAAACCCATGAAAATATTAAGGGGCTGGAGTTTGTAGAGATGACCAATAACAGCCAGGTATGCAGTTTAATCCCCATTATGTAATGCAGTAGTGTCCTTGAGCAAAACACTTAACTCACTGTGCATGTTTTAAGGTAAATGTGTGCTTCATTGTAAACATAGAAAACTAGCCACTGCACTTGACCCATCCATCCCACTTGGACAAACTGGAGCAGTGGATGATGGCAGGACACCACTTAGGGACCTAGCTCCAAATCTAAGTTATGTTAGGAGTATTAAGATGAAAGTTTATCTTAATTGTTCATGGTTGAGGGGAGGACTGAAGTGCCTAGAAAAAACCCTACAAACCATAAAGAGAACAAATTCCACACAGGAAAATCTCAGCAGAACAAGGAATCAAACTCAGGCAATAAAAAGGCAAAGCAATAACATTTTGAGACCAGATCACAGATACTCCACCAGAAAATGTACATAATACCACTAAGGCACATTTAAGTACCTTTCTTATTCCAAGCTTAGTGAGAATAAAAGTTGAGTTGAAAAGTGGTGAGTTCCAGGTGGTCAGAATAAACTAGGCCACAGCCTCTGCAGCTCTGTTGCTCTGTAACATATGTCCCCTCCATTACCCACAAAGCCATGCTGCGTCCTCAAGAGAACCAGATCAGGTAACTTTCTCCTTCAGGTGCAGAGCCGGAGCCCGAGCTACAACCCCCTGCCTCTCCCCGGCCCCTCGTGCTGCTGCCATTTTAAATTTACATGAGTAAAAGTGCCCCCTCAGCTTTTTCACTGTTTTTGGAGATATAAATGCGGTGAAGTTTCTTTGAGATTCTCAAGGATATAAAAATCTACATTACACCAACAAAAAGAAATTGTGAAATGCAGAATGAAAGAATTTAAATAACAGTGCAATGTATTCAACAGCAATCCCAAATAGTAATACTCACTTATTCCCCTGCAATACCATTTACAAGTAAATGTGCTTTACAAAAATATTACTTTCCACTATGTAAACAGTGCTGTAAAACATATACACTTAACAACCTCATTACGACTACTGCCACTACTATTGGTACTACTTCTATAGCTGTCGGCAAACTAGCATACTCCCTGTTGCATAGTGCCAGCAGCTTGTTGTGCCGCAGCTGAAGCACCAGCATGAATATTGGATCTCCCTGTATACAGTGTGCTCAGATGAGAACTCTGTCCAAAAACTTTAGATAGGCCAGGACAGAAAAATGTTTGGAAAGAAACTGAAATATCCAAGCAGTCCAATCTTTTCTTACTTAAATAAGATATATTGAGCTTGTGTCTGTTTCTATATATTTATTATTAATTATTATTAATCTAAGACATGGATTATTATGATATCAACAATGGCAAACACAATAATCATCTAAACTAACTTCATAAAAGCAAAAAGTCAGTTGACTTCTGTGTTAGAAAACAATGATGCCATTATAGTAAGTGGGGTTGCCAAAGAAAGCCCACTATCAATCAAAACTAAAACTTAAACAGGAATCAATAGTGACAAAAATACATAAATCAGACAAATAGAGATCTTTAAGATTATTGATCTTGATCAGAACTTTAAGACTATTTGGTAATATTTTATTTTGTCTTTACTGTTAACATTCTATCTAAAGTCTAAAAAGTGTGTTTAAAAAAAAAAAAACGTTGTCATGGTTTTGAGTTGAGTTTGAAATGTGCGTGTGAAATTCATGACAATAGTTCCCTGCAGACAGAGGATGTGTTGTTTTGCCATTTCAATCGCCTGGTGATGAACCTTACAGGACAGACCCTTTGCAGGGATGCAGAGCAGAGCCTATTATGGGGCAGTATTATATTTTAATTATAAAGAAAGAGCCAAGCGTACTTAACATACTCATTAAGAGCGGTTTGTTTGGTAGTTTCATTACCTCCAGACTTAATGAAGAATCCATTTAACATTATGTAAATATGGTCATTATTTGTACGTACAATCCCACTTGTGCATTGTGTTATTAAAAATGTTTAATCATATTATTTATGCTCAGCACTTTTACACAATAACATAAGGCACTGGATGAAGAATAGTTTCTGCGGAGCACTGATACAAATACAGCTTATGTGTAATTCTAGTTTCTAATGGGCTTGTACAGCAGGAGTGAAGTGCAAGTTTTAGCTAAACTGTACTTTTGTCAGCACTGCACTAAAGTAACAACTAGCAATATAAAATAAAAATATGTGGGCCTATCAGAATAATTACTATTTAGAACTTATAGTTCAATATGAATGCTGGAACAATATTTCTTGGGGCTCAATATACATTCTCTTAATGCTTCTATAGTTGTAGTAGTAGTGTTTCATTCTTCTTTATTGTGGCATAAATTAGTTTTGGTATTATGGTTTAGCATCTATATTTTGTCTATTTATTTACACTACTCCAGTCTGTGGTGCTGTTGGGAAACCAATTCAGCACCACGGACAGTTCCTTCACAAGGTTCATTTACAAAAGCACAGGATCACACAGTCTCTATCTATTATCAAGTATATAATTTAATAAGGTCTCTGCTGTACCTGCTCCAACCCTGCAGTTTGTGTCCTTTGACCTGCACATTGCTGAGCACACTCCTGCCCCTCTCCTGGTTCATTTCTTCAGACAAATCTGGGGCCAAAACACAGCTGACTCAGGCCTTCCAATTCTCGTGAGCATGGGATGACCTGCCAAAAAAGATCAGGGAGAAAACGCACTGACTGAAGTTCCTATGATTTCATATTTAAAGCTAAAATGCTTTTTGACTATAGTGCCAATGGACACAGCCTTTCACTATGTCATGTTGCTGAGATTATTTTAGTAGATATTCCTACAATACAATAGATTAAATGGCTCTAAAAAATAATATTAAGTGCAACATAAAAAACAGACTAAAATAGGCAAAAAAGGCTCATGAAACTATTATTAGTAACCATTAGTAATATTAGAAATTAATGTTACTATTAATATTGTTACTGAGAAAGCCATACTACTAACTGCCACAAAAGTTATCTCAAGGTTATTGCAGGTTTTCCTCTCTTCTTATGTTTTGCTCGTTCATTCATAAAAGTGCCTTGAGATTCTCTCCGTATGTACAGCGAGCATCAGATGATCATGCATGTGTCAGTGAAAGAAGTATTAAAAACTGATTCAATTGTCACTTGTCAAAAGCTGCTGAGCCAGAGCCGTGGTGACTGGACATTACTTATTGCTGACCTGGTTTTCTCCAACGCAGCAGAGCACTTTATGTGGGCATCATCAGCTCATGACATCTGAGGGTTGAGGGCCAACTACTTAAAAACAGAGAGTAAATACTGTAGCACAATGGCTGAGTGGCTAGCAACACACCTCACAGCAAGAAGGTTCTGAGTTCGACCCCCGGGTCCTTTTTGTCAAGAGTTTGCATATTTCTGGCAGAATTCGCATGTGTCTACTCTAGATAGGTTTCCTCCTAGTACTCTGGTTTCCCCTGTCAACCCCAAAACAAAAAGCACAATAGGTAAAATCCTCCAGCTATGGTGGTCCTGACCAAGCCTAGCTCAAGATCTGGAGATGGTCCCCGAGTGCTGTACGGCAGCAGCTCACTGACACACTTGACAGGTTGTCCCAGAATTTCCTCTAAAAGGGATTAGTATGCCTAAATTTCACTTGGTGTAGGTCAAGATTTGGTAATGGATTGTAAAAGCAGCGTGACAGACAGTAGTGAAATGAATCAGTTCATCATTGTGGTACTGAAATTAGTAGTAGTATATATGGTGACATGTAGAAGTATAAGCAGCTGCAGTAGTTGAAATTACACTTAAGGACAAATAGTTGCAATAATATAAATATTGCAATAATATAAATATTTAGTTGATTTGGTTGTAAAGATTAATTCAGGAAAAAATTTATAATATTCCATCAGACAATGTGGATATTTTTAAACATATTATTTCAATGATGGAGTCCAACAGAGCCAGTGTAGGAAATTTAAATAAGAGCATTGATGTCAAAGAATAGAATATTCTTCTTTCTTGGTCTCTCACTTTCCAAAATTGGACATTTACAGTATGAATGTGTGACAATGTGAGACTCAAGCCAACTCCAGGCCATTTCTGCACCTACACCCACACCAGCATAATGTAATGGGAATTATAACATGCTCTCCATCATTAATATACATTTGATAAAAACACCTTCAGTCTAACTTGCTGACCTCCACAGTCCCTCCATAGTCCTATAGCACCATCTATCCTTACTATGCTCAAAGGGTCATTGGTCAGAGAGGTGCTAGCTGTCTCCTGTCCTGTGTGAATCATTCATCTACATTTGCACGCACAGTTACAAACTGTACTGGCCCCAGATGGGGCAGATTATAGAATGAGTTAGCTGACACCACGACGTCCCATTGGAGCTGTCCACATCAGTCATACAGTCCCCGTGTTCATTTAGCATGTGTCCCATGACTTATCAGTACATTATTTTACATTACAGGATTTAACACTGGTTTTGATGGATGGGCTGTGAGTGTTCGACTCAATTATGCCTTATTCACTCCAGCCAGTGGTCATATTTCTGAATACCTCCATAGTACCTTTTTAGAAAAACAAATCATGCTATATCAGAAGTAACTTTCTTGTACCTTTGGAAGGAGCTTGCCCAACACTGCTATAGCACAGAGAAATACTGGAGATAAAAAAAAAGTCATTTACAGTTTTTGAGAGATGACCAGCCATAAGAGACAATGTACAACTTTTCCGCACATGTACTGATGGTTATATGTACATGTTAAAGGACTCACCATGTTTATAGAGGAGACTGGTCCAATGCTGTTCACATAAATGTCCACATCGATGACAGTGGGCTTCACTGTAAAATATATCAAGAAAAAAAGTTTAAATGTGAAAAGAAATTACTTAAACATACCATCGTATTACAAAGACTGATCTTAGGGATAATGAAATATATATCGAAGCAATATAATCTGCAAAAATAGTTGGCTGGAGCCCTCATAGCTGAGCCTATCCAAGCAACAGTTACAGATTCACTCACTTAGTAATTCGGAATCAACAAATGTATAAAAATGTAATAATAAGTGAATTTGTATTTGATAAGCATCTCATCCCCTGACAGTCATGTAACAGGTACTTGAAGACTGGAAACTTTGTTGTGCTTTTGAGGTAATTCTTGGTGTGCAAATGAATGTTATTATACAAAGGGCCATCACCGGTCTTCCAGTCCATTACGCAGAAGAAAAGTACTAATGACAGAAGAAGCACCACAGAGACAGCCCATAATGAGTCACTCCACTGTAACACCTCCATTCACAGAGGACCACAACTGCACTCAACAACCCACTGCACAAAGGAGAACCACAAAACCTTGTATTGTATTACATAGATTATGTGTTTTTTAAGTGCTTTTTTAATTACTTCAACTGAACCCCAACAAATCTAGACCAAAAACACACACAAAAGTTCTAAATACAAAAAGTACACCTACCTAGTAAAATTTTTTAAAGATCTTTTGGAGATGAACTCCATAACATGCTGTGAAATGCACAATATTTACAGTACAATCTAGGGCTGAAATATTATTTGCAATTAAATCAAAGTTGCAAAGGCTACAATTATTTAAGTACAATAATTTATTTCAAAAACCACTAAATATCCAGTCTTTGTGTTTTCTGCATAAAAACTCTTAACCCTTACACTCTGAATTTTACACTTGTATAAACATGTTCTGAAATGTGATTCTTGTGTTAGTGAGTTCATATTTAAGTTTTTGTCTACGTGAACGTGAACTTGGAACAGAATTCTATTATTAAGAAAAAAATCTAATCACATTTGCAATGCTTGTCAGAAAAAGATTCAATTAGATATTTTTCCCAAATCATGCAGCAGTACAATCACATTTCAATGCTACACTTTCCAGGCTATTAGTCCACACCATTAGTCTGGGAAGGCTTTGGGTTGGAAAAACCTGAAGGAAAAATTAAAACAAGAACACAATAAATAGCATGCTATGTTTTTAAAAGTTTTCTAATGATAATGACCCAAAATGTCACATGTGGTGTAACTGAAAAGAAAACTGGGAGCTCCAAACAGCTGTGTAGCTACTTTAGGGCCCAGGCTTTTAAAACTTTTGATATAGGAAGACTGCCTTGTTTTTTGTCTTACCAGTGTTAGCTCCCAACCTTCACTATAAATAGAAATAACTACTTCAATTATAGACAAATTTTGAGTTCCTGAAATCTTGTGGCTCATTGTGCTTTGTGATTGAGCCCTGCTCTCTCCCTCTCCTGTGATTTCACACTGGTCCTTGGTGTCGTTTGACCGCTGGACATTAGAGCAGTGAGTGGCAGCTGTGACAGATGGAGCCTGGAGCATTCACATTAGCGCAGACTTCCCCCATCACTTTGCATTAGCTCTGTCCCAGTCCAAGTGTGTCTGAGATTGTTAGCACCACACGCAGGAGGTTACACCTGTCACGCTGTAGTACAACACACTATCGCCATGGCGACACTGCAGAAGACAACAGCAGTGTTCAGATCACAGCATCGAGAATGTACTGCAAGATTAATCGCAATCAAACCTGCTTTCTGCAATTATACAGTATTTACCTAATAAATTGTTCTTTGCAAACAGCAACAACACAAAGCTTCCTCTGTCTTGTCTTATTTTGAAAAATCTGCTTTCCTTGTTGGTGACACATGCTGTAAAAGAAAATAGGCAATCTTGACTGGGTTTAGATCTTCTAGAGAATGTTAACTTAAAGAGGAGGTATTTTACTTCTATGGGGTATTAACGGATAACATATTTAGATCACAGTTACTCTTTATTGTTTAGAAAATGCTACATTTGCTGAACATAATAATGTTTTATAAGTTGACTTATTACATTATATTAGTATATTATTTTCTACGCTCACTAATGTGTCACTAATCAGTCCCCTTTCATCACACATGAACACATTCAGCAAGAATCCTGCTAATGAAACTACTGCACATTACAGCAGGTTTATCAAGTTGCTGTGTGCAGTTTTGTATCATGTTTTTGTATATTTATGGATTTTTTTTGAGCGAAGCAATATATGACCTTTTAAGAATGTTAAATGAAGGGATTGGGTTTTCTTTCTTTAACCTTAATTCTCGTCATCATTAAAATGTTATTATTTTCATTTGAAGACACAGAACTAAGAGAAAAACACATTATTGTAGCAAACCAACTGGACAGATCCCTATCTCTCAACCCATTTTATATTATCCATAAAAGATTGAGTTTTTGAGGTTTCCATTTCAGATCTTGCTAGTGTTTAGCTATGAACCTAATCAATAATATAAGATCAAATAAGCATGTAGTTTTGAAGGTGCAGGTTACATCATCAGAAGCACATTGTTCTGGCTAATATCACCATTTCTATTTCATATCTTTCTATTCTCTATTTCATAAGTACATAAGTTACAGATAAGTACTTTACAGCGCATTACATTTCATTTGGGCAGCAATAGCCACTTTTCAGACTCAGAGTAGACATGTACTTGATCTTGATTACACGGAGAAAGAAATGGTGCCAGGAGTAGATAAAAGGTGTGGGTAGCAAGCGTTAAAAAGAAGTGATTCATGCACAAAGGAAATGTATCATTAGAGCTGTTATTAATCAGACAAAAGCTTGTATCTACAGATGTGAGAGAGGGTTCACTTCATAGAAAAGACATGGGACAGGTCAGGACAGGAAAACCAGTGTCCCACCTGCAGCCTGTCTCTCACATACACCTACTTTATCTGTCCTGTTTTTTGGTACTGCTTCAAAATTTCAAAGTCAAGAGCAATTTACTGCACACTACTTTGTCATTGAGGTGGCAAAGGTCAGATGAAGTCTTCTCACAGTGAAATAGTTTACAACATTTGGAAACATTTCATACAATATTGGGAGGTTTTGCAGTCTAACAAAATCATGTATCAGGAAAATATAGATGAAAACAAACGAATTTCAATTGTGTCTCTCTTATCAAATCAAAATGACAACAATTTTTGAAGTACTATAATATCCTCCATGCACACAACAAAATGTGTCCTATTCTGTATTTTTTTTTTAAACGGCTAGCTCTGTAGTATAAACATCTTCTGAATTGTGCTTCTTGTATTAGTTTGCCAGTTCATATTTCAGTATTTGTATATTCTTCTGGACATGTTTAAAATGTGAACTTTGAAATTCAAATCCAAATCTGATCACAATAGCATTCTTATCAGTTTCATGTTAGAAGAGGATATATTTGACTTCTTCTAAGGCTATAGGTTTAGCAAAATGTTATGCTGTGAATATTGTTTTAATTGTACTCAAATGACAGTGCGTTCTTTTCTGTGTATATTGTTTTAACTCTTCTGTGTAAACATTTTTTTCTGATAAATGAATCGGTGTACTTACACAAACATAGCTTCTTCTTGTGAAATTGTGTGGTTTTGCTGTTTGGGTTTTTGTATTGTAAAGCTACAAATGTAATTCAAAAAATGGAACAGTAAAAATCAGGGCTTATGCTGTTGTAAATGTAATCAATGCCCTGTTTATTAATAATAATAATAATAATAATAATAATGCTTCAGTTTTATATAGCGCTTTTCAGGACACTCAAAGACGCTTTACAGAGCATTATTCATTCACTCCAGACCCAGTGGTGGTAAACTACTGTTGTAGCCACAGCTGCCCTGGGGCAGACTGACAGAAGCGAGGCTCCAATCTGCACCATCAGCCCCTCCGACCACCACCACCACCATTCACGCACACACCACTTTCATACTAGGCAATGTGGATGATGTGCCTTGCCTAAGGACACTACGACATTACTGTATTTATATCATCTAAAACATATGAATCATGCTCCTTCATCAAAAGAAAGGTGGTTTAACTGAATGTGATACACACCTGGATTATAGTGACCATCTTTGGTACGTGGCTTGTTCTTTAAGAGCCCCATATCAGACACTAAAATGTAGTTAATGACAGCATGAGCCACTGAGAAAATTACAGAACAGAATAAATAGAAAACATTAGCTATATGTATTAATAATATTTATCCACACTGTATATACATAGAGCAATAATAATATAATATAGTGTTATGGTAGGTTTTGTTTTGAACAGTTCTTTCTAATTTACATAATTAGAATACATAATCCTTGACACTTTTGTTTGGCTCATAACTTGAAAATCACACATGGATAGCTCTACATCTTTCTCAACAAAGCCCTCTATACTTCAGAGGATGACGCCCACCTGTACGATGAGGGCTTCGACCTGGAGGCTCTCTGGAGGAGTGCTCTGGTCAGGGTGAAGAGTTGGAGCGAGCAAGGACTAAACTTGCAGATCAGGTCCAAATAAGCAATTCTTTGGACCACAAGCTTAGGTCTCAGGAGAGAATCAACCAAGAAAAAGACTTGGAGTTGAAAAAACACAATGATTCTCTCCAGAGGAAAGGCAAGCACCTGCAAGACCAGATTAATGCACATAAGGAGATCTGGTACCTGTACAAATCTACAGTATCTACAGTACAGGAAAATGTGCAGCTGGAGCAAGAGCTTGCAAATTCCAAAGGAATAGGAATAAGACTGATGATTTGGTGATGCAAAAACTCAAAGCTTCTTTCCAGAAGAAAGACAAAGAGCTGGCGACCCAAATGAATGCATACAAGGAAATCCGATATCTGTACAACAGTTCAGTGAGAGAAAATGTCCAGTTCAAACAAGAGCTTGAAAGATGAAGAAACAACTTAAAACACAGGACAATATAATCACTGAAGTGAGGAACACAAACAGGTCAGATCCAGAGTCCTGCAGAGACTCTGGTGGAGATGTAACCCACAAAGACAATGAGAAACTGTCCAGGAAAGTGCAAGAGCTGTCTTCTGAATTCTTCTGATGTATATATGTATATATATATGTGTATATATACATGTGTATATATACATGTGTATATATATATATATATATATATATATATATATATATATATATATATATATATGTGTGTGTGTGTATATGTATATATATATGTGTATATATATGTGTGTATATATATATATGTGTGTGTGTGTATATATATATATGTGTGTGTGTGTATATATATATATATATATATATACATATATATATATATATATATATATATCAACAGGACTCTAAGGTGCAAACTCGATGCGGTTGTGGAAAACCCCCCTTGAAGCCAATGGCAAGCCACTTGCACAAGTGTCCATCAAATGTTGCATATACCAAGGAGACGCACTGTCCCCACTGCTGTTCTGCATAGGTCTGAACCCCCTCAGCCAAATAATCGACCGCACAGGCTATGGATACCGACTCAGAAACGGGGCCACCATCAGTCACCTCCTCTACATGGATGACATCAAGCTGTACGCTAAGAGCGAGCGAGACATCGACTCACTGATCCACACCACCAGGATGTACAGCACAGACATTGGAATGTCATTCGGGCTCGAGAAATGTAGTAGGATGGTGACAAAGAGAGGGAAGGTAGTCCACACAGAGGGTCTCACTCCCAGAGGGAACAATAACAGACATTGAGGACAGTTACAAGTATCTTGGCAACCTTGACGAGGCAACAAGGAAAGCGGCGTCAGCCAAATACCTGCAAAAAGTACGGCAGGTCCTAAGAAGCCAGCTCAATGGCAAGAACAAGGCACAGGCAATAAACAGCTACGCCCTGCCAGTGATCAGATACCCAGCAGGAATCATAAGCTGGCCAAAGGAGGAGATACAGACCACGGATGTTAAGACACGAAAGCTCCTGACCTGCATGGAGGGTTCCATCCCAAGTCCAGCACCCTGAGACTGTACACGAGCCGGAAGGAAGGAGGCCGAGGACTAGTGAGTGTGGGAACCACTGTCCAGGATGAAACATCCAAGCTCCACAAGTACATCAGTGACAAGGCCCAGACTGATGACGTGCTCAGAGAATGTCTCAGACATTCCCAGATCTACCACACCAGACAAGACCCAAGGTGTAGGTTGTGCAAAGAAGTGCCTCAGACAGTCCAGCACATAACTGCAGGGTGTAAGATGCTGGCAGGGAAAGCGTACATGGAGCGACATAACCAAGTAGCGGGCATAGTGTACAGAAACATCTGTGCAGAGTACGGGCTGGAAACCCCAGGATCAAGGTGGGAAACACCTCCAAAGGTTGTGGAGAATGAGCGGGCCAAGATCCTGTGGGACTTCCAAATACAGACTGACAGAATGGTGATGGCGAACCAACCAGACATCGTGGTTCTGGATATATATATACATACATACACACTAGGGGTGGGTATTGCCAACAACCTTGCGATACGATACGATTCGCGATACAGGGGTCTCGATACGATACGATTCGCGATACAGGGGTATCCCGATACATGGTCTTCAAGGCGATACGTATCCTGATATTTTACATTACGTAACCTATAATTTAAAAAAAAAGACAGATGTTTACTCAAATGTTATTTTTATTTTGGTGTAGCGCATCAGTTACAATGTAACAGAAGAAGGCTGTAAGGCAGAAACTGCCCTTGATTAACCTGTTAACACCCGCACTCGGCACAAGTGTTCAAATATGTACCAGATGTTCCAAACTGTAATAAGATGTAATGTATAATAAATAAACCATCTTCTGAAATTTAGGCATGTTTTCTTAAGATAAATAACTAAAACAAGCCAAAAAATTTCGCTCCATATGTCTCGTGTGCCTCCATCAGTGAGTGCGTAAAAGGAGGAGAGAGAGAGTCTCCATACACAGAGCGCATGGAGCTAGACTATCACTACAGCACCTCTGCCCCACATGGGGCCCACCGCTGAAATCATCTTTTCATAGGCTACTCAGATCTGTCATGACTGAAGAGGTTTTGCCGTGGAACTGTTCCTCGGTCATGCGTAATACGCCGCTAACTGGACGCACTCGTTTTGTTCCCCAAGTTGTAGCGCGGCACCCCGTAGCCGGACCGAAGCCTGGATACGCTTGTTTTGTAGCTAAGAGTGTGGAGAAAACAAACATACCCCACAGCACTAACAGGAGCTAAGCGTTTAGCTATGCTAAGGACCAAGAGCGAGAGTAGTAGAGAGATGCGTCGCTCATCCATTCAGACAAACTCGGACTTTCTGGATTATTTCTCCACATGGAATTATTTTATGAAAAAAGCAACTGGATATTCTTTTTCTGTGGACTGTTACGGACTAATTGAGCACAGCTATTCCTGGATTGGACCCGTTTCAGACCGACAGAACTGGCTCAAAGGTAAGAAATGCGATGAATATTTTCGGGAATTATAAGTTATGGCTCTTTGGGCTCGCTGTGTGGCATAAAATGAATGATATGGTTGTTTTACTGAGGACTTAAGATTTCAAACGATGTATAGCATGTCAGTATTGGAAAAATAAGTACGGTGAATATCTGGCTTGACTTTTTAATGTTGTGTAATCGCCCCCCGGCGGGCAGGCGGGTGTTAAGTGGTTTTAATGTAAACATGGCTTAACAAGGCTGTATACTGACATGCAGCTGCCTTTGATGAAAGTAAACTTAAGATATGGCCTTAACAAGGCTGTAGTGCAGAAGGAATGCTGCCTTTGACAATACGAAATGCGCATTGCAAGCAAGGATCACTTATCAGACGCAGTTTGCTGAAGCTTGATAAATAATGTTTGTTGCATGTAAAATATCGATACTGACGCCTCCGTATCGATACGTGTATCGCCAAGAGGCCCACGACAATGTATCCCCGTATCGATTTTTTGAACACACCCCTAATACACACACACACACAAACAAAACAAACAACAAAAAAAACCTAACCCCTTCTTGCTAAGAAATCACTGGTTCACTAACCAAGCAGAAGAAGAAGTACAGCACATATTACCCCCATAGGAGTACACACAATAGCTGTAATGTGTGATGTGTCCACTTGACTTACATGACAAGAGCATAAAAGAAGTCACACAGCGTAGTCCTCAAGTCAGCATGAATAAAAGATGCAGATGACATTTTCCTTGTTAGTTCAGTGCTCAAGTTGGTAAGGTCTCATCTAAACTGGAGAGGTGCACACAACATAATATTCAGTAGTTCTCTTGCCAATCTCTGTAATGTCATAGACCGAGGCCAAGGCACAGAGCTGTATTTCTGACTGTGCATACATCTGTTGTATCTTTGTTCTCTGAGACAGGAATAAACTGTGAGGTGTGGGCTGAAGAAGAAAGACAATAGGTAATAGAGTTAATTATGTATCAATGAAAGCCTTTTGAGATGAGTTATATTACTGCCCTCATTATACAGGAGAATGGAGAAGCGGGCTGTGTTTTCAGTTCAGCCACGGTTATATCTAGAAATCATTCAGAGAAATTTGCCAACTTTAGATCCACAGTTAACATGGAAATTAATTATTACAATTGCTTATCTATGGAGTACAGATAAGGGTAAACTGGTCATTGACTTCAACTGTGTCGATTTAAGGTAATGCATACAACTAGTGAACTGACCATGTATTATCCTGAGCGAGCACCACAATGGCTCTTGCCCCACAGAAAGTGCAATGTCATGATTTTATGGCCAGTTGTTTCACCCGCATGTTTGTTGACCCAACATGAGTCTTTTGGCAAGTCTGACCACGTTAAGTCCTGTATAACGGATTTAATACTGGATTACTTCTTTGTTTAGAAATGGTTAAATCCTTGAAAAGCCAACAGTTTTCTGACAGTCTATGGTTTCATCTCCCAAAATGCCTTAATCATTTCTTAATTGGCTCTGTGGTTGAACATGCTTTGGGCATATCTTGATCAATAGTACTTATGTATATTATATGGAAACCTGTTTGAATTTAGTGCAACAAACTTAAATAGGGAGTATTGTAGGGTATTTATAGCCAACACATAACATTTAGACTACAATGTTACCTATTATCCTTCAGATGCTATATTCGCCAAAAACAACATATTAAAATTCTAAATTAGTTTCCATTTTTGACATTCTGCTCCCCTTGCTCCTCATCACTCCCCCTTCTCAGTGCTTTCACAACACAATCAGCGTGCGTCCCACTAATGAAACTTCATTGTATTGTTTACAGTATCAGGCTTTTCTCCTAGCTAACTGTAAGGAGGGTTCAAAGAGTTCTCGGGAGACACTGCCAGATTACTCAAGTATGCATGGATGACCGATAAAACCTCTTCAGGCATATTTTTGATGAGGGAACAACGTTATAACATGGTAGAAATTTTGTACCCCTCTTTAACAAATCTATCTGACAAATGTAAACTCAGATGTCTCTACTTCTCTTCTTGTTCTTCTTTCTCTCAGCTCCAGTGAAGTTTTTGGTGCTCTCATAAATCACTGGAGGTAACAAGTTGTCCTCATGACACACCTCCGCACATGTGGGACTGTCTATGCACGGTCCATTCTCCCACATCTTTCACACAGAGCCACAGTGACTGATGGCACACGAGTTTCTCTCTGTGTTCACATTCATTACTGTAGAAGAAACCCTCTGAGCTCTAAAATATTCAAAACACAGAACAGATCTCCACCCAGGGGCTAAGCACAACACTAACCACCCTCATTTATCACCCTTGAGCTTAAGGATATGAGAGGGACCATGCTAACGCTAATGATTCTATAGTCAGGTTTATAGTAAAGATTCACTTGTTGCGGGTATTATTAGTGGTACAGAAGCTGAGCAGCTACACTCGTCTCATAGCGAAATGTTCCAAGGTTCGATCCTCAATTCTTCCCATGTGAAGTTTTGCATGTTCTACCTGTGCTGTGGTTATAGCGTATCATATTTAGTGGTATTTTTAAAAAAAATCATAATTACACTTTATACTTTTCTTGCCCGTGTTTTCAAACAAAGGTACTCCCTAATTCTTTCTTAACTGTCATCATTGAAGATAATTTCTAGAGAGTGGACAAATTATTATAGAGGTGCCATGTTGATTGTGTGAAAGTAAATGCAAAAGTGAGAATTGTCAGTAAAGTAGACCAATTCGACCAAACTGTGTGGAGAATGGAAGATTGATGTAAACTGCACTAGTACATTTGTGGCTCTGTAATGGACTCCGAGAAAATCCTTGGTAATTATCAGCTGTGATTTTCCCATTGTGTAAAATGTCAAGAAACACGGCAAGGACTCAATAATAGGCTTTCAGAGAGAGATGGACGGATACACAAGTCAGATGGGAAAAAAGTGACAGAGGGATTTGAATAAAAGTAGTCTACATAGTAACAGGTGTAATAATAAAATATACACACATTTTCAGTCAATTAAAGGTAGGGGTTGGTGCTAATAGAGAAGTAGTGTAAACTGTCCTATATATGGGTGATAAGGAAAAACATGAAATTGCAATATTCATTTAAAAAATAGGACAATGAGTATCACAATTAATTATTTCTACTGTGCAATTGTGCCATCTGTTCTCTCCATAGAGCCAGTTTGCTCATTATTCCACAGTATGGCATTAAACCTCTTTGTCTTTCATTCATTTAAGTACAGGTGTTTAATTGCTCAAGAAAACATTAATTCTTACTGTGAGCCGTGACGCCTCTCCACAGATCTGACCTATAACTTAACTTTAATGCCATACACTGGAACATCCTAAGAAAAACAATAAGTATGACTGTCTCCATGGAGACAAGTAGGTGGCGCACCCTCCACTAGAAAAGCTACACAATGTATCTTTAAACAATAGAAAGGTTAGGAAAAGAAGTAACTACAGTGACAATAGCAAACAAGATAAAGATATTTTCTGCCACATTCTTAAAATTATGTTAAATCATTCTGGTGTAACCCATTACTTCACCTCATCCAAGGTGTAAGGATTAGTTTGTGCAGTTCTGTTCTGTATCACAGTAATTCTATCTCCATTTCTGTAGTTACAAGAACAGTGCACACTTAAATCAGAGCAGGTGCCATTTCACTGACTCCACTGTCACACTCACCGTGAAGTACTGACTGTTATATATGTACCCCTAGGCTTCAATACTCCAGAACATGTCACACCTTGCATATGTGGTCACCACTGAATTTTTGTATTTAGTGTATTTAAAACTATCATGTCTCACTTTGTTATGCATCATAGTAGAGACAGTAAAATGGACCAAGGAAAGGCTTGGTTCGGTGTTTTCCTGTTTAATACAGCTCTTTTGCCATACTTCAAATGAGTGACAGGCAAATTTGAAGTATGGACTCTCAGAAGAAGCTCATCGCCTTTAGAGGAAAAGAAAGCAATCCAAATATGTGAAATGCTTGAACCTTTAGCTTGAACCAAATTGTGACTAGGCTCTAAAAGATGAATATGAAAAATGACACCGCATAGCTTTCTGGAGATAGAAAGTTAAAGCCATACTTCGGAAACATTCTCCATGGACACAGATTCATTTTTTGCCTTACTGTGGAATATTATGGACAAAGGAACAAAAGATTTCCATGGAGACAAGCAGATGGAGACTTAAGATTTGTCATTGCAAGATAGGTCCCACTATGGAATTTGTAAAGGAACACATGTGGTTGAATAGATAAGAGCATTTACCCCTAAGACCTTTCTAAATCTGTGTAATAGAGCATTATAAAGAAGTGCTATTATTTCCACATTATGTCTGATACAATATGATTTTTAATGACCAGCGTCCTATATGCACCTTGACACCACTGAGCTGTATGTCCTGTCATTTAATATAACCATAAATTAACCTTATGATCCAGACCACTGAGTAATACTGTTTTCAAACTCCAACCATCTCCTCCTACTTCCCCATCCACAAACACTAAAGAGGACAAGGTTAAAACCCTCCACAGCTATGGCCCATCAAAGAAGCACGCCTCACAACAAATAGCTTTCTAATGTACTTATCGTTGCTCCAGAGCTGGGGGATTTGGGAAAAAAGGGTAATTGTCCCCAGCCCGATTTATCATGCTTTGTTACAGCCGCAGGAGTTAGTTTAGCGTTAGCTTTAGCAGAGAGACCATGGAGATGCATGTGTGCTACAAGAATAATGAGTGTGAGGGAGAGAGATGGATGATCTGCTGGACACTAAAAAGGTCACATGTTTATTAGCTTCACACATAGTCACTGTAAAACCTAAAAGAGGAACAAAAAGAGGACTGGTGTATTTGGGGTCCATGTCTTGTTTAATTAAGTGAAGTGCTACGAGGCCAACTTTATTTTGAAGGTCTCGGGTTCAATTCCCAGACAACGTGAGGATTTTGAGATTACATATAGTCTGCAAAACAATGAAAACATGTATAGGCTAATAATGGTGCAATCCAGCTTTATCAGCTCTGATACCCATTCTGGTACTATAGCTTTAAGTATCTGCCGATACCTGATATTAACAGCATTTATTTCCTTAAAACAAACCATTATCCATCTCTCAACTAACTACAGAACAACTTTGTATAAATAAAAGCACAAACATTCTGGGCTGACTATAGCCGACCAAGCAAATTTTCCAGCATTTACGCTAATATCCAACACCAATATCAGATTGGTGCATCCTTATAGGCTAATCCTCCAGCAACGTACTCTATAACCCCAAACTTACTGCTCTTGCTCTGAATAAGGGTCCTGTGTCATGTTTCACTTCAGTCAGTTACTGTCCCAGAGCTATTAACATCGAAATACACTAATTTGTCTGTGCCTATTTAAATCTCTTCCAAAGGACAGCATTATTGGACTGGTGCAATCAAATCAGTTGTTTTCTATTTTATAAACCAGGAGCTTAGTGTTTCAAAGTCACAGCTGACTACTTTCACACATTTAAATTGTGCAGTGGAGCAGTGAAAAGCATCCCTTAAGTTGACACAGCGTAGTATCAAGGGCTAAGCTGCAAAACATGCCAATTCAGAGCACAGATCATATGATGGTCCATAGATGGTCACCAGAGGGTCTTTTCCAAAATACATTTTTGTACCAGAAACAGGCACTCATTGGAGGTACACTAAGTAACTTTTCTGGTGAGAGGGTTGGAGTATTGTTTCCATGATGATTGTCTCCATGGAGATGCAAAAGATTAATACATTACTGTGGAACATTCTAGATAAATCATAGAGGCAGGCAGGTGGCAGACCCTCTACCAAAAAAGGTACATAGAACCCCTGTAAATGATCTTTGGGGTAAGTGCTAATAATTCAGCATTTCAAAACGTGTTTATCAAGGTCTAAACTAAAGAATTATTTCATGATAAGACCAACAGGAGGGAGCTTATTGTGTTATTTGGTGACTTTATTTTTTATTGCGAATAATCTAGCAGCCCTATCTAAATTGTTTTCATCCACTATAGAGACCCTAGTTACAAGGCTACAAAACCAAGCATGACAGGGATAACCTTTTCTTCTCCTCTGTTTGGTCCAAGCACACACCCGCATACTGTACCAAATAAAATGCAATTTGACTTTGTGCACAGGAGAAAATTACATGTCACATACAGGGTTACAGAATGTCCAGAACAGCCCCTAAAGGATATGAATTTTTATGTGTTTTATGATGTAGGAATAAAGGGGGGAAATGCACACCAAAGATGTGTCAGCAGGAAAAAAACATGGTAAGCAAATTTGTTTTCAGTAAAACAAATATATAGGCTTTATAAACAAATAACATGAACTATTTGCTTGTGTGTCATATTTTCCTCAGATATATATTGAAAATGTTGCTCCAGCCTCCATCTCTCAACATAGTGCTCTATTATCACTAAATAATATGAAAAAACCTCCAGTTGAACTTTACCTCCGATGTCTGGTCGCAATTTCTTATCGTATTCCTTCAGTAAATGATTAAGTATTTCCGTGGCGTCTGATTGTTGTGATCTGGGAGCCAGCATTTGATTCACGGTTACATCCTCATAGTCCTCCTCGTACTCCATCATCAAACAACTACACCAGAAATACAAAAGTTACAAAAGAATATGAACACGTGTAAATACGGTGAAAAAGTCCCCCCTTACGCACAAAAAGAGAAGTTTACGCAAGAAAATCAAGACACGAAGTTGATAATACGAGTTGCTTAAACTTATTTAGGCATGTTTATCGTAACTTACCGTGAGAGTAGAAGCCACAGGAGTAAAACATAAGGCAATATTGGGGATGGCATGTTGATCGGCTGGTGAGAGTGAATGGACGACGAAGCTCTTGAGACGGTGGTCACAGCGGCTCACTGGGAAACCCGAGCTCAGAGCGCGCCATAGTTTGTAAACCAGCATAAATCTAAGTCATTGAAGAAATCTGCGTGTGGAAATATCTCCAGGGTGCGGAAAGAATTAAAAAGGAAATCCTGAACTGAGTTGTGGTCCTCGGGAGCGGACAGAGCTGCTCTTACGCAGGTGCGCGCGGAGTGAGCCCCCAATTCATCTGGAAGCGACGTCACTCCACTGTCTCCCTCAAGACCTTACTGTAAAACAAGTCTGAGCGCGTGCTGATTAAATAGCACTGATATCTTGTTAGGAGGTTTAGTGTGTTTACCAATAAATAGGCTTTTCTACAACTACCTTTTTTTTTTTGCTAAAAAAGAGAGAATTATCTCAGTTCTAAGTACTGAAGAGTATTTGAAACGAAATGTCCTTAATGCGACCACAGCGTACAGCAACAATGGTTAACCACACGTTGTTGAAATGTTAGTGTGTCATCTCCCATAATACACCTGGACAGATAGCTGGTTACTGTACAAGCATTTGTCACACACAACCAAAGCTATAACCATCAGTGGGGTCATTCACAGGTGCGCGCTCGCTGAAAATGTAAGATTTATGCTTTTGAAGGCACCATTTTGGAGGAGGTGTGAAAGAAAGATGTGGTGAATCCAGAAGACATGAATCAGAGCGGAAGGTCACGCAGAGGTGGACTTGTGCTCTCTGCCCCACCTGCAGGGCTTGAGCTGCAGCTCTGAGAAAAACAAGGATAACATGTTAAGAGCAGTTTGGTGCTATGCTGTGGCATATATAGAAGAGCAGTGTGTTTAAAGTAATGGAATCATTTCATAGCAAGGTTTAATTCCCAAGCTGTGTAAGTCTTAAGATGTGTGTCATTAAGGCTACATTCAGTGTTCACAGTGCACAATAACATGCATCTTTCTGAGCCCATGTGTATTCTTATTTTACACCCGCACACACACATATGTGTGTATGTGTGTATGTATATATATATATATATATATATATATATATATATATATATATATATATATATATATATATATATATATATATATATATATATATATATATATATATATATATAGTATTGTATCATTATTATTATTATTATTATTGTTGTTGTTGTTATTATTATTGCCGTTTTAAACTTATTAAACCATGTATTTGTGAAGTACCCTCAGTGAAACCCGCTGAGCCACAGGTGGTTGCTTTATGGTCAGAGTTCCCTTTTTGTATCTGGTCGGGGACGCCCTCTGCTGGTCAGGGAAATGTACACTTACACTATTTATTTATTTATTCATTCATTTTTTTAATTTTTAATTTCATCTATTGATGCACAATACTATTTAAAGGTGAACTTTGCCCTTAACATTTCCGGGTGTTGTAAGTATTTTCTGTTCATTCACTTTTTTTAAATGACCTTTCTTGCAGTGGTCTGCCAGAGGGCACTCCATCTCTTACACACACCATGGCACTGTCCCAGCCTCTTTAGTGCTTGTCTGCTTGTCTCTTCTCTCCGTGATTGATGTCATTTGGAGGCATCAGTGTCAGCTTAATTTAGTGTAGAGTATATGGACCCGCTCAATGGAAAAAGCAACTTAAATGGAGCTAAATCCTTACAAACAGATGTGAGCCAGATGTCAGAGCTGCAGAGGATCCAGAGCTGGCCTGGGGCAGATAGGAGCTGTGTATGCGTGTGTGTGTGTGTGCGTGTGTATGTTTGTGTATGTGTGTGTATGTATGTGTGTGTGTAATCAAACAACAGCAGCACGTGAGACCAACCTCCACTGTCCCATCAACCGAGATTAAGGATTTTGAATTTTATCGCGACTGCAGAGACTCCATCAGTCTGCCTTGGACTACATGAAATACACAACAAGAGCACACAGACATGAGGCATATACTTTGTATATGTATCAGTGTCAGGGCTGACTATTCATGCTACTACTAAAACTTATTCACTACTATAATCTTTCTTTACTTAAACAAAAGATACTTGTAGTAGTACCACCATTAGTTAGCAATATTATTAGTCCAATTACTTGCACAATTACTTTCACTATAACTACATCTATTACATTTAATAACCTATCACCTGCTTTTTTTAAGTAATTTTGTTCAAATGCAGTTTACATGTAACTGGAAAGCACTTTTTGTGCCTATATTGCAAATACTTTGTACCTACTTTGAAAGAATTTATTTCAGAGAAAGGCAAATGATGATGAAGCTTTATTTGAAGTCTAATATGCAGAAACAATGTAAAACAAAGAAACAATGTAGAGAAAATGTATTTCAATACTGGGTGAACCCCAAAAAAGGACTAAAACAATGAATAAGAAAGCAGCATCCCTCAAAAAAGCACAACTCAATACTGTCTAATGAGGAGTACATAGAAAAGACAATCACCAAGTTGGACTTCTCATGAAAAAGTTATAATACTGACTCTAAAAACACAAGTTATCATTCAAATGGGCATTATTGCTTTAGATCATTGCATTTAAGACAGCTTGTTCATAAAATCAAACCAATATATTGATGCCGTAACACTATAATGTTGTATAAATAGTGGCAGGCCACGTAGAGAGGGTTAAGTTCAATATAAGCTATTTTATTGAAAATATCATGCGGGTCTGAAGTTTATTTTTAAGTAGACTCAACACAACAGAAGCTAGCAAGTCACTTTAGCTTAGCATAATAATTAGTATACAAAGTAGCCCTCTTTCCCATTAATTTGTACACAGGAGCAAACTGAAACTGTCGGACCAGTGCCTTATCATTATCACTGTAAATCAAAATGACACATTTTCCTTTGCGACTCCCTTTTTGTACTTATTTAATCTAAAAGACTTTACACTTTTGAACATAACACAAACATATTTTGAGATAACCTGAACTGAGCTAATAACCCAGAATATCAGTCATTCACTTCCAGTCTGCGAGGAGAAATGTTAGTCACATGGATTCTTTCAAAATAAACAAGAGGTGACAGAAACATTGTCAGCAAAAGCAGTGTGGTTATGCTTCATGCACATGTGATCTCTGGTAGCAAATGCTAATTATCTAATCTAATATGTGTCACACACTAAAAGTGGCCTTATAAAAAGGCCCTATGACATCCATACAGACATTTGCTTTATGCTAAGCTAAAGTAAGCTACAGAATTGCTAGTTTGAGCACTATCATGTTTTTCCTGTCAAAATAATACATGCAGTTTTTAAAACGATACATGAATACTAATTATTACAAATGAGGATAGAAGTAAAGTTTCATTATACTAAAACAAAAGTATGTCAAATAAATATATTTCAAAGCTCTTAAAAAATTCAAAATCAATTCACTAGAAAAAAACAACATTTACCATCAAATTTGCGAAAGCTCAAGCGATAATACTCATGTCTCAACATCCATCAATGAAGCACTAGACTGGGTTACACTGCGGCTCTGTTTGCGAGACAGAAGCAAAACTTACTGGCCTTATGGTGCTCATCTAAGAGATGGTCCTATATACATTAAATTACATACATACAGTCCCTTATTTTCCATCAATATAAAATAACATGGTATCCTAGCAGTTGTACAATAAAAAGGGAATATAGAATTATGAATTGGTTTCTGAAAAAGTAATTGCTGGAGATTTCAGTGCATTCATAATGAGTTCTCACACTCTGAAGGCAACACATTTAAGCATGGCTATTTTGTTATTTCTGCTGCTTTTGACAAGTCCCACATGCCATGGTCCAAGCACAGCCAGACTTCCAGCCTCCAGTGTACAAAAACACATACATTACAAGTACATGATACAAAGATAAAAGCCGGGTTGGAGTTTAAGCTTGAGTTTTACTGTTTTGCATAGCATTTGGCCTCGCTGTACAATTTAACCAATTATTTAAGAAATGTAAATACCAAATGCCAAGATGCTGAGAGGCAGAAAAACAGGATGCAATGATATGCAAATTTTCGATGCTCAAGTTACTCACAATGAAGTGTTGAAATTGTAGGAAAAATCATGGTATAATTTCTGTTTCATGGCTTTGCATCTGAAACGACTGAGGAGCAAAAACAAATGCTAGAAAAGCTACAAGTAAATTTACAAATCATTGCGTTCTCTTTTTTACAATATTTCAGTGAACATCCCAACTTGTCATATATGGGGTTGTAAATCATTAATTTGCTCAACCTATTTTTAGTGGATTAAACAGAAGTAGTTAAATATACAAACTCAAGGCAAACATGGCAACATTTCTCAGAGCGTTACACATGCAATGAAACAGACAGTTCCTATAAAACTCTATGACTACTGTAAGTGCTTGGCACCAGATTGAATTCTGATTGCGTATAAGCTGTATTTTACACAGCTCCTTTGATGACGGGCTCCCGATTCAGATACGTGGCCCAGTAGACCAGGTTAAAGGTCCCGAACAGGACAGGGAACACTATCCGGGACATCTTGTCAATCTTGCTGACGCTGTTGTAAGTCTTTTTGGGGTCAGGGGCCTTGGACTCAGTGGGTTTGAGCTGGACCGCTGTGCTGTTGGAGATGGTGGAGATGGAAGCGTCCTTTGTCAGGTTGGCTGTGTAGTTCACTCCAGTCGAACAGGTGTTGTTGGGTTTCTTTGACAAAGCCAGATGGTCCTTTTTCTGTGGAGAAAGAAAATATTGCAGTTACATATCATATTACCTAAGTCACCAGAAGGTGGACTGTGATTTGGATCTAGACCCAAACATGGTCTCATCTGATCACAAGGAACTTTGGAATGTAAAGCCCACAGTCACTGGAAACCATACACTGTATATATGAGTGGACATAGCTAATGCACTAGCTGCCACGGGCCAAATAGGAAGTGCTCCAGGAGGCTCTTGCGGCTTGTTCTGACTCTGGCTCCAATTGACTTACATTGGGATCTTGTCAGCCCTCTCTCTGTAACTGCTGCAGTGAGTCTCGTCATTTTGGTCTTAAAATGTTTGTATTAATCTGCTCTACATGACCCATTTTTTTCTCTATTTTGTCCGTCAAATAAATCCTATTCCTAACATAGAGCCTGGCTCCAGATTCGCTCCTGTACTGTTCATGTTCATGTTCATGTTCATGTTTATGTTCACTGTGCATCGGGAGCCTCATTTGAGTGGAAGCTGAGCTGAACACTATGGGTAACGTCACATTCACTTAGTCCACTTCTTTTATACAGTCTATGCCGGGAACACAGCTCTCAGTGAGTCAGTTTTTTTACAGCACTTGTGTCATGGCAGTAGAGATCTTAAACTGGACCAGTCGTTATGTGTATGTATGAGTATAAAATAGACCTCTTTTCACTGACAGACATGACTATTTATTAGCCTCTAGTTATTTGATGCTTCTTATGATCTGTGTTGCTTATGTTCTCTTTTATGTTATGTTGAAGCGTTTAATTGATGGCACAAAAAGCATCATCAGGATGTACCTTAGGCTGCTGTGCCTCCATAGCCTTCTTGCCGTCCCAGGCCCAGCTCCTCTTTGTGAAGTAGTTGACTGTGGCAAACTCGATGAGCGCAGAGAAGACAAAAGCGTAACACACAGCGATGAACCAGTCCATTGCTGTAGCGTAGGCCACTTTGGGGAGGGAGTTTCGTGCGCTGATGCTCAGAGTGGTCATGGTCAGCACAGTGGTCACACCTACAGCAGGGGAAGTAGGTCAGGAATTCTCTGGTCTCCACTCTCTCAGATTAAAGCCCAACACATTACAGCGCATTATAACATCAGGATATACATGCAAGCCTTAGCATTAGCCGCTATTCACTCTACGTTCTCGTCACTGTTTCTAGGAACTCTCAGGCACATTCATAAAATCAGAATAAAGATATGAAGAGTAAAGGACTGACCAAAGACTGTGCGTGCTGGGACAGACTCACGGTTGAGCCAAAATGAGACCTGGGACAGAATGACGGTCATGAAGCAGGGCATATAGGTCTGGATCACAAAGTAACCAATCTTCCTCTTCAGGTAGAAGTGAGCCATCATCACTGTATACTGTCCTGAAGATAAAACAAGGAGAGATGTTATTTAAAAATATGCGTAAAAGATGAATTAAACTGCAGTGAGTATGGTCTTCAGTAAAGAAATGTGAACCAAAAATATGTCAAATTACTAAACATAACATTTTTTGTTACTACTTTTTAATAAAAATTATGCTATCTTTATATGAAGATGAATGAATTCTTTTTACAGTTGAAAGATACCTCAATTTTCTTGATTAAAAAAAAACTAGTAATAAAACATCCTCAATACAATGCAATGTGATGTGAATGACAAAACAGTCATGTACATGTACCATGTGAGGGAGCTGGAGTACCACCAGTTGTACATGATCCACAGTGGGAACCACGGCTGAGATGAGTGAGAACAGTGTAGTCAGTGTTAACATATATACTTAACCTGCATTGTAGCATTAACCTTTTGTCTTGAACTACTGCCGCAAATAATGAACCCAACAACTTTATTGACACAAAATGTGAATGCCCAAAATATCTAAAAACTGGTTTATGTTAAAAATATCTTGTTAAACACGTGAAAATTGCATTTGAAGGATTTTTACTCAAAAATCCTGTCGAGCCATGGAGTCCTGATAAACTATAGAAAATCCACAGATGACTGCTGCTTTCTCCTGGCAAAATCCGATTTTTCTGTCTCACTAATCCCTTGTCACAATCTGCATCCTGTAGCTCTCTCGCTCCCTCCCACTCTCTCTCTGCCTCTTTCCTCGTCCCATTATGTCAGGCCAGGCCACGCTTGATTGGGACATACATCCTTTTGCTTGAAACACTAAAAACAGGAGCAGAACAAGCACTGATTACAGGTGCACAGATGATCAGAGCGGAGGGGGGCTGACCCTGGGAACTGCAGAGGAAAACTTTATTTGGGATTTTCTGTTTGGTACTAAAGCAACATGTCCTTAATGCGAGGGACAGCCGCTCTCTCTGGGAGAATGGTCAGCTGCCTTGATCTGTGGTGCCACTTCTGAGGCCCTGCCCCGGACCTGGATGGGACTCTTGGGACTGTCCTGAGGAAAGATGCGGCGGCTGTGGTGGATTTTACTGCTGGGCTTTTGGAGTGTGTGTGGGGAGCTTCCCTTCATAGCAGAGAACAACGCTGCTATGCTAGTCAACTGGTAAGTCCATGTTCTTGACCATCTGTTGATTCTTTATCCGTAGTGTGTGAACTACCACTGTTAGCTTAGCATTTCTGTTCACTTCCTATGTCCATATTGTCATTCGCTCAAGCTCAACCTGAAAAGGTCAAAGGCCAGGTATAGCTGCTGTGAGCGCTAGCCTGATCTATTCCTGGCTTGTTAAGGAGGGTTTGTACCTCAGATTAGCAATGCTAATTAAGGCCATGTTAGCTTGGTGTGTCCACCCACCTCCACTGAGACACTGAACCTGCTGCTAAACTGCAGTGCAATTTTAAAGGTCCTTTTTTAAAACATACCGTTTTTAATAATCAATATCAAAATTTATGCACTTATAGTTAATCTAATACAAGGGAAATTACAAATATAAAAGTATATCAACTTACCAAAATAATGTTTTAAAAGACACCATTGTAACTTAATATCACAACTATATAAATTATCTTGATTAATTAAATTGAAATTTCAGTTAAAAAACATTTGTACTGGAGGACTGTATTGGAGAGTCATTTTAATTACAATATCACATATTTAAGATATAACTGAATCCTATAGTGCAACTTGTTGAGCCTTTCTATTGGACTGAATGTGCAGCACGGGTGGATTTACTCTAGTCAGCTGAGGTTTTAAAGCAGCGTGCTATAATGTTTAGTTCTTGTACATTATCCAGTCTATTCCTGGCTGATATGGGATAAAGCCATATCCCAGTATACATTACAGATATGGAGGACCTCCCCAGTCATATACTCATAAGGTCCCAGTGCGAATGTATTATCATAGTTCTTTACATAACAGAATTAAGCAGATGCCGCCTGGGCCCCACGTGTCACCAGTAACCGACCAATCAAAGCATAGTGACGTCACTCGGTAAAAGCACAACTGCGATGGCTGGATTAACTCTACAGGCCCAATGGCTCAGACCACAGATGAGTGATTTTTTTTCTCTCTTCCATCTCGACTTTAGACAGCTGGCGATGTGTGGGAGGCCTCCTCAAATCCTCATTCATTGTCTCTATCCAGCTTGATTTGAAAACATTTCCTTCGCACAGCATCTCGGGATGGGACACAGAGTGATGAAAGGGAGAATATCAGGGCTTAACTGGGGAGAGTGCAGGAAGGGAGGGAAAAATCTAGCGACATCCAAGTGAGGCTTTTCCAAAATCAGATATAATATTGCTGTGCATAATGTTACCTTTGCCTGTGTATGAATAAAGAGCCTGTTTTGCTGAAGAAGCCGTCAGCCCTAGGGCAGCTGTGGCTACAGTAAAGTTCATCCACATAGACACGCGAGTGAACATACCGATGTGGCCCTCATTCATCCGAGAAGCTTCATGAATTCTGGAACTAGTTTGTGTATGTAAACTGGGATAAGAGGAGGAGATTTAGTTCTGTGAGAGTATTCACAATAAAAGAATACTGCTAGACTACAGTGCAACCGTGGCTGTGTGACTGTGTGTACTGGTGTACCTCTGCTGGTGTATATGTCCTCTGTCCCAGCTGTCTGTCCGATCAGATGGTACTGGTTGAGTCGAGAGCCCTCCTCTGCCACCACCACAGACTTTGCAGCTCCCTCTGTCCAAATGTAGACCACCTCAGAGACCGGGTACGCATCTGTGAGCAAAGCATATTTGTTAGAGAGCTCTAGTCACTTTGACAGCACTTAGCAAATGAATATAGAGAGAAATTGAGAGCAGGGAAATAACAGCTATGATAAATGAAAAACCTCAGAATCATTGTGTTGTCACTGTCATTATTATGGGAAGAGTTAAATGACAAAATGGTCCATACAAGTAGCCTCAACCAGGGTAATTATGTCCATCAGTGATTTGTTGTAAAATAACATGGTTATTTTTACTGTAAAACGGCTTTCAACAAATTGCAAGTGAATGTCTATGTGTCATTCTATAATATATGTCTTCATTATATACTATAAATCACTGCATTAAAAAATAATAAAATAATGTATTAATGATTACGAGGCTGTAGTAAAGAAATTCTTGGTTAAAGAGATTACCTCGACCAACTATAGTCAAATAAAACAGGGAGTGGCAAAACAATCTAAACTATTACGATCAAAGCACAAAATCATTTATTTAAAAGAATAGATCAATTTCCCCATGATCAGGTAACTCACACCATACATCCTTTCTGCTGCTGTTCCATATATAAATAAATATTTTAAGTAAGTATAAGTAATTAAGAAGTAAGTAGATCTTATTTATATAGTGATTCTTTCTCTCTCTTGTTATTGTGGCCATTTGGTCAGTTTTGGTCAACTATGATGCCATTGACCAAGCAAATAAACGGCTAAAGGTCTAATGGCCTACAGCTCAAATGATTAGAAAATGAACATGAATAATATGAATCATATGGTGTTGATGGACTGATGATGCGATAGACCAACTCAGGACCATAGACTGGTGGTCAATACAGTAGAAATTTAAGATGGGTGCATTTAGCACAGGTTAGACTGAGCAACTATCTCAGACAATGCTTCCTGAAGGTTGCAATGAAATACACAACTTCTTGCTATTTTAATGTCTTGGGTGGTTGTTCAGCAGAGGTTAACTGAACGGAAGTGAGTGTGATAAATGCTAATAACTGGAACCATTAATAATGCCACACAAGAGTTTTGGTCT
The DNA here is from genome assembly GCA_034769755.1 of Odontamblyopus lacepedii. Classification (NCBI taxonomy): domain Eukaryota; kingdom Metazoa; phylum Chordata; class Actinopteri; order Gobiiformes; family Gobiidae; genus Odontamblyopus; species Odontamblyopus lacepedii. The sequence continues at coordinate 15,565,885 of CM068350.1, read as the reverse complement.
AGACCTGCCAAATGAGAGTGCCAACCCAACTATGGTCAAAAAAGAGAAAAATCTCAAGTTTACATGATCTCAAATAGGAAGTGGCTCTATGTTCACACAGCCCAATGGTTTTAAGATTATGAGATGTGGATTATGGGTTATATCTTGTAAATGTGACAAAATATGGCTGTGGGAACATAGAGCTGTGGCATCATAGGTACGATTCCCTTAGAGGAGGTGTCTCTGTTGCTAAAGCTAAATAGCGGTGGTGTTAGCAGTGACACAACACTTGACCTTTCCCCCACTTCGCTTCATTACACCCAGATTAAGTTGGTGTCAGTGCTAAGAGCGCTGCTGTTTGGGCCTCATGTAATCACAATATACAGATGTTGGTGACCATGCACAGCATGTGTGAATGCTAACACTGTGCTAGAAAAGCCTTTTGCAGATTAATGTGTTTCTTATGGAGGAGTTGGGATTAGTTACAAGTGTCAATGTAAATATAATACATTAATGCATGTCTTTGAGGGCCTGTCTTTGTAAAATACACAAATAAAGACTAGTTTTCATTTACTGTAGTGGCGAATGTGTAGTTGTGTTGTACTGCAGAGTACTGTCCAATCAAACAACAGCATTAATCCAGTGTTAAAGGCTCCACTGCAATTTAGAGTGACCCCAGTCAACTAGTCTGGATTATACTGCAACACACTACATTGTCTCACAGCACTGTGAACAGCTGACAGCAGTAGCAGGCTTTTGTTTCTTTGACTCAAGAAACATTTGTTGCATGAGTAATATGTAAATGATTTCAAAACATAACTATACACAGTAAAAAACACTGCTTATGTGCTGTGTCCTCTGCATCATTTCTATCATTAGAATTAAATGGAAACATAGATCATTTGTTATGGTTGTGACTGCATGAATGCTGTGACAGGGTGAAGCTTAATAGTGAGCAAAAAATGTACAGTAAAGGTTCAGTGAGTCATTTGGTAGAGAAATTTGTTAAAATAAACAGAAGGCTGAGGGTTTGATCCTCCTACTGAAAATATATTGTTGTTGTGTCATATGTCACATGACATAAATGCATGTGTGACTGAAGGGCACATCTGGAGCTACAGAAGTATTACATATCACCACTAACTGTACCTGAAGACTGAATGAATTATCAGTTAATGTAACATGCTTTACTGTTGTATTGTATTGATATTTTTGCCCTTCATTTGGTTAGTTCTTCTAAAACATGGTTTAGTGCTGCAATTCTGCTATGCAGTAGACATGGTGAGAATACTGGCACACAGAGCAGTTTGAATTTGGTCAGAACAACTACATAACACCCCTTTAGGTATACACATTCCTTGTTTTTGCTTAGCTGATTACATGTTGCCCTAATATTGCTAGCCAACAGTGTAAACAGTGTAGTCAGCTATGTCTAGTATTCACCGGTGCTTCGGGCACCTATAGCAGTATGAAAGCACAGGACAGGGAGAACTTGGAATGATTTCAGATTTAAAATAAATGTGGAATTAAATAATGAATGCTTGTTGCAGTCCATTTTACACCCTTAACAACGATTCAATGGGATAATTTTGAGTATCAATATGATTTAAAACTAGGGAAAGGATTTTTTTTTTGTCTATACCAATATCTGATAACTGTCTGGCCATTGTGGCCTATAATCACTATTTGCTGATACCAATATTAAGCCTTTAAAATGCATTGGAAGAACCAAATTGATGTTTTATGTATGTTTTTTTAATGTTTTTTTTTATTTATAGTGAAGTTTTCAAATTAACCTATGATTCACTTTTGTAAAAAAAAATATTTTAACAAATTGTATTTATCTGAGATATAAAATTGGGATATAAATCATATTTTCGCTCATGAGTCATGTTCAAAAAGACACATCTGATGCACTGAAGTCAAACTGGGAATGACACATACAGGCACACAGAATAATTCTGGCTAAAGTTCATAGATACTGAAAATTCTCCAATATCTCCAATAAACCATAAACCATCCTTAATTAAAACAAGGAAAACATATTGACGTTAACGCGTTAATCGCGATTAGATTAATGCAATCCATAACGCGTTATTTTGTCGGTAGTGTTCGGTGCTTTCCCCGGGAAGAACCAAGTGCGCAGAGGACGGACCGCTCCGAACAAATTATAATGAACCAAATTGGGCTCGCGCTACTGTCCATATGCTTTGCACCACCGCGGGACCAGCCGTGATCCTCGAGCATGGAGAACCGGAGCAACCCGGACCTGTAGTCCACAGCCCGGACCTGTAGTCCACAGCCCGGACCTGTAGTCCACAGCGCGTTACCGCTTTCGCCGCACGGATCCAACGCACACAGAAAGAGCACAGAACTGCTCAGCCCCAGACCAGTGCGCACTGGTCTTGATCCCGAGTCTTTATCGCTGTTCCCCGAACCAAAAGTTTCTACTCCGGGTTCATGTGCAGTGAGCTCTGTACAAAGTTCTAGGAACAGAGGTACGGGGAACTTTGGGCTGACCCCAAAATGGGCGGATAATGGATAGACATTGATGAAACGTCAATTGGACCGATTTTGGTTCGTTTGCCGGTGTGAAAGCGAACCGCGCTGGAGCCTGTGGCTACATAATAACAATTTTATTGCCTGGTGCGGACCAAATAATCGAACTAGCGGTGTGAAAACGTCCTAAGTTACACCTCCAAGACTCGGGTGCAGCTACCGGAGCGTCCAGGCCAAGAGCCTCAGATCAGACTAACTACCTGTCGATGACGTGTGATCATAACAAGTAATAAATAGAATAGCTTTACGTTATGGCTTTAAAACTGTCTTGAAATGCGAAATAACACAATTTTAAACATGCAATTCAATATGCGATTAATCGCGATTAAAAAAAATAATAGTTTGACAGCCCTCATTAACTCATTAGCTCATTAGAGGAAAAAGGTTAGAGACCCAGAGACCGCTCTACTAAAAAAACACTATCTAGGTGGATCTAGGTGGTACTCAGAGTGTGAGACGCTTAGGGGGTTGTCAAGACTAAAAACTTTGAAAACACTGCTCTACACAGGTAGTATATAGTGACATATGGTTAGTATTTGCATGTTTGACATACTGAGAGAGCAGTGAGACATCAGGCTGTGCTAAGCAGAGTAGATCAGTGGCATGTGTAAAAACAGGTATACACAAGTTTGACATACAGTATCTCCCTATAATGGGCAGTAGCCCGCTGTGAGTGAGCAGTGAGAAGTTTGTTGCGGCTGAAGAACACAGAGGTGATTAACACGGCGCAGGGCCGCTCTGACACAGCCTAAAGCCTCAGCTCATGCTGAGTGCTGTCCATTAGGTCAATGGATTAGTCAGGGTTAATGCAGGCGGACCAACAGGAAAAAGGAAACTCTGTGGGACATTTTTAAACAAGGTTATGCTCACAAAGGTGGATTCATTCCTTATTTGACAGAACACATTCAATTCTGCGTGTATTTCTGGCGTAAAGAATCTGAGAATCTATGGAGGATCTGGTAAATATCTGGCAACCATAATAATAATGTGTAATGGATATGCAGTCCGATAACAGAGGCTACTGCTCCCAGTGAGATTACAGGGGGTGTCATTTTCACACATTCTTGAGAGTTGAGTTTTAAAGGTCTTAACAGTGTGTCGTTCCACCATTAGAATATGTATAAATTGATGAAATGGTGACTCTAAAATGGCCCTTTGTGAATGAATGTGTGTCAGCCCTGGGACTATAGGTTGGCCAGATGTATGAATGATAAGTTAATGAATAATGAATATGATGAGCCTTTTGAGGGCTTTACTCAGAGATAACATGAAACATGAATAAGCCTTTTGCAGGCTTTACTCAGAGATAACATGAAAGACATTGGGATTTTTGTCATTTGGTACCATTTGGTAATCAAATAATATAAGGAGCATGTTACATTTTTTAAATATTTTTATACAATCCTACATGTCACAATCCATTGTAACCATTGCACTATACGGATAGAACGTCTTTGACATATTTAATGACCTTTGTATTTTCAGCATTGTTTAATTGATGCGTTGGGGTTTTATCAACTTGGCTAGACTCCCAGACTCTATCTCTGATCTTATCAATGATGGCTCAGAGATGCTCAGTGATGCTCAGAGCACAGTGGGAGTGGCTCTGTGGCACTGGACACTCTACCTCTAAGGGCAGACAACAGAGTTTCTTTTAGTTTTGTTTAGTTTAGTTTTCTTTTAGATTTCTTTTAGTATGTTTTGTTGTGCTATTTAAAATGTGTGTTTTCACTGCCACAACATATAAAATATTCACAATTAGGGGTGGGCGATATCTCGATATTTAAAATATATCGAGATATTTTTGAAACTCGATATGAATTATGGTATATCGATATATCGCTATAATGCTTACGTTTACTTCTGGTTTCGCAACTTCGCTTGTTTTGTCTTCTGTGTCGTGCTCGCCTCCGCCTCCTGCTTTTGTCCCCCAAGCTCATCCGTGGAGCCCGGAGCTGGCCACGGACTAAACCAGGACTAGGACTAAACCTGGACTAAACGCGGCCGCAGAGCCCGGGGCTCGGTCGCGGACTAAACCAGGACTAGGACTAAACCAGGACTAAACGCGGCTGCAGAGCCCGGAGCTGGCCTCGGACTAAACCAGGACTAGGACTAAACCAGGACTAAACGCGGCCACAGAGCCCGGAGCTGGCCTCGGACTAAACCAGGACTAGGACTAAACCAGGACTAAACGCGGCCGCAGAGCCCGGGGCTCAGTCGCGGACTAAACCAAGACTGGGACCAGGGCTCTACAGTGCGCCCATTTCACTCGCATTTGCGAGTAAATATTTCGTTGTGCGAACGGGGAAAACAAACAGCATCTGTGCGAGTGCTTCTGCAGCCACAATAAGGAGAACTGCGCACAGACGCAACGTGACGAGTTAAACTTTCTAAATGCACCTGCCCAGCACGAGCGCAACCAAACTGTGCCCGGGCACTACACCTCCGACCGCGCACGACTCCAGCATACGGGCTCCGCGTGTGGCTGATATCACTCATACAAACAAACTCCGCTTCAAAACACACCCACACCCCCTTAAACGAGGAGCGCCCCGCAGCAGGACCCACACCTGTCCCACTCATTAGACAGCCCCACGCCGCTGGACTTCCTTCTCTAAAGCGAGAGCTTTGTCTTGGTCTTGTCTCGGACTCGAGCGCATTTGGACTCGGTCTTGTCACGGACTCAAGGTCTGAATACTGAGTGTGATCATATTTGTCACAATGTGCGTTTGGCTTGGTAAATGTGCAGAGACTAAACATCACTTTAAAACAAGAGAATGTTACTCCAGTTAGGAATGTCAAAATACAGGTTTAAAAATCCTAGCCACTTTTTTCACTTTGAAGTAGTTTTCTTTAAAGTACCAGTGGAAGTTCTCTTAAAGAAGAGGGTTTTAAACTGTGGGTGAGGGTCCAAAATGGTGCACAGAGTGCAGTACTAAATGAATATTAATCAGATAAAATTTGTTTGTTGTTTTTGCAGTAGTGTGGGAGGGGGTTATTTTTCCTGTAAAGATATCGAGATATATATCGTATATCGAGATATAGCAAAAATATATTGAGATATATTTTTTGGTCCATATTGCCCAGCCCTATTCACAATGAATTTAGTATTGACAGAAACTGTAAGTTATCATATTTTTATACCTAAAGGACAAAATGCAGACAACGCTAGAACTCTACTCACAAAAAAATCATCTTAAAAAATGCAATAAAAGTTCTGTATACAGACTTATATGTAATAAAACAACAACACATTTATTCTATATCTGGCTCAAACATAATTCAACAGCCAACGAAAGTGAAAAACCTACCAGCATATGACAAAATGTCTAGTGTTAGTATAGCACTGTTTATTTCTAAACAAATAAAAGGAAATGTAAAATCGACCAAAATAATAATAATAATTTTACTTAAAGCACAAGTACTTCAGGTAATGATAAGCTCAAGTACTTGTGCCCTTTAAACACACAGCCTTTGCTTTAGTGTACTGTCCACTGGCTCCTGCAGCTCAGTTAGAGATGGCCATCAGCACGTCACAGGGAGGACCTCCAGCTAATCTTAAGCTGGCGCTACAGGAGCTCCCTAGGTATTTTAGTCTCATGGTGACAGGCAAGCTAACTAGCTTAGAGGGTGGAGGGAAGACTGGACACTAAACGGAGGTGTGTGGGAGTAAACAGTTTCATAATGAGATAATTAAAGAAACTAGGTCTGCACATTTACTTACAGAAATACTAATCATTTTAAAGCAAATAGTAAATTAGATTTGTTTAGATGAAAATGGCTCAAACTACTGTCAGTTTACCCCAAGAGTTCTGCCTACAGAAATAGGAATATGAAGTGATGGGAGAGTGTTTTGGCATATTAAGTAAGACTTTGAGGGGACATTTTCTTTTGTTATTATTTTTATGGTTCTATCATCCATCTATCAAGTTACAAAAATAACCAAAAGCGCCTCAGCATTGTATAAGAGGCAGAGGCAGTTTTATTTTGTGGTAGTATTGGCCAGTCAAGTCTATTATAACCTCTGATGACACAGGCCGGCTATAGGCAAAAAAGTCAACAAGGATCAAGCTGGACGTATCATTGTTACAGCAGTACAATTTCTCATCATAATTTGACTATAAACACACACAGTCGTATAGTTGCAACGGATCTGAACCCTTAATCGCAGATATAGTATACAGATATATAGATATTTTTATACCATATTTTTATACCAAATAAGTGGCAAAGGCACATTTTATATTGATAATGTGAGCATTGCTCAAATAGTTCAAATAGTTGACAATACTTTTTGGTTCATAGGAACAAGAGCTTGTGAGGAAGTAAAAACATGCACAAAACTTTTATTTGTTATCCGTTATTAAATTAGGATCTATTAATAAAGAGGCAGTATTTCGTCTCAACCTTCTGCAGGGGTCATTTGCAGTCTAAATTGTTTACCAACACTACTGGGCCCTATATATAGCAGGTGTTACCTTGGTTTCCTATAGGTGTGTATTTCCTGTCTGATATGGTGCAGAGGAGGATGCAGCAGAGTGGAGCTGACATAATGATGAATAGTTTAATCAGGAGCCCAGTGTCACAGGCTGCTCCTCTGCTGTCTGCCCCACACCTGAGGGACACACATCCGCCACCACTGGACAAGGTGAACCATAGCATAGAGGACGTATACGGGGTAATTACTTCACTTTCATTATGTTCACATCAATGGCCACAATAACAAAGAACAATACTGACTTCCTGCACTTTTAGTTTTACAGTCCTTAGGTTAGTGTTTGTAATTCATCTTAAAAGATCCTAAAACCAAAGCCAAGTTATAATAATGTTGCTACCTCATCAAAAACAAACCTGGAGTTGCGTTTTGTTCCATTCACACATGTTTGAGTAATCCTGCATTATTAATCTGTCTACCTCTCTAAAGCTCAAAAGGCTTTGTCCCACATTGTGAGGTCATTTACAAATTAACACCTGCCTTTTAGCTACTTTTGTACAGATTTGCAATCCAAATTATTCTAGTGCAGGTGTATGGAGTTTAAAAACACAATAGAGCACTTCTTGTATTGCCACATGAGATCACAAGGTGGAACAGTATTTTCCGTTTGAGAGATGAGTGATAAGGAAACAGCATTATCACACAGATCAGAAAATTGTGTAATATGGGGTCTTTTAGCTGTTCTCTGGTCAGCTTTGATTTATCATTAGTGAAACCTCTGTTACCATTATGTCATTATGCAACATACATCCATACACATTGTAATGAACCACTACCACTATCTGATAGTGCACACAATTTCAGAAAAAAAAAATTTAATTGTGAAGTACTGCAAATTGCAACTGCGATTAGGTTTGCAATTTATGTTTTCAAGTCAGGTTTTAGATCACTGTGCACATTTTAAACACACCAAGGTGCATAAAGATGGAAAAGAAGAGGGCACTACATTATACCAAAAGTAATTTCAGTCACTGCGATGTGATAATTGTGCAAATTGCAACTTTTATTTGATTCATTGTTTGGCCCTAGTAACTAGTATTCAATCTAGAAAAAAATACTGCATTAGATGTCAAGAAAGGATTAGTCCAATCAATGAATGTATTACAAAACCTCTCTTAATATACTTCAGTTTTATAATGTTTTTGAAGAGTCACTTCTGTGTTTACTTTGTTTTAATAGCAAGCACTGCTCCCTTATTTTCTCATGTTTCCTCGTACAAGTGTAGGATTAAAGATGATGGTGCATCACGTGCCAAAGAAAATGACTTATATTTGAAAATAGGAAAAACTGACTCACAACTCCCAAACTTAAGTGGACAGGCGTGGGCATCCATAGGGAAATCCTCCAGCTGCATGGGGCACTCCGCAGAGATGGTTAGCCTAAAAAAAGAACACATCTAAAATACTTTACACAACATTAAAATTGACACCTAATAACATAAAAGTGTAACATAAACTATCCTGTATGAACTCAATGAGGCACTATCATCGTTTTCATTAGCAACATGATCACTGCTTCAGACCGATGCTTCCCTTGATTATAACTCATTTGTTTCATTTACATGTGCTCAATTTAGTGTGCAGCCACGGAGCTTCGAATACAGTAGTTTGTCTTCATTACTGTGACGACAGGCTAAAGTGCAGTTTACCCCAGAAGTGAGCAATAAGCAACTGAACCACAAGAGGGACTCGCTGTGGGATCTCAGAGGAAAAATTATATGAGAGAGAGGGGAGGAAGTTTGGAATAGCAACCAAATATTTTAGCGGTGTAAGGCTGCCATCTACTTGTAGCACTTCAAAATACCACAGTGATTTGGGAGAAAACAAAATAAATTGGTCCTCCTAGTGGGATAGGCTGAGGCAGGCTTACAGATTTGTGTTAGGGTGCCCTCTGCTGGCAGCATGTGCGCACATTTCTGTGGATTAATGCTAGCAGTACAGACGCTTATTGTTATGTGTCCATTTTTAAGAGTTTATATCCATTAATGCATTTGGAAGAAGTAATTTGCTGTTGAATCTTGAATGAAAATAATATTACATTGTATATTATAATATTATAATATATATTGCAGATATTAGATAGTGATATGTTTTGATTTATTTGTCCAATTTAGTTTGACTTCAAATGTAAACTTTTTTTTTTAGGTTCAAAATTTAAAAGGAAAAAAATGTACTTTAAATAATTATACAATACATATAACTGTATTTAATAATTATTGTTTGGGTTATGAAAATGTCTTTTTTGTCTGCAAAATACATGTAAGAAATGAGCACAATCATAAGCAAATACACAGTGGTACAGTTTTTATGAAAAATATGTGGAAGTAATTTAAGATGACTTAAAGTTACAGTATGTAAGCAAAGGAGCAAACCCTCCATCTAAAAAGTTACATACTGTAACTTTTTAGATGGAGGGTTTGCTCCTTGCTTGTCAGAGACATTATTGCTTTGGCTGGAATGTTCCACAGTATGGCATTTAATATATCTAGGTCCAAGGACACACGCAAACACCACAAGACCTAGTGAGAGGTCATATCTGTGGATAAAAGAGCCTGTCCAGACTAAAAGTGTATGTTGTTTAAGGTATGTAATAGACTAAATTCAAGATAAGTTATGCCCTACTGTGGAACATTCCACCTACTACAAAGTAGAAGGAAACATAAAAACTATACAATTTTCAATGAGATAAGTCTATGGAACGTGTTTACTGGTGAGAGAAAGTGCTCGTAAGATTGCATGCAGTTCTTCTGAGGGATTTGTGAGTGACGCCATCTGCCCCTCTGTCTCTGTCCCACTCTCTTCCGCACATTCAGAGCAGGATTACACTATGGGGTAAAGATAGACACAGGCTGTTATCCTCCATACAGGACTATTATCATGTACAGTGTATTCAAGAGTGATGTGTTATCCTGCACCATCAGCCTTTTACTGCTATGGACTGCTTGGACGGAATGCTCCCTCTTGTGGCCAATTGCAGCCATAATTAAATTAAGCAAGGTTTTTAATTCTATGTTAATTCCACATTCTGTATCAGAAAAATTGGACAGCATAGTCATTTTAGCATCCTGCATTCTCAATAGTGGTTTGCAGAGGGTAGTATCCTAATACTGCTCATATAGTACCCATAATTCCTAAGGCTCTTTAGGTCTCTTTGTATATTTTGTTATTTATAGTAATCATGGGGTTTTCCCTTAAATAGTCTTAATTTGAGCTATTAAACAACAGTATTAGTGGTTGCAGTACTAGCAATAGCAGCAGCAGTATTTGTAGCAGAAGGTGTAGTAGTAAAATTAGTAATAATAGCAGTAGTAATAGATTTTACAGTGAACACTGGAAAAAAAGAAAACATTTAAACGTACAATATGTTGGATGGATCTGTATCTTTATAAATCATGTGTTTTTATTATTTTAAAGGTACTTATACTGTGTAGTGCCAGATTTGTCTGCCTCTCCACCTCTGTCCAGTGTTTACAGAGCATTGTTCACATCAGCACAATATTTATTTAGTATCAGCAGATGTTTGAAGGTGGGCTCCTTAGAGTACAGGCACTATCTGAGCAGCATTAATTAGTGAAGGTGAATGCTTTTTACGTGCTCCTTAATAAATCATAGCAGCCAATAAGGACAGAGAGACAACAAGACAAATGACTGCCTAAAGCTGAAATCATATTGTTTAACATAGATATAATCTTCAGGATGTTTCAACAAATTACACTGGCTTCACTAATGTGCAATTGCTTAAAATTGAGTTTATAAATGTATCTTGGATCGAAACTCATTCCTTCTCCTCACTCAATTCCATGGTACAATGGCCAAGGCTTGTACTGTGAAAGTCCCATAGTGGTAAAGTAATGCATGCATAAAATGTCTCTAATAACTCGACTCCCATTAGCGACCACAATGCGCTAGCTTTAATGGCTTGTAGTGCTGTAGATTTGTAACAATTTAGAGATCAATAGACGTTTTTGACAGTGCATTTCCCCGGCGTCTTGTGTGAACATTTGATTTTGAAAGAGCTGATAAGATGATGACATAGCATTGAAATAATAGTCATGTAAATGAGGTGCTCTTCCCGCTTGATGAAAGTGAAAAAAGGCAGCTGAATTCACAGCAAAAATAGACAGTTGTTTCAATATAGACCATGCACAAATCTACTCTAATTTTAAGCAATTTCATCTATTAAGCTACAATATAAAACTTCATATATAGTTTGGGCCTCAAGTGGCCTGGTAGTATTAACTCTTAAGAAAATGCACTTGAGAAGAAGCAAAAATATTTCACAAAACTATGCAACTAATTAAAGGTCCACCATGTAACTTTCTAGAGGGTGTCTGCCATTTGCTTGTCTCCATGGAGATTTTAATGCTTTCCCTAGAATGTTCCATATTAACGATAAATCTATCTATCTTACATTTGTTCAATTACTTTCCTAAACACGCATCTGAGGTGTAAGTTAATCCCATTCCATCACTTGCTTGTCTTTTTGGAGATATATAGTTTAATGCCACACTGTGGAACTTTCCAGGCAATAATATCACCATGCAGCAAAGCGGATGGCAGATCCCACCTCCAGAAAGTTACATAGTGCACCGTTAACTATTGCTACTAACACTAATACCACTTTTACAATAGTAAATAGTACTGCATTGGGTGCAAAATACTTAATACTGAATTTTCACATAGTTCTTATTAAATATTCTGGCTTTCAATCCAAACTGGAGTGCAGATTTTTAGCTGTACTTTTAATTACAATAATTGCCCTAGACCTAGTGGACAAAAAATACTGAGCTCACTTTTAGACAATAGACACTACACTGTTTTCATGATCATCCTGAGCACAGTAAGGTCCATCCCACACAGAGGAGCCCAGCGGTTGGAGTGACTGGGGGTGCTATTGAAGCTGTGGTGTTGAAACATTTAACTGGAGTGTGATTGAGAGGAGACGTGGTAATAAGCAGGAAAAGGTCATGCACCCACGGAGCAAAGTAAAGGTTTCGGCGACTCGCAGACATGTTTAACAGTGACTGATGTTGATGTGAAACGCTCAACCCTCCATTTTGTACAATGCAGTGTCAAAGCATGTGGGCTACATTACCAAACACACACTGTAAGTGTGTGCAGTTTAGGGTTCATGACATTACAGTAGGGCTGATAAGATAGTAAAGTTTTCGCATTTCGAAACCAAGGAAAAGGCTTTATACTTTACACACGTTTTGATACCACAATAATAAATGGACAATGGATTTCTTCTTACACAAAATACATAGTACTTTCTGTCATATTATAGTTCTATACTAGTTTTTCTGATATAGTTTCAAATCAGAGCTTCCAAAAAATATTCAGGAAAGTTCTAGTTTTGTCCATATGTGTCTTTTTACAGTAGCCATACAAGCAATGAATTTAAATGTCTAGTTTTGTTACTAGTTTTAGTATCTGGTTACCTAAACAAAAAATCCACAAATATTGAGGTGTATTATTATTATATTATATATATCCACAAATTTGAAATTGTAATCTTATGGCTTTAATAAGTCATTAAATCATGCCTGTGTGCTTGCCTTGTGCTGACAAACACGTTAAACTGTATGTCTTATGTTTTAAGTTCATGGGGATGGAACACATTTGAGATGGAACAGTAAAATATTATAAGATTGTTGTTATTGGTCTGGTAAAAAATGTAAATAAGACATAGTTTACAGTTCTACACAACCATTTGTACTAGCTGCAGTCAGACTGGAGGGGGTAAATGGTACCTAGTGCAAAATATATATATATATATATATATATATATATATATATATATATATATATATATATATATATATATATATATATATATATATATATATATATATATATATATATATATATATATATATATATATATATATATATATGTGTGTGTGATTACCTCATGGTGTACAGCAGCGTCCCATCCTCGTTCAGCCTCAGGAGTTTGTTGGGTGTGGTCATGTTGTGGGCAATGGACTTTTTCCCATTCAGAAAAAAGGTGTCAGGGGTCCAAATGTTACTGGCCAACAGATTGTTGAGAGCTAGCTGCTTCATGGGGCCCTTAAAGCACAAACGCTCGTCCTTCCAGCTCTGACGGAAGAACACGTCTATGGTGTACTCCTGCCAGATAAAACCACAAATGTTTTTATATGACTACTGTATATATTTAAAAACTTTTAGTTAGTTAGTTTAGTTTAATTGTAGATGCAATAAAAGCACAATATCATAACTCAATGGGACAACAAAATTATTATTAAAGGAGGCTCGTACCATTTCAGTGTCAGATACCGGACCAAAACTGGTGACAAAAATGTTTGTCTTGATTTCTGTGACTTTTTCTGCAAAACATGAAAAATTCAACATTTTACTTCATATAATCAATAACAACCACCAATAATATAATATACACACACACACACACACACACACACACATACACATGTAAAAATCACAATGTTTCACTAAACAATGTAACTGAAGTTGCTGAATCTTAACATTTTTTGTGCTGTTACAGTATGAACTCCAATTAACAGCTCATTGTCCAGCAGCTATTCCCATCCCTCGAAAGCACTGAGCAGAGGCTGAGCAAAAACTCAAACACAAACTTAAATGACTTGTATTTCATTAGCCCTTTTCTTCTTCTGTGGAAGATGCACAAATATTGCACACAAAGCAGGGCTCTTAAGAAAATGAGAGAGATAAAGAGTGCTGATGATTAATGACCCTTCACTGCTCGGCAGCTGATACCATTAAAAAAGACCAGAAATACTAGAATTGGGCAGTGAGCGATAGTTCAGTGCATTTTTTGACAAATATTGCAAGCAGCAAATTTTAAGGCACAAAATCAACGGTGTGATACCCGACTTAATTTTTGTAAATTAATAAATGTAGTTTTTTTTCACTATAGAATATATAGTGTAAAGCAGCACTCAGCTGTGCACTGTTGGCATTAAGTATTTTATCGATTGCAAACCCAGAAGAAAGAGCAGCTTGCTAAGTGTGAAATGGCTGGTTGGTTGTGCATTGGCGGTCCATCTCTGTTTTACTTTGCATTTCACAATATGTTCTAACAATATGTGCCTCAGGGTTTTTGAGAGCAAGGAATTAGTTGATTTGATTTAAATGTCTATGGGTTTGAAATTTGGCATTTGCTGCTTTACCATGTTAAAAAAGGTCAGAGCCTTTTGATTTGAGGTCATCACTGACCTTTGACTTGATTTTTGTTGCAGTTGCAAATGAAACACAATAATTCTTGCCACCTGAACTTGACTTGCTCAAAAGTAAAACATTTTCTGTTGTTGGCACTTTTGTTAGCACTTTCTAGTTTCTACTTTTCCTTTCATTGCGCTGGTGAGTTATTTATGATCTGTCCTGAGCCAGAGGAGGCCTAAGTCCATTGTAAATGTGTTTTGCATTCATAGCTCATTCTTAACGTCCTGCACCAGAGAGAGCTGTCAGCCCCAAAGGACAAACATCTGCAGGACAAGCAATGCACCCACACACCACCGTACACAGCAAAATGTCAGTGGAAAACTAACTCCGAAATACCCCCTGTTAATATTACAGGCATTACAAAGCCATATCCCTAGAGCTCACAAGTTTGTGCCCTTTTCAAACTGGGAACAATTGAGTCGGTGTTAAATGGAGAGGAAAATGGCTCCTTCAAGGTCACGACTGCAGATGTGGTCACCATGGTAATGTTAAATCATCTTTAGGAGGTCCTGACAGGTGATCATGTCTTTGTCACAGGCCGGGATAAATTTAGACCCACTGCTAAATGAATGAGGGCAGGGAGCAGTGTTCTACATATAAACTTCTAGGCCTGATGATAATACATGTCATCTTTGGTCTTGTGAGAGGGTTTTTGGGAAGGTGAAAATAATAATGTTATGTGTAAAACTGGATTGGATATGGGACATTTTGATGGCATATCATTTTAAAACACAACAGCTGTTCCCCTTTTCTGATGCCTAAAAGGACAGCAGATACATAAAATCAAGACTTTGTAGAATGCAAATATGAAATCAGAAACATCTCATCAGACCATAAGCAAAAGTTGCTAAACTTTAAAATGTTGATAGATTTGCTATAGATTAAAAGTTGTAGAATAGCAAATCTTCTGGCAGAAAGAATCCTAGCAAGCCATATTATATAGAAATACATGCAATTTCTTTTATCTCTGTTGTTTGCGTATTTCATAATTTCATCTGTAGCCAAAAAATTAAGCCAGATGCCCTTCCACACAATATATATACTCATAACAGTGGCAGTCATACATTTTCCAAAGGTTTCAGAGTGATGAATAATTAGGACCGTTACCATTGCAATAAAGACATTAAAACAAGATAGTATACAATGTTCAAAATGTCGCCTAGAACTGAAACCCATGAATAGACTTTTACAATGTTGTGATCTAACCACATGGACCCTGGTCTATTCCACCTATAGCTTAACATACAACCTTCCCCTTAGAGTTTTTACATTTTTAGCCCAGCACAATGTGTTCTTACATCTGGGCATAAATGGAGCAGTGCTAATTACGTGTTTTAGATGTAAGTGTTTTGCTTGGCTTCAGCTGACATTCTATAGGCCTGTAGAGTATAACAGAGATGAGGCCCAGGCAAAATCACTATTGTTTATATGGGTCAGCAGATTTTGTGAGGTAATAATGATTTTGGATTTTCTATAAATATAGCATAGAATCCATACTGGAATTTCTGAGTTCTTAATAACACCATTCCTTGCCAAGCCTTGCCATCTTTAATTGAGTTTTATAACAAGATATTGGAATAATGAACCGTCTCTTTTATAAAAAATAATTAGGTTGAACATTTTTGCGCTTTCTTGTGAAAAAATACCATATTATAACTGATAGACCAGAGGCTTCTACCCCATGGGAGAAATACACCAGCATCATCGGATACTAAATGCTGAAAACAACCTATGGTTCTTTGTTTCTGGGGCATTTACCTCCCAGTCCGGGGCGGAGTCGGTTGTCGTACCCATCCAGCAGCCCATCCAGGATGCGAGTGAATATGGTAATGTTGTCATTGAGCTCGGTCTCACTGGCGCTTCCTGCTAGATCCTGCGAGAGGCTGCACAAGACACAAAGAAAGAGGAGAGAAAGAGAGGGAGAGAAAGAGAGGGAGGAAAAGAAAGGGGTTGGCAACGATTACGACTTTGGACTCAAGGACGAAGCCATAAAGTGTATATAATAAAAGATACAGTCTAATAACAGAATGGTGTTTATGTTTTAAACGACACACCATTAAGCTTGTAAGAGGGTGGTGTCAAAACTGTGGAACGGGTCCCATTTGTGATACTCATGAGGCTTTAGCTATTGAGATTTCAAATTCAATTACACCTTTTTATTTAGTTAGTTTAGACCTGGTTTAGTCCTTAGGGAGTACGCACTTGGAACTAGATTAGACCCGTATTTGTCCAGATTTACCGGTAATATGTTTTGGCCCATTTATAGAAACAATACATATTAATGCGTGCTTTATATCTCAGATAAGACCTGGTATATAGAGAATAGTTAGAAGTCCTGTAGTAGTCCCTGTTCAGCTCTTCTTTTACCTTGTTTAGCCAGACTTTGGCCAGGTTTAAATCAATATTAAGCCCATTTTTATTTAGTCCCTTTAGGTTTTTGGTGCATGGATATGGTTGTAGGGTTCAGATCTGATTTAGTTAAAATGTCATGATCAGTCTTAATTCAGCCTTGTTTTATTCTTGAGTAAGTCTTGGTACAGCCATAAATCCTTTTCTAGCCCTGTTTCGACCCAGGTCTGGTTAGTCCTGGTCTATGGAGTCTGGTGACAGGTGTCAGTTCTTACCTCAATCGCCAGGTGATGCTCAAAAGCAGCGCACAGATCCACACTTGTCTCATTGTAACGGCGCAGAGGCTCTTTCCATTGTCCATCCCTGAAAGCAGACACCACCATTACTTTGAAAATCTGATACAAGAATGAGCTTGATAAAATTACTCTGACTGTCTGCATGAAATTAAGTACCGCTATTAAAAAACAGTTAGAGAAGTCTTTCCCACATTCGCCCCATTACAAGATTTCAAGAAATGTATTAACCATACAAGCAAAGTTTAGACAATAAGAACGAAACAAAAGTCATACTTAGAGAGGCACAATGACAAAATGACTAAATAAATTCTTTATAAAGCAAATGTTATTTTCCAGAGTGTATGAAATAAATTAAGCTATTTTTTATTGGATTCATCAATCTCATTGTAGAATATGTAACTTTATGATAAAAAAGGCAAAGTGTAATTGACTGAAGAACTTAAGGCTTGGTGCATAGGCTACAAGACTCAGCCTATGTGGTCCATTCAATCCACATATAACAAATCATCAATACTGCACCAATCAAATGTAGAGACTTCAAGGTCTAAAGAAAACACACCCACCATAACATCACTATAAGCAGCACAGCTGTAAGCCCTCCATACTTGGGTAACTTGTTCCAAACAAACCAAGATATAATTGAATAAAAAAAAATAATGAACAGCGCGCCCTGGCCTCAAGTTAACCCAGGAACATGGCTTAAAGACTTGAGCTAGGACCCTGCAAACTCTACCTGCATCCATCTACATCACAGCCGGGCTCCTATAATAATTGTCCCAGTCCACATGTGCTCAAACCGGCAGCAGCGCTGTAAATCCCCGCGGTGCCTCGCCAAAGTGAACGCAGATCTGCACCGCATCCCCCTCATTCATGACTCAGATCTCATTTATGACCGTCAGAAAAGCGTGCATAGCCCACCTCTCTTGTCTTTTCTCCTCGTCTCCTCAATGCAGCTTATCTAGATACACTCCACTCCACTGCGTTACCCACACGTCCCAGCGCATCTCGCCACTGTACCGTACCATAGCGCTCTGCTGCACAAGCGTCGAAAGCTTACCACACAAGAAGACGCTGCGCTAACTTCTCTCCTCCTCCTCTCGCAGCTCCGCGGGTTTTCTTCTCCTCTAGTCCTCTCTTCGCGCACTAATGATAGCTAGTTCCTCTCGGCATCAAACGTGAGGGACGGCTCCTCCATCAGTGATTGCGTATCGGAAAAAGACGCAAAAAAGCGGAGGCTAAATTCACTGACAGCGAGCTTTATTTTGGCCCAAAACGATTAAAAGGTTGGCGAGGGAAAAAGAGCGATTCCCCACACTTGTGCTGACCGAACATCCTATTTAGACAAGTCTCAAAAGAGGCACCGGCAGCCAGCAAGCTTAGCAAGAAATCAAAAGCAAAAGGAGAACAAATCCGAGGGAGTATCCAAATAGTGCGAATTCTCATACAAAGCCGCGTGCAGCTCGTGGTCACGCAGCCAAGAAGATCCAAGCAGCGATGGAGCGGAGGAGAGGCGCACAGATGGGAGGGGGTGGAGGAGGAGAGGAGAGTGAAAAGTGGTCCATAGTTGTTATAAAGACCGCCATAAGAGGGATCTCAACAACTACGCAAACATCTGAGATATCACAAAACAGAGTAGCAAGAATAGAGGAGAGGAAAAGAGTGAGAATTCAAGTGGGCTGTTTCTGGAGGACATGCTGCTGTGGAAATGGTGTTCCACTGCGAGATAGGGCCACGGTTAATCCAGCCACAAGGGGTCGGTAGAGAACACGCAGCCTACTTTGAGATATTAGTGATCCTGTGTATGGCTTCATAAAACATAGTTACTTTTGTATAACCCTCGGAACGAAGCATCTCTTGCACTCAGCATTTGGTGCACAGCAGATGATCTAAGACAATTAAAAAGAGAGGGTAACAATGTTTTAATCATTTGTAACCATAAATAAATGTATTTTCCAGTTCAACCAATGAAACTTAAATGGATAAGTAGTTGAATCTAAACAAATGATGCTCTTTTCCATCATGGTAAATAGAGTTAGTTCTGGACAAACTCATTGACTGCTATCAGAGCAAGTGTGTATGTAGCCGTGTGTGGGAGGGAGTTGGGGGTGTGTTTTGAGAATTAAATGGTACAGTAACCTCCAAAATCTCCATCTTGACACTTTTATTACCATCCTGGCTCTCCAAGTCTGTCACAGAAGAAGCACACACACAGCATGTTTCATCATTCTGCACAACACTGTTAGGACCACTCCCTGTCTCTCACTATCATTAATCATGTTCAGAATTTTATCCTTAGCAGCATCTTTATGGGTTTGGGCTGTAATGTAATGTATACATCTAAACTGAGTCATACAAACTGAAAGTGTCCTCTGTTCTCTTGCAGGAATGCAGTTGATGGTAATAAAAAGCTGTACGCAATCTACGATACGAGGTAAGAGTTTTGTTCCTGATTTAAATTAAAGTAGTTATTAAAACAAAACAACAAAACAAAGACTATCCATTTCTAAACGATTTGCTGTCAAACCAAATAGTTAGGACTGCTTACTTAATGAGAAAATTATTGTTTAAGATTGTTTAAATCATAATTCAAATCACCATTGTTCAAACATGCTTAGGCTGTGCATCAGTACGTCTACTGTTCTACTGTCTACTGTACTATTTGGAACGAAAGGTGACACATCTCATGACGTTCTCCACTAGAAAGCTACAATCCATGAGCAACTTTTCCCCTCGAGGAAACGCATATGTGTACATTGATTGAACACACTTAAAAGTTTATGTTAATAATCTTGACTACACAATTTTTGTATTAGGATTAGTGCAATTAAATATTTGTCATACTGGTTATAATTTGATTAATATGACTGGCCTACCAATTGTACCTATAGATGAGGCTACTAGTGGCTACAGGAAGCACAATAGCCAAATGCTTGAATGCTTGAAGCTTGAAAGGAGCTCCTGATATCCTCCAGTGTACAGTGAGTGCTCTTGATATGGTGCATGTTTAAGTTCAGACCACTCAGACAGAATGGTTGGATGTTATTATTGCTATAATCAGAAGATATTTTGGCAATCCAACATTCATTTTGCTACATTTTGAACAATATAACCAATATTAAATTTTTGCTTACAACACCACCACCATTCATGATATTACTGATTACTCCATACCAATTTCTCACCTCTATCCACTCACTAATATATAGTTATACACTCCTTATCTTCATGTCATGCACCTCATAGAATTGCCTTTTAATTGCAGATACAAACACTTGCTTACATTATATTCAAAACTACCAGCATTTCCATTCACTGGTGCCAAACTGCCAGTACAAATGTGTGTGTTGAACATGTGAATAATACACTGTGCAGTGGCAGCGTGTATCAGAGCAGAGCTGAGCAGCAGCAGGAGGATTTTAAGTGACACAGGAACGCCTCTGGTTTGACAGGGGCTAAACACAACATGACTGAGTCTCCCTCCAGCAGCAAGTCAAGTGCCACTCAGTATGCTTTATGATGACCTCAGATCACCCCACACCCTACCACGGCCACTGGTTAACCATTTGAACTTGTGCTCTCCTCTGGGGAGTATATATAGGGGAAATGTATTTATTTTAAAGACAGAAGAAGGATCATAGCAGGACAGGATGCAGATCTGAAAATGTTGAGGTACCCTTTTAGAGTGATGAGAATGAATATAATCAGGAGTCATAGCTCATGTTTAATGCTTATAGGGAAACAAAAACTATGCAAGGATTAAAATGCTGAACACTGAGTAAAATGTGATGTCAACTGCAAGAGGAAGTAGGCTATCTCAAGCACCTCCATGCAATAGTTTCATAGTTTGCTGCTAGAAAATGACTGGTGGACTCACTCTCGACAACTATGAGCTAATTTGGATACACTGTGGATAATGAAGTTAGTCCCAGCACCAAAACAGTAATAAATCATAAATATCATATCATATCATCTCAATAGGATACTGATATTACAAATTATCCTAGAAAAAATACAAATTTAAACGTTTTTCTCTTGATTACAATACGTTCTATAGCTTTCAATAAAAAGTTAATACTCTGTAAAGTTGTTTTACGCATGCGCACACACCTGCCGCGAACCTGTGGCTCCGTCTGTGCTGCTAAAGTGGTGTAGAGAGCTTAAAGAAGGGCGTGTGACAGAAAGTAATGCGGCTGTCATGGGGAAATACAGGCTAATATAACCTGAAAGCTAAACAGATGACGGGGATGCGGAGCCAGTGCGCAGCCTGAGGTCCTCGCAGGAGTTTCCCTGAGCTCCTCTCCCTCCTGCCACACAAGTAACGCACTGTCGTCTCTGCCCGATGAAGCGTGTTCAGAGAGTCCGCTGCACTAGAGCAAGGCACCATGTGGAAGGAGCCGTCTCACCTGATTTAGCGGAGCGCGTTGGGACCGTGGCTTCTCCATTGGCGCATTTGTTGAACTCTGGATAGCGGAACTAGCGGCACTCAGACGCTCGCACAGACAGGGGGGATGCCGGACTGGAGGCGCGGGGGATCGGGGCTGTGGGACGTACTTTCTGTGGCGCTGGTGGTGGCGGTGATGTGTTGCGCCCAGAGGTGAGAGGTGGAGGGGTCCGTCGCTTGGGGAGTTTTTCAAAGCGCAAAAGTAGGATTTTTTTCGTCAGAAATTGCGATAAATGTTCTTTCTTTTTTGTTTTTCAGCTTTAACGAGCCTGGGAACATGTCCTTTGTCAAAGAGACGGTAGATAAATTGTTGAAGGGCTACGATATTAGACTTCGGCCAGACTTCGGAGGTAAGCACAGATTCTTCTTCACATGATGTGTCCCACCCAAAAGTGTCCCCGCAAAGTTTCTTATTTATTGCACCCCTTTCTTGTGTGTGTTCAGGTCCGCCAGTTGCTGTGGGCATGAGCATAGACGTGGCGAGCATAGACATGGTGTCAGAAGTCAACATGGTAAGCTTTTATACAATGAACTACAGACATTTATAGCCTATAACTGATTATAAAACTTTAATTAGGACTGTATGATTGTTTAGAAGAAAAACACATCTATTTTTTGTGGATATGGGCTTAGTTAGGACCTTTATAACAAAAGCTACAATTTGCATGTCCCTTAGGCATATCACTGCAGCCTGTATGGCAGCCATAGCTCACTGACTGTGATGCCAAATTATCCTGTTCAAATTTAGGGAACGCCCTCTCCTCTTTTAGTTCTCATTCACTTAACAGCTAAGCACCTATTTTACATTTTCGGTAATGTTTTAAAAAAAAAAAAAAAAACATTTTATTACAATTGTGACTAAAATTATTATAAATTATTTTCATCAACCATTACACCTCATTCCTATACAATGACATAACTTACCAACCAAATGTGATCAGCCCTCACTGTGAGCACCCAGTGTGTCCACACTTCCCCTTTGCACTCATCTCGTAGTAGCCTGCCAAGCTGCAGCATTGCTGTCTGACTTTACACCCCTGGTTCACTGCCTGCTGCTGTTGATTTGTGAGGCCAAATGATCCTGCTAAAATATGGGGTCACCAAGTTCTGCCTGCCATGTCCAATTCTGTTAAACTTGGGTCGAAACCAATTGTCTATGGCACTCAGGGGTGATCTGGCACACCGTGGGCTCTGTAGTTTAATCTCTATCTGGAATCTATCATTGGGATGAAGTGCTGACTGAAGCTGGCCAGTTGCATGCAAACAGGAGGAGATAGCCCCTGACATGTTGCCCTGACAAGTATATGTGTTGAAATGTACCCGTGGTGAATTATAATGCTCCTTACCGCACGGAGCTTACACTCTCACGCTGTGCTGCCGGCGCTTGGTATTTATATTTAATAATTAGCCACATGAGTAAATTAGGCACTCTGACAGCCCAAATAGTGTGCAAGAGAATTTTGGATTACTTTTGTTTTTGCATAGTTATTATGTATTATATAGGCCTAGGGAAAGTATGTTTTTATATAGAAGAACTGGTAAGGATATAATCTTTTGTTTGTTGTTGTTTGTTTTGACTCAACAAGGAGAAAACATAAGATCCTGCCATGGGATTATTGTAGCGTTGTCTGGCATATTCTTATTTGTACCTGGATCTGCAGAGAAATATTTATTCTCCAATTGAAAACTAACTAACTAAACAGCACAAGTTAGTAGTTGTAGTTGTAATGTCAGTGACTCAGGAAGAATCTCTGTGCTTCCACAGCCAACGGAGGTCAAAATAAACACAATTAGCAGCCTGGTGAGATGTACGTTGTCTAGAATATTCCACAGGATAACGTCAAAATGTATTCAGTTACAGGAGCTCAACAAAATACATTGAAAAAAATCCATTCTGTGCCAGACCTATAGCTTGGCCTGGTAGTGACGTCCTTTGCTGCTCACTATAGAGATGATATGTTTAATGCAAACCTGTAGAACATTTTAGGGAACATATTTACATCTCATGGAGACAAGTAGGTGGTGGACCCTCCAACAGAGAAGATTAAAAACAGAAGATCTTAAAAGATTACCAGAATGACTAGTTGTATTCTACATATGAATCGTCAAACTAATATATTGATCCTAGCTAATTTTATTGAAGGCTACTACATGCTTTTAACCTGAGTGTTTGCCTGTACAGCCGTATAAAAGGCTCCTAAGTGGTGATCATATCGTTTACTGTCTCAGACATGTCCACATACAGAGGAAGTATCTCCTGCTTTGGCAGCAGTAATCAGAGACACAAATGTCCCAGAGGCTTCAGAGCAGTTTAGTTTAATGATAAGCGGGAAGTCTGTCTGATATCTAAACAGTCTGATATATTTAAAAAACATGTTTAATTTAATTTCATTGTTAATGGAAAGGCCCCTTTAACCTATAGCCACCATGAAATTTCTGTTCTGTTCATTACCACTAATATCACTGCTGTTATTACTATTATACTGCTGCTACTACTACAGTATTTAGGTTTTTTTTCTGGGGTCACAAAAAAAAATCTGCTTGCAAGTGTATGATTTACATTTACTTGAGCTGCCCTTCCTGACTAGCCAATCTCCCATAGTTACTCACATACATTTAATCCAGACGATATAACAAATAAACTTCTCCCTTTTGGTGCTCTATAATTATCACCAGAAAAGCCTGAATTTGACACTGACACTAAAACAAACATGGCTGACAGCTGAGTGAGAGATGTTTCCTGTTTTCTCTCACTTTCCCCCCTTTCTCTTTCCTGATGTATGCGAGAAGATGAGACCTGTCAATCACCCACTGTCCCGCCTCTCCACAAATGTCATCCATTTTTGCACCCATATACAGAGCTGAACTTGGCATTGCAAACAACTTCCCGGTTAAATGATTAGCTTTCTCCTTTAAGCCTGACTCTCTGGTTGGTTGGTTAGGTTGGACGGTTGCTCCTAATGGTATGTGTGGGTATTTGCAGTAGCTTTTAATCTGTTGATGGGATCAGAGAGTACATTTAGTGGAGTTGTTAGGTGCACATGCCCAGGCTGAAGGAGGAGTGTGAAGCAGACGGATTAGGGCTGCAGTGCACGGCAGCACTGTCTTTGTACTATAGACCTCAACAAACAAGACAGAAGAAAGGCCTCAGAAAATACTGCGTTGTGAAAAATTCATGTTTGAAACTTCATTAAACCATAACCCTGTCACGATAATGACTATATCAACCTTATCGTTCACTATATGCAATTTTTCTGTGCTATGATAAGATATGAGCTGTAGGAGGATGAATAAATAACTTTAATGGGTAATTATTGGTTTATTCTGCTATTTGTTGCAGCTTAGGATTTTTACTGATACTGTCTATTTAAAACCTGGTTTACTGGGATTCTCCTGCTATCTGCTATCTGAAGTAGTTTCAGTATTATAATTTATTGCAGTATTTCACTATAGCAATATATCTTGCATCAAAATTTGTTATTGTGACAGGCCTACCAATAGAAAACCAGGGCTGAACTAAAATGTATACTAAAATCAATGTCGACTAAATCTGGATAAACCTACACAATGTATTTCTTCATACTCAGGTGTACAGTGTAACTTTTCTGTAGGCAGATCCGCCATATGCTTTCTGCGTGAATATGTGAATGGTTTTTTTTTCTATGACAAAAGTAGTATGATTGTATGACACATCTACATCTACAGTCTTTATTCTGAGTCTTATATTGATCAAATATAAGTAAATTGGCATGGTGGCATCCCTTGTGTGTCTCCATGGAGATAAGTTTAATGCCATACTGTGGAACATTCTAGGCATCTTAACATTTAGCAGGTAGCGGACCCCCACCGCAAAGGTTACATAGTACACCATTAACTCCTAACAGGATCTCAACTTCAAATTTATGCTCCAGCCAAATCAGGACTAAACCAGGGGTAAAAGTGGTTCTGAATTCAGATTAACCTGGACTTGACTGCAGAATGAATGGTCCATGAACCTCTGGCCTCACCTGCCCTTTCCTTATCAGATTTTGTCCCGTGAGGAGGAATTTATTTAGTGTCCGATTGCACTTTTCAGAAGGTCGATTTGTGATCAATTTCTCCTGGCAAACGGCCCAGTACTTAACTATCTCATTTTAAAATCTGTTTCGATACATCTTCATTAGAGCATTGGAATCAGTGTCACTACAAAAGCCTTTAAGTAGCTCCAGTGGTTGTGGCTTAATGCTGGTATTTTCTTATTAGCAGACACAGACAGGAAGTGAAGTAGTTGGAAAAGTCCCGGCTCCTAATCAAATACTGTAGATCTCTCTGACTTTTAGAGGCATTTCACTCACACATGACGCTGAATGTGACTCTCCACTTTTCTGAAAATGTGATTCCTTGTAAGGTCCATGTTGCTCCTCATGGCTGTTAAAAAAATAGGAATACCATTTACACCATACTTGAATGAGGGGGATCTATTCTACACTGTTCTAGGTCACATATGGTTATTGCTTTCCTGGAATGTACCACAGCAGGGCATTAAACCTATCCGACCTTCCACTAGGAATATTGTAGAACATCTTTAAGTTACCTCACAATGGGTATGAGCTGCTTTATCTTAACTTCATGAATTGTGACTTAGCAGCATGTAGTAGCCCGAGAGAAGGTTCTAATGCAGCTTATTTACCATCAGTTGTTATTGTCTATTCCACTCTAATGCACGCAGTCTGGCTATGCTTCTGTTGTAGGGAGTATTATACCTCTGATGACGTAGGCCAAGTAAACAGGGGCTGAGCTGGTAATAAGTGCCCTAGATACAACACAGAAGAGACATATTATTACATTGCCAAATAATACACCAACTTATTCTCACAATAGTCCCTTAACATTTACATTTTTGCGGGGTACAGCATTGTGGTTAAGTTAGCTCTTTCTTCATTAATTGTCATAATTTACTGGACAGATATCTCAGTTTTTAAATGTCTGTGTTAGACATATGCAGAAAGCCAAAAAAACACATTTTTCCCACTTTTTTCTATCTTTGTCAAGTCTCCAAACAGCTCTGATAGACCTATACAACACCTTACAGGCTTCAAATGCTGCCAGTTCTCTGTTTACAGTAAAACACTGGAGTTGAAAGGACCTTGTTGAAATGAGTTTGGCTGCTGCGTCTGGGCTCTCTGTTCACTCAGACTGTGCTTTGTGAGAAGAGGAGCACAAAAGGTGTCTGCTACAGTCACACCAGGTATACACAGGCCGATGCAGGCTGTGTGGGCGCGCTCTGCTGTTGTCAAGGAGATGGGATTATTAATATATTTCAGACTCGACTCTACACCTATTTTAGCTCCAAGACGACGATCCTTGTGTGCTGTTTTTTATGTGTTATTTATAAGCCACTCGACAAAACAGATGGATATGATACAGTTACAGTGGATGTGTAAATGAGACTATGCTATGTAGAGATTGTGATGGTGTGAAGTGGTAGAGGAGTTTACTTTGCAGAGTTGTAATAGCTGGACTAGCTGTAATAGCTGTAACAGCTTCAATGTGGATTTGCCAATACGTTTTCACCTTGCAAAGAAATGTTTCCAGGCATAAAACTCAGCATTTCACTAATTTTGTTCATTAAAATTGTTAAAAAATAAAAGCCCTAACAGCATATTGGAAAAAAAATTTGGACAGAAAATAACTGAATCACAGCATTTCAATCTCTCCAAGAGGACAGATTGTCACAAGGTCATGTAAAGATTTTATTTTATACTTTTTGTCTGTGTTTTTATAAAGTTTAATTCATGATGTTTCTCAAATTTGTATTGATATATCTTTTTGAGGAAATTCTTTTGCCTTTTCAAAAAATCTAATACAAAAAAATCTAATATAAAAAGTAATGTTCTTAAAAAATCTAACATAATATTCTTTGTAAATCCTGTAGACGTTAATTCACTTCACTTCCAGCTGGAGTACTATATAGAAAAAATGTCCATTCTGTGATATAAGACCCACTTATTTTGACATTTTAACACCAGCTCCTCCACAGATCCACTGCAGAGTTTAAAACCTCTTAGTACAGATGTTCTCCTAGGTTTACACTGAAGTGCAACTATAACGTCAGCCATTTTAAAAAACCCATCACCTCCGGCCCTGACTATGTACAAGGTAAGGAGAACTTCACTAGGATATTACTGCATTTCTCAATACACAGCAATAACTAGGTTTCACACTGTGCATTTGGCAGCAGTGGCCACTTGCAATCCAATATTATGATCATATAAGAGGAAGTATAAAATCAAGCTTTGAAAACCTGTCTCGCTGATATGACCTAGAATATATATTTTGGCTTTTAATGGGCCTAACTCTAATGAGTCTAACTCTAGAATATCTTCACCCATATACTTAGAAAACTGTTTTAGGGGCATTTATGTGAACACAATTGTAGCTAATTGTGAAATTAACTGAGTACTATCTAATCTCTTATCTTAATTGTGGCTCTCTCCCACCTACGATAGTAGTAGAACAGAGAATACACACAGGACATGTTCCTTCTTTTGTGCTCTCTCGGCCTTAAATCTCCACAGGCTGATAGTTTTGGCCAACCACTTGTCGCAAAAATCCACCTAAAGCTTTAAGTATGAAGACATAAATGACATAGATTTGTGGTAAGTAAAAAAAAAAAGGGAGCTGAGTTTGTAGTAAATTTTAATTACATAATTTGAGAAAATAATCTAAATTTGCACTCCTTTTCGGCCCAAAAATATTGGCAGAGCATATCGGCCAGGTTCTCTGGATTGAAAACAATCGTATCAGCATCGGCCATAAAAAAAATCATATGAGTCAATCGGCAGTAGTTCAGTAGAGCGATTGTTCACTGATCCGATTGGCGGTTCCAATCCTGCCCTCAACATAAACATCATTGGTTGTGTGGTCAGATCCACTGACCCACAGGTTGACTGTGCAAGACACCTAACCCACCTCATCCCCAGTGTCTGCGTACACTGGTGTATGAATGTGTGTGTGAATGAGTGAGTGGTTCCTTGTTGTAAAGCACTTTGAGTACCTTGAAGGTGGAAAAGTGCAATATAAAAATGTGACCATTTACCAATCTCTAGTTCCTAGGGCCATTAGAGGTTTTTGCATTGATCCCTTGTGTCTTTGTACATGGACATGGCAAAACAAGGCAAACATGCAGCTTATGGACCATTACAGCTCACAGTTGTTCATCCTATTAGTCCAATCACCACAAATGAGAAACTAGCACATGTATTTAAAACTCATTTCACTAAGTCTCCACTTGAGATGATTTTGTTTTGACTTTATCTTGCATTTAATAGAGGTGTTTTGTTGCTGAAATAATTACCTAAAATTGTGTACTCTTACCGCGAGGGGTCGCCTCGCCACAGATCTGACCTGTAACTTGGCCTAGTAGTATCTCCTACTTATCTCCACTGAGATAGATAAGTTTAATGATATACTATGGAACAATCCAGGCAAAGTAATAATCTCCATAGGGACCTGTACGTGGTGAACCTTCCTCTTGAAAAGCACCTTAACTTTAATACCAAATTTTAGTTGGTATTTTGGAAGAATGAGTATTTTTTAAAAGGACAAATTTTAAATTGTGATAAACCTCACTCACTTTGGATTTATTATGAATCAATACAATGCTGAGCCATATGTCTCTTTATTCACAGTCTTTATTTTGCACTTTATATTAAGCTAATATTAAGCTAACAAGATGTTTGTTTAGCATTAAATCTGAATGGCTGTTTTCTTCTACAATAATCTAAATGTTGCATCTTTTATGTTCAGTGAAAGAGTGCACTTGAAGGCCACACCGGGTTACAGATACACTCCTTTCTTCCTATAGTGGTGCCGCTTGAAAACTTGTAACAGGTTATGTGGGTGGATCCCAGGACTGGAGTTATTAAATGCTTGGTTTGTAAAAAGTCAGTTTCTGAATCCTGAGGGAACACTTATCTGTCTGATGCAGCGATGAAAAGGCGTTTTGTTGCACGGGGCGGCCTCTCAAAGTGCTATTCTGGTATTCCCCACTGAGATCCCAGCATTGTGTTGACGTCTGCACTTTGTGAGTGGCACACAGTGAAAACACGTCTCGGTGCAGGAGAGACTGAAGAAGACACTGAAGGTTCCCATGGGGCCTCATTTACTCTGTCCCAAATGGTGCACACGGGACCTGGCAACAACAACTGCACCCATCATCTCTACCTGGGGTTTAGAGGAGAGAAACAAGTGAAGGATTTGGCAACATCTTGAATGTTTGGCTTCAGTGAGCAGCATAGCATGACATGCAATTACAAAGTAAATACACCTAACACAAAGATGGGTGCTAAATTGGCCATATAGAATGTTAGTGCCTACACAGCTAAAATGGTGGTGCAGGTTAGGGCGATGTGGAAATAGATTTCCAAAGCTGAAGATGTTTTTTAGACTATCCAAGACTATGTAGGAACTGAAGGTCTGTGCACTCCGGACAAGGAGGTGATTCTGTGGTGGATAGGGTGATTCACCCATGTTCTGGAAATATACTGTATGTGTGTATATACAACGAGGTGATGATGCTTTTGTTTATGTGGAGTTTCTTTTTTAAATTTTTCACATGTACCAGTAAAAGGAATATTTGATTTGAATGTGTACCTTAAATTTGGGGTTACGGATGGGTCATGTAAATTGAAATAAAAACCTTACATACCATATCTGCCTTATTTTGGCCTCAACATTTCAATCTTTTTAAAATCATTTTTTATTCCAGAAAGTAAGGCCAGTTATATTCGCCTCCAAAGTACTAAATGCAGAATGCTTTTTAGCACAAAAAAGTCTGCGTACTCTGAGTGTACTCTTTAAATTATTTATAAACAATCAATATTAGATTACATTAGTCAGTAACTTTGTGCACTTTTTTATTTGGACTCAAAACCAAGCTCTTTTTCTCTTTCCTTACAGCCCACCAATGTACAGTAGCAAGTGTTAGAAAATAAAAGTACTTTTTATTCCTTATCAAGTCAGCAGTTTGTTGCGGCAGGACCCACAGGGATCTATGGTGACAATTAGTTTGGTGTTGAAACAGTAGGTATTGATTTTATGTCTGATTCCTGGCCTTTTTTTTTTGAACACTTTATAATGAATATGCGATGCACCAGAGGGCTGAGATGTAGGCATTTTCAATGGAGCCAAGTTTGTGTTTATTTCCTGTTTATTTATTTAAGAGAGCATTAGTCAGCAGAACCGGGAGCCTGCTAAGCCATTATAAAGGGAGAAAGCTTTTGTGTTCTTCTGATGGAGCCACTCAAAGTCACTGGGAATGAATTATTGACAGCACAATGATAGACTTTGTCAATAGACTCTTAAACAAATTACATTTTTAAAGAAATTTGGTGGCAAGTGGTAAGAAGAGTATAGAGCCAAGTTGTACCTTTACTAATAATAATAGTATAATATAATAATATGATTATGTATAAATATGACTACCGGTACACAAATATATGGTTATGTGTACTAGCCTATACTTCTGACAAGGAAATTCTGAAGTGGAGGCATCTCAAATGTATCATTGTTGCAACGATGATTGCTTGGTGCTTGGTGCTTAATAGTCTATTCATATTTTACACATCTGTTAGATTTGAATATACACTTTTTAAGCACATATGAAAATATGAACTTTTAAACCTGTAACACAATCTGAACAAAGGACAAATGTCAACAGTGATTTTCTAGAAAGGTACTTTTTTTTTTACTCCACTATTTGGTTCACTATGTAACTTTCTAGTGGGGACTACCATGAGATGTTATTGTTTTGCCTGGAATGTTCCTCACTATGGCATTAAATTTAACTATCTTGAATTTAATCAATTACAGGTGTATGTACTGCTGAGAAAAAAATGAGTTGAAATTTTTCCTGTCAGTGGGGTCGCTGCTTCATAGATCTGACTTATAACTTGGCCTAGTGGCATTGCCTGCTTGTTTCCATAGTGATAAATATGTTTAATGTCATACTGTAGAACATTCCAGGCACAGCAGTAACATCGCCATAGAAACAAGCAGGTGATGGACCTCCACCAGAAAAGTTACATACTGCAGCTTTAAAATCTTTTCTAATGCAGTTATATTGTTTACATTGTCAACAATGTTATAAGCAGTGTTTTTCCAATGAACCAATCCAAATGAACCACCTTCATATTTCTTTTTCTTGTAGCGGTATTTGCTCAAAGTGATACATGGTTTTGATGCTGTGCCGGCAGTAAAGGAAATCTATATTCTTGATGCTAGTGCCAGTCGTGTTGGCAGAAGACAGCTCTGAAATACGGATGCTCTGGGCAGACTGATGGAGATCACAGTTGTTTGACAATTCTATAAATATCAACTTTTAAAAAATAGCCCAACTCAGCTCTGGGCGGCAGGCTGAACTCAATAACCCCTGAAAAAAAAGCTGTTTTAGCTTTAAGGGATTTTTGGTGTTAAAAGGTATTTGGTGTATTACTTCAGGATGGTTATTCGCTAAGGAAAGATGAGTGGTATAATCACAGCCTACCAGTAGCAGTACCTTTGGCTTCATTCTCCGTGCATAGTGACTGTAGCCAAATCTTTAAACCAGTTTTTGAGCACTTTTTGTCTTTTTTGCTGCAGTGAAGAAATGAGATTTTTCAGTATGCTGTAACATTTATTATGCATACATACATGCATACATACATTTTTTATATTTCACTTCCATCTGTGTATTTTGTGCCATTGTGGTCCAGTACATTTATATGACTACATAGGATAAAACTGATTAAAAAAGCACATATGACCCTATTGTATTCACATAATAGAACAGTGTTTTCTGTGGTTTAACACACTATGATAGATAACAGCAATGGTATAAAAAACACACTCTCATGTTTCTGTATCTGCTCTCTCCTCCAGGACTACACGCTGACCATGTACTTCCAGCAGTACTGGAGAGATAAGAGGCTGGCGTACGCGGGCATCCCTCTGAACCTTACCCTGGATAACAGAGTGGCCGACCAGCTCTGGGTCCCAGACACGTACTTCCTCAACGATAAGAAATCCTTTGTTCACGGAGTCACAGTGAAAAACCGCATGATCCGCTTGCACCCCGATGGGACGGTCCTCTACGGGCTCAGGTAAGGACTCTTAAGCACTGAGGGGTCACCAGTCTCTTCTCTAAGGCAGAAAATTCCAAAATCAATGGTGAAGTACAAACTGTCATAGGTCTGAGTCAAGTTAAGGTTTGAGGTCAAGTTACGGTTAATTTTGTTGGAAAGTGCAAGTCTAAAGTTGCAGGTCAGAACTGTGGAGACTGTGCTCAGAAAGAATGGATGTATGCAAGTATTTTTTGAGCAACAAAAATAAGACAGTTCGATTTAATGTCATTCTGTGGAACATTTCAGGCAAAGCTATAACATCTCCATGGCCATGGAAACAAGTGGGTGATGGGCTCCCACAAGAAAAGCTGAATAATGCACATTTAACACTTCTTACAACCAGTAGCCATTCCCTACTTTCTTTCCTAAAAGAAAAGTTAAACCAATCTGCTGGGATAATGCCTCTCATTTAACAAGAGTGTAGCTGCTTCTCAAAATCCTGAAAGTGCTATTAGTGGTAACTGTGAGTGCCTTTTAGAGCTATTAATAATTGTTTTGTATTTCTCTATTTTTCTGCAGTATTTTAGTGAGCGTAAAACAAGATGTTTTTATGTTGTTTAGGATCACGACGACAGCAGCCTGTATGATGGACCTACGGAGATACCCACTGGATGAACAGAACTGCACTCTAGAAATAGAGAGTTGTAAGTTTAACTCTTGTATTGCTTCTTTAGTCAGAACTCTATTTTGAAAATTGTTAAATTATAACGAGGCATTGTATTTGTACATGTAAGTAGCACTATCATAAGAATACACATAGAATACAAAATTCCTCAACTATGCTGCATGATTCCAGTTGAGCCATGACCCAGGCCCCTGACTTGAACCTCATTAAAATACACTGCACATCTCCGCTCTTTCATCAGTTAAGTGTGAAAAGTGATTGTCATAAAAAACTTCTCAAACTCGTCATGTCTTCAGCTCAGAAAGCGCCCTGGCTTCTGAACTGCCGCACGATTTATTAAGCTGTCGAGGCCGATGAGATTGCTCGCCGTTAGGACCCACTGTCTCTGCCCTGTTGGGAGCACACATGGACTCCCAGAGCAGCCGTAATGATCAGCTCTCCTTCATCAGGGCCCTGGCTCAGCCCTCGGATCTCGGCTTGGTCCTCGCCATAAAACCATCAGCGCTTATGGATCCACGTGATCACAGTCTGTCTGGATACAGCGACACACAACTCGCCCAGATTTACTCCCCATGCAATCAGCACTTAACAATGATTCATGGGGCTTACGGTAAATCAGATGCAGCTATTAAGCAACTAGAGATTTCACTCAAGCAAATAAAATTCTTTATATCAAAATAGATTCATAAAAAAATTCATATATTGGTTGTTTTTAAGTTAGACAGTTATGATGTTCCACCCGCAAATGGGAGGGTAGGGCGAGTTTTCAGTTGTTATGGGTGCCATTTTGAGGATATACCAATCCACAAATGAAGGCACACATTAGTGATTACACATACACACACGCACACATCCATATGATGATTAGAGTGATGAAAATTTAGGAATGTTGGCAAGTTCATTAAACCTTGGTATGGCATGAATTTAAATAGCTTGGTTTAGTTTTTAGTCTGGGTCAGATTGTTCTCACTATGTCTTGTACAATTTCAGATGGATACACCACTGATGACATTGAGT
Source organism: Odontamblyopus lacepedii (assembly GCA_034769755.1). Lineage (NCBI taxonomy): Eukaryota > Metazoa > Chordata > Actinopteri > Gobiiformes > Gobiidae > Odontamblyopus > Odontamblyopus lacepedii. The sequence goes on along the minus strand of CM068350.1, from coordinate 15,531,760 downwards.
TCTACTGGAAAGGAGGAGAGACCGCTGTGACCGGAGTGACCAGGATCGAGCTCCCTCAGTTCTCCATCGTTGACTACAAACTAGTGTCCAGAAATGTGGTGTTTTCTACAGGTAATTTCACTGCAGACGAAGTGTCACAAAATGGAGGAGGTCATTAGCGGTTACATACAGTTTCAGTTCCAGGTCAAGAGCCTCTCCGACCATCACCAAAATCTAAACTATAGCAACACTGGGTACATTTGCATGATTTGTCGATAAAAAATAGGTAAATAGAATGAATTGAGATAAAACCCAATAATTAGGACAGATTTTTGGTGTGCGTTTAAGAATACAAAAAAGTCACATCATCAAAAATACTTGGTTAAATGTCAGTTGATCAGTTAGTAACTTTTGAATTTAGAAAGTAAAGTACAATGAATTTTCAAACAACTTTTTCCTTTTTGTCTTGTCACATTAGTATGCCCTTTTTCGTATAATATTCCTGTCAAAATCTGCACGGGTGTGAACTATCAGAAAGGGATCAGGTTTCTCACATCAGATACAACTCTTTACATGACATTTGAATAATCTGACCATACCAGAAATGGGGTAATAATGAGACTTTTGGCCATGAAGACGGGCTGAGAATGTACACTAAAGCTCACTGACTGACTGACTTTCATATCGATCTCAGTATAGTATATTTTGTAAAAGTTTATCTGATCCAACAGAAGAGGAATTTAGTATTAGCAAAGAAGCTAGAGATGTTAGATCTCCAGTCATCTTCATGTGCACAGTCTTTTCTGTAATTACAGGATTTTACATCACGCTCCCCTCTTAGCCCTACAACTGTGCAAGTCAGAATAATAACAAAGCAACAATTACTCCTATGTTTCTGTGCACAGGCTTAAAGAATAGGGGGGACAAGGGGGCATTCTTAGTGTTTGTGAAGCATCAACAGCATAAATTATTCTGCTCATAAACAAAAACACTCAAAAACAATGGCGATTCCCAAAGCGGAATTAATACCAGCTAGATGTGGGTCTGTGGAGAGCCGCTTACAGCTCATTAGTGTCAGGGTCAAATGTTGATACAAATAAAGTCCGAAGAGTCCACACAGATGGGAGCTCTGCCAGGGAGACGAATACTAAGGAATAGTAAGAAGTAGTTGGTATGTCTGTGCTCAATGCAATGTAATGTAAGAAGTAAGAATTTCTGTTTGATTTACATGGGAACTGTATTAAATTACACATGAATACGCAGTTTATCCTACTTGCACAAATTTTGACCTAAATGTTTAAGATTGCACAGGGCCAATATACTGTAAATATCAAAAAGAAAATTATACAGCTCATAGTAACAAAGCATTGGATTTTAGCCAAACTGTGATCTTGAGCAGCTATTCTGTTTACAATGGATTACAAGATGAAGTGGTCAAATGACATGCATTTTAATAGCTGTCGTAAAGTAAAATTAAGAGCCTTCTTTCAGTCTATCTTCACAGCAATGATTATAGAAGACACTTACGACCATCAAGTGTGTGGATTAAATAATGTGTCTGTGTGTCCAAAAAGCCCCGCGTCTATTGCATTATTATTATTAGTTGCATTGTTTACCTCAGATGAGTTTGTTTGTTAAGTTTTAATATGTTAAAAACAATGAGGCAAACTGACCCTGGCAGCAGCAGCACACTGTTACATCAGAACTTGAACATGTTTTATTTATCAGACACAGCATGGACCAACACTGCTGCATGTCCAGAGGCACAGTCATTTATTCATATGGCATTTTTCTAATACAGTTTGCGTAGAGATTTAACTCTGGAGCAATTTGTTTGCCAATGATGAGCTCAAGGCCAGATTTCATCAAAAGATTTCAGCCTGACCCACACGTGTCTGTTTCCATGGAGACCAAATCTGTAGAGGTTCTGACTGGACAAAACAAAGAGCGCAACTTTTTTGTTAAAAGTATTTAGTATTAATTTGTTTAAAAACATGTAAAAAAAAAAAAAAAAAAAAAAAAAGAGTGTGAGGAGCAAAGAAAATTAGCTTAACCCAGGCATAAGACTAAAAGATGCTGAGAATATAGAATCCAACATGGAGGCCGTCACTGTGGTGTTTTCTACAGGTAACATCTTCACTGCAGATCAGGTGTCGCAAAATGGAGGAGGTCACTAGTGGTCAAATACTGTTTCATTACCAGGTTAAGAGCCTCTCTGACCATCACCATTTTTACATCACCAGTAAAAATGAGTTAACTAGAATAAATTAATATAAAATCCAATAATTAAGACATATTTTTGGCGTGTGTTTAAAAGCATAAAAGAAATCGCATCTTCAAAAACAGCTGGTGACATATCAGTAAATCTGTGAATTTTAGAGTAACTTTTGTATTTGGAAGATAAAGTACAATTTTAAAACAACTTTATTTTTGACGTGGTACCCATTTATATCTTATAATGATGACAAACTTATGAATGGGAGTGATTTTGTAACATTACCTGAGCCTGTCTCCTGTGTTGCAGGTGCCTACCCACGACTGTCTCTGAGCTTCAAACTGAAACGGAACATCGGCTACTTCATCTTACAGACGTACATGCCCTCAATCCTCATCACCATTCTGTCCTGGGTGTCCTTTTGGATAAACTACGATGCTTCGGCCGCTAGAGTAGCTTTAGGTATTGTATGTTGTCTATTTATCTGCTAAACAACCAAACAAATATCAACATCACTGCTCAAGGGTTAGTTTAATTTATTTTTTTTAAGGGTCCGTCAAATGCTTCTCTCCGTTGAGGTGTTATTGCTTTGTCTGGAATGTTTCACGGTATGGCATTAAACCTTTTTATCTTCAAAAAGACCAAACCAGACCAAGTGACAGGTCAGATCTGTGGAGAGGCGACCCTGCTCACAGTCAGAATGCCTGTTTTAAAACCACTTGGAACTGAATAAATGTAAGGCAGGCTTAATGTCATACTATGGAACATTCCAGGCAAAGGAATGACATCTCTAAGCAAGCAGGCGATAGACCAACAACCGAAAAGTTTCACAGTGCGCCTTTAATGCAATTCTTTCTTACAATAAAATAGCACAGGAGCATTGGGAGATCTTGTTTACTGTAATGTACCATGGACGGAGACATCCTAGTTACTCCTGATAGGAACAACAAATCTGACCTTTCTTTTATGTTTTTTTCAATCCTATTCCAAGAGCAATACAAACACGATCCTAAGTACACACTATTATGGGTTAGTGAAGATGGGTGTAATAAAGGTAATTTGTTTAGGAGTACCAATCAGGTCTAAAAATAGCCTGCAGGGGGCGGTCATTTGGGGAATCCTGTACACATTCCAATAACATTGCAATGGATAAATATTAGATTATTCTGACCGAGGCTGAGAGACAGGGTTGTTAGTATTGAAGCATGCACTCTGTGATGTAATTTGATGCTGGCCTGTGAGAACAAATCAACCATAAGACCTGGTTTAACTCTGGGATATGGACTAAGATGAACCCTACCAATCTATTGCTCATATAATGAATACCCAAGTGTATTCTGTGTGTGTAAAAAGAATGATTGTAAGAAAGAAAGATTATCACCAATTCAGTTATAGTTCTAAAGATATACACTTTTAAGCTAGATGCAAAAGAAAAATATATAAGCAAGCAAAACAAAAATAATATATAAATCCATTTGTACATTATTTACAACATTTATTTCAATGTATGTATTTTTTCCAAATGAGTGGGTATTCTAAAACAAGTATTCACAACAATGGCAGCAACTGTACAATTTTCCTGATCATGCTGGGGTTGCTGCTAGCTTTGTTATTTAAAATTTCTCTTTTGCACTAGAAATGTAATGAGGGCATAGTTAATGCTGACTTGACGTGCTCGCCGCAGACACAGCAATTAAGTAATTATGTTTCCTTTTTTCTGAAATGAATGAAGCTAAATAAATGAAATGAAACTATAGTAAAATAGCACACAATGGACAGTTAAAGGGCCCATATTATGATATTTTCTGATCTATGTTTTAATCTTGTTTCCTCATCAAAAACATCTGGACTTATGTTTTGTTTCATTCACACGTTTAACACATAAATCCATATTTAGGCTGAGTTCTTCTCTCAAATAGAAAACACTATGTATGTCATGTGGTAGGCCAATCTCTATTGAACTTAAGGGAAAAGGTTACTGTAACTGTTAAAACTACTGCGTCATGACATCACAATGTGCAAAAGAGCATTTTGAGCTTTGAAGAAGTAGACAGAGTAATACACAAAGACTACTCAAACATGTATGAATGAAACAAAACGCAACTCCAGGTATGTTTCTGAGGGGGTAACAACATTCTAGCATGGCTTAAAGCTCACATGAGTCAATTTCGTATAATATAGAACCTTTAAAGCTTTAGCCATTACTTCTGTTTAAAAGCATTCACACTCTCTATCAGTCATTAGTCTCCTTTGATAAATCGCTATAGGTTTCTTTATGATGTAATGGGGGAAGAGTATCCTGCTTAAAACTGAATTTGCCCAGATTTACCCTTATGGAAAATGTCCTAATACAGAGAGGAAATGTTCTAGACAATAGTGACATGAGTAATGGTGTATGAAAAAGACCAATGAGGGGATTTATGATGAGTTAATGTTAGTGCAAGTTTGAAATATGAAGTATAAGCTTGGATTGAAATATATTATTCACTTTAGACTGGAGTAAATCAACCCATTCTTTACCTATTGCCGTGTTGAATTGGTTGTTACAAATTCTTGAGTGTAATGAAAGCAGGTATCCCTAAATTATACGTAGTATTTCAATGTCACTTTTACCACTACTTACATATACTATACCAAAATATATACTCTCATATACTCTGCCTCTATCTTGGTTAAGCAGCAAAGTTCCATGAAGGTTTAGCTGTTGCCTAAAGCATGTACACAGTTCAAATGCAGTTTATATTGTACTTGCTGCAACTATTTTGAGAAACTCTTACACATACCATTGCTCCAGTGAAATCAATGCCATGTAACCACACTACCCTGACACTCCTACTCTCTACTCTCACTCCATCTCTCTTTCTCCCTCTATCTCCATATCTTCTCTCAAGAATGAAGTTGAAGATTAATCATGTAAGCCAGTACCGACAGATGTACTGTAAACTAGATGCGGATCGGTAAAACGCACAACCAGCACAGTGCAGTTATTGTCGATGGAGCATATTACTGAGAGAATGACTTCACCCTTGTTTATTTATTTGCGATATATGCTGAGTGTGTTGGCTACAAGAGCTGTAAACCAGGGCCCATTTTCTGCTTAGCAAAGCGGAGTTAATCTGACAAGTCCTCCGCTGTGAGATATCCATCTACTTCTGAAGGATTTGACTTGTTTACTTGTGATTGAAAAATACAACGCATTTAAAGAGCAGGTCCTTGTTGGAATTATTATTTCAAATGGCACTGTATATCTATTGAGCACAGTATTGTCTAAATCAGAGTGGAATGTTATAGTCTGCAAAATGCCAATCCATTCAAACCATCAAATATTCATATGCATAATCTATCAAGTGCTGAAATTGAGATTTTAGCCTTTCATGAAATATAATTGCTCATTCTGACTCTGGTGATTGCAATACATGATGGATTGTATATTTTATTTCCAAAAGATTTTAATAGAGCACCATGTGTCCCAACCTAACCTGTTTTAATATAGGTAGTTAATAGCAACAGCACATCTCAAAGTGGTTGGGACACATTTAAGCAAATTAATTGCTTTTAAACTGTGAACCAATCACGGTGAGGTGGGAACTCTCAGGAGAAGCAGATAGCTTTAATTAACTCTTAAAGGTGATATATACTGTAAGGCCATTAATGACTCATGATATTATCCCATTGACCATAACCCTTTTCCTTAAATTGTTAAAACGAACTCCAATGATTCACTTTGCTTGGTTTTCTTATCAGTCGTTTTATTCGTCCACACAGCGTCCACAGACCTTGAATAGTCTGAGCCAATGTCCAGTAAATAACATAGGACTTATATGAGAGCGACTGGGGTCCACTCCCAGCTGACACTTCCACATATCACCACAAGGACCTTGGATACGTGTTGACACAGACTGCTCTAAACCACTGTTTGTAGCTTCATGTCATCTTTCGCATAGGACCAGGCTGGAAAACAGGCAACAAAACTATTATTAGCCCAAGTGGTCTGTGTAATGTTTATATAAGAATGATCATTTTATTACTGTGGACATTTGACTACTGCACTGATATGAACCATGTCACATATTTACAGTGAATAGTTAAATTGTATTGCTGTGCCCTCAGTGTATTAAAAATCGGCTTTTTAACTTTCTAACTATATACTTTGTTCACTCTTTATCTTTTTTTTTTTTTATTTATACATGTTTTAATAACTGACAACAATCATGCCTTTGGGACCGAATAATGCTACCACCACTCTGAGCCAACCCTCATTAACATGCTAATAGCCACATGCTTTCTAAATAGTCATAACAAATGTAACAAAATGAATTAATTACAACAAAGAAGAAACTCAAAACTGTTTGAACCTTTTGCTTAATCAAATTTGCATGTCTTTTTTGCAGGTATCACCACTGTGCTGACCATGACCACCATTAACACACATTTGAGGGAGACTCTTCCCAAGATCCCCTATGTTAAAGCCATAGACATGTACCTGATGGGCTGCTTCGTCTTCGTCTTCCTGGCGCTGCTTGAATACGCATTTGTCAACTACATCTTCTTTGGACGCGGCCCCCAGATGCAGAAGAAACTGGCTGAGCGGGCGCAAAAGGCCAATAATGACCGCAATAAATTCGACAGACCCAAGGTGAGACTCATTTCTAATATGCAGGGAGGTGCCTTGACACGAAATATATTAGGTTGTAAAGTTCTGAAAATGCGCCCACATGGTTTAGGGAAAAGAGGGCAGGAAATCATCTTTTCCTAATGACATATTGAAGAGGAGGTTGTCCCTGTTCGATTGACTGTAAAGTTGTTATTCCGTATGAAGGAAAGACTACAACATAATAAGCAGCTGCATACAGTATGTTGTGACTCCCACACTGTTATAAAAAAATACAATACTGGGAAAAGTTTTCTTGCTGAAATAGTGTGGCTAATTCCAAATTTGAATATTCATTTTTTGAAAGGTGAGTAAAGTATATTATACTAACTATGATATTTATTTGTATTTAATAATCTTTAGGATAATTTAATTGACATGCAAACCATATCGGTTGGCTGATGGTGGCACGGTGGCTGAGTGGCAACACTCAGGCCTCACAGCAAGAAGGTTGCGGGTTCGATCCCCGGGTCGCCCGGGCCTTTCTGTGTGGAGTTTGCATGTTCCTCCCCGTGTCTGGATGGGTTTCCTCCGGGTGCTCCGGTTTCCCCCATCAACCCAAAACATGCCCGCACTCCTATGAACTAACATCAAGGACCATAATGTCCACCCTCCTGTGGGCTCACCACCTGCAGAGGGGTTCATAGGGGTTGTCAGGTGCTATGAGGATTGGGCAGCAAAATGCCCCCGCGACCCAGCCGGATTAAGCTGGAGAAGATGGATGGATGGATGGATGGACGGACGGTTGGCTGATACACTGGGCCAGGGCTCTACAGTGCGCCCATTTCACTCGCATTTGCGAGTAAATATTTCGTCGTGCGAACGAGGAAAATAAAACAGTCGCACCAGTGCGAGTGCTTCTGCAGCCACAGTAAGGAGAACTGCGCACAGACGTAACGTGACAAGTTAAACGTTCTAAATGTATCAAACATTAGGGGCAAACTCACACTAGGACTTTAGAATCGTGCCCAAGCCTGGATCTCCCCTAAAGCGCCGCACGCTTTCCCAGCGCGAGCGCTGACCCCAGCGTACGAGCTCCGCATGTGGCCGATATCACTCATACGAACAAACTCCGCTTCAAAACACACCCACGCCCAGCTTCAACGAGGAGCGCCCCGCAGCAGGACCCACACTTATCCCACCACTCAGTAAACACCCCCACGCCGCTAGACTTCCTTCTCAGCTAAAGCGAGAGCTTTGTCTTGGTCTTGTCTCGAGCGCATTTGGACTCGGTCTTATCACGGACTCAAGGTCTGAATACTGAGTGTGATCATATTTCATTACGGCCGCTACAATAAACTTGTACCGGTGTGCGTGACCACGCGGGACGTCTCTCTGCGGCCTGTGCACTGGAGCCCGCAGACACTGTGCGGCACGTCAGCACAGACTCCGCAGCGCGCGGCTTGTCCACAGCGCTCACCCTCGTGTACCAACGTGCGTCACAGGCCAGGTATCCCTACCTATCCTTCCGCCTCACGTCAAATACGCCAATACTAATTTTCTGTCAGTGTCCGCACAGAGCAGACCCACAGCACAGAGCAGGCGATATGTGGGCTGAAGTTTGCCTAAGAAAATGCCAAATAACTCTGTCACAATGTGCGTTTAGTTTGGTAAATGTGCAGAGGCTAAAAACCACTGTAAAACCAGTAAGAGAATGTAACTTCACCTAGGAATTTGAAAATACAGGTTTAAAAATCTTACCTATGTTTTTCACTTTGAAGCAGTTTTGTGTAAAGTGCCAGTGGAAGTTCTCTTAAAGAAGAGGTTCTCAAACTGTGGGTGAAGGTCCAAAAAGGACCACAGAGTGTTTCAGTGCAGTACAGTTTGTTTGGCTTATTTTAAGTCTAAATATTAATCAGATAAAATGAAGATATATTTATAAAAACACTGCGATCATGCAGGAAAAGTACAGTCATAATAATTCTTTTGTTTTTTGTATTAAATTAATTCAAATAAGTTGGTGTGCGCAAGTTCTGCACTGTAATAATCGTTCGAAATGAAAACCTACTTGTGCTCCCATTTTTTTTTCTGTGCTCCTAAAATTTTTAACTTAGGGGCACATGTGCTCCTGAAAAAAAAAGTTAGCGTAGAGCCCTGCACTGGGCCATATCAGCTAAATCTCCAGCAGAAATCCATATTTTGTTTTGGCTAAGCTGCTGCCTTAAGAATACACATGCAGCTCCATTGAACACTTTAATGTGAAGAGATGACTGTACAAAACACACATCCACAGCTCCCTATAGGTTTGCGGTAAAAAAAGGGCTGTGGGTGAGTTTGTAGTAAATTTAAGACAAAATTTGGAGAAAATAATAAAAACTGAATATTGGCCCAAAAATATCGTCAGACCTTATTGGTCAAAGGCTTCTCTAAATTCTAAACAATCGGTATCTGCATTGGCCATGAAAAAACGCATGTGGGTCAATCACTAGTGAGAAATCAGAGTGTCCATGATCAGAAAGAAAACTGATGATTTTTCTGTTTACATGTCATTTTAAAAGTCTTATAACTCCATAAATCTGATAATCTAACCATAGCTACTGACAGCACACACGTACACAGCAATAACCTTAAAATTCTAACAGTAGCACAGTATTTTTTTGTTGATAATTTATTAACATGGATGGATAATTTTGTTGCCCCGTTTTAGTGCTGCCACTAACGACTAATTTTCTAACGATTAATCTCTCGACTAATTTTTCGATTAGTCGACTAATCTAAACGACTAATAAAAAAAAAAGCGGTTCTAACACACACAAGTGTGTGTGTTAGATTTTACCTTGTGTGTGCTGTGCGTGCGAGTTGCAAAGGTTATTGCTGTTATGTCTGTTGTGTGTGCTCATTCAACAATGTTGAACAACGATATGCACACACAATTTAACGAGTTTGCACGAGCAGCATATGCAACGGTATGCTCAATACCTCATGCATCGTGGTCGTGGTCGAGAAAGAGAGAGACCAGCCAGCAGAGTGCGCACGGCAAATACTTCCTCAAGTTTGTTTTCTTTGGCGGTGCCATTATTTACCACTGCTGTTAGCCTTTGGTGAAGCCGAGGTTAGCCACCTCGGCGTCAACCCCGGATGTAGCCGCTGTCAGCAGCACCGGTGTCGGCCTCGGGCGCAGTTGCTGCCCGCGGCACCGGTGTCCGCTTCGGGTGTAGCCGCTGTTAGCCGCGCCGGTGTCCGCCTCGGGTGTAGCCGCTGTTAGCTGCGCCGGTGTCCGCCTCGGGTGTAGCCGCTGTTAGCTGCGCCGGTGTCTGCCTCGGGTGTAGCCGCTGTTAGCTGCGCCGGTGTCCGCCTCGGGTGTAGCCGCTGCCTGCCGCACCGGTGTCGGCCTCGAGTGTAGTACGACTAGTGGTGTGGAGGGGAAATACCTGATCTCAGGCAAGCAAAAGGTCTCTGGACGAGCCGTTTGAGACCAAAAATAAATAAAGGCGAATATTCGACCAAAAAAATTGTAGTCGACTCATTTTCATAATCGATTACGTCGACAACGTCGAATAATCGCGGCAGCACTACCCCGTTTTACATTTGGTAAATCCAAAACAAAAGTTTATATGAATGTTCTCTCCTCTGGCCAGTCATCTGTGGATTCAGGTAATTGCAGGAAACAGTCCAATCAGTTTGAGGGTCGCCGTTACTCTCGAGGGGTGAGTCCAATGCTGCCATTGTGTGAACCTCAACAAAAACTTTGTCTCCAGTGCAAAGTTTTCTAAGCGAAAACCTGCTTAATCTCACCCTGAACTAAACCAGCCTTGCTTTCCTGAAACACTGACACCTCTCCTCTTGTTCTTCACCTTGTCATGCTGCTGTCACTGTGGTTTTCCAATTAACACATCTTCAGCATCTTTTGTACTTGTGCAGAAACAATAATAGAATGTGCTGCAAAATGGATTAAGGGCTTTTGAATTGGTTATAGGTCCTAAAAGTCAATTTGAACTAAAAATGAAAGAATGAAAAATAACTATATTAAGTGAGATTTAGCTGAGATTGACTCCTCATCAGAAACAGAACATGAAGTATCAAAATTAGATTCTGATATGAAAACTCAAGTCTAGGTTCTCATTCAAGTAAGTAGCAATGCTGGAAATAAAACAACATAAATAGAACAAAATTGGACATTTCCTGAATAGTTTTAGAATGGTCTTGATTTTTTTAGACCTAGTACAAACCACATGGTAAAATAAAGTAAAATTAATAGAACTACTATTGTTTTGTGTCAAAAATCATAACAATTTGTACTGATTATTGGGCCTATTCTTTTGTATCAAAATCAAGTTTGAAATGTTTGTATTGTAACACTAATCTGCCTACACCTGCAGCACTGCTTCTTGCTTCTCTCATTTTGGATAGAATTCTCTTTATAGCAACTATGGCTTGGAGTTTGTTTCCAGACATAGATTATTTTCAGAAATATTGCAGAAAATAAGTTTAAATGTGCACTGTGTAACATTCCTTGTGGAGGGTCCGTCAAATGGTTGTCTCCATGGAGACGCTCAGAGTCCGAATGTCTGTTTTTCAGGTGTTTTTGAGCTATAAAACCTCCTGAAATTCTGTAATTCAATAAATGTAAGGTATAGCTGTTTAATGCCATACTGTGGAATATTCCAGGCAGAGCAATGATATCCATAGAAACAAGCATGTGATGGATCCCCAATCAAAAAGTTACACAATGCACCTGTAAAAGTCTGAACAGAACATCTTCACGCTGAAAAAAAACCTAAACCCAAAACGCTGCTTAACTTACTCTGTTATTGTATGGTCAGGTGGACTCCCAGGGAAACATCCTCCTCACCACTTTAGAGATCCACAACGAGGTGGGCACCAACGAGATCACCACCACCACCCTGAGTGACACCCACAACTCCTCCTCCATGATCTTTGACAGTGTGGGCGGGGTCCAGTACAGGAGGCCCAGCTCAGCGCGGGAGTCGGGGAGGCACAGTTTGGACAGGAACGCACACCTAAAGAGGACGAGACTGCGAAGACGCTCGTCTCAACTCAAGATCAAAATCCCAGATCTGACCGATGTAAATGCCATAGACAGGTGGTCACGGATTATCTTCCCTTTCACTTTTTCTTTATTCAACCTCATCTATTGGCTCTACTACGTCAACTAAACTTTGTCTGATGTTTTAAAGACACTTTTTTAAGTCAGAGAGAGGAGACTGTGCTGAAAAAGAGCCAATGGGGAATCTTCAGTGTTTTGAGAGACATTCAAAAGACGTTCTTGAAAATGACTGTTGACTGTTGGACCTCCCATTAAGACATTTTTTGAGTTAAACAAAAGCCAGATCTGAAGTGGTACAGACATTTATATTATTTAAAATTATCTTTTTGTGATATGGTCTGATGATGCACATAGGCAAATCTACTGGCGTGAGCAGACTACGGTGGCCCTGAAGGACAAGTTACAGCAATCAAAAATCATTATACTTTTTTTTCTTTTTACATCTAGTCCTAGTATGGTCAAACATTTAATCTTCTCTAGTAGCCATAGCTGTTCTGTGGCAGATTGATGGAAACATGGTGATTCTGTGCCAATAAGCAACAGTAGACAGTATGAAATGCAAAAGTAGCATTCAAACATCTAATTTATCGAATGTGCAAATGTGTTTGTGATTAGAACCTTCTGTTTACTTTTTTATTGAAAACCAGAGAGTTTTTATTACCAACCAACTAGGGGTGGGCGATATCTCGAGATTTAAAATATATCGAGATATTTTTGAAACTCGATATGAATTCTGACATATCGATATATCGCTATAATGCTTACATTTACTTCTGGTTTCGCCGCTTCGCTTGTTTTGCCTTCTCTGTGCCGCACTCGCCTCCGCTTCCTGCTTATGTCCCCCGAACTCCTCCGCGGAGCCCGGAGCTGGCCGCGGACTAAACTAGGACTAGGACTAAACCAGGACTAAACGCGGCCGCAGAGCCCGGGGCTCGGTCGCGGACTAAACCAAGACTAGGACCAGGGCTCTACAGTGCGCCCATTTCACTCGCATTTGCGAGCAAATATTTCGGTGTGCGAACGTGGAAAACAAAACAGGCGCATCTGTGCGAGTGCTTCTGCAGCCACAATAAGGAGCTGCGCACAGACGCAACGTGACGAGTTAAACTTTCTAAATGCACCTGCCCAGCGCGAGCGCAACCACATGACACCTCCGACCGCGCACGAGCTCCGCGTGTGGCCGATATCACTCATACAACAAACTCCGCTTCAAAACCCCGCGCCCCGCAGCAGGACCCACACCTGTCCCACCTCAGTAGACACCCCCACGCCTGGACTTCCTTCTACGCTAAAGCGAGAGCTTTGTCTTGGTCTTGTCTCGAACTCGAGCGCATTTGGACTCGGTCTTGTCATGTACTCAAGATCTGAATACTGAGTGCGGTTATTTTTCATTAAGGCCGCTGCTGTCGCCAATAAACTCATACTGGTGTGCGGGAGCGTGCGGGGCTTCTCTCTGCAGCCTGTGCGAAATGCCAAATAAATCCGTTTGTCACAATGTGCTTTTGATTTGGTAAATGTGCAGAGACTAAATACCACTTTAAAACAAGAGAATGTAACTCCAGTTAGGAATTTGAAAATACAGGTTTAAAAATCCTACACAATTTATTCACTTTGAAGCAGTTTTGTGTAAAGTGTCAGTGGAGGTTCTCTTAAAGAAGAGGTTCTTAAACTGTGGGTGAGGGTCCAAAAAGGGGCACAGAGTGTTTAAGTGCAGAACTAAATGAATATTAATCAGATAAAATTATTTTTTTTTGTTTTTGCAGTAGTGTGGGAGGGGGGTATTTTTCCTGTAAAAATATCGAGATATATATCGTATATCGAGATATAGCAAAATATATCGAGATATATTTTTTGGTCCATATCGCCCAGCCCTACAACCAACCATATTTTTTTATATGTTTGTCAAGTCATTTTTACCAATTATTTTTTGTGATTTGCTTTATTGTTTCTTGTCCAATCTGATCTACTGTTATGGCTTGACCACCAGGGCCACCGTAGTCCACACATCTTTAACATGCATGGACCAAACTTTACACATGTAACTTTGCCTTGATGTCGCTGCAGTTCACTTGTTTTGAAGTGAATCAAGAGACTGTTTGACTTTTTTCAGGATGTCATAACTGAAGCTTGTTCAAGGGCAGTTTTTATTATAACAGTTTAAACCAGCATTTTATAAGATACATTCAATCATCTCTGCCAACACATACAAGAATCAGGAAACATTGTTTGTCTGATTACTGATCTGATTTAAGGCCAAGCATTTAAAGGGATAGTCCAGTATATTTACATTTAGTTTTTATTTGTTTGAACGCAGGAAAGTCACAGTGAGGTTCAGAATATTTTTTCCAGTGGAGTCCAGGCACAGGGTGAATATGTAAACTGAGACAATACATTACAGTATCAGTAAATAAGAAATTACCATAGTCATTGCTCCTGTCTACATCTCGTAGTTGTGACCTTAATAACAGAACAATGTTTCTATCTTTAAACATGATGGAGCCTAGTACATTTATAGTACTGGTCTATCCCTTTAAAATTATACCTATGTAATTTACAATTAGCCTGTCTTATTCAGCTCTGACATGCTTCTTGGTGATTTGTTGAGATTTCATGCTAGGCTCTGCTAACATATCTGGTATCTATTTTACCTCACTCCAAGGCTCTGAGTCACCTGTGCAGTTGTGTATATGGTCAGTTTACACTTTGTCGCTGTATTTCAGAGACTCCATCCTCCGGGTGAACACTACCATCAATCAGCCATAACATTATGACCGCTGGATATCATTGTACTTGTGTGGAGTAACTGTGATGGTTAGACAATTGGATCAGAGCATTTTCAAAGCTCTTCTGTTGTTTTCAGTCTGCAGTTTTCAGCAGGAAAGTGGTCCATGGAAGGAGCATAAGTCGTATAGTTCAACAGAAGAACTACTCTCACTAAAGTATTTGGTTAATGCCGTTTTTATTATAGGATCTGTTGTTTAAAATGCAGGTGGTCTTAGTGTTATGCCTAATTGATGTTCATTTTTGTTCATTTGTTCAACATCCTGGCATTTCTTCATTCTTTCTGAAAAGTGGTTGTACATACTCTTTTAATTACACAGATTTGTTGTTGTTTTGCTCAGTGATACAGGTCTCGCCATTCTAATTGTTAGTTGACACATTTCTTATTTGTGTTGTAAATATAAAACTTACATCTTATATTATGTGGTGGCAACTTTTTATTTGACTCCCATAATGTTCCCCTCCACAGAATAAGTGAGATTTGTAGGGGGGGCGGTTGTATAGAGTGATATGTCAAAAAAACAAGTGTGGCCTCGGAGTGCGATGGCTGAGGACCATCTGTGTGGTCCGCTTGCTCGGCTCCATGCAGCGCGTAGGAGGGACACCACCTGTCAGACGTGCCACAGCTTGACAAGGACCAAAATCCCACAAAGCACAAAACACTCAACTAACACCCAGGCACAACTCGGCATCCAACAAGTCCAAGGCCCCTGGCATTAGCACAGAAAGCTGAATATTGTGAGAGGAGATGACCTATGACACTAGCTTAGCCTTAATAACAGGTTTTTACTCACTCTCACAGCTACATTAGAGTGTTGCACAAGTGCGTTAACGCTGTACTATATGTTATCAATACTATCAGTTGTCTATGAAAGTGTCCTTATCTCACAGCTACTTCTCGCCCACTCCTATTGGTCAGCCTCCATCATGCTCTCCGTGAGAGCTGAATTAAACCATAACTGCAACGTGAACTTTCAAAAGTAGCAGCAAATGTCAAAAGAAAAAAAAAGAATAAAACAAGAAGAATCAAGACCTTTTGTTCCTACCTTCTAACTTCTTGTGGTTTGACGTGCACTGAAACAGAAATTGTTCTTTCAAGTGCCTGTAAACCCTGTTTTGACTATACAGCAAGTGGCAGTCCCACTTGTCCTGATTTGGCCCTGGTCAGATGCAGACTTGGTTTTGGACCTGTTCTAGCCTTAGTTTAGTCTTGGTCAGGTTTAGTCCCTGTTCTGAGGTGTGACTGCAGCCTACTATGCACAGAAAAAATGCTAATAAAGTATTCATGCCAGTTATAATTTTCATTTAGAAAATATTTTCCAAGTGTCTCATAACAATAGCATTATGTAATGTTAAGTGTTGAAGAATATTTTTGGAAATATAATTGCACTAACACAGTTGGGTCGCAGCAGCACAGCACCATTACCAGGATGAGGTAAGGATAGGGTATTTCACTCAACCATCTTTCCACAGTACTGTTGCATTGCATATTCAGTAAATGTAGTCGCTTTCAAAATTTGTGCCCCCACTCATCTTGTCTACTCCATGGGAATACTAAGTATTCAAGTTAAAATTCTAATCACAATTTCACACTTCACTGCTCTGATTATTTGTAGTTTTGCCATCTATAAAAGGCAGTTGTATTCTGTTGATAACAACCAGATGGTGGTATCTTCAAATGACTATTGTATTCACTCTTAGCAACATTATCATTCCCTTTCACCACTGTTCTGTGATCCTCCTTTTAGTTACATTTCCCTGTTCCCTTCATAAAATATACTGCAACTAAAATGACATTTGCGATCTTTAAACCCCACTTGAACCAGCACTGCCATTTAACTTACAATCTGCCTCCACATTTTTGCTTATACTTACTTTTTACACATTCCTCATAAAACAAGATCTTAAGTTACATACCATACAGATCACAATGATAAGGTTAGAAGGCTATTTCTCTACTTTGTCAGATAGAATAACCACAGCAGTGATGGGTTTACAGTGGGTAGTGCTGACTCTGCGGTGTGTGTAGTCCCGAGAGAAATGTATGCTTTTCATTCATTAGTCAAACACATCACTGTTATTGGCTTAGCTCCATTGAAATAGCCTGAATTAGATTTTGATAAATGTGCCCCAGTATTGCTCATGGATATTTCACTTTTAAAATTACAAAAATACAAAATTGTGGTCTGTGGAAGGGCGACCCTGCTCGCAGCAAGAATGTTTTTCAAGGAATCTTTGAACAATAAAAACAGCATTATGAATTCAAGAATAAGTTTAATGCCATACTGCGGAACATTTTCAGGCATTAACATCACCATGGAGACAACCATTAGAAGAGTGACTTAGTGTACCTTTTTGTATATGTGTGTTTCAGTGACTATTTACTTTAAAGTGAAATCAGTAAGGTCTGATTCTGTAGTAGTAGTAGTTTTAGCAATGTTCAAAAGATGTTACATTTGTATTTGAAACTAGCAACAACATTCCCATATTTCCACTAAATAAGTATTAGATATAGTACATTACATGAGAACAGATATTTGATCACTCAGCACCGCCTTAGTATTATTCAAAATTACATCTTATTTGCAGGATTTTGACGAGAAATGACCATAAAAAGTGAATGATGGCTAATATCATGCATGGTCGTGAACAAGCTGATGGAAAGCTTTGTGCTGGTGACAAATGAGATTAATGGCAGAGCCGCAGCACTTGGAGGATGTAATGACTAATAATGATTGAATGAATTGGGGATATTCTTGTTCACACTGTAGCAAGACCTGAGTTTCATTTGTACAGACCTGGAGGCAACGGCTTCCTGTTATAATAGTTACAGTTGCTTCTTAATTTGCCAATGTGCGTCAGAAGCGCGAGTCCTGAACTACAGGCAATTTGAGGAACAAGTAGAGAGCACTTTTTTTTTTTCAAATGTGAACCCAAAATAGGACATATCTGGTGGATTAGCCTATTATGCATGGTAGGTTAATTGAGAACCTATATGAAATCCACATAGACAGGGAGAACATGCAAATCCACATATTAGACCAGTTCCCATATACTACTATTTACAGGGCTCATATTACGCTATTCTCTGACCTATGTTATAATGTTGTTTCCTCATCAAAAACATACCTGGAGTTGTGTTTTGTTCCCTTCACACATATTTAACAACAAAACCTGCATATTCAAGATGAGTTCTTCTATCAAACTCAAAACACCCAGTTCCACCTTGTGATGTCATGTGGTAATAAAGGAAGTGCTCCACTGTGTTTTTAAACTCCATACACCTTCTTTACGACCATCTCTGCTGAACTAAAGGTAGCTAAATTGTCGCTGTAGCTGAAAACTAACACTACATGACACCACAAGGTGGAACAAAGCATTTTGAAGGTTTGAGATGGAGACAGCCTAATAAAGAAGTACATGTGTGAATAAAACAAAACACAACTCCAGTTATACTATTGAGGAAGTGACAGCATTATAGGTCACAAGTGTCAATTTTGTGTAATATAGGAGCTTTATTAATTCAATCAATCTTTACAACACTTTTTTTTGTCACAACTCCATGTTTGCTTTCAAACTGAACACTGTACCAAAGTTGCTTCCTGAAAGATTGGTTTTGGCATACCACTGTGCATACATGTCCCAGCCCTCCTCTGCTCTGGTCCTGCTCAGTGCTGGCTGTGCTGCTGATGAGGAGAGAGTCTGAAGGAGCCTGGATCACATTAGTGTGCTGGCTCCTCTCTCAGTTCTTCCTCCTCCTCCTCCACTTGTTGTCCGCCTCCATTCTAATATCACTCATTTAGTCGACTGTGAACATGTCCAAAGTGTTTTCCTCATCATCATTATGTTTATTGTTGTCTAATTATCTTCTAAATCCAGACTCATCAAAGTGTGATTTGTTTATTTTATTGCAAACACAAACCTCCCACTGAGACCCTCAAGATCCAAATCCAATTCTCAAATCCAAAATTTAATTTGAAAATCTACAATATGATGATTCAGGATTGTGTAGTTCGGGTATGACCCACTGAAGATGCCATAATCACAAGGACAGTTCTGCAGTGAGATAAACGTTTGGCAACAGGCAGTGTGCCTGCGTCCTAGCACTTTACATACGTAGCCCATTTAAATCACAACTATTTTAACAAAAAAACAAAAGACATATGTCTTATTAATAAAATAAATGTATTTTATATTCTACAATAAAAAGGTTAAGGTAAAAATGTCTGCTTCAAATGATCAATTCTGCAATTATAATGTAAAAGGCTATTTGTGGGCTTCTCGACAAAATACCAACACAAAATGCTGGTCTTTTAATACTGATTTGACTTTTTTTGTTTTCTTCTTTATGTGTAAAAACTATTGCTTCTCTGGATAATAACAGGACTCAACTAAATGACAAGGTGCTAATTAATCTTTCCAGATAATTTCACAGTTGCAGTAGTTAAAATAATATATAACAGATAATGTATCTTCTGCTAAACTAACACCATCTGTACAATGATTGATGCTGTTAAAATGAGCACAATTCCTCCAGTATTTTTATACAAAAAACATCACTATTAGATTGTGAAGATTGTGAGTAAATAGTAACATCAAATCAGAGTATTTGACCATGTACAGGGAGTGACTGTGGTGAGGGGAATAGCTGATGAAGCACTTTGCCCACACCAGAAAACCCCATGTTACTTCAAGGTCAGTGCTCCATGGGCCCAGCCAATGTAGTGATAATAATTACATAAACTCACTGAAACATGAATTTCATTCAATTTTGGTTTCTGCAGATCAGACATGGGCTAATGAAAGAGCCTAAAATAGAGTTAAAACAATGCACCACACTGCTGCAGTTGTTACTGGTTTAATCTAAGATTAAAGACAAACTAGAATTGCACAGGTTGACAGAAGCACTAAATATTACATAACATTATTACAATTTATTTCCAGTGAGTCCCAGGTTTGAGTCCAGAATTGTTTGGGCCCATTCCATGAGTAGTTTGTGTGTGCTCCCTGTGTCTGGATGTATTTCATACCCAGTTTCCACCATAAATGTGTAAATAGCACAACAGACTAATCCTTCAGTGGGTACTCCAGACCAAGACTTACTCACAAGGGTTAAATTAACATATTTCCCTATGGCAACAATGATGTATACATTATTATGGTTGTGTTCATTTTTTTGCTCAGGGTCCTTCACAAATGGACTCATTCTAGATTTTGGAAAGTACTGCACGACGCAAATGTATTGCATAATTCAGTACATGTTTAAGTATGGACACATCATCAGTACATTGGCAGGTATGTATGATATAAGCAACAGCCAAAAATAGCCCCTTGTGGACAGCAGGGACTTGTGAAACTGTAATCCTGCCATGTCTCCATAAAAATACACAACGCTACATTCTCACCTCCTTGTGTGCTAAAGTCAGCCAAGCAGTGCACTGTCCCTGTCCTACCAGCCCCCTTAACCCTGCTTGTAATGAGCCATACTGTAGATCATTGCAATGTCTCGAAACAATATTAGGGCAATGATGCTCCAGTGGGTTTGGCAGGATGCGCCGCACTTTGGCCCGATGCCTGGAAAGCCTTTAAATTAATGAGATAAGTACAAACACCGTGCTCACCTGAAGTGGGAGACAGAGCACTCTGGCCCTGGAGATCATCTGGCACATCATTTACACCTCACTCACAAGAGACAAACATGCCGAGACGCTAGGGACAAATAGGCAGACAGTTAAGAAAGTTTGTATTGTTCTTAAAAACTTTTGTCTTGCAAATGTAGTTTTTTGCAAGTGTCCAGGTAGTGTGGATATTTTTGGACATCTCCTGTTAACAATAACCGGATATGTTTTTCCAATCCATCGTACTAATCTCTGCCTGTCTTGGCTGAGGTTCAGGGAGCACAAAAAAGTAATCAGACAGAGGAAGAAAACTCAAGGTGTTTGCCAAGGTGGGTTGGCAGACCTGCATATGTGCTACAACTAAAAGGTCCAGTATTACACCATTTTTTCTGTTAGAATGTTGTTTAGATTGACTTTTTTTTTCAATCCTGTGAACTTGTGAGATGTCAGTGCTTTTAAATCTTTTAAACATTGTGCCTCTATAACTTTATAATTATTATATCTATAATTATTTCTATGAGCTAACTACACATTTTCATTCGTCATTTGAAGTGCTCCATTGCTCTGCTCCTCTCCATCTCTTCTGCACAAAGCCTATTACTAACCACAATGTCAAGAGTCTGTAAAAACGGCTGGATATTGCACTTCAATTTTTCATGCTTGTGCAAATGAATAATAGGTATAACATTCAAGTATATTACATCTGCAGCCCCTCGGTGAAATGGTGAGACACGTTTAAGCACTTTGAACATGAGCAGCTCCCGGTGCTGTGAAATGCTTGGTTTCCATTGAGTAATAGGACCAGGACTTGCCTTTGGGCTCAGTCTTTGTCCTCAATGCTCAGTGAGCACAGCAGACACAGCAGACTGGGTCACACAGTGGAGGGCGGGAGGGAGAGAGGGACATTTATTTATTTAAGATGTGCACTTGCAAATTTGACACATTTTTCAAATTTTAACATTAAAAAGCTTGACATTTGGCAGCACAGTGGGTATGTGGCCTTAAAGCAAGAAGGTCAACCGTTCTACTCAGACTGTATAAAGAAGTGGACTAAGAGAGAGGGACGTCACCTATAGTCAAAGAAAGCTCACAAGCCGAGCAATTACAGGAGCGAGTTCCATATTAGGAATAGGATTTTTTTATGGCCAAATTACCAAAACAAAAACACCAGGATCATGTAGAGTGGGTTAATACAAACATTTTCAGACAAAAGTGACAAGTCTCATTGCAACAGTTTCAGGGAGAGAGTGACAATTTTTCAAAGTAAAATCAATTGGAACCAAGTCAACTGAGCCAAAACTGTCCTCAAAAACACTATTTGGAACCTGGAAGGTTAGCGGGTTACCTATGTCCTTTTATATATACAGTCTATGGTTCAATTCCCAGGCAGAGTGGGCCAGTTAGGAGGAATATTTGCAATTGATTACATTCTCCATCTAATGTGGTTCAGACCCAGCCTAGCTCAAGAGATGGTTCCTGGTTGCCCCAGTGGCACTGAAGGGTGGGTAAAATCAAACAAAGAGAATTAATTTCCCTCACAAAGGATCACTAAAGTATTCTTCAGCTAAACTTAACATTTAAGTTAGGTTTTCTATCAATTTTAGCCTTTATTGATCCACAAGGGAAATGATTTGGAATTTTGCCAGAGGAAGCATTGTGCAATACAAAAACAAGTAAGTTTGCTTTAACGTATTAACGGATTAACATAGTCTGGAGACAAGACAAGACTAGTACAACGCCACTTCGATCACAAAGCACTTGAAACAGTTGACATTATACCAGGGCCAAAGGAACAGTCTCTGCAGTGCATGTCAGTGGTAAAGGGCTACAGTCGTTTAAAACAGCAGTGAGTTCTGACATGACGGAGCGCTGGGTCACATGACTGAATTATCCCTGCCTGACCCGCGGCGTCCTCCTCCATCTTGACAGGGCAGAGAAAATGCCACATAAATGGTCCGGATCATAAAAAACACATTAGGAAATTATATGAAATGCACCTTCACGAGCATTTTTTACACTTAACAGCCTTTTTGACCTTGTGGTAAATAATTAAAGTACATGCTGTAATTTTTGTAGAAAGAAGTTCAACTAAATGGACCAATCAGTCAGAGAGAATGGATCCTTTTTAATTATTTTTTTTCTCTTCTCTTTATCCTTGAAGGGTGTAATGAAAAATACAAGTCTCTCTAAGGCCCTATTAACTGAACTGATGTTTCATGGTTTTAATGTAATAAGGAAGTTGTGTATTGGCCTCCCATAGAGTTCAACTGCTTCACTCCTATTTGTTTGGTAAATGCACAGTAATCAGGCCATCACTTCAAGGTGCACTATGTAACTTTTCTGGAGTAGGGTAACAAGCCGGTTTGTGGCCATACCGGCTTGTCAAAGCCTGATCCCGTCAGATCTCAGAAGCTCAGCAGGGCCAGGCCTGGTTAGTACTTGGATGGGAGACACTGGGAATTCCAGGTGCCACAGTGGGGCGCCAGTGGCAAAAACTGTCGTAGTGTCCTTAGGCAAGACACATCACCCACATTGCCTAGTATGAAAGTGGTGTGTGCATGAATGGTGGTGGTGGTTGGAGGGGCCGATGGCGCAGATTGGCAGCCTCGCTTCCGTCAGTTTGCCCCAGGGCAGCTGTGGCTACAATAGTAGTTTACCACCACCGGGAATGGAGTGAATGAATAATGCTCTGTAAAGCGTCTTTGAGTGTCCTGAAAAGCACTATATAAAACTGATGCATTATTATTATTATTATTAGGGTACACCACCTGCTTTTCTCCATGGAGATGTTATTGGGACATTCCTCATCAAAGCAATATTAAAAGGCCTGTATTATGCTATTTTCTGATCTATGTTTTAATGTTGTTTTGTCATCAGAAACATACGTGGAGTTTTGTTTTGTTTCATCCACAGGTTTAGCACACAAATCTGGCATATTTGGGCTCAGTGCTTCTCTCAATTAAAAAACACCCTTGTGATGTCATGTGGTTATACAGGAACTTTTTAAACAAAAAAAAAAACAAAAAAACCCACTTTTTTTTCATGAGGTAACATTATAACGTGGCCTAATGGTCACAAGAATCTATTTTGTGCAATATATTGGACCTTTAACATGGACAGAGGTAGGTGGCTGATGCTCCACCAGAAAAATACATCTTTAAATTTGTTTTTCACATACATTATTATAAACCATACACATGCAGATCTAGACAGATATATGAGCTATAAAAAATACTTTTAAAAACTATACACAACCTCCAACGGGTCTTCTGCAATAAATTATGTACATTTCAAATATAGACTGCAGCTGCTCTAAACTCTTTGCCTGGATCAATTCCTCATTTTGTACATTACATTGTTGACAATCAAAGACTTCCACCATAGCAGCACCTTGGGACAGCATTAACAGCCCCACATTACGTTTTATAAAGTCACATTTCTTCCAGCCATGTTAGCTGCTGTAGTAATGCTAGCAGTGGTTCGCTTTTATTAGGAAAGAGCCATAATTGTAAACCTGGCTTCTGGGTTTGATTGGAGTTTAATGAGGAATCCCATAGAAGGAGGCGTTCCTGTGGGGTGTGAGGAGAGGGACAGTGCTCTGTTCAATTAAAGAAACATGTTTGCCATAATGATGCAGACGAGTTTAAAATTAGCATCTCCCTCAGCGACAAACAGCGTGGTGCTTTTGAATGGGGAGAGGAGAGGGCGCAGTGAAGCGGTCAGCTAATAAGGCTAATGTGGAAAAGATGGAGAAAACGGGTGTGGTAAGTGCTGTGCCGAAATGGTTATAATAATTACTGTAGCTTCAAGGTCCGATATTATGTAAAATTGACTCTTGTGAGATTTTAGCCATGTTAGAATGTTATTACCTACTCAAAAACATACCCGGAGTTGTGTTTTGTTTCATTCACACATGTTAATCCTTTATTCTTAGCCTGTCTATATCTCCAAAGCTCAAAATGCTCTGTTCTACCTTGTGATGTCATGTAGTGGTAGTTTTCAAGTTAGCAGCTGTCTTTTACCTTTTGTTCAGGAGAGATTGACAATTCCATGGCTGAAATGATCAAAATGATTGTAGTGAAGGTGTATGGAGTTGTGGTGAATACCTCTGCCACTACTCTGCAGTGTTAGTATTATTTCATTTACATTTTCATTAAGTTAATCCCAAACACATAGTTTAATTTAATTCCTTTATTTCTATTTTCTAATTTGGGTGCACACGTTTTAGTTAATATAAGTTCGAATGATTTATTTACACTCCTTTTTTTTCTGAGTTGCCAGACGAGGGACCAATGAGGAGTTGACCCTTGGCAGACAGCATCCATGCCAAACCAAGGGGGAGCACTATTTAGTTAGTTTTGCTAAGTTAGATTGCCTAGTTTGTTTAAGGTTACTTTATTATTTTCTGCATTATAATTATTTGCTTTATTGTTACTTTGATTAAGTTAGTAGTTTTTGTTAATTATTGAGTGTAATTCCTCCCTCTTGTGTTTAGTCTAGTTAGTCCTCCTGTATTTAAACACCCCTCTTCCTTTGTCTGGTTGGGTTAGTTTTGTTCTGTTCAGTTTGGTTTAAGTTAACCCCAGTTGGTCCCGGCTTTTTGTTAAATATTATTCACCTAATTTGAGCTTTTGTTAAATTATCATTTTTGACTTTATTACATTTAAACTTATTTTTATACCCTTGTCTTTGCCTTTCTGTTTACTCCATTACAGGAGAGGAACTCAGTGTGTGAATGAAACACAACACAACTTCAGGTACACTACCGTTCAAAAGTTTGGGGTCACCCAGACAATTTTGTGTTTTCCATGAAAAGTCACTTTTATTTACCACCATGAGTTGTAAAATGAATATAAAATATAGTCAAGACATTGACAAGGTTAGAAATAATGATTTTTATTTGAAATAACAATTTTTTCCTTCAAACTTTGCTTTCGTCAAAGAATCCTCCATTTGCAGCAATTACAGCCTTGCAGACCTTTGGTGTAGCTGTTAATTTGTTGAGGTAATCTGGAGAAATTTCACCCCACGCTTCTAGAAGCTCCTCCCACAAGTTGGATTGGTTGGATGGGCACTTCTTACATACCAGACAGTCAAACTGCTCCCACACCAGCTCAGTGGGGTTTAGATCTGGTGACTACGCTGGCCACTCCATTACAGACAGAATACCAGCTGCCTGCTTCTTCTCTAAATAGTTCTTGCACAATTTGGAGGTGTGTTTTGGGCCATTGTCCTGTTGTAGGATGAAATTGGCTCCAATTAAGCACTGTCCACAGGGTATGGCATGGCATTGCAAAATGGAGTAATAGTCTTCCTTATTCAAAATCCCTTTTACCCTGAACAAATCTCCCACTTTGCCAGCACCAAAGCAACCCCAGACCATCACGTTATCCCCACCATGTTTGACAGATCTTGACTGTTTCAGCATCTTTTCAGTTGTTCTCCGTCTCACAAATGTTCTTCTGTGTGATCCAAACACCTCAAACTTTGAATCATCCATCCATAACACTTTTTTCCAGTCTTCCTCTGTCTAATGTCTGTGTTCTTTTGCCCATATTAATCTTTTTCTTTTATTGGCCAGTCTCAGATTTGGCTTTTCCTTTGCCACTCTGCCCTGAAGCTGCATCCCGGAGTTGCCTCTTCACTGTAGATGTTGACACTGGCGTTTTGCGGGTACTATTTAATGAAGCTGCCTGTTGAGGACCTGTGAGGCGTTTATTTCTCAAACTAGTGACTCTAATGTACGTATCTTCTTGCTCAGTTGTGCAGCGGGGCCTCCCACTTCTCTTTCTGCTCTGGTTAGAACCTGTTTGTGCTCTTCTCTGACGGGAGTAGTACACACCGCTGTAGGAAATCTTCAGTTTCTTGGCGATTTCTCACATGGAATAGCCTTCATTTCTAAGAAGAATAGACTGTCAAGTTTCACATGAATGTTCTCTTTTTCTGGCCATTTTGAGTGTTTAATCGACCTCACAAATGTGATGCTCCAGATACTCAACCTGCTCAAAGAAGGTCAGTTTAATAGCTTCTCTAACCAGCTAAACTGTTTTCAGTTGTGCTAACATGACTGCACAAGGGTTTTCTAATCATCCATTAGCCTTCTGATGCAATGAGCAAACACATTGTACCATTAGAACACTGAAGTGATAGATGCTGGAAATGGGCCTCTATACACCTATCTATATATTAGACCAAAAAACAGACAATTGCAGCTAGAATAGTCATTTACCACATTGGCAATGTATAGAGAGTATTTCTGATTAGTTTAAAATTATCTTCATTGAAAAAAAAACAGTTGCTTTTCTTTCAAAAATAAGGAAATTTTAAGTGACCCCAAACTTTTGAACGGTAATGTATGTTTTTGACATAGGCCGTATATATTCTATATACGGTCTATGGTTTTTGATGAGGAAACATCATGACATAGGTCAGAAAAGCGTAATATGGGCCCTTTAAAAAGTACCTATCTATGTTAAGAATGAAGTACACCCTGAACACAAATTCGCTGTCATTCACGACTAGGCTATAACTGGACTTTAGCCCTATAGTCTCCAGTAAAATGTTATTTTGAATGAAACGTTGGCATTCAAATGATCTATCTCCACGGAAACAAGCAGGTGACACCATTAGGCCAAGTTACAGGTCAGAGATGTGGAGTAAGAAAAGATGTGAGGAGTAAGAATAGATGTATTTCAATGTCATAATGTAGAGCATTACGGACAAAGTAATGAAAAACCCATGAGACAAGCAAATGGCAAACCCTCCACCAGAAAAGTTACATAGTGATTCTTTGAAGTATTAACTGTATAGCCTTGTGAAAAAGGACAGTACAGAACATGTTGGATATATTCACAATGACAGAAACTACTGGGGTGCAACAATGAAAAAATGTATCTTAAAGGTACATTGCGTATTATTCGGGTGGAGGGTCTGCCAACTGCTTGTCTCCATGAAGAATAATATTGCTCTGCCTGAATGTTTCGCAGTGTCCATTAACTTTTCTAACTCCATGGAGAAAAGCAAGTTATAACACCAGGCCAAGTTATGGGTCAGATCTGTAGCAAGGCAAGCCCAATCTAAAGTAAGAATTCATGTTCTTCAAGCAATAAAAACACATGTAATTGAATAAATATTTCATAGATAAGTTTAATGCCATTCTGTGGAACATTTCTGATGACCCTAACTCAGGCAAAGTGATAACATGCAGCAGTGTAACCTCAATGAGAAAAGTTGCGCAGTGCACCTTTAAAGAGGCCACTACCCACCACTGAAAAGTGATGTGAATGTAGATTATCTTGTAGTAGGCTCTGTGTGATTATTTCTACGCCACTGGGGCAGCCTGATGAGCAGAGGGTGAAAACAATACAGCAGAGTCTAGAGACTGCAGATCTTATGCCAAAATCTTATAGTCAATCCCTAAACAAATGATCCTTATTCAATCCCAGATCTAATAGCAATATAGGGAATACACTAGCTCTGTCCACTACAACTATTCTGTGCTCTAGGTTGCAAATCTTTTATACCTGAAAATGATGAAAAACAATAACGCTGCATTTTTGTCCCTCACAAAGCCCAAAGTATAATTAATTATTCACATGCTTAGTTTTCTTATTACTGTTGATCCATAGCATTGGGCGGCAAGAGCATGACCCAGTACAGGAAATAATGCACTCAGAAGTTCAGTGCAGCGGCCCAAATAAATCTAAGCGATTAAGTCTGTAATTGATTTGATAAATTCTCCTGAAAATATTCAAGGCTTTTTGCTGGCTGTGCAGAAATGTGCTGTTGAAAGTTCACACAAAGAAAGAGTTGAAACAGTTGGTGCATAATAAGAACTTTTACACAAACTGACTCTTGTGAGCAACCCAAAACATGCCAGCACCCCTATGAACTAACATCAAGGACCATGGCGTCCACCCTCCTGTGGGCTCACCACTCACAGAGGGGTTCATAGGGGGGGTCAGGTGCTATGAGGATTGGGCAGCAAGCTGCCCCCGCGACTCAGATGGATTAAGCGGGAGAAGATGGATGGATGGACTCTTGTGAGCATTTAGCCAGGCCAAAAACATACCTGGGATTGTGTTGTGTTTCATTCACACATTTTTACGTAATCCTGCATTATTAGTCTGTCTACATCTCCAAAGCTCAAATGCTCTGCTCCACCTTGTGATGTCATGTAATGGTTTTCAAGTTAACAGCTACTATTTAGTGGGGATCGGAAATTCAAGGTCTGAAATCATCCAAAGGATTCTAATGAAGATGCATGGTATGAAGAGTATAAAACTCACCACATGACACCAAAAGGAGGAACAGGGTGGTTTTGTTTGAGAGAAGAACGCTTATGTGTTAAACATGTGTGAATGAAACAAAACAAAATTCCAGATATGTTTTTGATAAGGACTGATGGCAATGGTGTTATAATATAGATTAGAGAACAGCATATGGGTCATTTAATATCTTTAATCTTGTTGTTCCATCATGAAAAATAAGCTTAATATGCATTTATTGTCACTCCCTCCAGCTGTTTAGAAGAGAAAATAAACCTTTACTAAATGAGTTTCTAAATGAAAAGTTTATAATCCATGTTTGTCTTAGTTAAGGTTTGTCAAGTCAAGTCTAAACCTAGTTTAAGCCCAGACTGAACCAGGACTGACCCAGGACTGAACCAGGGATTGTAGGCAGAAACTCATTTAATCTAAAAAGAGGGGACTGTTATTTTTCACAAAAAACAGATCACTTACAGTGACTGAATGCATGAATGTGTGAATGACAATAAAAAGTGTCCTATGTTTCGTTAAAAATGAAGATAATGTGAAATAGGTTTTCACCTATAAATCCATGTCCTTATGTAAGCGACAGTGACTCATGCTGCCCACAGGTGAACTAAAGGTTATCATGAAAAATTCCTTGGTTCACTGTGGCCAAAATCAATAGTTAATTACAAATTAGCAGCAGTTTGTTCTTGGGCTGTTATTGATCCCATAGACCTGATAAAGAATTACTGTACTAATCACTCATGCAGCCTACTGCTCCTGCGGCTGAAATGGATATGGGCATTGGCAAAGGGTGGTGGGTGTGGAGTCTGAAGAAGTCTGTTAAAAGTTAGGGAAAGCTTTTTATACTCTTTATAAGTGTATAATATTATTAATGTTAGCTCTTAAAAACTTGAAATAAAACCGGTATGTGTGTACAAGCTTGCCACAGCACAGTGCATGTCTGGTAGATTTTTTATTTATTTATTTTTTAAATCTGTTCACTGGTCTACAAGTTCCAAATAAAAAACAACTACAGTAACTGAATGGTTGTGTTTGCAAGACAGACAGATTTTTTTTTTTAAACTGCTCAAGCTGGAGAACTACTATTACAATCATAACTTCTTAAAGGAACTGTATGTCGACAGTTTAAAAAAGGTACTACAGTCAAGACTGAACCTAGGTGGCCAGTACCTTAACTGGCTATCCAAATGAGAGAGTCATGCAAGACTCATTCTGCATTCTATTAATAGCCTTGAGAAACAGGAATCTAAAATACCTTAAAATATTTAACTGAACTACTATCATTTCAACCAAAATTATATGAAAGGTAATTACAGTATGGCCATCTCTCTTTTACTTCTATGGGCACTTCTATAGTCACTTTATATCAAATAACCATTCACCCATTCATTTCATACTCATCCATTCATATACCGGTGTACAGAGATATAGGACTAAAAGCAAGTGTCCTGAATAGTTAAAGGTTTATACGGGATGTCAAGGTGGATCACATTCTCAGACAAAGTGAAAGTGGGTACACAAGCAGCTGGAAAACCACATTAATGAAAAATGTCTTTTAGAGCTGAAATCTGACTAATGCTTCTGTCGGTCTAACCAGGAAACCCAGTCAAAGAAAATGTCATTTGCTGCATTATGTTCCATCTCACACAAAATCTGACTCTCGCTCTGCACATGATGGAGCTCTCCCCCCAACATCAGTAATGAGTTGGAAATCCATGACTCGGGTCCGGGTAGCATCTACCGGAGCCTGCAGGGGTCATAAATCTCCAGTGTGCAGCAGCAAAGTCACTCCCCTGCCTTTGCCATGCCCAGCTACGTATATCCTCCTATACTCAAACCCAGGATAATAAAATGAATTCATTTCATTTAGGGATGGTCCAGAGTGAAAAGCAGAAAACAATGTAAGTGAAAAGTTTGGGTTAGAGCTGGTTTTGACCTCTGGTTAATCCTTGCTACAACATGGTTTGATTTGTAGCTGTTTTAAGATAAAATAAGAGAACTTTTATTTGTCTCACAATTGGAGAACGGCTGGAGAATAGAACTATGCAATCAAAAATCAAGATTAAAAAGCATAAAGAAGAGCTTCAATCTAACCATTCTACTTACCTGTGTTGTATTTCTGGCTGGTTTAAAACATGATTTAATCCAGGCCCTGTTTGGTCCTTTTAGAATTGGTTTAGATGTGGGTCAGTCTTGGTATAATCTTGGTTTAGATCTAGTTTAGACCTGGTTCGGTGTTGGTCCTGGTTTATCTTGGTTTACATTTAATGTCTACCGAAGCCTGCAGGGGTCATAAATCTCCAGTTCGCAGCAGAGTCGTACCACGCTGCACTGGCTTTAACATGCTCAGCCACATCCTCCTACACTCAAGTTTATTTTATTAGTTAGTGCAGTAGACCACAAAACAACAGCAGGTGGAAAGGTTATTTATGGACGACATGCGTTTTATGCCTCGATCACATGTGTTGGGCCAGGTCTCATTGTATGCTCTGTAAACTTTGTGAATGACACTTTAAATAAATCAATTGTGTTGCATTTGTGTCCACAGTTTTCAAGCTGTCTTTCCGTCTGTTCAGTTAGCTTATTTCAACTATGTATAGGGCTTACTGTAAGAACTACATTAAACATTTATTGCCAATTTGCCATAATCTTTGTCTCAATATATTTTCTATAGTAGATTTGCAACTGCACAGTGCCACAGTGGTGCAATATGTAATGTTTTATGGTTGATTTAAATTTAATTTTTGATGCAAAGATTGTATACGTTTGCATGTTGGAGGCTATTAACAATGCATATCAAAACAACTAACCCCAACCTATATGACATCACAAGGTGGAACAGAGCATTTTGAATTTTGGAGATGTAGACAGACTATTAATAAAGGATTACTCAAACGTGTGCAAGAAACAAACCATAACTCCAGGTATTTTTGGAGGAGGAAACAACATTATAACATGGTCTAAATCTCATAAGAGTCAATGCTGCATCATATAGGACCTTTATCAAATGTTCAGCATATATGAAATTTACCTGATACTTAAATATACTTTAATACTTTATACTTTGTGGGAAAAGATGTGAGCCTTAAATCAAACCTTGGCTTTATACTGAAATGTGGTCTACGCTCTACCAAGTCACCCAAAATACCCTAGCTGCAGCCTGTATTTTAAATCCATTTATCATTTTCCATTCAGGATGCAAGACAAAAGTAAATATATATATGTATACATTAAAATGCTCTTCTGTTCGGCTATTGGATGGTCCAGCTCATCTTGTGTGGAGAGTGTTCTTCACACAGGGTCCTGTGCGTGTTTGTGCATTGTGCTGATGAAACAAAGCCCCATGTTTTTCATATTAAAGGTCAGAGCTGCAGTGTATGGGATTTGGAAAAGGCCAGTGTCAGTCTCTGTATGGATCCCTATAGTAAAACAGAGGCCATACAAACATGTGTATCCTCAGATAACCCACCGCCACTCCTGTGTTTACTGCATTAAATATGTGGCCTATATTATTTATACATTGCTGAGAACAAGCTGGTATATTCTGTATTGGCTTGTTGGACTTGAAAGAAAGTCCAATTGAGATACACTGACAGCAAAAAAAATGTTAGATTTAGTGTCTAGTTTGTGTATTTTATCTTTCTCTTTTATCAGGTAAAACACTTAATCAGATGGTTTCTAGCAAAGCAGCAGTACTGATTACCATGGCATTGCACTGCTAGTTTCTGTTAGTAAAAAGCTTGCCTAGGCCTGTCAAGTTAATTGCTATATCAATTTATCATTCAATACTTGAAAGTTGGGTTGGGACATATATTTTGGGGCTCAAAATTTTAACTTATATGGCTAATCATTAGTTCTGCTACTTATTTGTTCCACCTCAGGCCTTCTAAATGTTACTATTTAAAAATGGCTTTACTGGGATCATCCTGCTCTGTGTCAGAGCCTTAAAGTAGTT
The DNA here is from genome assembly GCA_034769755.1 of Odontamblyopus lacepedii. NCBI lineage: Eukaryota > Metazoa > Chordata > Actinopteri > Gobiiformes > Gobiidae > Odontamblyopus > Odontamblyopus lacepedii. Next base: position 15,499,277 of record CM068350.1, on the reverse strand, counting down.
TGAGTATTATCATTTATTTAAATATTTCTCTGGAGCGATATATCATGCTTCAGTGTTGTATTGTGAGAAGCCTATATAGTATATATAAGATTTTATCAACGTAATTGAAGGCAAATGTTTTTTTTTTTGTGTGAATTGTTTATTGAAATAATGTATTAAAGTGTGATTAAACAATTATGTGTCATCTGTGTCCAGGCCCAGTGATTAGTGATGGTAGTTTTAAAAGTAGACCATGTTGCGGGTCGAGGTGCTTGTTTGTGAATTCCTCTACCTTTATTTTTGACTAAATCAGAAAGTGTGTCGATATGATCAGCCTGATGAGGTGACTTTGGCCTGTGTCCCAGATTTACCAAGTGCAGTTCAAACTGGATCAAAAGTGAGTCTTCAGGAACAAAATTGGTTATTATTGGTTTGTCCCAGATAAGTGTAGACCTACAGTATATTCTCAGCAGCTTACCTTTTTAAATGCACATTACAGTTACAGTCAAAAGTATCAAAAATCAGACTGATACTAAAATTAGTATTGAAACTAGATACTCAATTGAGCAAGTACCAATACTGAAAAGTAACACTCAGAGGACAAAAATGAACCTTTCCTAAATAGCTTTAGAATGAACTTGAGCTGTATCAGAACAAGTATAAGAGCACATAGACCTGTTTATGCCCATGGACCACCATGGATGACTGAAGAATTACACAAATATATACAATTTAATGTTGAAAATGGCATTCTATTGTATAAAAAGTGTATACATTACCTCCAAAAACGTGTGGGTCAGGTCAGCTCACACAATCACTCTCCATATCTTTATCATTCAATGGATTGAGCTGAACCAGACCTCTGCTCCACCTGAAAACAAAACAAACAAAACCTACTGTAACTTTCAAACCTCTGATACAAAGTGCTGCACCAAATAAAGTACAACTTTCCCCTATGCACCACTTCCTTCTGCCTCCTTCACACCTACGGACACTTTAGACAAATGGAGGTGCCAAACTGTCTCCAGGCAACAGTTCACCATTCACACAACATCAACACTCACACAACTCTAAGCAAATCTGTGCTTTTATATCCTCCTGAGACCCGGCCCATTCATTTGTGTCCTTTACAATGGACATTTTGTTCAGCTGTATTTTTCTTAAGTATTTGGAGTAACCCTCCCAAGTCCTACAGTATTCTGTAGGGGACATCCTGGGCTTTCCAGTGATGTGTCATGTGATGGGTTTGCATGCTGGGAACTTTACTGTTTTCCTCTATCAAGATGGCTGCCATACCAACAACCACATTTTATGGAAAGAGGAGAGGTATGTCAAATATTCTTTATTTATTGCTATTTTTACCATGATAATTATATATTTTCTTGTTCATAAACATGTTAAGAACAATATTTTTACATCTGTAAACAGTTTCATTATTTCTGTTTTGAAATAACAGGCATTTAATGAATGTCAACTGTAGTGGACACCAGGACCATTTTAATGTATTTAATGACTGCACATTGTTGTAGGTGAAAGTGAAGCAGAGAGGATTCTATACCGGATAGTAGAGGGAGATTCAGATTTGGAGCTTTCAGATGAGGAAAAGGATGAGAAGGATGAGTATCAGCCTGTGATAGGTGAAGATGATGATGATGAAGGAGAGGAAGAAGATGCAGGAGAATCAGATGAGACAGAGTCAGAGGCAGAGAGGGAGCAGCAAAGTCGTTGTGCTCTGTGGGCCAGGACTAACTTGTATGTTTTATTTAGTTTCAGGCTAATATATTTTATGATCATGCCAGATGATTGTAGTATTTGTACTAAGTGTAAATGCTGTTAAATATATGCAAGTTACCTAAAAATATGCTTATAAAATTTGTTGGTCAATAGGGAGTCATAGCACATCCATGATCCTGAAATTACTGCATTAATCCAAATTGATGTGAAAAAATAACTGTTACTCCTTTTATTAACTTGATTTTTGTTTTGTTTTTTATCATCTATCATAACAGATTCACACCTGTGCTACCTGGGCTTGCTGCCTATCAAGACGACCCTAAAATCCGTGAATACTGGAGTCCAAAAATGTCAAAATGTTTTGGGCTAAAAAGATTAAAGTGCCAGTTATTAGCAGGAAAATGACAAGGGATAGGTTCTACAAGCTGAGGAGATAACTGAAGAGGCAAAGGAGTCGGACATTCTTTGGAGAGTCAGACCATTGCTTGACCGTGTGAGGCAAGGTTGTCTCAGCCTTCCAAGGAGTGACAAGGTGTGCGTTGACGAGCAAATCATCCCATTCACGGGCTGCTGCCCAGTTAGGCAGTATGTGCCAGGAAAGCCAAACCCTACTGGCCTAAAGGTTTTTGTGCTTGCCTCGACAAACGGTCTAGTCCTGGATTTCGAGGTCTATCAGGGCAAGAACACCTTTTTGGGCCAAGGACTGGGAGTTGGAGCTGCAGCGGTGTTGCGAATGGTCGAGTCAGTTCCTGCAGGAACTTATGTGTTCTTTGATCGATATTTCACAACGATCAATCTCATGGACACTTTGCTCTCAAAGGGTCTTCCAGCAACTGGAACCATTATGAAGAACAGGCTTCCAAAGCAATGCCAGCTGCCAGGAGATAAGCAGCTGAGAAATGAAGGGAGAGGGGCTTCAGTGACATTGGTCCAGAGGGGACCTGAGCTGGCAGTGACAAAATGGTTTGATAATAAACCAGATCTGATGGCCTCCACTGTCTATGGTAAAGATCCAGAGGATATCTGCAGCAGATGGTCCAACAAAGACAAGGGTCATGTCCAGGTGAGACGGCCAGCAGTAATCAGGGAATATAATAACAACATGGGTGGCGTAGACCTCTGTGATCGAATGCTGAGCTTCTACTGCATGTCAACCAGGACCAAGAAGTGGACATCACGTGTGATGACACATTTCTTTGATGTTGCCATCACAAACGCTTGGATCCAGTACAAGTCTCACAGCAAAGCACTGAATCGACCAGCTAAGAACACACAGCAGTACCAGGACTTCAAATTGCACCTGGCTGAAGAGCTGCTGGATAGTCCTTCATTTGATGACAGCAGTGAAGACAGTGAGGAAGAGTATCAGCCACCAACCAAAACAAGGATCACACAACCAGAGCCATCTGTACGCAGGCTAGGAGCCAGACACATGCCAGAGATGTTGGATATCAAACATGCAGAAAGATGCAGGAACAAGGGTTGCAATGGTAAGACATACATCAGGTGCACCAAATGCAAGATGTTCCTCTGCCTAACCAAAAAGAAAACATGCTTCAAGGATTACCACAGCTAAAATATCCAGAAGAAAAGCAGAACTACTTATGTTCTATGTCTTATAGTTCACTGTTGAACTGAATACATGTTTTACATTACACTGTAATGTATTATTACAAACATTTTGTCCTTGCCAGCAACAGCTAACAGAAGAGTGTTACAGAATTTGATTGTTTTTGTTCAAATTTAATTTGTTCTTGAGAGAATATCACTCTAAAGATATAATCTGCTCTTTTTTTCTCATTTTCTAAATTCACTACTATTTTCACATAAATATCGTCCTGTTGTACTCTACAGTGGACATGCTGTGAAATTAAAATAAAAAATATTGTTTAAAAAATTTAAATTGTGAGATGTTTTTTCAGGCCCAAATAGATAGAAAACCACACAAAAACAGAAATTGTAGGACACTTTTTTTTCTTGGTTCTCAGGAGGATATTATGATCAAGGTCATCCACTACACAGGCTCATTTCAGATATGTTATAACGTCCAGTAAGGATCCAATGGAAAAGTGCAAAGGTTTAATTAGACAGATTTGGCACACATCACCAACAGTAAACCCCCCTCAGCTTCCCTCAGTGCATGTGTATACAAACTGTAGTATTATGCCCTCTTCTGGCAGACAGACATATGAATTGCTATATTTTCCAACTAGTTTCTAGACTTTAATCACATAAGATTTCCACCTATACGCCTACAAAATAGTGGTAAGACTAATCAGATAAGAATTCACAACATAGATGTTTAAGTGTAATTTTACATGCAACATTTTGCTCTTTGTTTTTAAAATAACATTAAGTATCATGATTATCACTGGAGCACTCTACCGGCACTGCAATCACTTGAAAATATGCCAATTTGCCGTTTATATATTAAACAAGAAAAAGTTAAACAGATTTTTTATGACAGCTTGCAAATGTAGAACAACTTACAGCAGTGTATTTCTAAATAAAATGTGATATTGTATTGTGGTTGCATTATCTTCTTGCACTTTATCATAATGGAATCCTGTTACATGTTGTACTATTTCATATTGCTCCAGGTTGCATCATTACTGGTCTGTGTATATCAGGGCATATTGTATCGATGCTGTGAGGCTAAGGACATTATGAAAAGATACAAGAAGGGATGTGCCCACTGAAACACCAAGTCTTGTATTTACATTCAACTATTATCTGGTCTGTGATATGGGCAGTTTATGTGAAGGTCATTTGTGTGAAGTGGTATGAAGTCAGTGATTTTATAACTTTGTATCCATGGATATTATAATGATGAAAATCTAGGACCACTGCATAGTGATTAACAATTTAAAACAAAATACTAAATATTTTATTTAAGAAAATCCTCCAAATGTTGTATATAACAGGAAGCTCACAAAAAGAGGACACAAAGACAAGAGCTCTAGAGATGGAGAATCAACAGAATGGCTCACCATTTGTAAATTTAACTGGCAAACACATTTGTTAAAAACTTTTTTGGAAGTCGCAGACTTTTGTTGTCAATAAGGTGTTACAAAACAAATGACAAAGTACTCCATTTAGAAAAAAGGCTGTCTGTGCCACTGTGTCTGGTTCTTTTCATTCAGAAATTGACTTTTTTTATGGCACACCTGGTAATGACCCAAGGCACGTTAGTGAAAATCAATTCTGATCAGTTTCAGCTCTGAGGCATTTTTGTATTTTGACTGATGTGATGCATAGGCTTACCTTCACTTCCAACATGCATCTCCTGGTTCATTTGTGTACAATTCTTGTAGCATTTTTGATAGATACTGGCGATTGCAGACCGGGAACCCCACAAGAACTGCAAGAGCAGGAAAACCATTGCGCCATTACAGCACAGGGCATGCACACTCCACTCAGGTCCCATAGCAACATCAGGATTGCACTTAAAAGAACAGTATGCTACCTCAGACATATGTCAATCAATACATCCAATCAGTATAGAATGCACTATAAAATGCAGTAATGGCCCTGCTCCTAAACAGAAGATGACTAAATATCCAGCCAAAAATAAAGAAAAATTACACATTTAGTCACAGGCTAAAAAGAAGACCAAGCTAGTCTGCATAGAAAGCATCTTCATTGTTATATTTCAAAGTGGAGGCATTAAGCATTTCCACCAAAGAACAAAAGCACATGTAGTCCTTTCTCTCCCAACCTGATTAAGTTTTTCTTATTGTTTACCGCAGTTTGTGGCCATATGCAGCCCCCTGTCTCACATCCGCCTCCCTGCAGCCATTCATCACAGGGAAATTGAATTGTTCTCCAAAGCCAAGATGCCACCGTGTACAATCAACCATTAGTTTTTCAGCCCCAACAGCTGGATGCTCCGACAGCAAATTGCTCCATGCCGCCCCAGGATAGGCCTTTGTGATTTATCTCCAGGGATCACGCTGGTCTAAGTGGGTAGTCACTACTAGATGGAATAATACGTCTCATGTTCATTGGGTGTATCACAGCAAGGCTCGTAGATCCAGAAGTTTTAAGAATGTATTTTGGCATTGACATTGACATAAAAAGACATGTTGTTTAAGAGTCATATATTTGAAATCAGGACAGGGCAGTTTGATTAAGTTAAATGTCTTCAGATATGTGTAAAATCCCCCAGTCGTCCAGGTAGAAACCATGGCAAAGGAGAAATTCAATTTGTCAACTGGACAAAGTTTATTTCATAATAAAAATTAGATATAATATGAACAAAACCTAAAGGGGTCCCTCTGTGTAGAACTGGTAAAATCTGTGAATCTGAATTATAGGGATCTGGTATCGGTTCAGCTAATATCCTGGTTGGGCTTTTAACTGGCTATAATAAGACTATTTACTGACTGATTTTGGCCTAGAAAGTGTCATAATGTTTGAACTTTCATGAACACAAAGCCGTTCAGTAGTCATTTGAAGGATAAGTAACAGTTACATAACACAACTGCATAATAAGTTAACTGTGTTGTAAGGAAATAAGTCTGTCATTGTCTGTGCCTACATTGGCATCATTTAATATCGGGTATCAGCAGGTAATTAAATGTCAAAGAATTGCTGACGGTATCAGAAAAAAAAAGTAAGCAAAGTAGCATCCCTACCCATAGCAAATCTACATGACAGAAAATAATTCTCACTGTACATGTCTTTAAATGTTATTCCTTTGACTTTCTGGACATTGTTGTATTTCAGACCAATACTTATACAGACTATTACTATAGACCACAGATCTGACCTGTAATTAGTCACCTGCTTGTCTCCATAGAGATAATAAGTTAAATTCCATAATGTGGAACATTCCAAGCAAGCAGTAACATCTTCATGACAAACAGGTAGCTGACACTCCCCCAGTGCGTCTTTAATGTTATCCCAAGATGTGCATTCCACAATATCTCAATTAGCCTAAAAGAAAAGTCATCTGTCTTGCAGTGGTGAGTATTCCATGATTGTACTTATTGACACGTCACCACTTCACTTGATCTTATACTAAAAGCTGAATCATTGTAAAAAGTTCAAAATAATAAATACTAGTATACAACGATTTCCCGCGTGGAGCCTCTTCCTGTGGGACTGTATAAACTGAAAATTCCGCGTGGCACTAGGAGAGACAAAAAACCCAGGTTCGGTCCGAGGAGGAGCCTGAGTGGGTCGGGTTTCCAGAGAAGTTCGACCCTTCGCTCAAAGTGACTATCCCGTTAGCGTCCTCTGTAGATGTATAAATCACCAGCCCCCTTCAACCAATGAGAACAGCGCTTCCAGGTTTTCTACGTATCTTAACTTTGGCCGCATTCTTCCGGTAGGCGGTTCAAGTTGTGACTCCCTACTACCTCAGCATCCTTCCTAGCATTTGGAAAAAAGAAAAAGCTAAACAAGCCAAAGTTTTCCTCCGACTGGCGAAAAGAGGATCCGACATGGATGTAAAGCGTTTGTTTTACTGACTTAACCAAAAGGATTGGCGACTTCATCGTCTGCACGGTAAAAGAATGATAACATAGCAAGCGGTTTGGATGCAAAGAAGTTTTGAAGAGTTTGTGGGAAACTTTTTTGAGGCTGAAAAAAGCAGGCAAGCTGGCTGTCTGGCTATGGCGCGGGAGAGAGGAGAAGAAGACACCGGCGGAACTAGTAGCAAAAGTGCTCCAAAAGTCAAACAGAGACAAAGGAAAAAGAAATCCAAAGAGAGCAAAACGAGGACTGTCCACGCAAACATACTTTACGACAGCGCGAAAGGAGAGGAAAACCCGAATCGCCACTATGCAAACAACAAAATCAAGACGACTAAATACACACTGCTTTCATTCCTGCCAAAGAATCTGTTCGAACAGTTTCACCGCTTTGCAAATGTTTACTTTGTCTTCATCGCACTGCTCAATTTTGTGCCAGTTGTCAATGCGTTTCAACCCGAGCTAGCTTTGGCCCCAGTTGTTTTTATTTTATCTGTCACGGCTATCAAAGATCTATGGGAGGACTATAGAAGACACCGGTCCGATAAGGAAATCAATCATATGGACTGTCTTGTGTACAGCAGGTAAGTTATAATGTCCGGCAAAAAGTAACTATGTCTAGACAACTGTTGCTCTGAGCTGGTTTTTCCATGTTTTTTTTGTACAAACTGTACCTCTCCTTCACTTATCCACAGCTGATAAAGTACCTCCTTCATTTAAACTAACACTAATGCCTTGGCCATGCACAAAACATCACAAACACTGGCTGAACTTTCAAGGATTTAGTTTAAAATGCAGTATGTTCTGGGAAAAGCGGGCAGAACAAATGCCAAAGCAGTTCAACTATATGGCCTGTACAAAGTATATTTTTGTATATACTTTTTTTTTTTTTTTTTACTTCATGTTGTGAAAAAAATCACTCAGACTTTAGTAGATAGTGGAAAGTATTAGTAGCTTAAAGTTGCCAGTGTTTTCCCTGTGAGTTTGGAAGCAACATCAAGGCAAAAAATTAATATTGAACAGTTTATAATTATTACACTATTATTATCACACATTATTACGCTATTCTCTGTGCTACATAGCTCTATACACACGTCTTGTTATGTTGAATGAGTAAAATGAATCTCTATCATAAAATAAAAACAGAAAGTGCCATTTCCTCCATTGGCAATTTTTGGTCTGTCACAATAACACATTTTGCAATGCAATATATAGTTACACAAAAATCTCAAAATATTATTAATTGAAAACCTTGAAACCTGAAGTCACAATATTGAAACTATTTTATGACACTGACACAATAACTGGAAAGCACGTTTGTATCATCCTCAAAATGCACCTAGTACTTTTGTTGATGTCTCAGTTAGCGCTTGTGGCTAATGAAAAGCAGCACTATCACTGAGTTCATGCTACTTCAGATTGGCAAAACCTCTTCTATAAATGTATGTATAGGATCAACTGAGATAATATTGACTTAAATCCTATTTAAGAGATTAATATGAAGCTAAATATGTCAGGACTTCCAGATTAATACCACAGCTAACCCATATTAAAATATGATTTTGTAGCAGAACCTGTCCAAATACCACTGCGAAATACCCACATATAGCACCAGTCAATCCCATCCCACACTTGCGCTCCCTTGCACCACAAACCTATTGACAACCTGTTGCAGCCATCAACATTTGGCCTTCCTCTCAAATGCACCTATTTTTCCTTAGGGCTGAGTTAGCACATGTTGCTAATGAAAAGCAGCACTGTGGTCCATGTACACTGCATAGTTCATGCTAATCAAAAGACTCACTGTTTACGCTCCACACTTGAGCTCCAGAGTTTTCATGACCCGTGTTGTTCTCAAGCCTTGGAAATAATTGAATTTCTTTTGCTATGGTGACACTGTACAAAACATGTCCTTCTCATAGAACTGTGGCAGCTGCTAGTTGTTTTATTATGTTAGGATCAAAATGATCCCCACATAATTGGAAAAATAAATAAAAAATATCTACAAATACATCAGTGGAGAGTAACTACAAATATTCATGCTACTGTAATTGAGTGTGTAGTATTTCTCAAGGATATTTGAGCAACTGTACTAGTATCGGATTAAAAAATTTCAGTACTCTTTCCACCATGGATAGATCCAGAGCTAATCTAGGATGTAAACCACATAAAACCCAGTTCCTGACAAACCAGCAGAACTAAAAACAAAGCAAAACACATTGGAATCCTGAAGTCACATAAGCAATTGTAGGCACCACAGGATGAGAAACTTTAATGTGTTTTCTGGAGTAGTCCACACAGGAAGTTTCATGTGGGTGGTATTAGTTTAGATTCCAGTCATATCTTGAATCCTAATATTTACAAGTACGACAGATATGGAGGGTCGAGCAAGGATATGTTTTTACTCATTTGTCAAAATTGATATATTTCCTATGAGCAAAAAATGAGTCAACTGCAAGTATTGTAAAACAACTCACATTTTGTCTGTACCTACTGTCTTCATAATACTGACTTCTTTAGTGCCATCTCTGAAAATATTTGGCTTTGAAAGTACTCAGTTTAATTAAATCAGGTAATATGAATCCAGGTTTGAGGGCAAGGCTGACTAGAGCTAACCCAATGCTGTATCGAGACTAAGCCATCCGCAGGCTAAGGGTCTAAAAATCAAAGCATTAAACTAAAAATAATTACATTTTAAAATTAGCCATTGATATTTCATATTCAGTTTCAATTCATAATTCATATTCAATTATAGTTTTATGGCTGTGACATTGAAGTAAACATCTCTGGGGATTTCCATTTTGCAGTAGTATTCCGAAGAACCATTATGTCAGATATGCTACTGAATGTGTGCATATAGGGATAGCATCTAATATAGTAACAAGAAGTTACTGCATTGAACTTTTTATGTAAAATCTATCTTGCAGTGGTTGAGTTGACACTTGTGGTTAGTCTTGGGTTTACAAATATTGTTCAGAAAAGCTTTTGACTTGTTTCTATTTGCTTAATGTACATATCAGACACACAAATCCCAAAGTTTATATAGTTGCCCTTATTAAAAGTGGTATTTGGGTACTTAATGTTTTCTGTTACACCTCAGGACATCAAACCAATGGACGTTTTACAGAAAATGTATATATTTATTTGACCTTTATAGCCTAAACCTTTAACCCGAGAGCTTTTCCTGATGCATAAAAGTTTGTTATAGTCACATAGCAGGACATTTGAAAGATTTTGCTAAAAAAATTTTTTTTTGAAAACTACAACCCAACTTGCCTATCACTATATGTAATTTATAGAACCTATTGCTGTGCATGGATGAGTTGAATTATGGAGTTGGAAAAAGAGTTACAGATTAGACAATGTGCTGAAAGGTGCTATAGTGTCAGATGTGTGAGCTTCTTTTGACAGTGAGTGACACAGCAGTGGTTTCAAGGCTGTGTGACAATGATTCAGCTAAATCTGGTCTTTTGGTTCTTCTTACAGCTGCCTATTGGATCACACACAAACCATGCTCCCAAACTGACATTTGGCATGCATTGCATAGACAGTACTGGCTACTATTTAAGTTTGTTTTTAGTCAATAAATATGAAAGCAATTTTGTAAGACTGTAGGTTTTTAGTTGTTTAGCTTATGGAGATAATGGATCTTAACAATATAATGTTTTTGTCGACTATAACAGTGCAACCTTGACATAGACTAAAAGTACCTGGAGCAGCTTAGATTGATTTGATTCATTTTCAAGTCCTCCTGACTCCAACTAGAACAATGAGACTAAATCTTTGAGACCAAAAGTGACTCCTTAAATTTATATTGTATCTATTAATACATAATCATGTATTGGCATAAGGTGAGAAGGAACTTCCTTTTCATACAAAGTTTAATCTCTGTATCAACTGAGATGATTTGTTACATTGGTCAATAAAGTTCATCTTTGTAAACTTAATGTTTCAACACAAACATGATTTATGAAACCCGCCGCACAAGCACACATTAAACAGCTTGTATCCAGCCACTGCGCTGTATCTGTCCTCTCTGTTTTCTAAATAAACATAATTTTCACATCGTTCAGAGCCAGTGCTGGTCCCAGTTTGACTATAGCCATTATCGTAGAGCTCTATTTCCTGCCCATTCAGCCACCACACACACACACACACACTGTTTACACTGGTCACCTTTAGAGAGTGTTTCCTTTAACAAACTTTGCCATCATCATGTTCACACTACATTTTTTTTTTAAATGGAAAATTACCAAAGAGGACTTCTGTAATTTTCCATTTAAAAAAGAAATTCCACAAATTACTATTAATGTTCCTGAAATTTCAATTTTAGGTTCCTTTTATTGTTTTGCCCTTTTTTTTTATGTATTTGTACTACATTTACTACATTTTACAATAAATTTTGATTACAATGTCAAATACAATTACAAGGACTTTGAAAGCCTCAGCACCTGGTTGAAATGTTGAAATGTGGAAAATAAAAGTTCCTTTGCTTGTCAACTTTAGCATCGTCTGCTTCCTGTCTGCAGGGCTGTTTTTTGCTTCTTAGCTCACAGTGATTCAGAAATATTATTTTTGGAGTAGGTTTATTTCTGTTCCTGATGAACTCTACATTTAGCCTCGGAACTAAGAACTCAATGTAAAGTCTAAGAGCATTATTTATTAAGCTTTAGTCGGAACAGGTTTTTTTTGGAACAGGAACAGTATGTAGCCTGCTGCCTGTGCTCTTACTGCTAACTAAGAACAAATCAGCATTACATTTGTTATTAGTAAAGGCTATATTTGATTTGAATATACCTACCTTGTATCTGGGGACACAGTAAGGTTATACAAATAGATTTAAGATCAAAATCTTGCATACACTTCCTTTTAATGTAGAGAGTATGCTTCCTATGAAGTTGAAAATGACCATGTCTCCTGTAGCATACAGACCAGACCAGTGCTACAAACTGCTAGCACTTACTTTTTTCTGCTCTACAGTAATTACATTCTGTATCTCATAACATTTACAGACAACAAAAGCATCAGATTTTCTCACTGACTGCGCTGCCCTTGAATGACAATCTTCAGGGAAAGTGCTCTATCAAACGCTCCGATATGAGTCATTTATGTCGATGGAAGTCGTCATGAATAAATAAGCCACTGTTTTTCCTTTCACGTTTTTGCCTGTTGTTTTGAGCGTGGACTTATGTATTATTCAGCTGTTTTGCAACTAGGAATATCAGAACTTTTGAGAAATGAACTCTGCTTACCAATAGCATAGCATGGCTAAAAATATCAACATCACAAACTGCATTGAGTCATTTGAACTAACACAATTTGGTGACAATGGAAATCTCTTCAAATTTAGCTCTGGGTAAACTTTGATTTACAGCATTGTATGGATGCTGTGCTAATATGGCAGTGTATTTGAGTTATTTATTTGAGTTATTTTTCATGCATTTTTGTTTGTCAGAAGACTTTGATTGAAATAGGTGTGACTGTATGGTGTTTTTTTGAGAAAATATTCCATGTTCAGTTTTGATCCCATCCTTGTACTGACTAGGGTTGTCAAATGTATCAAAAATCAGTATTGAAACTAGATTCTCATTTGACCAGGTGTTGATGTTAAAAAAAGTCACATTCACAAATGAACATTTCCTGAATAGCTTTAAAACCACATGGACTAATGTACACCCGTAAACTATGGGTCTATGGCACCTACCTGCACAACTGAGGGATTACATAGCTACTGTATAACACCACACCGTAATATAAAAGAAAGTACTGTTATTTAATGTTGAAAATCACATTCTTTGTCTAAAAGAGTGTGTATCATCATTGTACAGTACTGAGTATCAAGTCGATTCTTTACTATCAAAATTGGCTTTAAATTTAAGTATCTTGACACTAGTACGGACAGCACTCCCAGGGCCCTAGGCCTTGGCTTTTCATTTTAGAAGCAAATCATATAAATTCTTATCTCCTTACATGGTATGAAAAATGTTTTCATACTTGACCTTGGCATAGTTAGTCCAACTAAATGAAACATGACCTTCTGATTTTCAACATTCAGCAACTATTGTCTTCTTATGATTGAATTGATGGTCTGGTGATTTGATGATCCAAGCTGCAAAAAAGTAACAAAGCAAAAATAACAAACATAGAATAATTGATAACATTAAATAAAACAGATAAATTGTTTTAAGTATTTATTTAGTTAACCACTGAAAGGCCTTTATATTGAAATAGAAGATAAGGAAATGGATTTGTACATTTTGAGTACTTTTTTTGAAACTCATAAGTAGTTATAACTGAAGTCACTTTTCCCTCTAGCAAACTGATTGTCCAAAAGCCACTGTTTTTCAGACATTTAAAAGAAAAACTGCCCATGTGCACTCCCATAACTATACCACCCTGTTACTGTTACACCAGGACTGAGAGGCGGTACGTGGAGATCTACTGGAAGGAGGTTCGAGTGGGCGACTTCATTAGACTGAGATGTAATGAGATCCTGCCCGCTGACGTCCTGCTGCTCAGCTCCTCTGACCCGGACCGCTTGTGCCACATAGAGACGGCCACGCTGGACGGAGAGACCAACCTGAAGCAGAGGCAGGTGGTCCGCAGCTTCTACGACCTGGTGAGAGGACTACACAATGATACACACACACACACTGTACTCTGTTGTAAGGGGTAAATGGGGAAAAAACAGGAAGCTGAAACCCATCAGCAAATATGGCCTACACAATATTTGAAATAAGCATTACCTGCCTAATAATAATGGTTAAATTATTCATCTAAGTTATGGATTAAGTGATGATGTTCTTATAATGGTTTATTGTTCAGGTACCTGTGATTTCTAATAAGAACTTTAGTGCTGCTTTATGACCACTGGGTTTAGTCACCTCACATAAACTCTGAGTGGGGTTAGCTCTACATCGCATTTTTTGTTTAAAAAAAATTATGTGCTCACAGTTCAGGGTAGGGTTAGGGTTGAGGTTAGGGCAGGGTCAGGGTAATAGTTGTGGATTTACTTTCAAAAATATATTTTAAACTGGTTAATGGGAATATAGAGCAATGGAAACGTAGCTGCACTCTCCTCTGTGGTGGACTTAGGCACCTCTGATTTCATAATTGAAAAACTTTGATCCATCATGTGCTTAGATAGAGGCAACTCAAGTTGTTTCAACTCAACTCAAGGGCTGCTCCTATTGCCTTATTGGTTTATGTTTCTTTGCCAATATTAAATGTTTCCTTTGTTTGATAGTGATATTACACAACCTTTCACAACATTTTATTTAACACAGTGATATCTTCCACTAGTAAAATAGACAATGATCTTTTGTTTGTGTTGCAGGATTGTGACTTTGACCCTCTGAAGTACAACAGTGTGATTGAATGCGAGAAACCCAATAATGACCTGAGCAGATTCCGAGGTTACATGTGAGTACTGACCTTTCACCTTTGACCTTCTCATCAAATGTAATCAAACAAATAGTTGCTTTACATTAGCCATACTTTGGATGGAAGTTATTTTGTAAATGCAGTTTGATGAGCCACAAGGGACCCAGCTTATAATTATGGCTTAAACCGTTTTCCAAACAGGGATATGATTCAGCATTGTGGCATGTGGTTTCAGTCTTGTCTCTGTTGGGGTCTGTGCTTTTCAATGTAGTGTTTTATCTTTACCCTATTGCATTTTGTAGTTAATGTAATTCTTCTCTGCTCTGGTTTTCTGCTATCAATAAGAATTATAGCTTCAGTTTGTATGGCTTTACAGTACGTAATTCATTCACTCTCCATTTGCACTCATTGGTGATTAGCTACTTTTGTTGGCACATACAGTGTCCAGTCACAACAGCCCTAGGACAAATTAATCAGAACCTTTGCTGTCATTCTGTGCCAATGGGACTGACAAATCGCACAAACACTTTGCGGTATCTTGTCTCAATTTTAGTATCAGATTCACCCTAAACTTAAAGGTGTACTTACTATATAATGTTGCTGGTGGATGGAGATGGAGATTTTATGTTCCACAGTATTAAACTGAGCTTTGTTACCTTGCATTTATTCAATTACAAGTGTTACAAATACCTTGACAAACATCCATCCATTCTTACTGTAAACAAATCTTACCTGTAACTTGGCCTAGTGGGATCACCTGCTTGTCAACACTGATATAGATAAGTTTAATGCCATACTTCGGAACACTCCAGGCATTCCTGCACATTGTTTGAGGTGGTTAAATTCATGCTAACAGTGACACATGCTTTATGGTTTACGGTGAAATGCACAACCTGCCATATTTACTGTGTAACTTAGTCTATTTAAATCTGGCGTGTTATAAAAGCCTATGTTGAGATACTTGTAATTGAATCTCTTTACCATATTCATGCTTAGCCCCCAGCTGCTGTCACTCAACCTTAAGTGAATTTGTAAAGTTTGTGTAGCATACGGGAGGTGAATGCAGTCCCAGAGATGTGTGTGGGACGTCCCTTTCCTTGTCACACAATTCAGACGGCTCCTCTGTGTTCCGGACCAGACCAGATGCTGTGGGTGTCTTTGTTGCCAGGCTGCACTCGAGCTGTTTTATTACATTACAACCAACAACAGAGGAGCTAATCTGTCTGCCCCTGGGTGGACAGGGAACGCCTCTGGTCTCCAAATATTATCAATTCGTCCTACATTTAGTGAGCCATGAGAGATGTGTTTTTGTGCAGTACATTTGCTTACGGAAGCCTGCAATTGTTATTTTAGGTACAGTTTGACTTTATTAGACAAGTAGTGTGATATGGGGTTGAAGAGTGGATAGAGGCATTCAGCAAATTCCATAATACCGAGGCTGGCACAGAGCATGGCGTATGCGCTGTAACTAAAACTTTATTTAAATTGAGAAAATATACATAAATAATATATAGTATGTCATGACATTTTCTGTATTATCTTGGCATGTTTTTTAATGCACTCTTTTACCTTCTTATAATTAACAATAAGTCTTAGTAAAATTACACTACAGAGAGAATGCAAGACCTTGTGTTGTCCCCACAAAGCACATGAATCAGATGTGTCTGTCTGAACTGTAGGCGCAGGGTCTCAGGGTCAGTGCAATGAATCTGTGCTGCTGCTGACGTGTTGGACATTGCTGCTGTCAGAGGCCAAAGGATCAGCGTTGCTGTTTGTAAACATGTGACTGGCTGTACTGAGTGTGTCTGAAGAGAAAGTGCACAGAGGCAGAAATGAGCTAAAGAAAGAATGTTCATTTTAAAGAGAAAAGAGATGAAGCAAACTTATTGTTGTCGAGACCAACACTTCAACATTTTGTCCTATCTCACATTGATTTTTCACACAATTTTTTGGATCCTGTACATTGGCTTATTTTTGCATGATTATGTTAATGTATGGAAGACCAATGTAAAAACAATCAAAGGGCAAAATTCCCCACAAATTATTTATTATTCTTATTTGAATAATAACCCTAACCCTTTTTAATGTTAACTGTTTAAAGCTTAAAGTTTAAAGTTGCCACCTGTAATTAGACTAGTCCAACGCACCCTGTTGTATTCTCACTTAACACCACTAGATGCAATCTATGTTACTGCAGTCTGACAGTGTGTTGGCTTTGGCCTCACAGAAGAAGATTAGAGCGCACAGCCACAGGTGAAGCTGAACAGAGGCTGGGGAGGGGAGGGAGGAGCAAGTTTCACATCTCTTCTCTAAAAAACTTACAGATTCTGGCTTTAAATCAGTTCCATTTAGCACAAATAATAATCATCCAAGGTCTGTTTGCTTGTACTTGTACTTGCATGTAATGCTATTGCTGTCAGAGAACTGGCTGTGTAGACCTCTTGATTAAAAAGACCCATGATTATTATTGCCGTTTTGAAGCAAATGGATCTGGATTCAGCACAAGCTAACAGTGTTGCTTACAACACTCCTGTCATTAAATTATCTTGATTTACTTCACAACCCACACTGTTAGGTTAAATGGACTTCCTGGGTCATCCCTCATAGTGTACTTCACTGTTATGGACATTATTGGTGTTCCCTGAATGCTTGGACTGAGATGTGAGGGTCAGGTGGAGGCAGCAGTGGTCATACTCAGGCCATTTGTGCTGACAACAGGGCTCTGCATGAGGATTTACACTGTGATCAATAGACATGCCCAGAGGAGGACTGATGGCATCTTTTGGGCTTTTGCAGCAAAGGAATTCTCCCACTTTTTTTCCTAACTTAGTGTTTTCACGTTGTAAGGATTGTTCCTAATGATGTCCTGTACCAAACCCTTTCCTGCTGCTTGGAAATTGAAATTTTGCTGTCAAGATTGTTTTAGATTATTACTGTCATAAAAGATCTCATTTTATTGGCTCAAACTTCAAAGCAAAACCATTTGCTGTTGAATATTTTAGAAAAGCTCCCCATGATACTGTACTTTGTTTATGAAGTTCAGAGTGGAAAAATGTGCTCCTTATTGTTTTTTTTCTTGCATAGATTGCTCTAGTCAGTACAAATGTGTAGATATTTGTTCTAAGGTTAGCTAATAGCTCATCATTCTACATTTTTACACAATAACAACATAACAGTGGTGACTCACCTCTCAACAAGATGGACCCAGGTTTAAGGTCTGTCATACATGGCAGCACTCCGGTTTCCCCCATCAACCCAAAACATGCACTGTAGCTGTGAAAGTGGTGTGTGCGTGAGTGTTGGTGGTGGTCGGAGGGACCGATGGCGCCGATTGGCTTGGCAGCCGCTCTTCCGTCTTTCTGCCCCAGGGCAGCTGTAGGTACAACAGTGGCTTACACCACCGGGTCTGGAGTTAATAATAATAATGCTCTGCAAAGGATCTTTGGGGACACATATCTGTGAAAAGCGCTATAGCTGTTGTTGTAAGGCGACCTTGGGTGTCCAGAAAGGTGCCTAATAATAATAATAATAATAATAATAATAATAATAATAATAATAATAACCATCAATAAATGCATATTATAGTTCTGCCAAATTGAAGTCTTGTAAAATATTTCTAATATTTACCACAACTGTTTTTGACAGCAAAAGAACCATGCACTCCTATTTCTTTCCCTCACAGAATCCACCGGAATGGGAGAAGAGATGCACTTTACAAAGATAACCTGCTGCTTAGAGGCTGCACCATCCGGAACACTGAGGAGGCCGTGGGGATAGTCATTTATGCAGGTCTTACCAGCTACTAATATTTGTGTTACTAATGTCTTTTCAACCTGTAGTGTACTCCCTGTCCTTGCCCTCTGCGTGTGCCCAGGTCACGAGACCAAAGCCATGCTGAACAATAACGGGCCACGGTACAAGCGCAGTAAACTGGAGCGACAGATGAATGTGCACGTGTTCTGGTGCGTCATCATTCTCCTCGTCATGTGCCTCTTCGCTGCTGTGGGTAAGAAACTGATGTCTGGGAACTACTGGAGGTTTTTAGAGAGTTATCATGAACTTTATCTTTAATTTTAGTTGTGGATATTGTTGGCATTTTATATGTTGTGACAGATGAGTATGATTTCACCTCATGCTGTGTAGGATACTGAACAGAAATGAAATTACATATCAAATACCAAGATAAACAAGGTGCATGATAGAGGACAGACTAATATCTTTTGTTGTTCTTTCATCTATTTTATCAGGTGTTAACCAACAGTTAAGGACATGAATCATTTTGAATCTAAAATATAGAAAAATGAAACAGATTACTTTTTCTCGATTAATACATACAGCATCATGTTCTAAAATCTTTAGTCTTGTCTAGGGGGACAACTGGCCCACATGTACTGAAATGATAATGTTCTTATTGTGGGGAGGTTTGGGAGTTTAATCTCATCAATCTGTGTATTTCCTTAACATAAAGTAGTGGATAATCTGCTGGTCTTGCCTGCTTTGCCTTGTTGACAAGTTACCTGATTTAAAGAATTATCCCTCTAGATTTAAATTATAATCCAAATACTAGCCACTGTGACCATTGCGATTCCCAGTAAAATTTAAAAGTAATTAGTCTATTCCTTGCAGTAGCCCCAGCATGTTTATATGTTCTGACCTTGTGGTGTTCATGCAGGTCACGGGCTCTGGATGTTTCAGTACCGCGATAAGAGACCAGGATTTGACGTACTGAGTCCAGAGGGGACTGACTTATCGCCCATAATGTCCGCCATCTATCTCTTCCTCACCATGATCATCGTCTTTCAGGTACAAAATCTAAAGAAAGTGTCCTTAAACAAAAGCAACAGTGACTAAAATTAATGGGGTTATAAAACAGTAGTAGATGTTTTATGTTACTTTGTAGTGTTTAAGATTATCGCAGGCCCAAGGGTGAGTTTGACCTCTAGATGAATATCTTTATACTAGATGAGTATCTTTATACCTGCAATGCATTCATACTGCACTGGACATGCTATCTCAGAAATGTGCTTCAGAAATATCTGCTATAAAATTGTGAAATAGAGCCACATGACAGTTATTGATCACTGCTGGAGGCTTAAAAATGTCAAAATTTTAAGTACTGGGCAATAGATAGGTTTTTGTGAGAAACTATGGCCAAAGGGTCCGAAAGAAACCAATATCATATCTTCAATCCATAGGAAGGGGGCGCTATGCTGTAACTTCACTGCACCTAATGCTACACTGCAGTGCCCTCATTCCCACAAGTTAATTCAGAGGATAATGTTCCTTCCATTGAAAAATCCTGATATCGCTTTATCTATTCAATTCTATTATGCAAAATTTACTCTTGTGAGCTTTTAGCCATGTTATAATGTTGTTAACTCCTCATAAACATACCTGGAGTTGTGTTTTGTTTCACACATGTTTGAATAACCCTTTATTATTAGTTTGTCTACATTTCCAAAGCTCAAAATGCTCTGTTCCACCTTGTGATGCCATATGTCCTTTTACATTTAATTCAGTAGACATTGGGATTTCCATGGCTGAAATTATCTAAATGATTCTAGTGAAGGTGGAGTTTATAAACGCAGTGGAGCACTTCCTGTACTTCCTTGTCTGTTAACCATGTGTGAAACAAAGCAACACTCCAGGTATGTTTGTGAAGAGGAAACAACACTATAACATAGCTCAGAGAATAGTAGAATACGGGCCCTTAAATAACCAAAACAAAACTGAAGTACTTCTTGCTGCTAACCATATTTCCTACTCTACAAAATCCATTTCCATTGCAGCGTGTTCAAATATAAAGTTGTGAAAGGGGCGCCTCACCGGTATTGATTGTGGCTTTGGGCTTAGCAGTCAGACGCAGTGTCACCTTGTCCCGTGTCAGAGAAGGGGGTGAATGTGAATGGCCCTAAATAAACCAGGTTATGGACTGGCCTGGTCTTATACAAACAGTAGCATTGACCCAGTCCGCTCTTAGTGAATACATGATTTTATGCACCAGGATGATTAAGCACAGGGCTGGAGTAGGCCCTTTAAAGTTATGAGTCATTTCTCCAGAACTCTTTATTTAATGTTTCATGGAAATTCTCATTTTCTCCATATAAATAGGTACTGGTAGGTACAAATCCATGCATTGTATTATTTTTGTAGAGCTTATTGGAAAGTTGTAATCATGGGGATATTAAATCCAGTAAATGTTACACAATTTCTGCAGTTTATTCATGCATACATTTTAATATTAGATTGGATTAGGTTTTTTTTTTATGTCAGATGCCCTTTCTGGGTTGAGAAAACAAGATGGCAAAATGAGTAAAGTAGTAAAATAATAACAACATTGTCTGTTATCTGGACATTTTGTTTTGTTACTCTATTATTTATTTATGCATTACATTATTTGATAAATAAATGTAACACAATATTTCTTTAAGATTATTTAAAAATAGAAATGACTGAATATTTCAATATTTTCTGTTATCAAGTACAAATTTTTTAACAATTGCCAAAAGTGTTGCCTTCAGTAGCATAGTTTACTCTTCTGTTTGTGATTCTAATTTCTTTTTGCAAATGGGCCTATAGTCTCTGTCCACTTTGTATGCTTACTTTGACCGTACACCTCTAGTCTGTAAGAGATTGGCAAATAAAACTAGCACCCTTTAGTCGTTCGGAACCATTAACTTCCTCATTGGGTCTTGATTTAGTGATCCAAGTTCCAATCTCCTGGCAGAAAGCACTCTGTACTTGTGTGCCTGTTTGATGAATGAGAAAGCCATTTCCCTGCTCTATCCCCTGTGTCCTCTGCAGGTGCTGATTCCCATCTCGCTTTTCGTGTCCATTGAGATCGTGAAGATTTGCCAGGTTTATTTCATCCACAACGACCTGGAGCTGTACGATGAGGAGACCGACTCCCATCTGCAGTGCCGGGCCTTGAACATCACAGAGGACCTGGGTCAAATGCAGTACATCTTCTCTGATAAAACTGGCACACTTACTGAGAACAAGATGGTGTTTCGCCGTTGCACTGTGGCTGGGGTGGAGTACTCCCATGACGCTAATGGTGAGAGAAATTTGATGAGTTAAAAACAATGGCAAAAAAAGTTTATATTGATCCATTTATATTTTGTGTGACATATGCATTATTTTTCTTTGACACATGTATTGAACATTGATTGTGAAAAGCTCAAACCAGTGCCATGACCTCTTATTGGTTGGGTGTATGTAAAAAAGTCAATTCATGTTGTGGATTTATAACATTTTTTTTTTTTTTTTAGCATCAAATAAACAAACAACATTCATTCAGTCATTGTATTTCCATTGTAGTCTTCCTTTGTCATGGTGGAGTCAAAACAAATAAAACACAACTTTGAAACTTTCTAATGTGGTTGGTTAAGGAAAAGTAACCATTACCACAGTTGGAGCTAAGTCACTAGTTGCAGCTGAATTATTGCCATCACCGCTGTAATTACATAACCACTGGCTCTTCTCTGTTTGCTTAGTTGAATCCAGGCGTGACTCATTTAAACCTCTGTACATTCAGACCATTCACAAGTGTCTCTTCCATCTGTCTACAGCCCGGAGACTGGCCATGTACCAGGAGGTGGACTCAGAGGAGGAGGAGTGCATGTCTCATGGAGGGACCTTGCCCAGGCGGGACAGTGTGACAAGTCACCAGAGCGCCCGCATGGTCCTCAGGTCGCAAAGCACAAAGTCCCACCGCCGAACAGGCAGCCGAGCAGAGGCCAAACGTGCCAGTATCCTGTCCAAGCACACAGCCTTCAGCAGCCCTATGGTCAGTCTAGACACCTCCTTTTGTTTGTTTTTTGTTTTTTTGTTGTTTGAGGTGGGACTGGGCAATATGAAGAAAAATCATCATATAGATTACACTGAGAATTACAATTACTCATCTTTCAAATTGATTCACACAAATGATTTTTTAAAATAATGATCTCTTGAAAATAAACAAGACAGAAATTTAATCTGTGCCACAACACAAGAAATTGTTAAATTTATCTCTCCAGACTTTAAACTCTAATCCAAACTATTTGCTTTTGCTGACCTGCTGACCTGTATCTTTTTATATAAACATTTACAAATGTAATAGAATCTAAGAGTCACATTTCTTGTTAAACGTTTGTGTTTTGAAGCAACGCGTCCTTTAGAATATTTATCAATTGAATAACTGGTTTTATCCTATGGGGGCGATCCAAGCTATATAGACTCTGAATGTTTATTACAAATTGTAGAGTCAAACAAGCACAAATATATGCTACATACAGTAAAACACACATTCCCCACCTGTCTGTCCCATAGGAGAAAAACATCACTCCGGACCCTCAGCTCCTGGACAAAGTGAATGAGTGCAGCAGTCAGATGGACTTCATGCGCTTCCACAGTCAGTCCCTGTCCACTCTGCCCACTGACCTCTGTGACATCATCGACTTCTTTATCGCACTCACCATCTGCAACACTGTGGTGGTGTCCTCCCCCAACCAGCCCCGCCAGAAGGTACCAATAAACACCTTTTAACTACTTAAAAAATACATTTACACATTTACAAATCACTTTTCAAGATTCACAAATATGTTTTCCAATTGCATTTGTCTATTTTTCTACCGATTGAGTAAATAATGACCTCATCCCATGTAAGTTACTGTAGCAAAATGGTGGTTTACCTAAAATAGTACCTTCTTTTTGTCAAGTCATTGCAAGTCAGCAGCACAACACTGGATCTTTAGTAAAGCAAGATTATATGCACAGTGTTTGTGCTGAATAAACAGGATACACATTGATGTATATAATTTAAAACTGGAGAACATTTTCTTTTTTATTCTGCCACTGCAGATTGCCAAACTAAAAATGCAAGGTGTGTGCCACTGAAATGTAAGCAAGTCATTTGCAGAGTACATGTTCAAGGTGAGATAGAAGTGAGAATTATACTAGTAGCTCTTTAGAACCTCCAAAACATACTGGCTGTTTCTCATCTCTACAGATTTCTGCAATTTTATATAATCTGTCTCAATCTGCTTTTATTTTAGAGTTTGAAACATCAATAATAGTTGTATAACACTGAGCTCACGTTGTCTCCAAATGTGTATTATAGTTATTGTGTATAAAAGTAATTGTTTCTTTTCTTTTGAACTCTTCAGGAGCAGTTCCCTTCAAAAATTCATACCTCGTTACTTTGGCTTCAAAAATGTTAAAATGGTCCAAATTTCTCCCGCTGGTGCACGTAGCTTTCAGTATTTTTGTGTCTAATGTTTGAAGTTCCACTCTCTGCAGTGTATCCGTTTTTTGTTTTGGGACAGCATGGGTGTGTACTGTCCTGTCTAGAGCTTACAGCTACAAATCTTCATGAAGTAAATGTTATAACTGGTGAGATAAGATGGAGTGGAATTGAAATGTGCACAGAAGGAACAGTTTGTACAATAATTATATTTTTGACCTGTGTTTGTTTAAAGTTACAGTCACACATTTAAGGTGCCCTTGTGGACACTAAAACCAGAATGAATTGTGCAGGGTGTGGGCGGCTTCTCCACCGGCTGGACAGGACAAACAACATCACTTTGCATTGTACATTTTGTGTTAAGTAAATTTGATCTTGGAAAATTTCATACATTTCATTTACATATTTCTACAATAGCAATTTGTGTCAATAATAGTATTAAATTAAAAAGAAGAGTAGGTAGATGTAAAATTTATGTAGTGGAAGACAAGAGTACTGAAATAATCAGAACTTACACTTAGACTTGGACAATTTTTATTGATCCACAAGGGAAAGAATTTGGACACAGTAGCTCATCACAGTCTAATATAATAACAAAGAGTAAAAAATATAAATGGTAATAATACATTCTAAATAAGTAGCAAAAAAGGTAGCAAGAGACAGGTGTCAAATAAGGCATAATTATTTGTTATTATATAATGGGTTATATTATTATAATTAGGTATTTACCAATCTTTTTCTAACTTTTTATCTTGTGTGTCCCAGGTGAGGATGCGATTCGAGCTGAAATCCCCAGTTAAAACCATCGAGGACTTCATCAAACGCTTCACCCCAAGTCGCCTCACCTCTGGCTCCAACAACAGCAGCTCATCCAGCCTGAACCGCTCCAACCAGCGTGGGAATGCCAGTCTGGTCTCCTCCCCCTCGGCGGATAGCACCCTCACCAAGCTGGATGAGGAAAAGAGCCCCCCGGACCTGCAGCATGCCTTCACCGCCATTCCCACATGTTACGATCCCACCAAGGCCTGGAGACTGGAGGAGGGAGAGCTGAGATATGAAGCAGAGAGTCCGGATGAAGCAGCTCTGGTCTACGCTGCCAGGGCCTACAAGTGTTCGCTGGTGGGACGCCTGCCCGACCAGGTGACCGTGGAGCTGCCCCATCTGGGTAAACTGAGCTTCGAGTTGCTGCACACACTGGGGTTTGATTCAACAAGGAAACGCATGTCTGTGGTAGTCCGGCACCCACTCACTGACCAGATCACTGTGTACACCAAAGGAGCCGATTCTGTCATCATGGACCTCATCAGACCGCCTGATACAGGTGAGGACTGAACATTTTCAAATGATAAAATAAAACAGATTATAGACTGATGAAATTAGTGGAATGTGGAAAAGCATTCTGAGGTGAGACAACTTAAAGGTGCACTGTGTAACCTTTTGGTTGGGGGTCTGTCGCCTTCTTGTTTCTATGTCATTGCTCTGCTTAGAATGTTCCACAGTATAACATTAAACAGTTCTACCGTACATTTATTCAATTAAACTTTGTTTTATTGCTCAAAAATACCTAAAAAAATGTTGACTGTAAGGCAAGGTCTCCTCTCCACTGATTTGAACTGTACCTTTATCTGGTTTGGCCTCCATGAATATAAAAAGGTTTGATGCCATACTGTGAAAAATCCAGACTAAGAAATAAAATAAAATCTGAAGAAAGGCCTTTGACGGACCCTCTACCAGAAAAGTTACAAAATGCACATTTAAGTTTGAGTAAGAGTTTGGACGAAGTAATTTATTATTTAGCTACACTGCCTCAACTGCAAAAAAACAAAAAAGTTGTCTCTTTGCTCATTAAAAAAAAACCTCATATGTGACTAATGCAGTTCTGTTGCTGCCTGCTCGCACAAAATGTGTTAGTTTCACCCCCTAAGGTTTCCATGACGTAGGTTTCTGAACTCTATTGGGATATCAGAATAAGTCATAACGTGCAGACATTTGTCTTATCTTCAGATATAGATAATGCCTACGTATGAACTGTCTCTCTCTCTTATAACCGCTGGGTTTCAAAACAAAACTCTGTATATGTTCATTACATCTGTATACCATAACTTTTTCAAGCCAGTTCCCTTAAAGTTGTCTTATTGAAAGTCGAACAAAAACATAACATACCACAAGTCTGTATTCTCAAAACATGTGTAAGGCAAAAAATGTATACAGTTTGTATTCACCTTTATAAAACTCTGTATTCTCAAAACATGTATGAGACACTTCTAGGCCAGTTTTTGTGGCCTGGCAAAGGTTAAAAAAACAACATTGTTTACCTGTCACACTGCTTGGTCTAATATTTTTGATGAATAACTGAACATTTTTCTAATTACTGGAACAAGGTGTAGCTATGGATAATCTAGACCAACTCAGCAATACATTATCAGATACTTTCCAAATTTCTTTTAGCATAACAGTGTTATTTATTTGTTACATACATATAATCCTTTAATAATTAATCATTTCGCTACATATCACAAAAAATATGTATCCATATGATGATGACTTGTTTCTATAAACCATTATCTTGGATATAATTGTTATATTAGATGATAGTTGAATTTATATAATTAAACAATCTCACATTGTGGTAAGTCACAATGAAGACGATGGCAGAAAAAATAATAATAAAATTATTATTATATTATGCCCTTGCCCTGGCGCACATGTCCCTCCCACACGACCGCCGAGGACTCACGACCTCCCCATCATGCCACTCTCTCTTCCTGACAGCTGCCCAGGAATACAGCTTTCATGAATTAACGTGATAGTAATATTTTTTCTCCCCATAGTAAACTTTGTACATTCCTGTAGGTGGCGCTGTAGCACTGATAATTGTGTTTGACATATCAATGGAATTAGGGTCAAGCAGTGTATAAGTGATAGAAATTTCAGCACGATTGAACTAAACATGTCCATGTAATAATATTTTAACTCACGGCCAACCGTGAAAAATATCCCATGTCCGTAATATTTTTTTTTGCTTGTAGTCAGGCATAGAATGTAATCCCCAAATTTAGTACAAATCTGATAATGCTGATGTTTCATCTCCATTATAGGTGGCGCTATAGTGTTACTTTTCATCTAGTTTATAGTTTATTATATTCAGGCTATGATCAGGCTTTAGTGATTCAAATTTCAGCACAATCGTGCTTTATGTGTATAATATTTTTTTTTTACTATTTTTTGGGGGAGTCTTTGCGCCCCTGCTGGCCAACGGAGGATAATGCACCATGTCCATAATATATATTTTTTGCTTGTAATCATGCATAGAATTTAATCCCCAAATTTGGTCCAAATCCGATAATGTTAACTTTTCACGTATATGGTAGGTGGCGCTATAGAGTTCACTTTTATTATATTTCATATTTCATCACATTCAGGCCGGGATCACACAATAGTGATGTGAGTTTGAGCTCTGTAGGCCAAAGCCTGTGGCCGTGAGAGGTCATCAAAGAAACAGGAAATGAAGGCGTTATTCGCCGGCGTGCTACGGACAAACCGTGAGGAGGATCCCAAAAAGAAATAATGCATGTGTGGACCGACATCTATAGATGTGACATGTCAAATCTGAGCTCATTTGGACCAAAAACCAGGGACTTGATGAGTTTTGCAAAGACACAGTCAAAACGGCGGCAAATTTTTTTGATCCAATATGACCGACTTCCTGCTGGTTATAGGCCGGTGTGACAATGACATTTTCTGTTTGATTCATTGTTTTCTATCACTAGTCCGAATTTTGTCATCTTACGCCAAAATATGTTTTTTGGCTCCCCATAAACGTTCAATTTTTGCCTTTTCCAGGGGGCGCTGTGGAGTGGGGTCACTTCGGGTGTTGTCGCAATGCCCGTTTTATCAAATTTTCGCCGGACCGGTTGATCTGATACCCACATGTGAGACTTTTTGTCGATGTTCAGGCCCTCAAAATCGTGATCGTTTGCAAGGAAAAATAATAATAGAGCGTAAGAAACCAAGGAAGCACAATACCCCTCGCCATTAACATTGTTACTGGCCAGGGCCAATAAATAAAATGTCCATTGAACCTGCTACTGTATGCATGTATGAAGTAACAGCTGCCCTGTCCATAACTTCAAAGTACAGTAGTTCCCATGATGCATCTGGCTGGTGTAGCAGCGCAGAGATCTTATGATGTGATTCTTTGAGCCTGTCAGCTGACCACAAATCCTATCTGCTCATCTTCACGAGACTCTAGACTCTTGCCGTGTCACTGAATACTCCACATTCCTTATTCACTTCACTTGATGTGCACTGTAGATTCACCAAGAACTTGACCTATATGGATGTGTTCTTTGCCTTTTTAATGTACACTTTTGTTTCATTTAACAAAGCATAATCTATAGTCTGTCACAGATTGTGCTTGTTTTCATAAATTGTGATAGCTCAAGTTATTTCAGAAATAACACACAAGTTTCCTACTAGTATAATAAATCATAAACCATTGGCATTTTTACCATCTGAATTTCTGAAACATACTTAACTGTTTGCTCCCTTGTAAAATTAAATAGGAAAAAATCTATTTGTGTCTTCTTAAAAGGCTTTGATGTGCTCAGCAGTTCTAACCTCCTCTTTGCTGTGTATATGAGCACATTTTGGGTAGTGCCTTCACGACTGGACTTTTGTCATTTCCAACACACCCCTCACATTCACGTTTTCCACTGATGTAAAGTATACTCTCCAATGTTATGTAAGCAGCCATGTTTTTATTTCTGCTCCTCTCAAAGCTCGCCTTCACTGCTCTCTGGAAAATCTCGTCTTTATGTGCTCGTTTTAAGATCGGCTCTTTCTCCGGCTCTGTAAATGGCATAGGTGTAACAGCTTGTTTGTATTCCAGGCACACACAGGGTCACAATGGCACCTTTTTCTAATGCTTTGTACATGGTCAACAGAGGGCAATCCAAAGGTGCTTAGCAAGACCATTTCAGATCACAAAGTCAAGGTTTTTTGACAAAACATGGCTTGTATTGTGGCAAAAAAGAATGATTTTTGTGCTGTATTTTTGATATAGTAGATGAAATGGAGCAAGGCTAGCAACTACTTTATATTATTAACGTAAGGATTGGAAAACAGTATAATGGTGATGAGATCAGATTGTAAGATTTCCCTTGGTTAAGTGGTGTGCCTCTGTCATTTCTGCATCAACAGTGAAGTGGTCTACCATAGCCTCCTACAGGAATAGGTCTTTACCATGTACTCTCTTATTTAATCTCAGAAATAACAAGGGGCATTTCCCAGCTCAATTTATGGCACTACAAATGCATATATATATATATATATATATATATATACATATATATATATATATATATATATATATATATAATGTTATTTACAAACATGAACCAATCTACCTGTCACTTATATTATCCACTAAATAGAAATAAATTTAGACTTATTGAGTTACACAGCTGTTGCCTCACTGTGTGGGGGGGTAATGGGTTTTATTGAGATGCCTTGTTAGTGGCTCCTGTCGGTTCATAAGAGGGAGCTCATGAGGCTTTGGTCTAAATGACTCCTTGGTAAAACAAATTACGTCCTCTCCTGATTTTTTTTTTTTTTTAACATGTTTTTGTGCCATTAAACAATATGAGCCATTGAAGTCATTGCCTTAGATTTGCCTACTTTGAGAGGATCCTTGTTATGTTATAATGTACTGCACCCCACCTTATATCTCATGACTGTGCAGTGGACCTCATATTAATTAAGGCTACACATGTTGGGTGTACTAGGTCTTTGGTGTACTTCAGGCTTAACATGGTTAGCTTAATGGATTTTCAAATTCTTTTCTGCCTTTTCTCCTCTTGTACTTCACCTCTCACTAGTTCTCCTCCTTCACCATGTGTCCAGTGTGGACCAGCATTGACTTTTTCTCTCACACAAGTCTCTTCTGTAAGTCACAGTCAATGTGTGAGTCCATTGGTAAGCAGCAGCCACTTTGAGCACATTGGTCATAAACAGTCGTTTATAATGGCTCCATTCACACAGACAGGGAGTTGTTTGGTGCTGCTCTAATAACAGAGCCATGCACAAGACCAAAGAGTTGCTGGGCTTAAAAGTTAAAGACTGTAGCGCTTACATAACTTTAGCCTTTTTGAGTTGTTTTTGAGAGTCGTTGTGACCCAAACTGTATGTAACCATCTTTAAATATGGATTGTTTGACCTTTGTGAAATGTAATGGGCATGTAAAGGTAACCTGGAAGGTTAGAAGTAGATTCACCCATTGGGAGTGAACTGACTGTGTGAAAATTGCAAAGCAAGTTTGAGCACCTAGAAAAGCTACATATGGGATTGGTAAATTAAAATGATCTTGATGAGATTTGCATTTTACTTGTTTTATCCTTCTCAAATATTCTCCTCAGTATCTGTTTGTTTTTTCTGCATGACTTATCTTAAGTCTTTCTATGGCTGTGTAAATGCCTGATGACTTTTTGGAGGAAAAATAAACAGCTGTGTGCACACTCAGCCAGCTCTGAAAGGACACTTGTTAGAAGTGCCTAGTTATGACCAAAACTACAGCTGTTTGAAATGGTTTTTGAATGAAGACTTACCCAAAAATGTACAAATTATGAATAAACTTCTAGAAAGTAAGGTCTCTGCAAGCCATTGTACTATTGAACTACACACTGTGTGCATTTCCACTTCTACTGCTTTGTTCAAAATAAACATCTCAAGTCCAAACTTTAGATTAGGACTAGGAATGGGACAATAATTAATACTATTGCTAACTGTGTTAGCATTACTAGCAAATTAGATAATAGACAACAAAGATAATTTCCATTATACCACAAGATTGGACACACTACAAACAAACTAACCTAAACTTGACATAAGCAGTGATTACTGGATCCGTGTCTGTATTTAACTAAGTCAGTACGGCCTGCAAATAGCCCATTATAAAACATAAATTTGCATTCTTAAATATTTGGTTGAAGAGATGATTGACAGGTTTGCATTCATTTCCATCTTCTGTGTAAAGTGATTTTGTGTGGCAGCAGTGGCAGTGCATTGGATTGCTTTCTGTCCAAGCTGTTATGTTATTAGCAAGATTACATGACTGGCAATCTGAGTGTTGGCTGGTGCTTCTGTCAAGATAGCAATAAATCTGTTGCGTCTTCATGCCAAGAACATGTTAAAATACCCAAGAAATAGCGAAAGGAGGTGTAGAACGTGCTTCAAATGGTTACTTTCGGTATCATAAAGGTCATATAAAAATGTCTTTTTATTTCTATTAAAAAAATGTGATACATCTTGGTGAGTGATGTAAAATATAGAGCCACATAAAGCCTTGGTAAATTTAGTGTGAGAACAGATGGCCCAATTCTTGTGATTCTTGGAGCCCGTCTTTTGCAATCTGGTGATGCTAAAACTGAAATATCCTGCAAAATAAAGATAGTTAATCTCTTTCTAATCTGTTTTTATCTTTTCAAGGAAACTCCAAAGGCAAACGTCAGAAAAAAGTCATCTACAGGACTCAGAACTACCTAAATCAGTACGCTGCAGATGGACTGAGGACACTGTGCATCGCTAAAAAGGTACAAGTCTATAAAACATTGAGTGAGATGCTTTTAGACAAGCTTTTGGACATTGTTGAACTTAAAAATGAAAAATGATACCTATATTGGGTTGCAAGGCCCGTTTATCAAATTTAACATATTTTGTAGTGACTGATGGGAGAAATTTAACCAAATATTGACAAACTATTTTAATCTGCCTACTTTCTAAAACAGCCTTTCTACCAAGCATTAAATGATAGCATGAAAAAATGACAATCCATCCTACTTAGCCCTCACCTTTTTATATGCTAATTTGATATGTTGCATGAAAAATGGTTACTATTTATACACTTGCTATCTCTAACCATTCAGACACATAGTACCCATATCTTATGAATATGTTGATAATTTTGGTTACCTCCTACACTGCCTGAAAAAGGCAAATAATCAAATCAAAAATAATAAATAATTATTATTTTTTGTTAATTATTATTATGTTCAGTTGGCTGTCCTATTAGCTCACAGTATTTGGTGGCTAGTGTCTACTGTGTCACATTCATTTAGGCATTTTCACTTGTGACACTTCCCTACCGCGCAGTCATATTGTTTACAAACATGAAGGGCCCTATAGATCTGGTGCAGAGATGGTTGAGGATGTGTCTGTACTTTCATGGCCGACTGTTCCACACGTTTTCGGTGACTCAGCTCCAATCTGTGCCACTCTCAAACACTGATAATTTATGTCCTCACAGCCACCTCATTATATCCATGCTAGTGCTAACTGCTAAGCCTGTCAACCAATGCTAAACAGTCCCTCAAGCTCTTACTCTGTCTCATGGATCACTGTATGTTGCAGAGTGGAGCTGCATTATAAATACGATGCAGTGCAGATAATGATGTGAAATTGTAATTTGAAAAAATATATAAATACACTGCAATAACATTAAAGTCTTCCTTCTTGTAAAGATTTCTACAGTTTGTACACAGGATAACTTGAAAGAAAATTGTTTGTTGAAAAAGTCTAATGGTGATAATTCAGTGGTAAAGTAATGACTGAGGCAACTTTGGTTTTGACAGAGTAACAAAAAAAATGTTTAAATGATAAAATATTTAACATTGTATATATTTTTCACACACCAGGTTCTGTCAAAAGAGGACTATGCATGTTGGCTACAGCGCCACCTTCAGGCAGAGACGGCCATCCAGAGGCGAGAAGAGCTGCTGTTTGAGTCAGCACTGAGGCTGGAGACCAACCTTCACCTGCTGGGTAATGGTTGTTTTGAGGAATATTAAAATATCCAAAAGTTACAACTGTCTTGATGTCCACTTCCACATTATTGATCATATAAGATTCTAGACAGTGGATTTAAAGGGTAAACTGTAGTATTTACATTATGCTATTTAATGCTATAATGCTATGTTACTATTGCTTGCTATTTTGAAGATTTTTATACCAATTGCTTCTCCGGACCAACTCCAGGCCTTGTCAAATTTCCAAATAGCACTCCCCACTCTTCTAAGATTTTGTTATTTACTATCATATATTTTTCGTGCCTTGAATATATGTGTCAGGTATAAATATGTTGAAATTTAACGTCATAGTCTATGGTCGATTTTTCACAGTCCTTTTTGACCCTCAGGAGCGACAGGGATTGAGGACCGTCTTCAGGATGGCGTCCCAGAGACCATCTCGTCCCTGAGGAGGGCGGGGCTACAGATATGGGTGCTCACAGGGGACAAACAGGAGACAGCAGTCAATATTGCATACGCCTGTAAACTGTTGGACCCAGAGGAAGAGCTCCTCACTCTGAATGCTGACTCCCAGGTGACCATCATAGCGTTTAAATCAATTTGTTGAAAATGGATTGGTTTACTTTAATGTATGTATGAATGAAAATGGAGTTGCAGACTTTAGATGCAAGCACAGTTTATTGAGACATGAGAAATGTCTCAATAAATTTCTTCCTCTTTCTGGACAGTTTACTTTTGGCCTTAAACAGGCAGCACCTGCACAATTGCAAATAAATTAACATTAACTTTATCTATGGTC
The DNA here is from genome assembly GCA_034769755.1 of Odontamblyopus lacepedii. NCBI lineage: Eukaryota > Metazoa > Chordata > Actinopteri > Gobiiformes > Gobiidae > Odontamblyopus > Odontamblyopus lacepedii. The sequence continues at coordinate 15,465,881 of CM068350.1, read as the reverse complement.
CACTTTAATCTAAGTGCAATATACTATCTTTTTATTTTTTACAAAAAATAAATTAAAATGTTTGTTTTGTGGAAATGGTAAATGTCAAGATGGGCATGTTTTTGTTTTTTCTCTTAAATTCCAGTTCTGATCTAGTTCCAGTTCTTACTTAAAAAGAACAGTGTGTGCAACACATTAACTATTAAATTATGTCTTAAAATGGTTTCTATTCATGGACAGTGTATCTTTCATTGTACCATGCTTACTTTTATTTCAAATCAGAGAGAATATAAAATGTGTGTTCAACAATCTATTGTTGATGATGAAATTAATATCCCAAACCATAGTGGCACAATGTTATATCAGATTTCTCAAGTTCTGAATAAGATCTTGGCTCTACACTTTACATTATTTTAACTGATCAGGCATCTTTCATTAGCTGCTTTTCATTTTGTTTTATATAATTTTGTGATGAAGATTGTATGTTTATTTGTATAATGAATTTCTTAGCCTCATCTCACATGACTTTAGGTAAATATTATCCACTGTTTAGACTTATGAGAAATAGTTGCAGGTGTAATTTGCATTGGACATTTTATATTTTATATTTTTTTACTGAGCACTGGTGCAGGTGAAGTGTAATGTTTAGTTCTGGTCTGGTGCAGCAGCTGTTTGCCAGATGCTGCAGGTCAGTACAGTGCATTGAACTCCACATTCCCTTTCATTCCCTTTCTCTCGGTCTCTCTCTGCCTCCCTCTGAATCAGGGGTTGCAAAATGTATTGCAATATCACCATGTACAATTTAGAAATTATATCTTACAAAACCATTTAGTTATTATTAAGTGCTTTTATCTATGTGGTTAGACATCATTTGAGTCTGAAATATTATATTTTAGATTTAGACATAGTGCAATTGTTATAATCTTGATTTAGTCTTATTTCTATTTATTTGTTCATTCATTTATTTTCCACATTGCGTGGCTAAATACAGGAATTTACATTTTTGCTTTTGTACAGCAATTGAACAATTGTCACAATTTCTAAATTAACGAAGTTAAATGCAGTATTGTGTCGTCTTTATCTTCTGTGTACATTCAACAAGAAAAATGAAATCTCCATTGCTAAATAATGATAGTGTGACTGAATTTACATAAAACATTTGAAATAGCTAATTAATCAGTTATGTTTATCTGAACCAAGACACATTTAGAAAGCTGTTTAAAATGCAAGGGAGTCTCCAATGCTAAGTAATCATTATGATTTAGAAGTATTGTGAGCTGTAAATTCTGTTGGCGGCGGCATTAACAGTAAATCTTCTAACTCCATCTCGCCCTGTCTCTGCACCAGGAGGCATGCGCTCTGCTGCTGGACGAGAGCCTACATTACATCCAGGCCAAATTCTTCTGCTCCTCCTCAGACCAAGCTGCTAAAGCCTACCTTTCCAACATGGCTGACGGTGACCTATACTCCTCACTACCTGTGCATAGACTGGGTTTGGTGATAGATGGGCGGACCCTGGCCTATGCCCTGGACCGCAGTCTGGAGGATAAGTTTCTGGCCGTGGCTCGGAGCTGCCGGTCGGTGCTGTGCTGTAGGTCCACTCCCCTCCAAAAGAGTATGGTGGTCAAACTGGTGCGCAACAAGCTCAAGGTCATGACACTGGCCATTGGTGAGTAGTTGTGATTAGTACTTTATATTTGTAAGGGGTTCCTTTTTTACTACTACTATATTCTTGCCATACAATGCATAATCTGCTAGTACTTGTACAAACATTCAAGTGATACAAATATCACTACTTCATTGCTAAATATTTTTCTACTAATATTAACTAACTATAGTGCTAATTTTTAGTACAATTAGTTGTTTTACTACAACTTGCAACACTAAGACTATTATTACATTCTCAGATCTCTGCTTATCTCTACTACTTACTAACAACAAATAGACATTCCCAGAAACAGAATTTTGACTTGATGAGTGTAAATAAAAACATAATATATTATTAATATTCAAGATAAGCTTGAGGCGAGTAGCAGGTTGTAAGATCCCACAGTGTCAAGGCAGATCCAAACACGCTTCAACCACAGTTTACAGATATGAACTGTGGAGGAAAATTCATTTTGGAAGACAGTAAAAATTGGCTTAAAAACATAAATATTTGAGATGTATGTACACACACACCTCATTGACAGAAGTAGATTTTATTCATGAGGTAAATGCAACTTCTGTAAAAGTGCTGAAACTATGCCAGGCCTTGAAAGCCACATAAACTGATTTTACTCCTAACTGAACTCTTGAAATCTTGTGATAAATTATAGCATCTGACAGCCACAATCCAATGGTACCATACTGTACACTGTTTTTGCTTAAATTTAATTGGATTTTGGAAGTCTCTACTCAACTGAAATACTCTGATCTAACAGAACTACGCACTAAATTAACCTAATTAAAGCTGAAATGCAAAGAAAAGCAAATAAAAATCTCCCTAACCTTGAAGTCATTAGCCAACCAAGCCTGGAGCAACTGGAGCTCTTTGCGAATAATTGTGCTTCCCGCTAATCACTGCTCATCTGCACTGCTTGATTTTTAATGCAAAAGACATCCCCTCTCTAATATTCCTGTATCAGTTAGGGCAAACTTCACTCGCCTCTGATTAACAATGTTTTACCTGCTGATATGGCAGAAGTCAACATTTCCACTCTGCCAGTTCTGAGGACAATGCATTTTTAAACTAATTGAGGTTCTGTTTACGTTCACTCAGATGTGTTCCTAAAACAGACTTCTCAAGCTCTGGCACATGTTTAAAATAAAATCCATATTTAGTCAAACAAAAGCCAGGACAAGTGATCATTTAACTGTCAGGAACTAAACTGATGTCAAATTGTGTTCGTATAATTAGCAGCTCCCCCTGTGCGCATTAGGGCACAACATTTCAATGACAAATTTTCCTCTAAGCATTCGGTGTCATAAAGGTGGGCCTTGTCTGTCACCCCTGCAGCATGTCAATACGTGTTGACTTTGAAACAGATTTATCAACCCACAACTCCAAACAAGGGGATAATATTAATACTAATTGCTCAAATCACTACAATTAATCGTGATTTTTCTGCTGATTATTGCAAGATGTTTGTGAAATCCCTTGTCCTTAGTCGTCCTTTGCTATTATTGCAACATGTATCAAAAGTAAGATTCTGTTCAGAGTGCACAACAACTCGGGAGCATTAACATTTCAGAGAAGACGGAAATATGAAGTGATAAACTGCTGCAAAAATGCCATGAATTTCAGAAAATGTTTGCAGAGGTCTAAACTGCAGGTATGACAGAAAAACAGGATATTTTGTTCTTTGCAGAGGACATTCTCGATCTAAATATTTGCAGCCAATTCAAATGACAATTTTGATTTAATTGTGATATACAGTGCCTGACTATTAGAGCACTTCTAACTACTACTTCAGACTACCTACTACAACATTTTGATGAAGCAATTACGTCAGTTACATTTACTAAGTCACATCTACTCGAGTAACTTTTTAAAGAATTTGAACTACTTGAGTAATATTTTTATTAAACTAACAGTACTTGAGTAATATTCTGGACGACTATATTGTACTTGAGTAATATTATTTTGAACTAACATTATTCTTCCTTGAGATAGCTACCCAACTCTAAATAAGTGTCCAGAATTCTGAGCACCCATTTTTACTATTACTTACAGCTTGATTTGTGAGAGTACGACAAATCCCCTGAGCTCTTGGAGTACACGAAGTTCACTCTTTTGCTAAATTAGTAGCCCTTTCCTTTTCCTGTTGATGTTGACGTTTTGACTTTGAAATGTATAGGGAAAAACTCTGTAGTCGTTCATCAACCTACACCTTTAGGACAAAAAGTCAGGTGGGGTTATTTTAGGGCTGTATTCGTAATTATACCTTTCCCCTAACAAATATAGTCTATAGGGTTTGTAGGTGACATAGAGGATTCATTGTGACCTATGCTTGTCTTTCCCTGTTTACCGTTTATTTGTTCACGTGGCACTCAGGAGAGGCCAGGATTTTGCCAGCCAAGCGATTTTCTGTCATTGCTTTGTTGGCAGTAATGTCGGGGAAATACTTGCTGCAGCTTCTAATTTCATGTCTCTGTGGCTACATCATATCAGCACTGTGGACATATTAGGCAACAATTCATCTGTAACCACATTCAGGGTAATTCTAAGGGCCACCGGAGGCGTCCGTAGTAAGCATTATTCTGGAGACAAGGGCCATAACAAGCACATGTGTCATTTGGTCATGTGAAAATAATTGGATAACACTAACATAACATTTTACAGAATATTAAACCATTTTTCATCCGGCAGTGATGAGACCAGATAGTGGTTTACATTTAACTAATTATTGTTTTTCTGAATTATTTAGTTTGTTTAATTGCCTTCTTCCTAACGCTGGCCTACTTCATGGTTTTCTTTGTTGCAAATCTGCATACAAGCATATTTTTATAATATCAAATTGTTAATATGGTTTGGAAAGGCAAAAAGCAGGGATAGTGAATATGTCCAAGCAAGAGACCCAGAGGCTGTAATGAACGGGGAAAAAAATAAAGAAAAAATTGTTACAGTTTAGAGGCTAAATGGCCACTCTGGTACTGGATTTTAAATCAGAATGAACCACAGTAGTGTACTGCTATATTTTGATTCACAAAGCTGCCTGCTGAGTCTACCCTTTAAACATTTACAATGGTACATTAAGTACCAATCGCCACATACTCCCCATTATAGCTCCTTTGTTCATTGGCCTTCATTGAAAACGTAGCACTAGTAAGTAACAGTATCTGAATACATTTGAGTCCTAATGTTGCATCCCCGTCACCTCTTGAGCTCTTATCACCACCTACATCTCACATTCAGCCGAGCGTTTCAAAGTCGTGACAACAACAAAGTCCTCCTCTGCCCACCAGCTCGCCGCCGCCCCTCCTGTGGTGTCACAAACTATCCACAGACAACAAAAGCTACTGCAGGCTAACAAGAGCTCACACAAAAATACTAATGGAACAGCTGAAGAAACAGACTGTGGTAGAGTAGCAAAAGATGTGCTTTGGAATTACACATAGTACAATTAGAATTTTGGTTGATTCTGTAACGTTGCGATGTTCCTCTCTCAGATGGAAGCAGGAGCCAGTATTTCTCTATCAATTACACAATGTTTTTTGTTAGGGATTTCCCCAATCCAAGTCAGATATTGTAACAGCTGCAGATCAAGGCTTTTTCAAAATATTGTATTGGATCACATTTTAATGAGTCCATCATGCCAATTGTGCCTTCTCTGCATTGTCACCATTGCAGTGGTAAAGCATTAAAGTCCATGGGAATAAATGCATACCAGTACATTTTTTTTAATATTGAAAACTTAAAGGTGAACTTCGGCATGTTTGAAGCTAAAGTCCATTGCTAGAGGTGGTCGAATACTGTCAGAAACCAAAAAAACGGCACAGATCTCGCTGTGGTAGTGAGTCTGTCAAGGCAATAGACTAATGTAGTGATTGGGCAAAGTCATATGCCATGTAAAACGTCATTTTGCACACTGAAGAAGCTTTTTAACCCATCTTTCAACATGGCCACAAGTCTAACAAACAAAATGGTATGCCTGGCTCACTCATTAGTGTCTGGAAACGTTATAAAACTGTGTAACAGTGTTACACTTACCTCTGTTGATTTCCCACTGCGCATTGCAAAAACTCAAAAGACTCAATTGCCAATGTAGTTTCTAATCCCATTTATTTACAAGTGAATTTAATTTTTTTGAAAAACACTAAAAATACATTACCGAATCATTTTCTTTCAAAAACTTTCAGTTTCTATTAGGGCTGGGCGGTATACCGTTTGAACCGGTATACCGGCAATTTTTATTTTTATGATATGAATTTTTTATTTACCGCCATACCGTGTGTGCGCGCATATGTCGGCAACACAGAGCGGCGGAACGTCGCACAGCGGTAGATTGAGCGGGGGCTGTTTTTCAGTGTTACACCAAACAAGCCAACAAGCCAGGTAAGGATAGCGAGTTGAGTGGTGAGCATGGATTTAAGAAAATGACACAGACACAGAACTCATTCCGAAAAAGGGAGCCGTGTCTGTTGTTTGGAAATACTTCGGTTTTAAAAAATCTGACGCGGATCAAACACGCATCATCTGTAAGTGTTGTCGAGCTAATGTTTTAGCTGCAGGAGGCAACACAAGCAACTTGCTTCACCACCTCCGCCACAATCATATCCTGGAATACGAAGATTGCATGAAAGTAAAATCTGCATCTTCTCCCCAATCTCTGCGTAACGTTGGCAGTGCAGCACAAAACACTACACAAACGTCCCTGGTAGGCGCTTTTGCTAAAGGGACCGTCTGTGTAGTGTTTTGTGACACGGCTCCCTTTTTCGGAGAGCGGGAGTGCTCCGCGCACCCGCGCTCTACGCTCTCTCGCTCGGGCGCGGCTCCGCGCACTCGCACTCTACGCTCTCTCGCCCGGGCACGGCTCCGCGCACTCCGTCTAAAGGGACCGTCTATGACAAGAAAACCAAACGTTGGAATGATATTACCAACTCTATCACACTCCACTTAGCCAAAGACAAAAATACCGTTAAATACCGTGATACCGTGATAATTTAAAAAAATACCGTGATATCAATTTTTGGTCATACCGCCCAGCTCTAGTTTCTATTCTCCTTCACCGTCAGTACTTCTCAGTCACTTGTTGCTTCTGGCGGCTCTAGCCGCTCACCTCCACTGTAGTCGGTGATCAAGTCTTTTGAGCTTTCGCATGCGCAGTGGGAAATAAACAGAGGTAAGTGTAAGGCTGCTTATAAAGTTGTTTTATAATGTTTCCAGACACTAATGAGTGAGCCAGGCATAGCATTTTGTTTGTTAGACTTGTGGCTATGCTGTAAAATGGGTTAGAAATCTCCTGCTTTGTATGTAGTTTTCCTTTGTTAAATGTTTTCCAGGTGATGGAGCCAATGACGTGAGCATGATCCAAGTGGCGGATGTGGGAGTGGGCATTTCAGGACAAGAAGGCATGCAGGTAAAGTAGGAGAAAAATGAAAAGAGATAAGCAATATGAGAAATATATTTTTCTGGGCCAGAAACATATTACCGGTAGATGCTATTTTAAGGAAGGTCAGAATATGTACTGATTAAACACAAACAGCATTTAACATATAGCTTTGTTGATTAGAGATGTATCTGTTGGCTGATATATCGAGCCAGTGTATCAGTGTAACAGCTGTCAGCCTTAAATCTCCAGCACAGGCTGGTACTTTATATCTACAAGATGTGCCTAAAGAACGTGTATAAAGAACACTTTACTACGAAGAGTGTACAGCACAACATATGACAACTGTGTTCTATTATTCAGTTTGTAATATAACAAGGTTGTGGATGAATATATATATATATATATTAAAGTAAAAAATTTTTTTTGGAAAATAATTAAACTCAAGCCAAAAAATATCAGCAGATGTTATCTGCCAGCAGTTGCTTTGGATTATAAACAATCGGCATTGGCCATGGGGAAAAAACCCCAAAACAAAACACATCGATCTCTACTTTTTAAGCTGTCACTAGTTTGTTGTGTTGTATTTTTTTTTTTAACTAAAGCAAAACTAAAATGTGTATGAATAAATGAACTGGAACTTGCTGTGTTGGTTTAGTGTGTTTACATATTCATGCTTTTACTAATATGAAGTGAAATTCTAATTATTTATTACACTGCCTATAAGCAAGCTGTCACTATTAACTTTTATGAAATGGCAGAAGACATTGGCATTTAAACTCAATATTTGATTCAATGGACTTTGATTACGAGGCTGCTGTCCCACACATCTTCTAAATGTGCTGCTTGGAGCTGCTGAGTCAGGGCTATGTCCACTGTCCCATACAGCAGCACTTTATAGATGCTCTGGACTTTACCCATCTCAACACATACCGCTTTCTTGCAGTGGCTGGTCTAAGTTCTGGACTCGCGCCAAACCTCATAGGAATCATGTGCAAAGATAAATGCAATGTGGTGATGCATATTTGTCAATGCATGATTCTAAACTTCTACAATTTGGTTGCAATATTTGGGAAATGACTAAATGCCATCCCTGCTGGCATTTTATATAACCCACTAACCTTCTATTTTAGACCTTGTAGATTTATATGATTCTAGTATTGGTTAAGAAGGTGATATTTCAGTCCCAGTTCAAATGTAGGCCTGCCATGATAATTAATATTTCAACTTATTGTTCAATATATGAAAGCTGGAACTATATTTTTTGCTGGTCAATATTTATTGTGTGTGCTTTTTTTTTTGCACTACTGTGAAATTTGTGGCTATTTTTTGGCTATACTATAATATTATGCCATGAAAGGTTGAATTAAGTAAGTACTAAAGTGTTTCATTCAAGGTTTTTTACCAATACTGTAGTTTGTGTGGTTTGCTCTTTGATTATTGTCAGTAGTATAAATCGTCTGTTTCCTTCAGCAATATATCAAACTAAATAATTTGTTATTGTGGCAGGCCTATGTGCATACTCCTGGACATATTAAAAAGTGTGACTTTTGTTTAAAACATAGCCTCAACAGTCCATCAAAGCATGGTAAAAAATAAAGTTTCAGATACCTCGATTAGAACCCAGCATTAGGTTTTACCATTCAAAAGATGATTTAGGAAGAACTTTGGAAGAAAAAGATGTTTTAGAGGTTGCTCAAGCTGCATGAAGTTTCATGGAAATTTACTAATTTTGCATTTTCAACAGTGTTGGGCACGTTACTTTGAAAAAGTAATTAGTTATAGTTACTAGTTAATTCTCCAAAAAAGTAACTGGGTTAGTAACTGACTTACTCCACTATAAAAGTCACTAGTTAACAGGGAAAGTAACTATGGCGTTACTTTGTTTTTTAAGGGCACACTTAAACTAGGACTTTAGAACTATGCCGTGGCCAAGCACGTTTGCCTAGGGCTCCATGACTACAAGAAGTATAAAAACGAAGCTGTCACAGTACGAAAATTCAGTTGTCAAGAAGGCAGCGTTAACAGCTTTCGGCTGACATGTTTGATATTTGAGTGAAGAAATGGTTGGCCTGGCATTCGACTCCAGTGTGATAGAAGAAGCTGATGGTTCACAATATTATGGAAAAGGAAGGTTTCGAGGTTCCACCAAACAAAGTGACGCCCTTAATCAAGCAGATCATGAAATGAAGCAGATCAGTGATTTGGTCACCACCAGCACAATGCGTTTCTTCGAAGCTCTTGATCTGCCAAAAACATTTTTAACAATTCCCCCCGGCTGATGATGCAGACTTTCAGAAGGCTGCTAAACTGCTGCATTCCAGGAAAGTTGTCAGTGATGTTGCTGAAAAGGGGTGAAGCTTATTCAAGATTTTAACTGTAGCCTAACAAAGAATGAAGATCAGAAACAGTATCTACTGCAAGTTGTTAAAGAGCATAAGCACATCTTTTGTGATACCAACAATGCCACACTGGTTGTTAGACTTTCTAAGCAACATTTTCTGGACTTTCTAAGCAACTTTTATGGACTTTCAAATATTTTTTTGGACCACACTACTCAACATAGTGGCCAAGCAATGTGTCCACCTCACCAACTGCATGGGATATGAACATTGTTTATTCAAAGAACTAACAATTCTCCATTCCAAACACTATTTCAACATTCATTTTAAAATTATATTTGTCAAATGACAAGTCAATATATAGGGAAAACGTCCTCATCTCTTCTGACCCATATTATATTGGTGTTAATGCATTTTGATGGAGATCCCTAGTTATTATCCAGGAAAGTCTTGACTGGCCCACCACAGTGAAGCACATCTGCTACAGTCCTGAGTCTAACTGGACCAAAGCATTAATCATTGTTAATCAAATTTGTCCTTAATGAGACAGTGATCATTGATTTGGATTCTGTGGTGTGCTGAGGTGCAGCTTTTTGAGACCAGACCAAACCAACAGTAAATTATGATTAAGTGACTTTGGTCTATTGAGCAAGGCACTACTCATGTCACTGTGTCTCTAGTGTTTCACACCAAATTTCATATCCAAAAGTGTTTAGTTCCCAAAATATTATCTACTTTGTAGTGCAGAATTTATTCTGGTCTAAAACAGAAGGGTCTGGTTGCAGACATTCACTCAGATGACCCAACGTGAAGATCCCTAAAAGTAAACAAACAGCGGCCATGGCAAAACAGAATGTTACAAAAGTTGACATTGTTTTAGACTAAAGACAAGCCCAAACCCTATTCCTAATATTAACCAATACAGCAACAAATGACATCTACTGTAATATCCCTATGTTATATATGCCCTTTTTTATGCAGGCATAAATGAACTGCTAACTAAACTACACTACAAGCAGAGCAGAGAGAACATGAAGCTCGTTAATTTTGAACTGGAAATTAAATCTTTTGGTGATTAAATGTCTTAATTTAATGTCTGCAATGCTTCGCTCTAAACAGTTTGAAATGATCTTTATCATCTTTAAGACATTTAATAGACATGAACTAGAACAATGATACTGATACAAAGTGTAATTTAAGTGTTCATGAAGTAAACAAATTAAAAATGGTGAGGAACATATGCAGAGGTCTCTGGGGTAGGATCCTGCTGCAACACTCTTGGAAATTATGCCTAAACCAGGACTAAACCAATCTCCAATATTACCATTTCAGAAAGAACCCAGGTCTAAATCACATGCAGTTTTCTGAGGATTAACTAAATTAAAAAGAACTAAATGCAGCCAACCATTGAGATGTGTCATGGTGATCGTACTCTCAGATGTTGATGGACGATAATGAATCCCACAAGGTATAGAAACAAAACAAGTGAAATAATGAAGCTCTTTTTAAGCTCAAATTTGCTAACAACTGGTTGGTGATGCCTGTAGTACTGTCTGCATACACAAAACAGCACAGGACTAAATGTATTGCTCTGAAGTTTGTTGTTTTTGTTGTAGGCGGTGATGGCGAGTGACTTTGCGCTGCCACGGTTCAATTACCTCCAGAAGCTGCTGTTGGTTCACGGACACTGGTGCTATTCCAGACTGGCAAACATGATCCTCTACTTCTTCTACAAGAACGCTGTAAGATTTTTTTTTTACTTGGCAAGCTCTCCATTAGTTACTTCTTTTCACAATCCTTAAAAATTGCTTTGGAAAGTTGAAAATCTATGTCATGAGTCATACAAAAATGAATCACTCCCCGTCTCTGTCTTTCTCTCCCCCTCAATTAAAAACCTCATTTGATACTCAATAACTTTATACTTGTCTACATAGCCTGTACTGAATGCTTTAAAATTGGATCTCCTTGTTCCTTCCTCGTTTGTGTACATTGTGGAGCACGCCACAGCCAAGTGTAGAGAGACTCTGCAGGTGGAGGATGCCTTCCAGTCATATCATTATTGCGTTTTATCTGTTGTTTCGCAGATGTTTGTGGCCCTCATTTTCTGGTATCAGTTTTACTGCGGGTTCTCGGGGTCGGCCATGATTGACCAGTGGTATCTAATCTTCTTCAACCTCATGTTCTCGGCATTCCCACAACTCATCACGGGCACCCTGGACAAAGACGTGTCAGCAGAGACGCTGCAGAGGCTCCCGCAGCTCTACAGAAACGGACAGAACTCAGAGGTGATGCAACTTATATGGATAAAGGACCTGAAATATTGATATGTGCTTTCAGTGTACTATGGAAATGGAATGGTGCAGTGTTTACTATCGTTGGACAATTCAATACTTAAAGGTACATTGTGTAACTTTTCCAATGGAGGTTATGCTACCTGCTTGTCTTCATGGAGATGTAATTTCTTAGCCTGGAATGATCTGTGGAGAGACGGCATAGTAAGAATGCATTTCAATACACCCTTGAGCTATAAATGAATACATGAAATAAAAATAAATACAGGCAAGACAGTTCCATTTAATGCCATACTGTGTAACATTCCAGGTAAAGTAATAACCTCTCCATCATGACAAGGGAGGTAGCAGATTCTCCACCAGAAAAGTTACACAGTTCACCTTTAAAATAACAGACAAGGTTTGCAATACAGGCTGTTGACTTGCAATGTTAGAGGCATATTATTTATTTTGTGCTTATTGACATAATTAGTTGTTAATACTCTCAAAAATAACATAATAATACCATAATATAATTCTTCATACATGCATACTTTTAACTCAAAACTATACATTGAGTCTTTTTGCCTTTTTGCATAAAGTTTGTTGCATGAAATTTCACACTTGAAACTCGACTACAGCCTTTACATTGAGTAGCCCATATATTGAATTCCATGTTGATCTCACAAGTGTTGCTTTCCCAAACTCACCCTTAAAGTTTGTCTTTCCAAATCTAATATTCTGTTTTATCTCAGCTTTTTATTCCCTGTGTGAAGCACAACTCCAGTCTCTCAAAATCTACCAGCCAAAATAACTCAACCTCTGAGTGGGATATTTTTCAGTTAAAGTACATCTTGTCCTCTCTTCCCCTTAAAATGATCCTGCTTTTTATTCCTCCTACTTTATATTGTATAAATAAATAACCCATATACTACACTTACGACCACCCGACTCACTTGCAAATTCAGTACATGGAGCCACTATAGCCAGCAAAGGTTTTTATTACATTTTAGTTCTTTTGTCCCTTTCACAAGAAGCTCAAGATGAAATTCACTGTCATTTGCATTGTCTTAGCCACAAGGTGTACAAATCAAATGATATACTGTACTGGGAAAAGGATTTGGAAAACAATGGTGTATCAATAGTTTAAAAATTCACATCTGAAGAGCTTTTGCAAGTGAAGTTATATTGTAATTTCTCTATACTGAAATAAATTCTATTCCTCTCCACTCCCTCCTATTTTTACATTTTTAGCTAGGTTCAGGATAAGGAATACCTAGCTGGAGGATTAGCCTACTGTACATGTTTTAGGTTGCAATGATCCAAATAAAGTGGCCCTTTATGGACTTTTCTAATCCTGAGTAAAATTATCTTATTAAGCCACAAATCTTTATCTCTCATTATGATTATGATATTAGATCTTGTGAAACTGGTCATTTTCCCTTTCAGTTGGTGATTTTGGTACCGCAAAATAGTTATCTGGATTCACATCATAATAAATAATTGTGTTGTTTAATCACTGCTACTTCCACATCTCAAAGTGAGAACAGAAACAATTCTATAAAGGTTAAATTTAACTAAAACATCTTTCTCTCATTTATTTATCTGCTCAGTCATTTATGCATCCATATCCTTTGTTTTTGCAGGAATACAAGCCATACATGTTCTGGATGAATATGATCGATGCCTTCTACCAAAGTCTGGTCTGCTTCTTCATACCCTATTTTGTAAGTCTGCTTTTTAAGACTTTCTCTTCACAGTTTTAAGCAGTATCTAATCTTCTTCCATCCCCCCTCTCAGGCTTATGCAGACTCAGATGTAGATCTGTTTACATGGGGAACTCCCATCACTACCATCGCCCTATTCACCATTCTATTGCACTTGGGCATTGAGACCAAAACCTGGGTAAGCAGAACGGTTTGTGTATATGTAAGAAAGAATGTTTGTAAAGAAAATGTCAATATGAAGACTGGAATCATTTTGACCAAGTAATACATTTATAACAGCAAAATTTCACCAGCAGTTACTTAAATTAAGTTGCAAGGACATGTGTTACCCATCAATTTGAGTGAATGTCCTTTGTTGTTTGTAGAGAAAATTCTTGTTGCTATAGTTTTCACTGTTTTTGGATCTTGTTGCTTCTTCTACAAACAAAAACATGTACCAAGGCCCCAGTGGCTAAATACTTAATTGAAACTAATTGTCTCAGCTTTGCCCAGGCATGTTCTGTGTTGCTATGTAGGGTATTCATTAGCAGATTTAAAATAATAGTGTAGGAATATATGAATATTGTGTTTGATGGAATTTTTCACAAATAAAGCAATATATTCATCTAAGTGAACTGAATCTTTGAACTGGAACTCTTAATTATACTTCAGTTCATCTAGCAAATTTTTGAAAGTAAAGGCAAACATTTAGGACCATAACATTGACTGATTATTAGATAATAATTATAATTCATAATAAATTATCTCTAAGGGCGCACTCACACTAGGACTTTAGAACCATGCCGTTCTCAAGGACGATTGCATACGGTTCTATGGCCCGCACACACACCTGTACAACAGAACCGAGCCCAATGACATCATCACATGGCCCAGTTTGTTTACATGTTGCTCAGCAGAGCTAACGCTTTTAGCAGAGAAATAAGTCCAACGGCATGAAATATCTGTTAAATAGTGAGGCAGATATGAGTCCTGCTGCGATACGTGCTCTGTGAGTTTATGGATATAATAACAGTGCGGAGGAGTGAGGACAGTCGGAGACCATCCACAGTCCTTATTGAAAGGAAGCGCAGACTCACTGTGTGTTTTAGAGTGGACTTTATTCACTGTTTTTATCGTATGAGTGACATTACACACACACACAGGGAGCGTATAGTAACGTTGTGCATGTGCATACATGAGCAACTGTGCTGTGCTTTGGCCCACCTCCTCCAACTGGGCCAAAGTCCCAACTGTGCTGTGCCTGGGCACCGTTGGATTGCGCTCACATTGAACCTACCGCCTTTAGGGGCTCTCCGTGCTTGGACATCGTTCTAAGGTCCTAGTGTGAGTGTACCCTAAAACTCACTGCCACATACACGCCCACAATATTCAATATATTTCTCACTAATATATTTCATTTTCAGGCTTGACAACTTTTGAATAACAAGAATAATGCTCCTTGTTATTTCTTAGCACACTTAAGGCTATTCACAGTAACACTGATTCATGTGTAGCCATACATGGCAAGTAGCCCATTCTCCAACATAAAACGTGATCTGTAAGAAAAAAAAGAGAAAAGTCAATTGTTGGCAGCTTGGTCTGTGGCTGCAAGGAGGTAATTAATTATGTGTGCATGTGTGTGTCAAACGCTACAATACACCTCCAACTGTTTTCTGTCAGATGCCTATCACACAAGCAGCAGAACACGAGTGGTTTCGTTATACACATTAGCACATAATAGTACAAGCTGCTCTGGGAGACATAATGCACTTGTATAAGTCATGTAGAGAAGTGTGTTACATTATTTGAATTGACTTTGTGCACCACAGCTTTTCAAAAGTTTTTTCCTCTACAAGACTATTTTTTTAAGATGGTGTTGGAAATACCAAGATTTAGATCAATCAAGTTTTAAAACAAAGTTTCTTAGCACATGATAGTGTAATTTGTATTACACTGTTGAGTAAAATACAGTTGAGTAATAACACAGTCCAGTTTTTTCTGGCAACTATGAGACATTTTCTTGGACTCAGCTGTGTAAAGCTGTTTTTTTTTTTTTTTTTTTTTATTCTTTATTTAAATGTCATGACCTATAAAGGCATTGACAATGGGTAATCATAAAAAAGACTATTTAAAATACTCTAATTCATGGCAACAATCAGTGCAAGAGTTCATATATTGTATTTCCCATGTCGCTCCACAGAGAGGATTTAAAGACTTCAATTGATGTTGAGTTTCACAACTGAGGGATCTGGTTTAACAGTTTAATTGCAAAAAGAATGGGTGAGCAACCGAAAGTACGTGAAGTTGGATATGAGAGTCCAGGCAGCCCCAGTCTTTGCCTAAGCAGATTTACACTGGATGTTCGAGGGCTGGGGCAAAACTGGACAAGAGCTCTTGGTAGTAATGAGTGAAGTAGCTTGTAACCATAACATGCAAGTGAAAAATTTCTACGATACTTGAGTGACACAAGTGTCAGATCTGCGTAGTCTGAATTATTAAGGGTTTTTGTATAGTTGTATCCCAAAATCTCTTCAGCTTTTCCAGTAGTTCAATTTGCGAGATAGACCGTGACGTCCAGGAGGGAGCAGCATATTCAAAGCAAGGGCGGATGCAGGATTTTTATAACTTATATAACTTTTATAACTTATAACTTTATAACTTAACTTTGGATACGAATGATTATCAAGTGCTTGCTTGAACAAGAGCTATTTATACTGGAGAAAATAACCAATACTCCTTTATAAACATTCAACTTGACTCCATATAATTGGGTGGTCAAAAGATATATATTTTTATCTTTATTTATAAGACAAATAAAAAGCATTTTTTTCTATATCATTTTGGATTTCACACATTAAGGAATTTACAGGTCTTATTGGGCCATCATATGTCCAGTAGAAATAGAAATAAGGTGTCAGATATTTTAAACTGCTCTGGTCTTGTACTTTCAGACCTGGATGAACTGGTTTTCCATCTGCTTCAGCATAGCCTTGTTCTTCAGTGTGGCTCTGTGTTATAACTCTTCCTGTCCCACCTGTTACTCGCCCTCAAACCCATACTGGACCATTCAGAGGTTGCTACAGGACTCTCAGTTCTACTTCCTATGTGTCATTACGCCCTGCTCTGCACTACTGCCCCGGTATGGACATGTACTTGTACACTATCTCATCATTCTGAAAAGCACAATTTTACCATATCTTTTCATGAAAGTAATTGTTATTGTTAAATTTTAGTCCAAGCAACATTTTTACTATATAGTAGTGGTTGGATAGATAAAGACACACTTAGGACCTTATCTTAGCATAAATTTTCAGTCAGATACTTGCATTTATTCTTTTGCATTATTAATGTCTCCAAATGCCTTTCATGTTTGTCCTTGGATTTAAAAACTGTCAATGTTTTGCTTCTAGATATTTTTACAGGGCTTGTCAAGGGACTCTGTTTCCGAGCGCAGTGCAACTAGGACGACAGTTGGACAAACTCCCCTCCGAAACCCGCAGAAACATCCTCAGCCTCAGTGGGGTCGCCACAGGGTCACAGCTCAGCCAACAACCTCACTTCCTTTCCACCAACAAGTCCCTCCCAAAAGACTCTGTGGGCAAAAACACTGTATCTCAACTCTACCAAAAAGAGGATACTGAAAGAGACAAGGAGACATCCAAAGACATGTACTCTTTAGTTAACACAGAAGGGGACACTTTACCTTACACCAAAGATCTTCCAGAAGGACAGCTCAACATCTCAACCAAAAGTTCAGAGGGCCTAGTTGGGAGTCCAGAGGTGTCCCATGTGCCCTCCCATACAGACTCTGTGGAGCTGCCCCCTGAACATGGGCCTCCCTGTGTCCGATACAAGAAGAGCCCAGAGCAGGCATTGCAAAACCGGACAGAGCACAAGATTCACGTAGCCTTGTGACATGCTAAAGTTTAAAGGGAGATTTGAGGTTTTAATGTAGGGTTGTATGGGTTACTTCAGGATGGATAAAAACTTGTACTGTTGGCACCAGAATAGGTATTGTCAGCATTTTATATTATTTCATTTCTTGCAATGCCATACACACTTTAAAACAAGGAAGTAAAGCAACATAGTAAATATATTAGTGAAAATTTTAAGTAGAGGCTTGAACTCATCTATGAGCTTTTTGGATTGAAATAATTATGCTTTTTTTTTTTTTAATGCAAAGAATGTGATTTGATTGTGCCTTGCAAAGTTTTGTATTTACACTATCAGACTTACCAGTACACGATGACTGTGTTAATCTATGGCAGTCTATCTAATCTATCCACAAATCCCTATAGAACTCTACCTCAAAAATACCAAGCATCCCTTTAAACGCCAAGTCTAATTTGCACAATAGTTTTATCTAATTTTATTGTATTTTTCATTGAAATTCTTTTATAAGAATAGGTACTTTATATTTTGGATTTAAAAATATATTTTGGGGAGATTGTCAAAGGTTTTACTCTGCTTTCATCTCAGTATTTAGTTTTAGCTTTTTGATACCACAGCCCTGTTTGTGGCCTGGAATTTTTGTCTTTGAAGTCCAAAGGAATAAGGTTGTCATGGATTTTTTGTGTATCTCGACCAATGGCAGCAAACATTGTTTACTACTCAGCTGGATCTTTTTTATTGAAGAAATGTTGATAGTTTTTTCTAAAATACATTCCACTGAATCATTGTTTAAGGCTGTAACTAAATAATGACATTTACAAAGAGATATCATCTTTATACCAGGAATTATGCTTCCTCTATGTATGTGCGTGTGTTTTTAAAAGTGCTGGCCAGTTTCAGTCTTTGCAAAAAGAGCTACTGTTGCATATTTATCCCAGTGTGGCTCACTGGAAGGTTCTCTTGGAAATTATTTTCTGCCAGGTGGAAAAAGACATTTGGCTGATTTTAGAATATCACCTGTGGTCCTTGTTGGAACAAGATAAATGTAATAGTACTCTTTTACAGGATTCTTATCACTGTGTTTCTAGTTGAATGCAAACTCAAAATTAAGTATTTACCGGTATGTCTTTCCATTGCATCGCAACACCTCAGAAGATAAACTTTCCTCATTCAAACACCTCATCAAGCTTCACCAAATTCCAAGCTGTTTCCAAACCAGCCAAGATACATTTTATGATATACTTTTATTGAACTTATGATATCAAGCAGAATCCATCATGCATAATGGTGAAATAGATATATTTCTACTAGGAACAGGATACAATTGTATTATAATTTGTTACAATTTGTTCAATTGATTTTCCTGTCACATCATTATTCTTAGATGTACTTTTGACTTTTTTCTACTGGTGTTCAGCTGGAAACCTTTTACAGGCTGTAAAATGAACATTTGCACTTTAGAAAGTTTAACACATTACAGAGCTGCTGGTGTAGTGTTAAGTGCTAACAGTTATTGTTAGTTAAAACTGCAAACACAGCCTCACCGTTAATGTTTATTGCAGTACATTTTTACCAAAGAGCAGTTATGTTCTAAGCAAGTTTGTGCCTTAACACTGGAAAAGTTAGTTCTGGTTCAGTGCTGTACAGTTTGATATATTTATGAGGCTAACTTGCTAGCGCTAAGTGCCTGCTAACTGTTGTTCACACCAGGTGCTTATCTCTGTTTATTTTGTTTTTTAGATTTTTCTCTGCTTTTAACCCTGCACTTTGGTCTCCTTACAGCTGCATTCCTGAAATTTCTTTGACATTCACAGCACAAGTTCGTTCATTTTTTGTATGGATGTTGTTTCTTAACGCTAATAAAGTTGAGTTATGTAAAACTGATGACGGACCAAAGATTAGATATTTCAGTTTTTGTAATTTGAAAATTCTCACATGTTCGTTGTACTTTGGCTGAACAGAGTAAAATAAATTGTTTTTGCTACCTTTTCCTCTGTAATATTCCATTTTGTAGCAGGCCTAGTATTTGTGATGATCATGTGATTTACGTTAACTTGTAGTCATCACTTAGATTCAGATCTTTAAGTGAGAAGTAGAATGTGAAATGTAGTCTCTTGTTTTTTTCTGTAAGCTTTTTCCAAAAACTCTTGCATTGGTTGTTGCTGGGTTACCAAAGGTGTGAAGAAGCAATGTCTCCAAATGACGTCAAAATGTCACTTAAAAATACAACTCAAGATTTAACCAAAACTGTGACATCACTTATAGCGCTTGGTTTCACTCATATGAAGCTCACCATGCTAGTGGTTACAGGGGCAAATTTGGAGTCAAGCTCAATTATTAGGGATAGGAATTTATTAACAAATAGCAAAATAAAAACACCAGGTAAAAGTAGAGCAGATTTATATGAACATTTTAAGATCAAAATGACGAGGCTCACAGCAGCAGTTACAGAGAGAGGCCCCACAATATTCCAGTGTAGGTCATTGGGAGCCAGGGTCAGAAGAGCCGGAAGAGCCTCCATGAGCACTTCCTGTACGCAGCGACCAGTGCGTTAGCTATGTCTATTTATGCAGTCTATGCTATGCGAAATATTAAGTAGTAGTAAAAATATGCAGTCTGAAAAGTACCCCAAGTTACTTTAAGGGGCCCATTTTTGTTTTCTGATTTATGTTATGATGTTTCCTTGTCAAAACAGGCTTGTTTTGTTTCATTCACATGTTTATCACACAAACCCTGAATATTTAGGATGAATTCTTCATATATTTTAACTGAAAACACTCTGCTCCGCCTTGCGATGTCATCTGGCAATACATGCTTCACTGTGTTTTAAACTCCATGCACCTTCACTAGAATCATTTGGATGATTTCAGCCCTGGAATTGCCAATCTGCACTGAACTAAAGGTAAAGCTGTTAACAGCTTCATGACATCACAAGGTGGAACTGAGCAATTTGAGCTTTGCAGATGTAGACAGACTAATAATGCAGGATTACCCAAGCATGTGTGAATGGAACAAACACAACTCTGTATGTCTGTGATGAGGTAACTGCATTATAACATGGCTAAAAGTTCACAAGGGTGAATTTTGTGTCATATATGACCTTTAAGTTACTCGAGGTAATGTGACTGAGTACTACCTCTGTATAAAAATATCACCAATGTCCCCCGTACCTTACTCTGGGAAACACTATGGTCTTCCTCACTCCACCCTCCCCTCCACATCAGCAGTACACTGGCAGGAGAAGTCACCTTCCCTATACTGTAGCTCTCACTCTGACATGCCTATAGTATACAGCCCTCACAAATATGGCCCAGGGATGAAACGGCCATTTGTTTTCACTCGATTTGTAATAAGATGTCATGAAACAAAGGCTTTCTGACACATCCCTCGTGCTCTGTTCTGTATCTGCTATAGGCTCCTCAAACTGCTCCTGCCCGTGTGAAAGCAGGGGTGAGAGGGGAAGATGGATGCTCTGTGGCCCCGTGCAGTGTGTGGCCTGTCACCGGCGAAGAGGAGGATGGAGGGTGAGAGGCGAGGGGCAAGGTGGGGTCTGTACACATATGTGGGAGTAAAATGTAAAGGAAACGCGATAACATAGGGTTAATTTGTTTTAAGGTTTAAATTTATACAACTACAGAGTTAATTTGCCTACAGAAAAGGTTCCACATTTTAAGAGCAGTGCTAAATGTACTGGGTTTGATATATAAGACATCTGTCCACAACCTCAGTCACACTCCAAACTCCACTATGGCCAAGACCAAAGAGTTGTCAAAGGACAAAAATAAAATTGTAGACCTGCACCAGGCTGGAGAGACTGAATCTGCAATAGGTAAGCAGTTTGGTGTGATCAACTGTGGGAACAATTATTAGAAAATGGAAACATACAAGACCACTGATAATCTCCCTTGATCTGGGGCTCCACACAAGATCTCACCCCATGGGGTCAAAATGATCACAAGAACGGTGAGCAAAAATCCCAGAACCACACGGGGGACCTAGTGAATGACCTGCAGAGAGCTGGGACCAAAGTAACAAAGGCACCATCAGTAACACACTACGCCACCAGGGACTCAAATCTTGCAGGGCCAGACGTGTCCTCCTGCTTAAGCCAGTACATGTCCAGGCCCGTCTGACGTTTGCTAGTGAGCGTTTGGATAATCCAGAAGAGGACTGGGAGAATGTCCTGTGGTCAGATGAAACCAAAATAGAACTTTTTGGTAAAAACCCAACTCGTCGTGTTTGGAGGAGAAAGAATTCTGAGTTCCATCCAAAGAACACCACCTACCTACTGTGAAGCATAGGGGTTTAAACATCATGCTTTGGGGCTGTTTTTCGAAGAGACCAGGACCACTGATCTGTGTAAAGAAAAGAATGAATGGGGCCATATATCATGAGATTTTGAATGAAAACCTTCCATCAGCATGACAATGATCCCAAACACACCACCCGTGCAATGAAGGAGTGGCTTCCTAAGAAGCATTTCAAGGTCCTGGAGTGGCCTAGCCAGTCTCCAGATCTCAACCCCATAGAAAATCTTTGCAGGGAGGTGAAAGTCCGTGTTTCCCAGCAACAGCCCCAAAACATCACTGCTCTAGAGGAGATCTGCATGGAGGAATTGGCCAAAATACCAGCAATAGTGTGTGAAGACTTAAAGAAAACGTTTGACCTCTATCATTGCTAACAAAGGGCATATAACAAAGTATTGAGCTGAACTTTTTAATTGACCAAATACCTATATTCCACCATAATTTGCAAATAAATTCTTTAAAAATCAGACCATGTGATTATCTGCCTTTTTTTTGTCTCATTAGTCTCTCATTATTGAGGTATACGTATGATGAAAATTACAGGCCTCTCTCATCTTTTTAAGCGGGAGAACTTGTATAGTATAAGTCTTTTCTAAAAATGTTAACAACATTTCAACAAAGTCACACTATAGTTGTTTGACCAGAGGTATAGGATTATTTGTAAATTAACTCATCTTTTCTTGTCTCTTCTACTCTCATTTGGTTGAGTTTATTTTAAAGATGCATTATTACAGGTGTTCGCCTCTCCACAGATCAACCTGTACGTTTATCTGTTTGTCTCCATGGAGACTGATTTTAGGCCATACATTCCAGGAAAAACAAAATCATCTCCATGGTCACAAAAACCTTTTTGACCATCCACCAGAAAACGTATAGATCCTTTTTAATAGCTCTATAATTTACATAAACCACAGCCTTGCAACGGTTGTAGTAATATGACTTTTGCTTATACTGTTCCTCATATATAATATTATTGCCTTCTATTCTGTGGGGAAAAGGATGTGGGACTTTCACTAAACAACACAGCCACTCAATTTTCACCAGGCTCTCTTCATCTCCCATAGATAATGATGACTACTCTTCCCTCACGGAGCATTGATCAGCTGTTTTTTCTGCATCTGCCGCAAAGTTACGCTCCAGTGTGCAAAATATAGCTAACATTTCTGTGCTCCACCTGCTCCCAGCCAGTACATACAATAAAGGTGATCTCCTCCTTCCCAATCCCAATATGGTCTTTGGAGATTTTATGGAAAAGATTGATAACATAATTAAAAATGGCTCCCCTCTTTTGGTCTTTCCTCATCTTGTCTAATTGCTTTTTTGATTACAGAGCACGGGGCAGTCAGAGGGGAGGGCCATTGTGCGGAAGGTAATAGACTTTGATTTGCATTTTATCATAAAGAGCTCCATTGATTGTGGTCATTACAGAGGTCTTAGTCTGCTCTGTGACCTACTGTTTAAACAAGTTCAAATCAAGGGCTTTTCAAATTTCCTCTACTCCTGAATGACATTTGGGAATAGTTCATGTTTTATTTGCACAGTGTATTTCATTTTTATGTGGCACTTTCGACTGAATTTATCTCAGATTTAAAGGTCCCATATTACCCTATAGGTCCCTATATTCTGATCTCACAAACCCTGCATATTTAGGAGTTCTCTCAAACAGAAAACACTCTTTGGCCTTGTGATGTCATGTGGTAAACTCATACACCTTCACTAGAGTCGTCATTTGGATAATTTCAGCCCTAGAATTACCAGTCTCTACTAAACAAAAGGTAAAATGTAGCTGTTAACTTGAAAACTACCACTACGTGACATCACAAGGTGGAACAGCTTTGGAGATGTAGACAGACTAATAAAGAGTTACTCAAATGTGTGAATGAAACAAAACTCCAACAACTCCAGGTATGTTTTTGATGAGGTAACAACATTGTAACAGGGCTTAAAGGTCACAAGAGTCAGTTTTGCGTAATATAGGACCTTTAAAAAAGAAAAAAGGAATTGAACAAATAAATGCTCATAGGTACATCACATCAGGGTTGTGAAATAATGTATTGATTTCTATTCAGCACTTCTGTATTTATATAAAATGTTGCGTTGGACATGGGTTGTGAGCAGTCTTGGACAGCATCGTACCATTAATCGTAAAGAGGGGTTCAGGGAGAGATTGTGAAATTACTCAAGCATGCATGGATGACATATAAAACAACTTTCTGGTAAACGTTATAACATGGTAGAAAGCTCCAAAAAGTAGATTTTGCATAATACCCCCTCTTAAAGTGTAACTGCTAGCAGATGGCATATTAGATTGAGCAGAGACTATATTGACCTGTCCAAAATGGTGTCTTCTTGATCCCTCACTCTGTTTTCTGTCACTTCAATTCTTTTCTCCCTCTAACTCTTACATGTCCATGCTCCCTCCCACTTTCTCTCTTTCTGTCTGTCTTTTCTATCACTTTCCTCTAAAAACAATCATAGAGCCATGGCCATCTGTCCTGCAGGAGACGGGGACAATGAGACTCTTCTTCTCACCATGTAACACACTCAGAGCTGGGCTTAGAAAGACAGAGAGAGGTGAGAGAGACAAGTAACTGATGCTCACACTTAGAATGGAGATTTTTCAGGTGTTTTTGAACATTAAAAACCCTGTAATGAAATTTGATGATGTTAATAAATGTGCTATAAAAAACAAAGTTTGATCTCAATCTTGTAATGCAGACGGAATGTGGTGTTGCATTACCACTGCTTCTACTCCAACTCCCGTAACTGCTACTTCAACTACTAACAACTTAAAGGTGTATTGTGTAACTTTTCTGGTGTAGGGTCCATAAAATGCCTTTCTCCATGGAGATGTTATTGTTTTGTCTGGAATGTTTCACAATATGGTATTACACCTTTCCATCTTCATGGAGACCAAACCAGGCCAAGTTACAGGTCAGATCTGTGGAGAGGCGACCCCGTTCACAGTCAGAATGCCTGTTTTTCTGTTCTACTCATTTATTTTATTTATTTAATACAAGGACAGTGCATATTGACCAACAGGACAACTGTATAATATGCCAGAGTTAGCCAAGAGGCTAGTTTTCATCTGTAGTCCTTTGCCAGATGTACAGAATGCACCCTAGGGAAAGTCATAATTAAAAATCAAAATGTACAAAATGTTTACATAATTAAAGTAGTATGTTCATTTTTGACAAATAGTCCAGACGACAGCACAAATATTAAAACTGAGTAAAAAAGGTTAGAAGGAGAACATAATAGTGATAAACAGAATAGCATGAACAGTCAGCAAGAGCTTAAAGGCAGTTTTAGTAAAGAAACCATAAGAAGCTAAAACATGCAGATTATTAAAGACAGTACAAAACTAAAACATTCAATAATACAATATATACAATATGATGAACATTCCAGGTAGAGCAATGACATGAGAAACAAGCAGGTGATGGACGCTCTACCAGAAAAGTTACACAATGCACCTTTAAAATTAACATTACACACTTATCTGTGAAATAATATGACAAGCAATATTTGATTTAAAAATGTTGATAGGTCATGTCTTTTAAAAGTAGAAGTACAGTACAAATTCTACATACCCTACTTTTCATAAAGCTGAACAGTTTAAACCTGCACATGTGTTTATAAAGTGCCTGCACACTATACAGTTTGCTGATATAAGCAAATCCAGGATGTCTGAATGCTTATATTGTGTGGATGTTAATACTCATATTGTGCAGAAGCAGTTGCCTCAAGGGGCTGACAGGGCTATTTGAGTTACCATTCAAAAGTCAAAAGGTCAACTGGGCAGCTAGCCTCAATGTATGAAGACAAACTTCCCCAGTCTATTCTAATGTGCCCGTGCCTTAAGTACCCACTAATGCTAATGCTTACCTGGTCTGATAAAATCGCTTCTGCTGCACTGCAAGAATCAACCTTCACTGTCCTCTCCTGCGGCCATTTTCCCAAACATAGCGACCGGGCTGATTGGGATGGGCCAGGAAAGAGGAAATTATCAGGTTAATTTCAGAGCCATTAGAAACAAGATGAAGATTGAAATTTATTATGACTTTTTGGCACATCTGTTGTTACCCTTAATAACATTTGTCCAGTAAGGTTGATGATGTTGCAGTCTTTCCAACAGAATATACTGTTGATGTGCCTTTGAGAAAGACTTCTTACCCACTTCTTACCTCTCAGTCAGAATTGAACTGAATGCCTCAGTCAGAGTGAGATGTAGCTATACTCAACATTGTTGCTGCTACTACTCTAACTATGCTAGACATACCTCTTACAAAGCCCATAGAACAATTACAACCTCTACTGCTATTTGAGTGCACCCATGCTGCTTCAGATTGCACTTAATATTGTGTTTCTCTGTTGCCGTTTTCTAAGGATTTTTCTTCTATATAATTACAATACTTTCTTCCTCTGAACAAAATTAGATGCGGCTTTTAATTATAATGAGCCGATGGAAGTATTCTGAAAATAAGAGCAGGTGTTCAGCTATTCACACCATACAAAACAATACTGTATATAGCCTTAAGGTGTGAAACAGACTGATAATATAAAATGTGTTGGAGGCTGAGGACTATAGATAAAAGTGCATTAAATAATTATGAGAATGTGCTGCATGAAGTAACACGATGAGCCTTAGGAGTTGAGTTGGTGCAGGTTTACATGAGATATACCAGTATATATGGATGAAAATACATTGTCAATCAAGAGGACAAGTTGAAATACCTTAGGAGGTTCATATTGTCAGTGAAGGAGAGATAATAATAATAATAATAATAATAATAATAATAATAATAATAAATTTTATTATTATTATTATTATTATTATTATTATTATTATTATTATTATGTAATAACAGTGTGCATTCTTGTATAAATAATGTTTTTTAATTTTAGTTTGTTCAGTGATAACAAGATTAAAATCAATAAAAAGTAGGCTAATGATGATATATATAAATGATGATATAGGCTGTTTAATTGATGATACAAACATATATATAAAATAGAAACAGAAATAGATTTGAAAGGGCAAATTTCAGTTAAAGCCTTATCACCACTTGCCAAATTTAGCCCAGTCCTTTTTGTGGAATTATAGCGGCGCTTAGTGGACAACATTGTGTACTGCAAACAACAAGCACGTGGAAATTAAGCATACAATAATAATAATAATAATAATAATAATAATAATAATAATAATAATAATAATAATAATAATGGTTTATATGAGTCGGACTTTATTCTAAGCTATAGGCTATAAAAGTGGGTGCAGAGTGAAAATGTCAGCATAGCCTGACTGCCCTGTCCCATGGCTGTATGTAAAACTGTGTAAGAGGGGCACGCAGACAGAATAACAAACATCAGCAGCAACAGTGTCAAGAGAAATGCGCATAGATCGGATCATGCATAATTTACACGGGCCTATTGTTGAATCAGATGACAAGGGAGAACCCGCTGTAGTTTTTATGCCCGATATGATTTATGGATACTAAATAGCTGGATGAAAATGAGAAGGCTTTGCATCTTCTCCATCAGTGTCGCTGCTCTGCGCCATCATAGTTTTAATTCATCATGATCCCCCTCGTGGCATCCCTATTCGGTTAATCATTTCAATACTTTCACATTTATTTATTAAAAACTCCAACAGCCCTGTCTTTGGGGCAATTTGGCACCGTTGTTCATAATAAGCTATTTCTTGGCAGTACTTATATATAGGCCTAATTGATCAAAACTTTAAGCTCGATCAATTGCAGCATTGTTTGGAAACTTTGGATAGGCCTAGATAGGATGTTATAGACGTTTAGAACATTTGTGTGGGCTAGACAGGACTTACAGCAGAGTCTGGATTTTTCCAGGCAAGGATTTCTGCCGAATTGTTTCCCCAAGCCAAGTAAACAGATCAAATATTAGGCTTTTATATTATATATCATATCTAATAAATCAATAAATCAAATAAATCAAATAAATAAATAAATAAATAAATAAATAGCCCAAACTGCATAGATTTGCGCAGAAAACCAATAAAATCCATGAGACCACCCTATGGACCACCCACATGTCCATATTTGTTGTGAAGGTGGGGGCTACACGCGCTGCATGTTGGGATATGTGCTCTTGTTTACAATACAGTGGCACAGTGCAATAACAACTATTTTATGAGCGAACATAGCGATATATCTGTTTCTGTATCGACACTCAGGGAAATCGCAAGGTTTTGGTGCTACAACAGATTGTTTCGTGTTTGCGGGTTGACTTCTCACTAAAAACTGATGTTTAACTTTCTCTGAGAGGTGCTCGTGTGGTTTTTGCAGTGTCACAGTCCCATCCGCCGCTGTCCCAGGTCAGGTTGGTACTTTGCATTTCATGTGGTGTTAAAATAAAAGCGCTTTATAATGAATGCATAGGTCTGCCTGGTTGTTAGTGGGTAATGTGCTAGCTATAGCTGAAATGCTAAAGGCTACCCTGTACTATGCTTTGTTGTGTTTTATTATTTATGTGATTAGCACTAGCAAGGACAACTTGACAGCTGACAACTATTTTGCAATGTCACGTGGATGTTGAGCAGTCTATGATGACACACTGTTGTTTTTCTGTCCCTTTGCTGCCCAAAATATCAGTATTGAATTCGTCAGTGACCCTTAAAGCCATAACACATTTTTTATTTGTACATGACACCTGTTTCACATGTTTCCTTAAGTTAGTATGAATAATACGGCAGTTATTTCTTGGTCTAAAATGGAAAATTTGCTTTTGTTCTCTATGTATGGAGTAGTAGTTGTACTGTTTAGAAAATACTGACCTATGTTTTTTCTTTACTTGCTTGAGGCAGCTACATCACATTCAGAGGCTGAGAAAATACATAGAATAATGCCTTGTTTTATCATTGTTTATCATTAACAGTGCCATTTCAGACCTGCAGGAGTTGGATCATTGACAAGCTGAATGTAAGTTCAATCAATCAATCAATCAATCAATCAAACTTTATTTATAGAGTGCTTTTCATACAAAAATGCAACACAAAGGGCTTTGTAGTGATTAAAAAAAGAACAGTCCCACATTTCCCCTCCACCCTCCACCCCCCACAAAGCTAAACTAAACAGATGAGTCTACTACTAACTGAAACAGGAAGCTATGAGATTACCACCGTGACATACTATCTTTCATAACTCTTTTTATCTATCTCTATACTATCTTTCATAACTCTCTATACTAACTATAATAACTATAACTAACTACTACAGAGAAAGAAGGAAAATAGAGGGAGAACAACAAAAAGAACACATATAAACATTATGACATGACATTAAATTATGACAGGACATTGCAGCGGGAGGAGGAGTCAGGGAGGATAAGATGGTCCAGTAGCAGTGTCCAGAAACAGACCCGCCCACCAGGTCGGGACAAAGCTGCGAGGGTTTTTGGGAAGGGAAGTCAGGCTCTTTCTGCTGCACTCTCAGGGCGGCTGAGACGGCCTTGTCCGGCGCTGGGGAGTCCAAAGATAAGATTGGGTTGTTTTGTTTCAGAGCAGCTACGTCGAATTTCCATAACACTGCTCTGTTTGTCCATTGGTCTTCAAGGTCATTTCTATGCAGAACTCCAAGTTTCCTCCAGATTTTATCCAAAAAATGCGATTTAGAGCCACCATGTCCATCCACTGTCAATGACCGTGACCCCGGCCCAGAGTCACAAAGTTCGAGTACTTGAAGCTCTGCCCCTCATTCCAATTTCCGGGCAGCCAAGTGGGGCTTTGAAAAGCTGCCTCAGTATTTGAATTTTCGGAAAATCAGGTCCAAGCGTAAATTCCAATGTGCAAAATCCCATATTCCTGGTTCCGAATAGATAGATCCTCTGTGTCCGAAGAACATGCAGGTTTGCCCCACCCTGCTTGTCTTGTTAATGTTGTCTTGTTAATTTTGTTAAAAGACCAATTTATCAAATCCATAGTTAATTTAGTTTTGGAGAGTAAAGCGGAGAGAGTCGAGGAATAAGACACATTAACAAGACGAGACATAGAAAAATGTCTCTGTGTTAATTCTTAACTTTTACTGCTATGATTTATATTCAAGTTCTGCTTTTTAGGGTGTAATACTAATTTGCATTTTCTTAATTTTCTCTGAAATGCATTGTACTGACAACACAGCAATGACCTTGTAACCATGTTTGTTAATGATCATTTAAAACACATAAATTTACCCTTCCTCTGACAGGAATAAATCAGCTGCCAAGACTCTAATCGAGCGGTACTTTCGGCAGCTCACAGACGGCTGTGGAAATGGCTCCTGCACAAATGAGTTCTGCGCCTCATCTCAAAACTTTAAACCTTTAGATAAAAATGCAGCAGCGGTCAAAGCTCTGGAGCTGTTTAAGAACAATGCCAAACTCTGTGACCTGCACATCTCCAAGAAGGACCCACCCACCTTCTTTGGAGTGGACAGACAGATCAGCATTGAGGACCGCAAAGGCGACTTCTCTGGTAAATCATCTACACTCACAAAATAATTATAAACATATAAATCATATTTACATTACAAGAGAGTGAAGAAATGAAAAACCAGATCAACCTTATACTGTATAGCTGAGTTTTGGATTCCCCTCAATTGACACCATTTATGCACACCACTTCATTTAACCACAAGCCCTGAACCATGATGTAACAATTTCTCTTCACTGACCAATTACCCTAATATCATAATTTAATTTGTTTTGTTTTTAAAGGTCCTATATTACACAAAAATTAAGCATTAAGCCATGTGTTTTTACCTCATCCAAAACATGACCAGATTTGTGTTTTTTTTCATTCACACATGTTTGAGTAACAGTTTATTTTTAGACTGTCTACATCTCCAAAGCTCAACATGCTTTGTTATACCTTGCAATGTCATGAACTGGTGATTTTTAAGTTAACAGCTACCTTTTTTTTTTTACCTTTTGTTTAGTAGCTATTAGCAATTCCAGGGCTGGAATTATCCAAATGATTCTAGTGAAGATGTATATGGAGTGGCACACTTAATAAAAATAATAATACATTTTATTTGTAATGCACTTTACATTTCAACAAAATCTCAAAGTGCCACAGCAGGTAAATTACATAAAACACAATTAAAACCCTCTGAGGAGCCCTCAGGGACTCTGAGAGGGCATTCCACAGGCGAGGGGCAGTTCTCCCATTGTGGGGAGTTTGATCTGAGGCTGGTGAAGGCAGTAGGTGGAGGTAGACCGGAGATGTCTGGAGGTGGTGTGCAGGGTGAGGAGCTGACTGAGGTAGCCCGGGGGTGTTCCATGGACACAATGATATGTGAGGAGACAAAGTTTATGGTAGTGGATGGGCAACCAGTGAAGTGACTGGAGAACAGGTGTGATATGACCATATTTGCCCCTCCTCGTCAAGACTTCCTCTATTACCACATGACATCACATGGGGGAACAGAGTGCTTTGCGTTTGAAAGAAAAACTCTAAATGTGCAAGGTTTGTGTTTTAAACATGTGTAAATGATTCAAAACGCAACTCCAGATATGTTTTTGATGAGGAAACAAGATTATAACATAAAACAGAGAATACTGTAATATGGGCCCTTTAGGATTCTAAATTCCTTTATATACATTTTTATAACTTTATCAACAAAAGATTTCTTAATAATTAAAGGTGTTGATAAGGATTTATTTTTCAAGAATGCCCTTTTCTCCCTACAGACATCCACCACATGACTGAAAACAACATTTGTATGATGTTAAGTTACTGTGAAGAGGCCCGTGATTTTTCTGCCGCTGCTCAAGCCATTGGGCGAGTTTTCTCCAACTCTGACTCTCTTATGAAGAGTTTTATAAGAGAAGACAACAAAAATATCAAACAATCACATCCTCCAAACCACCCAAACAAACAGGACGAATCAGAAATGGGTGCTGCCGCTTTTCCAAAACAAGATGTTAGTGAAATTTTGGACTTGAGTGATATCAGTGTAGATGTTAATGTAGTGAGAAGAGTCTATGAAAAAATCTTATCTATTGACGAAATACAGGGCGCTCTTGTGGATGCCCTGATTTTCCTTACGCCAAATTTGGAGCTGGATTTGGAGTACCTTGATGTGTATGAAACTAACCCTGACTACCTTAATATATTTGTAATAGTAATGGAAAATACAAACCTCCATAGCCCTGAATATTTAGAAGTCGCTTTACCACAGTTTTGCAAAGCTATGAGTAAACTACCAGAGGAGGGACTAGCCCGGTTAGCCAAAATCTGGTCCCAGTTTGGTCTACTCCACATCCGCCGCATGATGGAGACATTTCAGCAAGTCATAACTTTCACTGTAGTCAGCAGCGAGTATGACGCGGACAATTTAGTCAATGACGATGAGACTGTAGTAGCAGCAACTAAGTGCTTAAAAATAGTTTTCTATGCAAGTATCTTAGGAGGGGAGCTAGACGTAGGGAATAATGAAGAAGAGGAAGTGGATTTTGATTCAGAGGCGCTATCACTTCACGAGTTAATGGGAGAAGAGCGTATTTATAAGAAGGGACCAAGAGTGGACCCTTTGGAGACCGAACTAGGCGTGAAAGCAATAGATAGTCAAAAACCACTCATCCCATTTGAGGAGTTTATCAACGAATCTCTCAATGATGTTTTGGAGATGGACAAGGATTTTACGTTCTTCAAAGTGGATGAGGAAAGCAAGTTTTCATTTCAGACCTGCCCCTTTATACTCAATACCATTACTAAGAATCAAGGGTTGTATTACGACAACAGGATCAGGATGTATGGAGAGAGGAGGCTGACAGCTTTCTACAGCATGATGCAAGGACGGGAGCCAACGCCTTTTCTAGAGCTAAAAGTGCGGAGAGACCATATTATTGATGATGCACTGATCCGAGTAAGGAACAAAATTATATTATAATATATTAATGACAGAAAATTTAAAATAACAATGAATAGTGTTATTAATAGTGCTTTATAATGTGTTCATTTTGCAGCTGGAGATTATAGCCATGGAGAACCCATCTGACTTGAAGAAGCAGCTGGTGGTGGAGTTTGAAGGAGAGCAAGGTGTAGATGAAGGAGGCATTTCCAAAGAGTTTTTTCAGCTGTTTTTGGAGGAAATTTTCAACCCAGATATAGGTGAGATACAGTTATGACTAGCACATACTAACCAGATGTGGACCTGGTTAGTGGAAATCTTTACTGCAAATTGTCTTCTATTTCTAATTTGGTGCTCGTCACCACACATTAGATAACTAGCCTATACATCTATTTGGAATTTTTTTCTTTTT
Organism: Odontamblyopus lacepedii; assembly: GCA_034769755.1. Lineage (NCBI taxonomy): Eukaryota > Metazoa > Chordata > Actinopteri > Gobiiformes > Gobiidae > Odontamblyopus > Odontamblyopus lacepedii. The sequence goes on along the minus strand of CM068350.1, from coordinate 15,433,081 downwards.
GGACAGGAATGTTCAGATATGATGAGGACACTAAGCTGTTCTGGTTCAGCCCGTTGTCTCTGGAGAATGATGCCCAGTTCACTCTGATCGGGATCGTCCTGGGCTTGGCCATTTACAACAGCTGTATTCTGGATGTGCACTTTCCCATGGTGGTGTACCGGAAACTCATGGGCAAGAAGGGCACCTACCAGGACCTGTCTGACCTTAACCCGGTAACTATAACTTATCTACCCTATATATGGCACCAACATTTGTACAGTGCTTGTATGCTTATATTTTAAAACATAAATCTGTTTTCCTGTCATTTTAATTTTAAGGTATTTTTACTTGTATATCTTTGGAGTTATTCAGACCTTGGAAACTAAAACATATGTTGACATGCATTTTCCTTGTTATTCCTTTCCTTGACATGTTATAAAATAAGTCAACTTTTGCTTTGTTCTATTTTGTCCTGTGTAGATGTTATTTAAGAGTCTAAAGGATTTGTTGGAGTACACTGGGAATGTGCAGGATGACCTGATGCTGACCTTTCAGATTTCTCAATCTGACCTTTTCGGAAACCCGACTTTATACGACCTCAAGGAAAAGGGAGACCAGATACCTGTAACCAAAGAAAATAGACAGGTGAGGTATAATGATACAGTATGTACACACTATTGATTTGTTGTTAAATATATTGTGTTATAATGTTTTTTTTTCCTGTAGGAATTTGTGGAAATGTATTCTGACTACATCCTGAACAAAAGTGTGGAATGCCAATTCAAAGCATTTAAAAAAGGATTTCTAATGGTCACCAATGAATCACCACTAAAATATTTGTACAGACCAGAGGAGGTGGAGTTGCTTATCTGTGGAAGCAGGGTAAAAAGTTATAGTTTATGTTGTTGTATCATAGTACAATAGTTTTAGCAGCCTAATATTTGTTATTGTAACAAATGCTTGTATATTAGCAACTGGACTTTGATGCACTTGAAAAGACCACAGATTATGATGGAGGATATAATAAGGACAGCCAAATAATCAAGTAAGTTTAACAAGTGCATACATTTAATATAAAGCTTGTGAACTTTGTTTCATTTGTTTTAATGGGTTGGCCGACATTGACAGAGACTTCTGGGAGATAATCCATTCCTTCAGTGAGGAGCAGAAGAAGCTGTTTCTTCAGTTCACCACAGGGACAGACAGAGCTCCTGTCGGAGGGCTCGGGAAACTCAAAATGATCATCGCCAAAAATGGACCGGATACTGACAGGTATAATGCAGCCAGATGTAAAAGCAATATTTCAGCAATATGCTTCTGATGTAACAGTGTTTTTTACCAGATTTTTTTCATGTAATAAAGTAAAATTTGCTTTGCCTTGGTAGGTACAGATATATTTTATCCACAGATCTTAAGATCAAAATAATGTCTGCATGATGCATTTAATTATAGTTTTTTTTTTTTATGTTTTTTTTAATCAAACCAGGAAGTAATGCAGGTGCGTCGTTAGCATGCTAGTTGTTGTTAACAGTAGTGTGACGTCCAAACTACACCATGACCACTGAAGGTTGTTCAATATGGATGTGAATATTTAAGCTTCTAAGAATGCATCATGAAAGTGATGAATATCTTTGGACTGCTACAAAAAGTTTATAATGAGCTAGTTGTTAGCACAGTATAGCATCTGTACACATTCACTAAACTTTCATTGCTCAAATTCCACCTCTACTAAACTATTTTGATGCTGTCAATCTTTTTTGCACCATCTGCCTTTTGTATACATATTGTATATTTAACACTTTGAGATATCTAGAGTGCGACACATAAATTATAGTGAAAGAAATACCAAAACTAAGGTTTTTAAGGTAGTTCATATAACAGGACCATTAATATTTAATATAGTATTCTTTTTTTGCATTAATTATTTTTGTCATAAAAGAGGAATTACGTTATCAATCCTAACTGACCATTCTGCTTAGTTTGAACTCAGTGTCTAGTGACCTACTGTAACTCTATTAGTAATGGTGTTTCCCATGTTTGTTTTACAGATTACCGACCTCCCACACCTGCTTCAATGCTCTGCTGCTCCCAGAATACTCCTCCAAGGACAAACTGAGGGATCAACTCCTCAAGGCCATCATGTACGCCAAAGGGTTCTTTTTGTTGTGATCTTTGTGAAGGGAAGAGTGCCCTATAAGCATAACAGGGAAATGTCTTTTGCCACAATGTACTACTATAGTGCCTATGCCTTACCACCTCACGGTGCTGTTTAGTCTTTATCCTGGTGGCCATTTTCAGTATTACACTCCATCAGGCTTGTCAAAGATTTTCCTCACCCATATCTAAATTATGTTTATATTATTTTTTGTAGCATGCCATTTATGAAACTGTGAAAGTGCACTGAGATTTATTGTTTTAACAAGTAGACATTTTATGTAATGTATATTTATTTTTAGACTTTTTTCACACATGTAGACTAGTGTTAGATAGATTTCACAGATCACAATGGTGCTTTTAAGTATGGTGCTTGTCATAATGTTGTCTTGTTATGTGGCTGTATAAGTTGCTAAATTCAATGCTATATAATGCACAATTGTAAGAGATAATGAAGTTTATACATTACATACACCAAGTGATTTGAGAGCTACTAGCTAGCTAAGTTACACTATTATGATACATTCAGAGGTTTGTATTTTTTCCTTTTGTTTGCTGTGATCAAATTTTGCAGTGCCATTTTCATTGTAATTCTGCATGTATAGTTTAGTCAAATGTCTCAGGAACATGCGCAGATAATGCAAATCTGTTAACTCAGTCCACTGAACCCAAAGTCATTTATTTGCATGAGATAGCATCATTTTGGTTTGTTACTTATCCTTACAAAATTTAAACTTGCACCTCACTTTTTATCATTTTATTATTATTTACAGCGTTGCATATTTCCAATTTAGCACAGAAAATTAGCATATTATGAATCAAATGCACAAGATGACAAATTAATTGCTGTATACAGTAGCACAATGAACAATCGTGAAAAGGTCAATTATTTTTGTGCCAAAACTAAGCACATCTATTTAAACAAGTCTATAAAAAACTTTCCATATTCTGGTAAACACTTGCAGGACATGAACTGCCTTAATAAAGAATATACATCTGCATACACTGTACACATTTGACACAAGTTGAATGTACAAATTAAACACTGAAAATTGAACAGTTTTTGCAAATTGTTTGTCTATTGTACTTTTTTGTCCTTGTCAGCCACCACCTCAGACAGATCTTGCGGTTGTATGGATTTCACTTTTGCCTCCATGTCCGTGACCCTCCTCTTCATTCTGGTTTGTGTCGACGTGAACTCTGCCATGAGCTGTGCAAACCTGGACTGCATTGTGTCCAAGTTGGTCTGCAATTTTACTATCTTCTCCTCCAAATCTTTAGGGTCCGCCCCAGCGTTAGCGACTGCCTCATCTATAAGGTTGTCTTTCATTAAAATGGCTTTACCTTTCTCTTCCAAGGCTTTTTTAGCGTCTGGGTACTCAGTTAAAGCTTCCATCAAATCGTCTTTGGATAGGGCAAAAAGATCAGAATACCCTACACTACGGATGTTTGCTGTTCGTCTATTTCCAGCTTTACTACCTTTGATTCCCAAAATACTAATTTCACCAAAGTATGCACCATCACTAAGCACTACAAACTGTGTTACCCCATCATCTGCAACCACAGCTAGCTTCCCTTCTTTGATAATGTACATTTCTCTTCCAATATCTCCCTTTTTGCAAATATAATCTCCTGGACTAAACACTTGCGGTTGCAGTTTGAGCACTAACTCAATCAACAACCCTGCTTCACAATCTTGGAAAATACGCACTTTCTTCAATGTATCCAAATGTACATTGATGGCAATTTCAGCTTTCAATTTATCAGGTAGGAATTTCAAGACTTCTTTCTCATCACATGTCTTCTTCTCTGTCCACAAATAGTCAAACCACTTGATTACCCTGGCTTCTAAATCCTTGGTGACTTTTCGAAACTGCATGTACTGTTTTATGGAGTCGATTTTGGCTTGAAATTCAGCACGGGAGGCATTCATGTTAGAAATCATAGCACCCACGTTACCGACAATACTAGCGAAAATAAGCACACCGGTTAAGAAATCTGCAATGACAAACAAGAACTCCACATCTCTGACTGGAGGTGGGGTCTCTCCAATGGTAGTGAGTGTCAAAGTGGACCAATATAAGGAATAAATGTATTTTCTTGCCAATCGTCCATGCTCCGGGTGGCTGATATTAGGATAAACCCAAGTGTCCGTCCCAAATCCAATTGTTTTTGAGATGGCAAAGAACATACATGCATTCCAGTGGATAATAACCAGGATGTAAAGCACAAGATTGCTAATTCTGAACATATTTGGGTAGCTGGTTCTGGTCTCAGTCCGCTCAAAGAACTCAAAAAGTCTGGCCATTTTACAAAGGCGGTTGAATCGAAACTCTGGATTATTGTATCCAAACTTTAAAAACAGCAGATCGGTTGGGATCATTGAAATCATGTCGTATTTGAACTGAGGCGTGGTTCTGTATTTGGCTCGCAGTTTCTTGGCATCTTTTACCAGCAGACCCTGTTCCAGATATCCTGCAGGGAAGATTATGGAAGATTAGACACTCAACATCTATGAATACCATCTTTTCACATTTCAACCTCTCTTATGTCTTTGGACACATATGCCCAACTGGCTGTTTTATTCAGCTTACATCAGGTCTATACATTCAGAGTAGATAGTAGTAGTACTAGTATATAAGACAAGACTAGTTTTTCAGACTATAAGTCGTTTTTTTTCCATGGTCCTGCAACTTATGCTCAGATGCGACTTATATATGAAATATATATTTCACATGCTATTTTCACACTGACAGCCACTAGAGGGCGGTTTAGGTGTGTGTGACAGTATCTGCTACGCCTCATGCTATTACTCCTGTACCACTGTCACTTCTTGCTCTACTGCGCATGTCTCCTGCAGAAGGAGCCGCTGTCCTGCTGCAAGTAGAGAAATACAGTATAAAGCTGAAAACGGTAATCGAGCAGCAGAAAGAAACTTGTGTTTGACTGGAGAAAAGCGGAGGAAACTCGAACTGGAATGAAGAAAAATAAAAAGCTAATCGCGGGCTAAAAGTTGGATTTAGCTGGAGTTGGCGGAGTTGCTCAGAAGTGACAAGGTGGATGAAGAATTCAATGGATTTTGTGATTTTGTGATGTCTGTTTCTGGTGTCTGATTTGCTCAAATAAATTTTCCTCCACTTATAGTCCAGTGCAACTTATATATGTTTTTTCTTCTTCATTGTGCATTTTTTGGCTGGCTTATACTCTGGAGTGATTTATAGTCTGGAAAATACATTTATAATTATTTATAGGGAAAATTTTGAGGTTTTGTCAATGTGATTTTGTGCCCCTGGTTTGACTAGAGAAAAATACTGGTAGCTCGAGATGCAATGCATATACTGTATCGTAGGCTACATCTGCAATGGACATCTAACCTAGGAGACCAAAAAAATAAAGCAATAAAATAAAGCCTGACTACTGTGGCATTATAAAACTGAGATTAGAATGATAGCATATTCATTTCCAATAGAGACTGACCTGTTCTTGACCGGACAAATGTATCTGTGTAATAGATGAAGTCTGCAGTGTAGTCAAGGAAAATCCACAACTTTGTGTAGGTGTCTTGCAGTTCATTAAAACATGCTCTGAGGGAAAAACACAATGAGGCAATAAAGTGTAAAATGTTTTCATCTTAAGTCACAAAAAATAAGACAAAATTTTACCTTGTTACAATCATGATAAGATTGTAAAATACTGGTACAGCGATAACAGTCAGCCATCTGTAATACATGTCTGCAGCTGGATCCATAATCCAGATTTCTTTCCTTAAAATTACATCAACATCAATTCACATTAAAGTATGGTATAAAATAAAAACAAATCTGTTCAAACTTTGGAAAATTCTCTACATTTTACTATTTATTTGTTACAGTACTTACGGTGGTTCCTCTTTCTTTTTATCATCTTTTTTATCATCTTTCTTGTCATCCTTTTTCTCATCTTTCTTTTCATCTTTCTTTTCATCTTTCTTTTCATCTTTCTTTTCATCTTTCTTGTCATCCTTTTTCTCCTCTTCTTTTTTGTCATCTTTCTGTTCATCTTTTTTCTCTTCCTTTTTCTCTTCTTCCTTTTTCTCTTCTTTTTTAATCTCTTCTTTTTTGTCTTCCTTTTTGCTATAGATCACACATTCAATTTCATTTTCAAGTTTGTGGGAAATAGGGATGAGGGCGTGCCACAGGGTTATGGGATCACTACCAGAGGGTTTCTTGATAATTTTTTGTTTTTCACCATTGTACAATGCAGGTTATACTCAGTCCAGCAGATGGCGGTATAAGGTAAGGTTTTTTTCCTTATTGTAGATAATACAATTGTGTTATAACTATTTTTATTTATATATATATATATATATATATATATATAGATAGATATATATATAGATATAGATATAGATATAGATATAGATATAGATATAGATATAGATATAGATATAGATATAGATATATAGATATAGATATAGATATAGATAGATAGATAGATATAGATAATACAATTGTGTTATAACTATTCTTCCAGCATTTTATTGGGTGAAAACAAGCAAAGGATCAGTGGACTTTAAGGAGGAATTTAAAGAGAAACAGATTCTAGGGAGGCATCTACAACAGTGGCTTCTAGCTACTTTTTACTGAATTTATTGACTGATTTCTATAATTCATATTCTGTTTTCTACTACCTTTTCTACGTTGTGCACACTTACTCGTCTGTGTTGTTGCAGTTATTCATGTTGTAAGCAGCAAGAGGCCACTTGTTCGCAAGACTTTGAGGAAAAAGCAATGTAATGCTGTGTTTAAAATCAAGTAAGATCATTTAGTTTATACACTTAATTAACCTTGGTGTTTGCATTAACAAGAAATTATTTCTGTTTTTATTTTTGCAATAAGGCCCTTGCTTATTAAATTCAAGGTGGTTTGCCCTATATATCAAAATAACTTTTCATTCAGTGTAGTCCACTCCACCATGTCTCATGTTTTGTGATTCTTCCATAGAACATCTTCCCCTTTACATCACTTCTAATGCTGCGCAGATCCGATTTTTATATTGAAATGGTCAGATCCTGCTCAGAAGTTTGAGGATGTGCAAGTTTCTTCTTCATGAACACCCCATGTCCACCCACACCCATGTCCACCCACACTCATGTGCTGAATATTCATGCCTGTGCACTCACTTCCTCTTGCGTATGGCGTCATTGAGCCCCACAGACTGGGTGGCGTTGCTCCCTCGACTTGCGATGTCTTGGAGCTCTGGACCCCTGAATCTCTCCAGGAATGAGTCATGGCGCTCCTCCGTGTGACCTCTGTATGTGACCCAGGAGCGCAGCATGAGGAAGAAGTGAGAGAGCCTACATGGTCAGGGCAGGAGACACACAGCAGTGACACCAGCCTACACTATATTCAGCATTATTCAAACACAGTGTGTTATAATGGTGAGTTTACCGCGCCATCGCTCCAGCCCCTGTGAATGAGGCTCGGGTGGACGATGCTCTGTCTGACACCACTTCACCACACGAATGAGCTCTGAAGGGTTTAAATCAGGGAGAAGAATAATATTGATGAATTTCAACAGGGGCAGTACATGATCACTAGTACTACTAAAAAACTATAATTGTCCCAAAATCTGGTAATAAACAAAACTTTTTTTGCCTGTTTTGACACCTGGAACAACTCTTTTATATGATTCTATCTAGAATTTAGATAATCACTGTACAAAAAATTATTGTCCGGGTGCTGGTATTCTAAGTACTACAGGTACCGAAAATTCACCAGTGGCTAATAATTGAATAACAAGAACAGAGTTTTCAATAATATAACTATTTTTGATTAGAACTTTATGTTAAGGCTTGCAGAGGTAAACAGACTTCAACTATACTCCACTATGTCTGTTTCAACAGTGGCACACACCTGCTGTCTCCATTCTCGATAACAGCCAGTTCATCGTCGGTGGAGTGGGTGGACAGACGGTGTCTCGTGATGAAGGACTTTTCACTGTGGATTTTGGACATTTTCCTTCCTCCTGGTACAATAACATTAAGCATTAAGAGTGTAAAGGCACAAAGAGATGAAAGGGTGGTTTGATTCATATAGTAAAACATCCTGTCAATTATTTAAAATGCAAATGTTTTCACTTTTTTTGTTTTTTGTTTTTGTTAATGTCTTCGCATTTTAAAAAATGTAATTATAATAATGATACACATATGGTATAGAGTCATATGTGTATCATATGCCATCAGTTTTATCTGTCAACATACTGTATCTTATCAACATGACATCATTTCTTCACAGCACTGATAAAGTATTTTTATTATTTTTAATTTACACAGAGGACAAAGCGATAGGTCACATAATTTTACTTACAGAACATGGGCATAACCTATAACTAACCTATATAACAATGCAGTTGTAACCATGTAAATACTACATCTGTCTGTCTCGTAGCTCCATTATGTCCTTAACACTAAACAGGATCAGTAGCTTCTCTCTGTCAACGATCAACTGCTTTTTAAAATAACTAAGCTATGGCTTATGTGTGAGTGGTGCTGCTGCTATGTTCAGTCATGTCTGCAAAGGTTAAGTCCATTAGAGCTCCACTAAAAAAACTGCACCACAGGGACATGGGTACACTGAGGCTGCACTGTTACTGTCCTCAAGCCAACTCACTGTTAATAATACTAAATGATAATGGTACCCACAAATCTCCACTGTGTGGTGCCACAAGTGATCCTTCTTTTAATAATTTTACATACCGGTAATACAATTTGATTATTACATCAGTTGTTTAAATACTGTATGTTTATTTATAATACAAAGAAACAATGGGCAAAGTGTGTTGTGCTAATGTATTTTCCAGACAATTTTCCAGAGAAAATTAGATAAGAAAGCACCATTATTTTTCTGTTGGGAAACAATGCATATGCTATGCTAATGGTTCCAAAACTCTCTAGCGAGTGCCAGAGATTACTGCCTTAATGAATTAATAAATACACATTTTAGCTTTATGAGATAATAGAAATAAATACATACAGTCTCCAGTTTGTCTAACTAATGTAACTTATAGCTTTGTTCTTGTAATGACTGCACCATACAGTGAGGTGCTTTGGACGAAAAGAGCCCAGCTATCTTGAAAGTGGGTGTGAGGACTAAAGGGGCATAGTTTGAGAACCTACACTACAAACAACATTGAGTCAGATTCTGCCTATAGTGATTTTTATATAAAACATTTGTTTCATGTGTCATTAAGCTCTAGTTTATTTCAATAGAGAAAATTTCTAAATATAATTATAGATATTATTCAAAAGTACTGTTTCCTAAATTATAACAACTAAATTAATTAACAAAAATATAATTTACGTAGATACATATGTGTGTTAACAGTGCAGGTGTAAGTAAAGTCTCTGTATGATCTCTGGGAAACACCAATGCTTGTAACACGTGCTCTCTGTAGATTACAGCTAATACCAGGGAGTTAACAGCCCCCTCTTAATCAAATCAGTGCAGCAGGTCCACAGTGAGGCTCAGGACTAAAAGTAACCTGTGTCTGTACCTTCTAAGTTACATCACTCTCAACCCACTGCCAGAGATACGCATCACATATGGATCTGCTTATACTGTATTAGGGCAGCACAACATTGATTGTAGCTAATTAAATCTAATTATTATAATTACTAATGTAAATGTCTATTAACAATACTATAAAGAACTTACAGTAGTAGTAACAGAGCTGAGAGTCAAAAGCTTTTCACTGTGCGATGCTCTAGTGTGATCTTCAGCAAGATCAGCAATTTTGGAGCTTCCTTATTAATCTAAAGAACCCATAGGGGTCCCTGTAAATACATTAGCCTCTCCGACATAGCAGCCTACTGTCAGGCATGTTAAATCAGCTCCATTCTCTGTTTAATGACTACTTAGAACAGTTTCCTCAACAAAACTGAAATATGCATTATGATTGATATTGCTTGAGATTATCTGTTCTGAGGTTCCCAGGGTCTAAACCCACTAAGAGGCTTGTGATTTAGCCTGCTTGTAACTTGTACAATGTCTTTTCAAATTAGACTGCTTTAAATCTTTATGTTTGTCTAGCTGAATTAACACATATTGATCCAAACCACTTAGAAGTGGGATGGATTTTTTTAGTAGCTTGTTGCTGCCGCAAGTCTGTTTTAGTCTAATACAATGCGTTATGTAAATTAATAAAATAAACTAAATAATAAGACTAATATTGTTTTCATTGAATACGAAAACAATTTAGAGAGAAGACAACATTTTCTGAAGGCGCATGCTCACCTTAAAGCAGCCTTCTCACGATGAGTTTTCCAACTCTTTAAAACAGACCGTTCCCCTGTGACTGCTCCCCTGTAACTCCATCGTCCAAAGTAAAGTATTATAATATCCGAAATATGGTGCTTGTCATCCTTTTATCCGCGCACAGGGTCACTGAAAAGGCCCGGAGAGCGAACCATAGCTGTGGGAGGCGAAGGATGAACTGAGCAGGAGCAGACAGTCCAAGTGGCAGGGGGAGGAGCCACGGCCCTGTGCACCTGATCTAACATCCAGGCACATTCACTACCATAAGTTCAATTTGTGTACATTTGTTTGAAACTCCTGTAACACATTATCCACTCCAACTGAAGATGTAGGTCTATTTTTTATTTATCTTTATGCTATCTGACTGGTTTAGTTTCTAATAGGCATAAGCCTGTGTGTGTGTGTGTGCGTGTGTGTGTGTGTGTGTGTGTGTGTGTGTGTGTCATTTCCATTCCCCCTCAGCATCACCCTGAAGCAGAAGGTTAAAAGAGAAATCCTTTTGCCGTACACAAACCTGCTCTGATAATCCCAGCTTAGACCAGAGAACCTGCTTCAGAGCCCTAATGCCCCCTCCTGGATATGTGTGTTCAAATGAACACATATTTTAATGAGATACAGGAACAATACAAAGGACTCATTAGGCTACATCCCGATGAATGTATTTCATTGTTATTTAACTGTTTATTTTTTATTTTCCCTTGTGTTGTCCTTGCTCTCTGAAAGATTAACCTGTCTTTAGTTAGTCCATGAATAGAATCTGCTCGTCAGAAAATAGCATGTGTGGCCACTAATAGATGTAATGAATGCTATTATCTTTAGAATTGACTAAATTTAACCAACAACCTCATTTAAGCAAGCTGAAACTGGGTCACTTTTTTATTACATTTGTAGCTGTAGACTGAGAGAAAGAAAATGATTAACATTGGCCTCCATAATAATTTGAATTAATTTAACTCAAGTAATATGGAAGAACTTCATTACAGATTTCAAAATTATTTCAGATTTGTTTATTTTTCAATGCTTTGTCCAAATCCACCATGACTCATTGCCAGTCATATCACATCAGAGACATCATTGTTAGTTATCCCATCATTGTTTGTTATCCCTTAACCAGCCACTCAAGTCTGTCAACAGCTGGAGCACATACTTAATACTTACCTAGTTTAACACTGTAATAGTATTTTAGTTATAACAGTTGAACTACTTGCATGTGTGATGATGTTTTATGAAAAATAGACACATCCAGTATATAAACAAGGACTCAACATTTGGCTAAATTAGTAAATCTGCCCTTTTGGACTTGGACTTTCCCATTTATTATTATTTATTTATTATTTATATGCATGGGAGTGAGAAACACAATTTCTATTCTTTATATGTTTTTTGTATGAAGAATAGACTTTTTTGAAAATTTTAAAATGTGTGAAAAAAATGTTGTATAGTAACCTACACTGTCACCAGGTCCAATCTGGATTTGGAAATGGTTCAGTATTAGTAAAGACTGAGGCACTGTAGTTTATTCAATTAAAAAGTTATATGTAGAATTTATAGTATTGGTTGGTATGAGGTATCGATGCTCAAAGCCGAAGTATCATATCTGAAGTGAAAAATATCTGGACCATAGCTGCAGGTGATCATTTGCTTGGTTATAAACAGTAAATATTTCTTTTTGCCATACAGCATTTGCATTAACAACATTCATATAGGCTACTTCTCTGTGATAGATTGTGTTTTTGAGAATGAATGAACATGCCATCCGTGGCTGAATGTGTATGATGCTAATTTAAATGCCCTCTCTCTTTGGTTTCCAGCTGCAGTCGTGTGCTCAAGAGCCCTCAGTCTGCTCTCCTGGTGATGACTGTGCCCTGTTCATCAGCTCCAAACATGATTACATCCTCTTTGTTTTTATTATAGACATATTCAGACCATTTATCCTGTGCCAAACACTCACACTGTGTTGTCATGCCAACATCAAGTGAGGCAATGGACAGCAAGAGAAATTCGCTACATGATTCTTTGAGGCTGGCCTACACCATAGACTGTATAAAAGAAGTGGACTAAGTGAGTGCGACGTCACCCACAGCGTTCAGCACCGCTCAAATGAGGCTCCCGATGCCACGGTTTCAGGAGCGAATTTGGAGCCAGCCTCCATATTATGAATAGGGTTTTTTTAAACAGAGAAAATAGCGGGAAAAAAATCAGGATTCTGTAGAGCGGGTTCATACGAACATTTTAAGACCAAAATGACGAGGCTCACCGCAACAGGTACAGAGAGAGGAGCGATAAGATCTCAACGTAAGTCAATGGGAAAAAGGGAGAGAAGGAGCCGGAAGAGCCTCCTGGAGCACTTCCTATTTGGCACGCGGCGCACATGTGGGGAGAGTTGCCAAAAATGCCACATTTTTGAATGAAAGTTATTAAAACTCACAGAAACCGAGTAGTAAAAAAGTGGAGAAAAAAAGTTTGTTCACAACCAAATAGCAATTACATTTTTTTATTTTGTAGTAACTGTAATAAATGCTAAAAGTTAAATAACTTTAGACAAGTATGCCTAGAATTAGCTTGAAAAGATAATTAAACAAATCATTTGAATAAAGTAATTTGGACATGTGGTCATTATGTCCAATCCTTGACTAATCACTTACAAAAGCCCAAGTACCTGTATTTGTATTGTCTCAAATAGGGACATAACTTGATTTTGGGCCCTCGAGTTGAGTGCTCTATGCCATTCAGTGCATCCTCCAGGCTGTGTACTGATGTGGAAAAGGAAAACAGTTTAATCAGTAAATGGGGAAGTGAAATAGCAGTTGCTGGTGTTTCACAACACAAAAGAAGTAGGTGGTTTTGTAAGATAGGTCAAACTATAGTGACTACTAAAATATATATGCAGCCTGCAGTATTTCAAAAGATTTTCTAAGTAAACATACCACACTGACCATGTTTTGCTTTTCATTAGGCTAAATTTTATTTTCAAATCTTAACAAATAGAATAGGATTACATTGTATATATATATATTTTAAGTCTAATCTTAAGTGGCTTTAAGTGTTTCTATTTTTAACTGTAGAAAATGTAAGTTAAATATAGGCTGTAAATGTAAAATACATTAGAACTATAATACAATTAAAATGGTTACTCTTCTAAAAATCGATTTGTATAGACTTACATAGGTCTATGATTAAATTATTTATTACATTTATTTCTAAAATGTGAAAGTAACATAATGTCACGGGCGCTCTCTGGTGGCTTGTTTGGGCACATTCAATTTGCTAAAAAGCAAATGTTTTTTTAAAGTGGCCATGTCGTGATTGACACGGTAAAAAAAAAAATCTATGTCTTTATTTGTTTGTGCTTTTCTTTTTAAACGTAAAACAATGTTATGGTCGCTATCGTGACGTTTCCATGGTAACGTCTAAACACCCTAGACCGGTGTCTGCAGAATCCCATGAGCTGTCCTTTCACCTTATATTTCACAAGTTAAAACAAGAGCTCCGCCAGCGGGGCAAAATACGCCCGTACTTTGAATTATTGTATATAGAATTAAGTTAGAATTTGTCAAACCTAGTTAAAGATGAATTGTTGGTGCAGTTTGGAAGTTTGACATTCCTAGGTGAGACGGTTGTGGAGTTAGAGCGCGGACAAGAAATTGTCCACAGACAGACGGACAGACGGACAGACAGACGGACGGATAATCAATAGGGAAATCTGGCTCTTGCAGTAGGAGTATGAGTATGACATCATCACATTCTAGAATCGGAATTCCACCAATCAGATTGCAGCAACAGAACTTAAAGACACTCCAAAGCTTTAATGTGTCAAAGCTCAAAGAAGCAGAGAATGTGGGTTGTTCTCACTTTCAGCAGCAGAACATTTGAGAAGAGAGTTCAGATCTACGGCAAGAGGGAAACAATAATCCTATACATTGTAAACAACAGAAAAGCACATTGATATTTTGCCTCTTCATGAAGACAAAGCTTCAAAGACTTCAAAGCTTTGAAGTGTCCACAGACGGATGGACAGACGGACGGACGGACGGACGGACGGACAGCGCCATACCATAATACGTCCCGTTTTATCACGGGCGTATAAAAAAGAAGAAATGTCGTGGAACTGGAACAGTCATGGCTTGCCATTTCTGCCTGGATACAGCTTTCAGGATGTAACGGTAAAGCGTGTTAAAAACTAGCTAACATTACATAATAAGAAAAAGGTTTAATGTTAGTAATTCATTGTGAAATTTATAGATCATGACGTGGATTTGCGTAAACTCGTTTAGATATACAAGACCAGAGAGAAATTCAGCAAAATTTATTTTGTCTGCATTCCTTCAGTCACAACTGCATTAGTTAACGCTAGTTAGTTAACCTAGCTGAAGTTTAGGTAATGTGAGCTTTATTTGAGCTTTTTACGTTTCTGGCTTATTATACATTTGTCAGGTAAAGTAATTGTCAAGTAATTCACCTTGATATCATGCCAAGTGTCTTTTAGGTCACTTACAATATTGATGAATTTGCAAAATTTATTAACCCACATTTTTGCTTAAACAGCTTTATACCCTTATTTCAAATATTGCATTTGACTTTCTATTTCAAGTTCAGAATGTCTTTAATTTATCTTCAAGGGGATTTGTAACTTTCTTGTTACAGAAGTTACAGTTATGTGACCGTGAGTTTATAAGGTTAAACTTTATAACTGATTGATCAGTGCTGCTTCTAAAATGGTCACAATTAAAGTTTGTATGTACCTTTTAGAATTATATTATGACCAGAATATTTACCATTTTTGCTGCTTTGTCATCCATGGTTTGTCTCCTAACACAGAAGTCAGCTTTTCACCGGCCTCAGACCCTGGCGTATAAGAATGGCTATGCTCTGCCCCGCCGACCCACCATAGGCATTGGACAGAGCCCCCTCCTATCTGCTCAGCTCAGACTACAGGAGCTGAACCAGCTGCCCCTACAAGAACATGAAGCCTCCTATGATACCTATGACATCAACCAGTGTGAGGACTTTATCCCTGCCCATGTGCTACTGGACAAGAAGGTACAGGACAGCTACAGAACTAGGGCTGGTCAGTTGTTGTGTTGTTGTGTCCTTAGGCAAGACACTTTACCCAAATTGCCTAGTATGAAAGTGGTGTGTGCTTGAGCAGTGATGGTGGTTGGAAGGACCGATGGCACCGATTGGCAGCCACGCTTCTGTCAGTCTGCCCCAGGCCAGCTGTGGCTACAATAGTAGCACCACCACTGGGTATAGAGTGAATGAATAATGCTCTGTAAAGCGCCTTTGTGACATATGTCTGTGAAAAGCGCTGTATAAATAAAAAATTATTTACTTACTTGTTAATAATTGTTTTTCCTACACTGTAATCCCTCTCCTTGCTCTTCTTCCAGGTGCTGCGTTTCTATGCATACTTCACAGAAGATGTCTTGTACTCCCCAGAGGAGCACTATCGGATTCGTTCTGTGGTCATTTACTACTTCCTGGAGGATGACACTATGTGCATCATCGAGCCAGTCGTGGAGAATTCAGGGATACTGCAGGGCAAACGCATCAAGCGTCAGCGCCTGCCCAAGAATGAGTATGGGGAGTACTACACCTGGACTGATCTGAATGTGGCTATGGACATGGAAGTGTACGGAGTCAAGTACCACATCATAGACTGTGACACTTTTACTAAGGTACAGTGTAAACAGATGAAAGAAGATATTTATAATTTATAATTATAAGTTTCAGTGATGCAACAAAATATAGGTCTTATATTACAATGTATTCAGGTTTTTAAAACTTTGATGCTTTCTGTAGCAAAACCATGCAAATAAATTATATTTTACACTGCAATCATATTAACTTAACCTGAAAGCATTGTCAGACTTGTTTATTTCCTACAGGAGTTCCTGGCCAGTGAAGGCATCATTTTAAATGTGCCGGAGCCCATGCCTTCAGACCCATATATCACACACCGCACCAAGCCATTGCCCTGCTTCACCACCCCCTCCAGATATGACCAGGTCAACCAGTTCCTCACCATGGACCGCAAGGTAACACCACCCAGGAGCCCAGGAAAAGAGTGCACAGGCCAGGGAAATAACCTTTACTTAAGCTGCACCATATGAGAACATGACTGCAATATGACACAATCATATATTGAACAATGCAAAAACAACAGAAGAGATAAATAAAATAAAAATATAAATAGTCAAAATAAATACTTTGAACACACACTTTCGCATCCTGTTGCTACATGTTCTCCTATGCTACATGTAGCAAAGGCTATCTTCTCTCTCCCTGCAGGTGCTGCGTTTCTTTGGACTGTGGGACGACTCTCAGTCTCTGTTTGGAGACACGTGCCCGGTCACCATTTACTACTACCTGGTGGATGACACTGTGGAGGTCAGAGAGGTGCATGAGCCCAACAGCGGACGAGACCCTTTTCCGATCCTCATGAGGAGACAGCGGTTGCCCAAGAAGACAAAAATAAACTTAAGTAATATGCACTTATGTCCTACAACATTCTCATGATTAAGAACTGTTTGTGAATGATATGGCTTCACAAACTTGTTATATTAACCTTATGTAATTAGCTATTCAAAACAAAATATTATTGCTCTTTTGAATGGTCAAAAGTCTTAAAATGTCACAGATATCAGGAAAGTGAATACTATTGGTACTTTCTGCAATCTTAGACATAGTTATTGTTATTGAATATGCAGCACTAATGAATATCTTATGTTATCTGTGCAGATAGATTTCCCACCTGTGTCCTGGAGGTGTCCAAAGATGAGGTAGAAGAATACTACTCTCCACAGGATTTCCAGCTGGGTCAGAAGATAAGCATGCTGGGGAGACACTTCCTCTTGTGTGGCTGTGATGACTTCACAAAACAGTACTATCAGAGCCACTACCCTGACATGGAGCTTAGGCCAGTGGAACTGACTCGCCAGGAACCTCAACCATCAGACAAGAAGAAGGTACACAACAACAACACTGCAATTTAAGGCTTTTCTTATAGGTGCTATTTATTATAATAATTGTGGATCAGAGTAAAAGTAAAAGTAAAGTTTATATGAATGTTGAAATTTTGGATTCATCAAAATTGTTATTAATAAAATAAAATAATATAAATAAATATCTAAGATGTTTATTTCAAATATGAGGACAGAGATAGGGGATTAGTTCTCAAAGCGCGTAGCCCCTCAGTGGCAGGGTCAGACCAAATTGACTGAGGGTGCACCGTGACTCAAATGAGGAAGCAAATAGTTATGATAATTAGATGAGACATTGAAAAAACAAATAACAAATTTAATATTTATGACTTTTATTTCTTCCACAAGTGAACAACAACTTCTACTAATACTGCTGCTCCTGCTGATGAGTTGATTTGTGCTGTTAAACAAGTCAAACTACATTAAAGCTACCGTTAGCCAACAGTTTTTTAGTTGCACACGTAATCACATGTTTTGAGTTTTCACATCATTTTTACTGTAAAGGTATCAATAGTTTAAAACACAGCCTTTTTCCCTGACCGTCCTGTACTGTATTGTGCCTATGTTACGCTGCAGGAGGTGCCACCGTACAATGGCTTTGGAAGCCTGGAGGACTCTCTGCAGAACTGCCTGAGCCTGCGCCCAGCACCTCCCAAAAAGAACGTGATCAAACTACTGGAGAACAACAACAAAGTACTGCGCTACCAGGCCAAACTGGTGAGACAAACTGGGCCATTGTACTTTTTTGAGTAGTATTTAGATTCCAACTTATATATTTTACACAACATATATTACAGTGGAGAAGTACTCTTAACGAGTAAAAATTCTAGCCACTCTTTCCACTGTGTGCAAGTTATTTGCCAAACAGTTTTATGTTGACAATATGAAATTATTATTAATGAACATTTGCGTTTCCTTTTCCGTTCCTTCAGACATGATTTTGGTTTTCTAATTTTTGTGCCAGACTTTGTGCAATGTTTTGTCCCTCCTCTTACATTAACTTCAAACTGTATCATATATTACAAAGTTACTTCACTTACTAATATGGTCAAATAATAATAGGCAATAAACATGTACTCTGTACATACAGATATCTAATATTATCTTATCTAAACTTGTGTTTAGATATCTAAACTTGTGTTTAGATAACACTGCTGAACATTTAAGTTATAAATGCTTCTAACAATGCTGTTTAAATGAATTTAGGAATCCCAGATTGAAGTAGATGAAGAACGCGCATTTGTCCTGTCCTACTACCTGGCTAATGACATGATCAGCATCTATGAAAAATCCTCCCGGAACAGTGGGATCATCGGAGGGAAGTTCCTGGAAAAGACGCGCATCCCCAAACCTGACTCATCCACAGAGAGCCCACAGTTCTACTCCCCGACAGACTTTGCTATCGGTGCCACAGTGGAGGGTAAACTGCATTATACATCTGAAAACTGAAATGTTAAAACTCTGTTAAACTGGGAGTTAAGTTGTGGTAGAATGCCTTATCATTTTACATGCAAAATGTTGACAGTTGTCTTTTGTACTGATACTTGATTTTTGCAAAGAAAATAGAATTATTTAAAAAAAAATTTTTTTGATTGCTTTCCAGTGTTTGGCCGTCGCTTTGTATTGACCGATGCTGACCGCTACGTGTTAACCTACCTGGAGTCCATCCAGAGCCAGGTGCCTACAGAGATCTTGGACTCTTTAAGGAGAAGGTTTGGACTGGACACCTCAGAGAAACAGGGTAGGCCGAAGTAACAAATACACACCGCAAAAATAATATCATTTCAATATAAAATTTTTATACCCCGTTTCCCTTTGTTCTAATCTGTGAAAGAAGAAACCAACTAATTCTGTATAAGTCCTATACCAAATTTTACTGCCATGAGAAAAAACAACAAAAAACTCAAAAGTGTGCCTGAAACCAGTAAAATGAATCATCTTGTCAAAACCACCCAATAAAAATAAATTGTTTTCACTTTTTTTCTTCTTGTTTGTTTGTAGGTGATGATGCCATGGCTGAATCCTCATCTCTGAATTAATCACTATTAAAATGTCTTGACTGATCAAACATCAGTAAATCTTTTTAGACCAAAATATTAACTGATTATCTAGTTTTAGTAATAATGTTTTTGCTTGTTTTTGTTTTTGCCACACTGTAAAATCCAACATGCATTTTAGTTATAGTATTATTCTGACTTAACTGAACTTTCCAACAAAAATAATTTACTGTTCATCAGATTTACCTTTTTGTCAAAGGCTCGTCACTTGTTTACATTCTGTACAACTCTGCCCTCTACAGGCAGCCACATGAAATGCAACCATAACAATTCACTCAGGAGATCTCTAAGTTGCATAGAAGGTGGGTCCAGAAAAGTAAAATTTGGGTAAACTTTATTTCATGAGTACATTTTTGATATATTGCAGTTTGAGAAAAAATATCCTATACATGAGTACCATTCAAACATAGAAGTACTATGACACTATTTCAGTGACATATTGGGTTTAGCATTTTCTCACTGTACTTTAAAACAGGCATGAGTGACCTTGATTGTGGGAAATTATAGGTCTGAAGGCAATTCAAATATTGACTTTGAGACATAGTACTTTTTCCATGATGGTAATATAGGCTGATGCAGTTACTGTTATCTAAAAAAAAAAAAAAAGACATTCAAATTATATATCTGTTTTTGACACCGTGGAACCATATTCAATAAACTTTAACTTATGGTGAACGTGTAATAGATAATTAATCGGGCAAAATATGAACAGATGATAATAATATTGCCTATATAGAGTGAATGTAGTTTAGTTTCTGTCTCTAAATGTAAACAACTGTAATGTAAATTTATCTGACTCATTTTACAGTGTGTATTATTAGTTTATACCTGCTTAATTCTTTTCATATGACTGAACAAGATCAGGAACTATAGAACTATAAGGTCTAAATTTAACTTCCATGCAGGTTGTTTTTACATTTTATAATTACTGCAAATAACTATAGTCCAAGGAAAGACTTTGCATTTTTACACATTTGGATATTGTTACATCCATCATAATGGTCTTAACTTTGGCCATTTGATCTTAAATATAATGTCATACTGTGGTAAATTCAACATTTTTATGTAGACAAGTAGGTAACGGACTTTCAACTAGAAATGTTACATACTGAACCTTTAAAACACAATGTAACATAACACAACTTGAGCTGTTGGTGGGTTTCAGATTCTATAATGCCATACATCCAGATGGGGAGCAAGAGCCTGTTGATTACACAGAAGTTTGGTCCAAGTAAATATGGAACTTGATAATTTCTATTATTGACTAGACACAAGACCATGCTATACAACAAAAATCTGCATTAGACTAATATCCACTTTAGCTGCCCCCATCTGTATTAAATAAAATTGGCCTAACGAATGATGTGTGAAACTCAACATGTGTGAAACTCAACATGTAAAACTGACTTCCAAATGATCTTCAGGGACTTGATAGAGACATGCTATCATCAATTTACCTTGTCTAAACCAAATACTGACAAAAAAGGAAGTTAAAAAGGTATTCTCTTCATAAATGTAACTGCAATATAGGGTCACTTTTTTTTATTACATTTGTAGCTGTAGACTGAGAGAAAGAAAATGATTAACATTGGCCTCCATAATAATTTGAATTACTTTAACTCAAGTAATATGGAAGAACTTCATTACAGATTTCAAAATTATTTCAGATTTGTTTATTTTTCAATGCTTTGTCCAAATCCACCATGACTCATTGCCAGTCATATCACATCAGAGACATCATTGTTAGTTATCCCATCATTGTTTGTTATCCCTTAACCAGCCACTCAAGTCTGTCAACAGCTGGAGCACATACTTAATACTTACCTAGTTTAACACTGTAATAGTATTTTAGTTATAACAGTTGAACTACTTGCATGTGTGATGATGTTTTATGAAAAATAGACACATCCAGTATATAAACAAGGACTCAACATTTGGCTAAATTAGTAAATCTGCCCTTTTGGACTTGGACTTTCCCATTTATTATTATTTATTTATTATTTATATGCATGGGAGTGAGAAACACAATTTCTATTCTTTATATGTTTTTTGTATGAAGAATAGACTTTTTTGAAAATTTTTAAATGTGTGAAAAAAATGTTGTATAGTAACCTACACTGTCACCAGGTCCAATCTGGATTTGGAAATGGTTCAATATTAGTAAAGACTGAGGCACTGTAGTTTATTCAATTAAAAAGTTATATGTAGAATTTATAGGATTGGTTGGTATGAGGTATCGATGCTCAAAGCCAAAGTATCATATCTGAAGTGAAAAATATCTGGACCATAGCTGCAGGTGATCATTTGCTTGGTTATAAACAGTAAATATTTCTTTTTGCCATACAGCATTTGCATTAACAACATTCATATAGGCTACTTCTCTGTGATAGATTGTGTTTTTGAGAATGAATGAACATGCCATCCGTGGCTGAATGTGTATGATGCTAATTTAAATGCCCTCTCCCTGGTTTCCAGCTGCAGTCGTGTGCTCAAGAGCCCTCAGTCTGCTCTCCTGGTGATGACTGTGCCCTGTTCATCAGCTCCAAACATGATTACATCCTCTTTGTTTTTATTATAGACATATTCAGACCATTTATCCTGTGCCAAACACTCACACTGTGTTGTCATGCCAACATCAAGTGAGGCAATGGACAGCAAGAGAAATTCGCTACATGATTCTTTGAGGCTGGCCTACACCGTAGACTGTATAAAAGAAGTGGACTAAGTGAGTGCGACATCACCCACAGCGTTCAGCACCGCTCAAATGAGGCTCCCGATGCCACGGTTTCAGGAGCGAATTTGGAGCCAGCCTCCATATTATGAATAGGGTTTTTTTAAACAGAGAAAATAGCGGGAAAAAATCAGGATTCTGTAGAGCGGGTTCATACGAACATTTTAAGACCAAAATGACGAGGCTCACCGCAACAGGTACAGAGAGAGGAGCGATAAGATCTCAACGTAAGTCAATGGGAAAAAGGGAGAGAAGGAGCCGGAAGAGCCCCCTGGAGCACTTCCTATTTGGCACGAGGCGCACATGTGGGGAGAGTTGCCAAAAATGCCACATTTTTGAATGAAAGTTATTAAAACTCACAGAAACCGAGTAGTAAAAAAGTGGAGAAAAAAAGTTTGTTCACAACCAAATAGCAATTACATTTTTATACGCCCGTTGTAATAAGACGGGACGTATTAGGCCTATGGTATGGCGCTGTCCGTCCGTCCGTCCGTCTACCCGTCTGTGGACACTTCAAAGCTTTGTAGTGTCTTTAACAAAGCTTTGTAGTGTCTTTAAGTTCTGTTGCTAGGTTTGACAAATTCTAACTTAATTCTATATACAATAATTCAAAGTACGGGCGTATTTTGCCCCGCTGGAGGAGCTCTTGTTTTATTTTGTAGTAACTGTAATAAATACTAAAAGTTAAATAACTTTAGACAAGTATGCCTAGAATTAGCTTGAAAAGATAATTAAACAAATCATTTGAATAAAGTAATTTGGACATGTGGTCATTATGTCCAATCCTTGACTAATCACTTACAAAAGCCCAAGTACCTGTATTTGTATTGTCTCAAATAGGGACATAACTTGATTTTGGGCCCTCGAGTTGAGTGCTCTATGCCATTCAGTGCATCCTCCAGGCTGTGTACTGATGTGGAAAAGGAAAACAGTTTAATCAGTAAATGGGGAAGTGAAATAGCAGTTGCTGGTGTTTCACAACACAAAAGAAGTAGGTGGTTTTGTATGATAGGTCAAACTATAGTGACTACTAAAATATATATGCAGCCTGCAGTATTTCAAAAGATTTTCTAAGTAAACATACCACACTGACCATGTTTTGCTTTTCATTAGGCTAAATTTTATTTTCAAACCTTAACAAATAGAATAGGATTAAGTGGCTTTAAGTGTTTCTATTTTTAACTGTAGAAAATGTAAGTTAAATATAGGCTGTAAATGTAAAATACATTAGAACTATAATACAATAGAATTAAAATGGTTACTCTTCTAAAAATCGATTTGTATAGACTTACATAGGTCTAAATTATTTATTACATTTAGCCTATTTCTAAAATGTGAAAGCAACATAATGTCACGGGCGCTCTCTGGTGGCTTGTTTGGGCACATTCAATTTGCTAAAAAGCAAATGTTTTTTTAAAGTGGCCATGTCGTGATTGACACGGTAAAAAAAAAAAAATCTATGTCTTTATTTGTTTGTGCTTTTCTTTTTAAACGTAAAACAATGTTATGGTCGCTATCGTGACGTTTCCATGGTAACGTCTAAACACCCTAGACCGGTGTCTGCAGAATCCCATGAGCTGTCCTTTCACCTTATATTTCACAAGTTAAAATAAATTATTAGTGCTTCTATTTGCTTTAGCTTGACGCCACATATTTGAAAAAAGAAGAAATGTCGTGGAACTGGAACAGTCATGGCTTGCCATTTCTGCCTGGATACAGCTTTCAGGATGTAACGGTAAAGCGTGTTAAAAACTAGCTAACATTACATAATAAGAAAAAGGTTTAATGTTAGTAATTCATTGTGAAATGTATAGATCATGACGTGGATTTGCGTAAACTCGTTTAGATATACAAGACCAGAGAGAAATTCAGCAAAATTTATTTTGTCTGCATTCCTTCAGTCACAACTGCATTAGTTAACGCTAGTTAGTTAACCTAGCTGAAGTTTAGGTAATGTGAGCTTTATTTGAGCTTTTTACGTTTCTGGCTTATTATACATTTGTCAGGTAAAGTAATTGTCAAGTAATTCACCTTGATATCATGCCAAGTGTCTTTTAGGTCACTTACAATATTGATGAATTTGCAAAATTTATTAACCCACATTTTTGCTTAAACAGCTTTATACCCTTATTTCAAATATTGCATTTGACTTTCTATTTCAAGTTCAGAATGTCTTTAATTTATCTTCAAGGATTTGTAACTTTCTTGTTACAGAAGTTACAGTTATGTGACCGTGAGTTTATAAGGTTAAACTTTATAACTGATTGATCAGTGCTGCTTCTAAAATGGTCACAATTAAAGTTTGTATGTACCTTTTAGAATTATATTATGACCAGAATATTTACCATTTTTGCTGCTTTGTCATCCATGGTTTGTCTCCTAACACAGAAGTCAGCTTTTCACCGGCCTCAGACCCTGGCGTATAAGAATGGCTATGCTCTGCCCCGCCGACCCACCATAGGCATTGGACAGAGCCCCCTCCTATCTGCTCAGCTCAGACTACAGGAGCTGAACCAGCTGCCCCTACAAGAACATGAAGCCTCCTATGATACCTATGACATCAACCAGTGTGAGGACTTTATCCCTGCCCATGTGCTACTGGACAAGAAGGTACAGGACAGCTACAGAACTAGGGCTGGTCAGTTGTTGTGTTGTTGTGTCCTTAGGCAAGACACTTTACCCAAATTGCCTAGTATGAAAGTGGTGTGTGCTTGAGCAGTGATGGTGGTTGGAAGGACCGATGGCACCGATTGGCAGCCACGCTTCTGTCAGTCTGCCCCAGGCCAGCTGTGGCTACAATAGTAGCACCACCACTGGGTATAGAGTGAATGAATAATGCTCTGTAAAGCGCCTTTGTGACATATGTCTGTGAAAAGCGCTGTATAAATAAAAAATTATTTACTTGTTAATAATTGTTTTTCCTACACTGTAATCCCTCTCCTTGCTCTTCTTCCAGGTGCTGCGTTTCTATGCATACTTCACAGAAGATGTCTTGTACTCCCCAGAGGAGCACTATCGGATTCGTTCTGTGGTCATTTACTACTTCCTGGAGGATGACACTATGTGCATCATCGAGCCGGTCATGGAGAATTCAGGGATACTGCAGGGCAAACGCATCAAGCGTCAGCGCCTGCCCAAGAATGAGTATGGGGAGTACTACACCTGGACTGATCTGAATGTGGCTATGGACATGGAAGTGTACGGAGTCAAGTACCACATCATAGACTGTGACACTTTTACTAAGGTACAGTGTAAACAGATGAAAGAAGATATTTATAATTTATAATTATAAGTTTCAGTGATGCAACAAAATATAGGTCTTATATTACAATGTATTCAGGTTTTTAAAACTTTGATGCTTTCTGTAGCAAAACCATGCAAATAAATTATATTTTACACTGCAATCATATTAACTTAACCTGAAAGCATTGTCAGACTTGTTTATTTCCTACAGGAGTTCCTGGCCAGTGAAGGCATCATTTTAAATGTGCCGGAGCCCATGCCTTCAGACCCATATATCACACACCGCACCAAGCCATTGCCCTGCTTCACCACCCCCTCCAGATATGACCAGGTCAACCAGTTCCTCACCATGGACCGCAAGGTAACACCACCCAGGAGCCCAGGAAAAGAGTGCACAGGCCAGGGAAATAACCTTTACTTAAGCTGCACCATATGAGAACATGACTGCAATATGACACAATCATATATTGAACAATGCAAAAACAACAGAAGAGATAAATAAAATAAAAATATAAATAGTCAAAATAAATACTTTGAACACACTTTCGCATCCTGTTGCTACATGTTCTCCTATGCTACATGTAGCAAAGGCTATCTTCTCTCTCCCTGCAGGTGCTGCGTTTCTTTGGACTGTGGGACGACTCTCAGTCTCTGTTTGGAGACACGTGCCCGGTCACCATTTACTACTACCTGGTGGATGACACTGTGGAGGTCAGAGAGGTGCATGAGCCCAACAGCGGACGAGACCCTTTTCCGATCCTCATGAGGAGACAGCGGTTGCCCAAGAAGACAAAAATACACTTAAGTAATATGCACTTATGTCCTACAACATTCTCATGATTAAGAACTGTTTGTGAATGATATGGCTTCACAAACTTGTTATATTAACCTTATGTAATTAGCTATTCAAAACAAAATATTATTGCTCTTTTGAATGGTCAAAAGTCTTAAAATGTCACAGATATCAGGAAAGTGAATACTATTGGTACTTTCTGCAATCTTAGACATAGTTATTGTTATTGAATATGCAGCACTAATGAATATCTTATGTTATCTGTGCAGATAGATTTCCCACCTGTGTCCTGGAGGTGTCCAAAGATGAGGTAGAAGAATACTACTCTCCACAGGATTTCCAGCTGGGTCAGAAGATAAGCATGCTGGGGAGACACTTCCTCTTGTGTGGCTGTGATGACTTCACAAAACAGTACTATCAGAGCCACTACCCTGACATGGAGCTTAGGCCAGTGGACCTGACTCGCCAGGAACCTCAACCATCAGACAAGAAGAAGGTACACAACAACAACACTGCAATTTAAGGCTTTTCTTATAGGTGCTATTATAATAATTGTGGATCAGAGTAAAAGTAAAAGTAAAGTTTATATGAATGTTGAAATTTTGGATTCATCAAAATTGTTATTAATAAAATAAAATAAATATCTAAGATGTTTATTTCAAATATGAGGACAGAGATAGGGGATTAGTTCTCAAAGCGCGTAGCCCCTCAGTGGCAGGGTCAGACCAAATTGACTGAGGGTGCACCGTGACTCAAATGAGGAAGCAAATAGTTATGATAATTAGATGAGACATTGAAAAAACAAATAACAAATTTATTATTTATGACTTTTATTTCTTCCACAAGTGAACAACAACTTCTACTAATACTGCTGCTCCTGCTGATGAGTTGATTTGTGCTGTTAAACAAGTCAAACTACATTAAAGCTACCGTTAGCCAACAGTTTTTTAGTTGCACACGTAATCACATGTTTTGAGTTTTCACATCATTTTTACTGTAAAGGTATCAATAGTTTAAAACACAGCCTTTTTCCCTGACCGTCCTGTACTGTATTGTGCCTATGTTACGCTGCAGGAGGTGCCACCGTACAATGGCTTTGGAAGCCTGGAGGACTCTCTGCAGAACTGCCTGAGCCTGCGCCCAGCACCTCCCAAAAAGAACGTGATCAAACTACTGGAGAACAACAACAAAGTACTGCGCTACCAGGCCAAACTGGTGAGACAAACTGGGCCATTGTACTTTTTTGAGTAGTATTTAGATTCCAACTTATATATTTTACACAACATATATTACAGTGGAGAAGTACTCTTAACGAGTAAAAATTCTAGCCACTCTTTCCACTGTGTGCAAGTTATTTGCCAAACAGTTTTATGTTGACAATATGAAATTATTATTAATGAACATTTGCGTTTCCTTTTCCGTTCCTTCAGACATGATTTTGGTTTTCTAATTTTTGTGCCAGACTTTGTGCAATGTTTTGTCCCTCCTCTTACATTAACTTCAAACTGTATCATATATTACAAAGTTACTTCACTTACTAATATGGTCAAATAATAATAGGCAATAAACATGTACTCTGTACATACAGATATCTAATATTATCTTATCTAAACTTGTGTTTAGATAACACTGCTGAACATTTAAGTTATAAATGCTTCTAACAATGCTGTTTAAATGAATTTAGGAATCCCAGATTGAAGTAGATGAAGAACGCGCATTTGTCCTGTCCTACTACCTGGCTAATGACATGATCAGCATCTATGAAAAATCCTCCCGGAACAGTGGGATCATCGG
The DNA here is from genome assembly GCA_034769755.1 of Odontamblyopus lacepedii. Lineage (NCBI taxonomy): Eukaryota > Metazoa > Chordata > Actinopteri > Gobiiformes > Gobiidae > Odontamblyopus > Odontamblyopus lacepedii. The sequence continues at coordinate 15,405,053 of CM068350.1, read as the reverse complement.
AGGGAAGTTCCTGGAAAAGACGCGCATCCCCAAACCTGACTCATCCACAGAGAGCCCACAGTTCTACTCCCCGACAGACTTTGCTATCGGTGCCACAGTGGAGGGTAAACTGCATTATACATCTGAAAACTGAAATGTTAAAACTCTGTTAAACTGGGAGTTAAGTTGTGGTAGAATGCCTTATCATTTTACATGCAAAATGTTGACAGTTGTCTTTTGTACTGATACTTGATTTTTGCAAAGAAAATAGAATTGGTCATATTTTATTTTATTTTTTTTGATTGCTTTCCAGTGTTTGGCCATCGCTTTGTATTGACCGATGCTGACCGCTACGTGTTAACCTACCTGGAGTCCATCCAGAGCCAGGTGCCTACAGAGATCTTGGACTCTTTAAGGAGAAGGTTTGGACTGGACACCTCAGAGAAACAGGGTAGGCCGAAGTAACAAATACACACCGCAAAAATAATATCATTTCAATATAACATTTTTATACCCCGTTTCCCTTTGTTCTAATCTGTGAAAGAAGAAACCAACTAATTCTGTATAAGTCCTATACCAAATTTTACTGCCATGAGAAAAAACAACAAAAAACTCAAAAGTGTGCCTGAAACCAGTAAAATGAATCATCTTGTCAAAACCACCCAATAAAAATAAATTGTTTTCACTTTTTTTCTTCTTGTTTGTTTGTAGGTGATGATGCCATGGCTGAATCCTCATCTCTGAATTAATCACTATTAAAATGTCTTGACTTGACTGATCAAACATCAGCCCAAAATATTAACTGATTATCTAGTTTTAGTAATAATGTTTTTGCTTGTTTTTGTTTTTGCCACACTGTAAAATCCAACATGCATTTTAGTTATAGTATTATTCTGACTTAACTGAACTTTCCAACAAAAATAATTTACTGTTCATCAGATTTACCTTTTTGTCAAAGGCTCGTCACTTGTTTACATTCTGTACAACTCTGCCCTCTACAGGCAGCCACATGAAATGCACCCATAACAATTCACTCAGGAGATCTCTAAGTTGCATTGAAGGTGGGTCCAGAAAAGTAAAATTTGGGTAAACTTTATTTCATGAGTACATTTTTGATATATTGCAGTTTGAGAAAAAATATCCTATACATGAGTACCATTCAAACATAGAAGTACTATGACACTATTTCAGTGACATATTGGGTTTAGCATTTTCTCACTGTACTTTAAAACAGGCATGAGTGACCTTGATTGTGGGAAATTATAGGTCTGAAGGCAATTCAAATATTGACTTTGAGACATAGTACTTTTTCCATGATGGTAATATAGGCTGATGCAGTTACTGTTATCTAAAAAAAAAAAAAAAAAAAGACATTCAAATTATATATCTGTTTTTGACACCGTGGAACCATATTCAATAAACTTTAACTTATGGTGAACGTGTAATACTGTAGATAATTAATCGGGCAAAATATGAACAGATGATAATAATATTGCCTATATAGAGTGAATGTAGTTTAGTTTCTGTCCCTAAATGTAAACAACTGTAATGTAAATTTCTCTGACTCATTTTACAGTGTGTATTATTAGTTTATACCTGCTTAATTCTTTTCATATGACTGAACAAGATCAGGAACTATAGAACTATAAGGTCTAAATTTAACTTCCATGCAGGTTGTTTTTACATTTTATAATTACTGCAAATAACTATAGTCCAAGGAAAGACTTTGCATTTTTACACATTTGGATATTGTTACATCCATCATAATGGTCTTAACTTTGGCCATTTGATCTTAAATATAATGTCATACTGTGGTAAATTCAACATTTTTATGTAGACAAGTAGGTAACGGACTTTCAACTAGAAATGTTACATACTGAACCTTTAAAACACAATGTAACATAACACAACTTGAGCTGTTGGTGGGTTTCAGATTCTATAATGCCATACATCCAGATGGGGAGCAAGAGCCTGTTGATTACACAGAAGTTTGGTCCAAGTAAATATGGAACTTGATAATTTCTATTATTGACTAGACACAAGACCATGCTATACAACAAAAATCTGCATTAGACTAATATCCACTTTAGCTGCCCCCATCTGTATTAAATAAAATTGGCCTAACGAATGATGTGTGAAACTCAACATGTGTGAAACTCAACATGTAAAACTGACTTCCAAATGATCTTCAGGTACTTGATAGAGACATGCTATCATCAATTTACCTTGTCTAAACCAAATACTGACAAAAAAGGAAGTTAAAAAGGTATTCTCTTCATAAATGTAACTGCAATATATTAAATTGGTAGCATTTTCACACTTTTTACTACTATCTAAAAGTGTAATGACTTTTTTGTTTCCTTTCCAACAAGGCAACAGTTGGCAATTAGACTATCTATGCATGAACAGTAAGTTCAAACACAATCTCTTCTTGATACCATTTTGTCTATAGCGCCTGCATCTTATGTTATCTTATCAATATGTTTATGGTATATGGTATATAGGCTTACAGTTGTTAATTATTCACAATTGCTCTAGTTTCATTTGTATATATATTATAAGCCAAATAATATATAGGAAAAATGCATGAAAGACACTTTTTTGTGGTGTGATTAATATCAAACCAAATAAACATCATACATTTCATGGTACTTACCACACTGAAATGTCTTGAATATAATATATTCCATAAGTATTTCTTTTACATGTAAAATATTTTGGTGAATATTAAGCTAAGCTTTGGTAAACTATATTCATCACATTTACTTTAAAAGGGCAGGCCCATGACATGTCAATTAAGGATGAAAATATGTGTAACCTGTTAAAAGAGAAAGGATATATTGATCACTTTTTGAGGCTGTGTAATTCTGAATATACAGCATCGCATTCAGTTACAGGAAATGAGTAGGCCTATCGTGCAAAATAACAGGAAGGAACACTAACCAAACCCTCACATGTTTGCCCATTTGTAGTGACACAAATATGTCATATATAAATTCAGTACAGACTAGTCTAATCATTGAAGAGGTTATGGGGTCTGGCTTTTTGAAATCATGTCAGACTTACTTGTTTGCCACAACTACCAAAAGTTTTAGCCCTTTGAGTTTCAAATATTTTTTATGATCAAGAAAACCCTAAAAGCCTGTATGTAAATTGCCAAAATGTACATTTTTCAAATTACAGTGTTTATTTCAGTACTGTGTGTGTTTTGGTTCTCAAGATGATTATCCAACCAGAAAAACAAAATGTCCTTCACATGAGTGTCTCATTTGGATTACCAGATTCTGAAATCCATCCATCCATCTTCTCCATCCATCTCCCACTTAATCTAGCTGGGTCACGGGGGCAGTTTGCTGCCCAATCCTCATAGCACCTGACCCCCCCTATGAACCCCTCTGTGAGTGGTGAGCCCACAGGAGGAGATTCTGAAATCCTGTTGGTTTAAACCTAAAAGAACTCTCTGATCTTAATAATGACCACCTAAAGCACCTGCAGCTACCATTAACCAATGCTACTGCAGCTCAGACTGTGAATTCTCCATATACTAAGAATGGAAAAAAATGACAGTTTACACACAGTTCCTTTAAATTATGATTTTTCGTTGTATTCCAGGTGCGACTCTCTGAGCTGCTATCTGTCTCTCCGACAGCAGAGGGCGTCTTCTCCCGTGTGCGCCCTGAAGGACGCGGCGCATAAGCGGCACGGTGCGGCGGAAGAGGACCGCGGCAGCTTCCTGTTGCAGTGGCTTTGGTCTTTGCTCGCTAGAGTTTTTCTTCGCTATGATTGACAGACGCAGCAGAGGTTTACACGGGCATGTCCTCACATTCGCTCGGGTTTTGTCCTAACTAAAAGATCTACAGAAATGGCGAGTGAAGAAAGGAGCCACAGTTCTCGCCATTTATTCACAGAAACGAGAACATCATTTGTCGCTTTACTGCGGATGTTATTTATTGCTTTTATTCACACGACGCGGGCAAATCAACAAGGTTTGTAACGTTAACTTAGCTTTCTACGTTAGCCTGGGCTAACTTCCGTAGACATTTCTGGTGAAGTGTGGCTTGAGTCTAGCCTTCCCTTTAACGGGCCACTTTCACCACCCTCGCTAACATTATTTTTACAGAAAACAGCTTGCTTGTGGTATTTTTTTATGCTGTTAGCAGTAGCCTACACATAAAGCTAGTACTGAGTGTTGACAGAGGTCCCATCCAGAACTCGTTGTCATTTGTACTAGTATTTCCTAAAAGCTTGCATTGGACAACATTATAGCATTTAAACACTATTATAGTAAAATAATGGTTATTAGCATTGGGTTACATCACTTACTGTGTGATTTCAATTCATTGGAATGAAAAGTTGTCATACACACTTGAAATAAAAAGTGACCGCTTCGGTGCTGTCAGCTTCCTCATAAAACTCAAAACGAAACGTAAACGTGGCTAGTTTTTTGTGACTGGTCCAGTCAGCAAAGTCATAGGAGCTTGTTTATGTCAGATTATCACGTCTGACACACAGCAGCTTTCAGTAGACATCTGTCATTCACTGACATCTATGATAAGCTGTGTCAGCTCTGTCCCGTGCCTTTACAGTGTTTACAATAGTGCCAAAATGGAGTAACACGTCCTAGTCTCTTATCAATGCTAGATAGACTTCATAAAATGTCCTGGGACTTCTGCAAACATCATAGACGTGGGAATCTTTTGAATGCACAGCTGACAATCTACAATCCAAAAATTCAGTCTTCTCTGACAGTTAAAAGCATATACAATTTTGCATTAGCCAAAAACAAAAAACAAAAAAACAATACATATCACACTAGCATATTGATAATGCTGTCAGCCTTGTGGTTGCCCTTTCTGTTAAGTAATATTTCTTGAAGTTACTCAAGTGAGAATTTGAGTTTGGATTTTGTTGATTCTTGTTGGTACATTTTTCAGTTATGGTACTGCAACAGCTTTTTCTGTTTTAAGACATAGCCCCAGAGCTCCTCTTGCTCTCTTTTTGTTAATTGCTTAAAAAAGTAGAGTTACTGTTATCAAAAGTATCGAAAATAAGATCATAATCAATACTAAAAAAAGTCACATTCATAGGACAGAAATGACCCTTTCCTGAATAGATTTAGAATGATCTTGAGTTGTATCAGAATAAGTAAGAGCACATAGACTAGTATACACCCATAAACCACTATGGAAAATAACTGGATAACTGCGGTATTACATAGACCATTGTAATATAAAAGAAACTACTATGATTTAATGTTAAAAATCACATTTTACTGTCTAAAGAAAGTGTTCTTATTATCATCGTGGTATCAGAATCAGTACTGAGTCTATTCTTTAGTATCGAAAGAAAGTATGAAATTTTAGTATTGTGACAACACTATCTTGCTTTGTAAAATACATCAAAGGTGTTCAGAACATATTTCTTCCTCATTTCTCGATCTGAGGGTTAGTGGGAGTGTAGGAGATGGCACTGGAAGACATCAAACTGGGTTCAATTCAAGTTCAGGGATGCCACATTGAGGAGGATAATGCATATGAGGATTACAGGTCTCTCTCACACACACACACACTCCTGTTCTAGCAAGCACTAGTTAATTTGATGTAGCGTTTCATTTGTCACTGCATGTCAAGGCTAATTACTGGTTAAACGCTGGATTTGTTTTCAAACTATGGAGTAAGAGCATTAATAGGGGGTTATATGTCGCTGCTCTGGTGTCAGATAAAAGCTTTCCTGTTTGGTGAAAGCAAAAGAAATTATATTCTTAGTTTAGCTTTGCAGGAAGTTCTCATGACCTTGGTCCAAGCTATCTAGAAATGATGATTGTGGTTACAGAGATTACAAAAGAAATCAGTAAGGGTTAATATTCATTTGTCTATGATAAATTATGATTACATACTAGTATGTTGCCCACATGCCTTGTTGTCATAGTCTGGTCAGAATGGACTCGAGATTAAAGTTCAGAAGTACTCTTATCTTTTTAGTGGTAATATTAATGAGTGCTGTAGATGGTTGGCTGTATGATGGCTGCAGTAGTTAAAGCAGAAGTTACTAAGAAGAAAACAAAACTACCAAAGCCAGCAGCCAGCCTATCAAATGTTTTCTATTTAGTCTTTATTTTGATCTTGTATCTGATAGAAGTTAGAAGACCCCAGGTAAATTAGTTTTTGTTAAGCACGCATCTGGGGCAGCTGTCATTACCCTACCCAATTTGGACTGTTGTTGCTAGTTTGTGAATATATATTTTTTCTATTAATAAAACGTTCTATAACCGCTGAAATTTTGAGAATTTCTTAATTTAAAGGTAATGGGAAAGCAGCAAATAGGTTCCGCTGTATATAAGATGTTATATTTGACCACTAACTATATGAGGATATCAATGGCTGATCTTGTCAAATATTCATCCTACCATACTTTTTTAAAATTCAGAATGTGAGTTGAATCTTGAGTTCTTAATTTTGCTATAAACTGGCAGGAAAGCTCAGAATAGTGTGAACAGTAATGTGTCTGTTAAAACGGTATAGTTTGGAACACTGATCTTGTAATAAACTATTTATAAACTGTTCTGGACAACATGCTGTGAACGTGAATATAATTTAACCTGTGTATACAACTGTACTAAAATCACTCTCCTGTCTCCACAGCATTCATACAGTCAGACACAATCTTAGAAGTTCTACATTTTGGTGAAGGGAGTCTATTACAGGTAACACTATGGTCTACTTTCTGTCCAAATTTAACTTGCCCTAACAACTAACATCAGACGTCTAACTGTTCTCTTTTTGCAGGCGGACTCCGATATTGATTTTAGTTTATATCACCAACAAAGGTAGGTGCTTCACATATCTGCTGTGTTTGCAAACTAAGTAAAGAACTATCATTATTATTAGTGTACTATTTTGGCTTTTGTCCCACCAACATTAGGGATATAATGATTCATTGATTTTACATTTCTACACATCACAGGTTGTTGTTAGAATCTTAACAGTATTAGGATATAGGCATTAGATTGAAAGGGTAGGCATTTGAAGTCCAAATATTTTAGTCATGATATCACATCCATGTGTTAGCTACCTTAGTATGTCCGTAAAATCAGGCTAATCCTCAATTTAAAATGCTAATTGTGAAAACGAAATGAAAAAGTCATTGAGGTCTTCCGTGTGTAAACCTGTCTTATGTGACTTGTTTTGTATCCGCTGTATCAGTCTTTAACACTCCAGATTACTCTGGACGTAAGTCTAAAACAGGTTTTATATGCTTCACCTGTCAGTCTGTAGTACATTACTGATGACAAATGGATCTATTCATGGCTTTCCAAGAGAAGTAACACCTGGAGGACTTAGTGTACTGAGTTGGAGATTACATCATTGTTTTAAGGCAATATTACTACATGTGAGGGAAGAAGCTAAAGATGTTAGCTATAATTGAATTTAATGCCTTAGGTGAGGATTTTGTTCCAGCTTTAAACTACAAGTGATAAAGTGTTATTACAGTAATCGTTGCTCACCAAGTAACACTTCAAATTTACTAAACTAAAAGTACCTCTGTTAAGTTAGGGCTTAACCAGAACTAAACCTATTATTAAATTAAGTAATAAACTAAAAGTGGGCCCAAACAATGACAAGTGTGAATCTACTAACTACTACACCCAGAATAAATTGGGACTAAAACTCAGCCAAAAATTTGACTAAAACCTGGGCCTGAACCTAGATGCAAATCACAATATACTCTAAACTGGGGCAGGGATTTCCATGCAGATGTTAGTTACTCTTAACTTGTTTTGTCTAATTGCAGTGTATGGCGTCTGCTGTATGTATGAACCACGATCTTGCCCATAAAAGGGTTATCTTGTACAGACATACCAGAACCACTCCCTTCTCTTTTTACATTCATAATTTAGAAAGGCTATATGTTTGTATGAAGTTCTATCTTTTTCTCAAATCTCAATGTCTATTAATAACCTCACAACAACATTAAAATAACTGTGTGAACTGTTTATCACAGTTGAATGCAAATAGCAAAGTAATCGAAATACTGTTTTTTTTTTTTTGTCTTGTCAAATGTAATGAAATCTGAAGGCACAATAGACAAAATAGACAAAAACATATAGGTTATCATTCATAGTCAACAACCAAAATGTTATCTCGGTGACCTCGGCAAAAAGCAAATATCTTTGTTGTTTGTTGTCAATATCTCGATAAGTTAAACCTCATTTCTTGGGCTGTTGGTTTTAAAGCCCTATGTAAAGTTCAGATTGACTCTGGACATAAGCAGCTGGAGAGGCCAAGAGACGGCATGATCTGCACCTACTCCAATTACAAGCCCAAACGTTAGCTCCTCAGCGCTAACCGAGCTAAGACTACACAGATTTTATAGCCTCGTGGCCTTGTCTATGCTAACATGACAAATATTTGACAACTTAGACGAGAAAGTAGGAAGAAATGAAAAGTGAATCAATCTACTGAAAAAAGTAAGCTGCATAGGGGCATATATAATTTAACTTAGACTTTGGCTTTAGACAAATTATTGTTCCAAAGTGAAATTATATTGACGCAGTAGATCACAAACTACTATGTCACTGCTCTTATGTTGCAGTTATACAATACAGTGTACAGACTACTACTTAAATCAAAGAAGTTCTAGTATGGGAATAAATGTGCTTTCTTATCTTACAGAGGCAATTTGGTCAAATAAATAAAATAGCAGTTTTGTTAGAGAGTCAAAAGAATACATGTGCGCATAGTAGCTTTATATTGCTTTTAAGAGACAACTAAAGATTTCTACTTTGTCGGCCAATAGGAGAGTGGGTGTGGCAAAGTACACATCTTGCATTGGTGTTAAAGCTGCATAAAACAGAATAACACTGAAGCACATCATCACAGACACATCCAGCAAATTATCACCAATCCAATATTTCCTTTTAACTCATCATTATTAACGTAAATGGTCTCAAACTTAACATAATTTAGTTCTTGACACATTACTGACCTCTCCTTGCCTTTTAAAAGCCCTCCTATTAACAACATTTTTCACACCTCACTGTAACTTTTGCACTGTCAACTCAGGGACATGTTTAATCCCAAAAGAATGTAGTTGGTAGTTGTTTTATTGTGATGAGTATGGGCTGGCAGAGGCGTGTGGAGTTGTTCCAGTAGTGCCTCCCGGGAGAGAAATCCATCCCTGTCTGCTCTGAGCTCAGCGGCTGTGGCCATTGTGTCCTATGTACATGCAGACTGTGTAGTAAAGGGGTGAAATGGATATGAGCTGAGCATTTGACTAGAGGGTAATCTTGGAGTAATGACTTTAGCACTACAGATGAGTTTTCATAGAGACCGAATCCTGGTTTACATGAGTTTAATGGATATTTGTTGAAAAAGTGTTAAGTCGGGTTAGTGTCTGTAGTATTGTTATTGTAGGAAATGTATTTTGACATTACTGTGATAGTTTACCATCTGGAGAAATAAAAAACAGTAGACATTGCTGACTTTTGCTAATAGCAGTCAACACACTCCTTGTTTAAGAGCATACAATTAAATTACCAGTATTGTTGTTTGCTTTAATGATATACTACACATGTGTGACTCATTAGTGTTTGAGTAGTACTTTTCTATAAAAGTAATTATTTTCTCTTCTCTTATGACTTATGACTACCAAAGACAATGATCTGCTTCATAGATCACATGTAAATTTGGAAGATTTTATGCCGAATGCCCTTCCATTCTTCTATACAGACAGGAAGGCAGTAGCTCCTTGTGACTGAAGCTCAATAACAGCTCTTAATAGAAATGGATGCTTGTGTCTATTCTGAATATTTAGGCAGGGAGCATTGAACCATAAAATAAATTGTCACTCTGAGCTGTACACACCACGCTTGCATCATTAATTAACTTTTTCCATAAGATTTACATACGGCTCTCATTACCCAGAGTCTGCCTACACTAAAGACAGGCCTGGCTCCTCTTCAAGGACAGCCCAGCCTATTGTTGCTCTACACCTGTCGTCCAACAGGTTTGGTGGCTTGTGTGTGTGTGTCCCTCGCTCAGGGTGCACAGCCGATGCTCACTTGTGCGTCGTTCTGCTTTGAGAGCGCTACAGACTCAGACCTTTGTTTGTTGTGTTGTAGTTTCGCTCTTGCCATGGACACCTGTGAAGATTTTACATATGGAAATGGCGTACCGTGGATGGGAGTGGTTCTTGGCTGCCAGTGACACTTATAAAAAAACTGAAAGAGAAAGTTCGGGACACAGTGTTTTTAGTTGCTTATTAGCTTGAATCAGTTGAGCATGGGGGTGAGTTTTCCTACCTTTCTCTTCCTCATGACATACCCTTTTCTGTTCCATAGCACGTCCCCGCATCGAGGGAATTGTCGCCCTATAAGATTTGAACCTCCAATGTTGGACTTCCATGAACAGTGAGTGCTTTATTCTCCTATTTATTCGATTGTTTTAAAACATGACACTGGGCTTAATATTAATGTGACCGAGCCACACCTAGCAGCCTGCAAAGCCTATGTGGTGAAGGCATACCTAAAGCATTAACCAGATCTGTGATATTCTCTGAATCAAACCCATGTAATGCCACGTCTAATGGAGCAGGCTTAATGCTGCCTGCTCCACCCTTACAGCCCAGTGCACACCTCCACCTGCAACCAAACCGCACCTGTATCGTTCTTTTATTTGAGCAATGTGCACAGTGGCTGTGGCTGTCTAAACCATATATTTTTTACATTATATTACAATAAGCTTGACAACATTTATAAAAGTATCAATATTCAGTTCACTGTTCTTATTTTAACCAAATTCGATGCATCAACACTTGAGACGGCACTGCAAACCTAACAATACTAAGAATCACAAACCTTTGAGCACATGTTTGTAGAGGTGTAAACTTAACTATTCCTGGCTTTCAGATAACATCACAACTTTCTGTAGGCTACTAATATAGATGGGGTTAGCTAAAAAATCTAGATCTAGTCTCTAATAGAAATGATCAGGTTAAACATTTGTGAATTTATCTTTTGGATATTTCTTATAACAATACATTAACAAATACTGTAATTAATGATGAGGTGAGTTTTGGTTAGAGGAAAATGAGACTTAATTTCCATCTTCCAATTGGTTAGTTAAGCATTCAGACCCATGTTTAAAAACTGTGGTCTGATTGACAGCCATGCAAAGTGGTGTGCACAGAGCTGGCATTAGGGCGGACTATGTAAAGGCCTTTATAACCCTTGACCATAAATGAACAATCACACATTCCTACTCATCGACCACTTTGATGTAACGTTTTATGACTACAAATCTTAAATCTTTCATTGCTCCAGAGTCCAACACAACATGAAAAAATCTGAATTATTAGTATATTTAAGACATATTAATTAGAGCTGGGTATTGATTCAAATTCCAAGAATTGATTCGATTCCGATTCTCAAAATTCAGAATCGAGTATTAATTATTAATTCGATTCGATCTGATCTGATCTCAATTCAGGTTAGTGTTATTAGAACCATTTTTGAGCTGTTACCTGAGCTGTTAGACGTGGTTCCTGAGGTTGGTTGTATTTCCTCTGTACTTCACCTCCATTTGGCACTTTGCTTTTGTCTTTATCGTTTCTGAACCCGAAATGGTGCCAGTGGCTTTGGGTGTTTCTGGCGTCTTCAAAGCTGGGTCTTGACTAACGTTGCCACTAGTGTCCGGAGCCATGTTAATTGTTTTGATATAGTCAGATCACGCACACCTGTGCGAATTCAATGGTGCGATGAGTGGGCGAGTTCACCGGGGGAAAATGTATAAAAAATTAAATTGATCTTTGGATGTACAAATCAATCTTAAGGAATTAATATGCAAATTGATTCAGAATCGGAAAATCAATTTTTTTCAACACAGCTGAATTACTGAATTCTAAGGCTCTAGTCCTAATGTGATTTTGTCTGCTCTGGGGGAGTGGGGAATATGCCTGTTTATAAAACCCCTATACAATAACACTTAAACAGCGGTTACTATTAGCCATTTATCAATTAGTAATGCATGTATGTTTTTCTCTACAGTTTTAGCCATCAGCGCTGAAGATTGTTCTAATCTGATGTCTCTTGTTTACAGACCTGTTGGAATGCCCAAAATGGAGAAAGTTTATTTACATAATCCTAGTTCAGAAGAAATAAGTTTGATATCAATATCAGCAACGACAGCACATTTTCATGCATCCTTTTTCCAAAATAGGGTAAGTACATTCTTACAGTGAATAAAGGTATTGTAAGGTCTGGGAATAGCAGTGCCATTAGGCAAATTGCCTCCAAATCTAATATTGGTTTCTTTTAAGAACCTCCAGATCACCGTCTTGTTTTTGCATTAGTCACAAAGTCATGGGTTCTGTCACACATGATTCAAGCACACTGTAGATTTGCATTTGCTTTGCTTATTCTGGCATCACTCTATCCACAGCCCCCTTCTGTTTACTACAAAGAGCAGTAGATTCACCACTGGCAATAGCAAAAAGAGGCACATTATCCTTATATAGCATCTAGATATTGGTGTGTGATTTTAAGTTAAAATAAACCTATTTTTTATACCTGAAACTTTTTTTATTTGTACTAAGTTTAGATTTTGTGACATTTATAAATAATTATTCTTTCTTGCCACAAAATGCAAGTTGGCAAGCTAAGAATAGAGTCTAATTGTGTTTATATGACTGTCTACTTCAAGGGAAAAAAATGTATCTTGTTGCATCATATTTATATACCAAAGTTATTACTATGAGAACTAGGTGCTGTTCATTGCAGTGTGCCTGTATTTGGAAAGGCGTGAAATATTTGTAATGAGTGAGCTTAATAGCTTTCTCTTTGAAACCATTTCAGGATGTAGTGTCGGCAGGGAATCTAGAAAATTATGCAACAGCATTTAGTGAATGTCCTGAAATTGTCTTAAAAAAATAGCAATATTAAAAATAGCAATAATAGCAAATACGATTTTGAGTTGGTGAACACTCCTTTCTCAGGAAATATCTGTTCTGTGGCTTGGGGCATTACTGCGTGATACACAGTGGTGTGAAGTAATTTAAAGAAGCTACTGTGATCCAGGGCTTTTGACATGTAAACTGAACTACATATTTAACAGCAGATAGATGGTGTTTGAGATGATATTTCAGTTGTCAGATATTGTAGCAAAACACATGTACAGAGACAAGTGTACTGGAACTTAGGGATTTTTTTGTTTTTCTTAAATGCATGACCATAGTCTGCATTGTCTAAACAGACAATTATTTTATCTTATTCTATTTTCCCTACCTTTAACCTGCACAATTTATACTGACCCTTTTTGTGTTTGAAAGAAAGCTTGAATTGGATTGAAATTATACTGGGATTAAATAAATTTGCCAAAAATGGCAATTACATATCAAAACTGAAAATATAAATAAGAGTGAAGACTTCTGAATAAGTGTCTTTCCATTTGAAATTGAATACTGTGTGACCTACTGCTGTAGCCTTCATTGTGAGCTCACAAATGTAGGTTTTAATATGTGGTTTAGAAAGATGTTTTTAAAACCATGAGACATGTTAAACAAGCCAGAGAATAGACAACCTTTTTTGTTTTGAAGTTGATTGTCCTTCTTAGACTCTTTTTGGATATATTATACTAGTACCTGGATACATACTGAAGTTTACCTATTTGAATATTTATTGAATTCCATTCAGATGTCTTGGACACTGATTACACACACACTGGGTTTTAGCTCTAGTGAAAAAGTAGTGACTCATGTTTGCTTTCTTACTTCCTCTTTTCTTGTCTGAATTTGTTACAAAGTGCAATAAAGTGGGCTCAGTGAACAATGCAACAAGTGAGAGAGGCACTCCTGCTTTTTTGCCAGATGACCTACATCTATCTCTGCATCAAAGGCATTGTTTTTTTACTATTTTATGGGTAAAGATTTTATATAGTCATTTTATCAAAAAAAAAATAAAATAAAATAAAACAATGTTTGTCAGTTACAAGAAAAAACATGAAAAAGTGACATTGCTAATTAATTATAACTATATTTTATGTACAGGTTTAGTTAAAATTAAATAAATGTGTTGAGAGAATAATAAATTATAACCATTCACTGTATATATAAATGGTCATAGCTAACCCATTAGCAACCATGTTCCATATAGGAAGTGTGCATGAGCTTGTTTTAGGCTCCATCGATTCCAGCTCCAATTCTCAGAACTCTGCTCCAAACTTGCTCCTATAACTGCTAGCCTTGGTGAGCTTCATTTGATTATAGCAGAACGCCATGGGTGAGGTCACACTCTTAGTACACTTTTAGTCCACTTCTATACAGTTTAATATTATTACCCAAATAATTTCTATATAGTTTTGCTACTAGTAGTCACTCAAACCCTTAACACCATTCATTCACTGACAAGCAGACACCACAGTCTCTCCACCAAAATGCTAAAGTTGGCGCACAGCTGTAATGTGTTTGTATGGGCACCTTTAGGGTCAGGTGTTGTCGGGGGTGACTGGAGGTCACTACAATCTAATAATGTGTCTTTTCTTTTCTGGTCTTTCTGCAGATAATTCCCCCTGGAGGAAACACGTCGTTTGATGTTGTTTTTCTCGCTCGAGTAGTTGGAAATGTAGAAAACACTTTATTTATTAATACTTCGCATCACGGAGTCTTCACATACCAGGTACAAATGGCCTTTGTGTCTGCCGTCTTAGATAGTTGTAACAAAGTAAATAAATGGCTATGATTTAGTGATTGCAGCACTATGCTACATTAACTGAGAGTTGCTCCTATTCCTGTAGACAAGCAGATGACTCTCCACCAAAAAAGTTGCGCAGTACACATTTAAATGAACTAGTTCACGTGTAAAGGAATGCCACATTTTGCACAACTAGCTGTGTTGTTTTGTTTTGGCTCTTTGCTTGACCTATCAGGTTGCTGCATATTGACACCTCTACAGACAGGACTATCTTGTGCAAGACCTAGTTATTAGCAAATGGGTCTATATAAACCAGCAAACCAGAAAAAATATGAAAGAACATATAAACATGATTTCTATATAATTCTGTTGTCCCTTTAGGTTTTTGGGGTAGGCATCCCAAACCCATACAGACTGCGTCCGTTTATAGGGGCCCGCGTCCCGGTGAACAGCAGCTTCTCTCCTCTCATCAACATCCACAACCCGTTTAGTGAGCCTCTACAGGTGAAGCTCAGGCCTGCTTTATGTTGTTTAGAATAGAAGTGAATCATTGTTTGACGGGTTTCTATTTCTGTACCGGAGGTCGTGGAGATGTACTCCAGTGGTGGGGACCTGCACCTAGAGCTTCCCACTGGACAACAAGGAGGGACTGGGAAACTATGGGTTAGTTACTGTTTTATAAATGTATTTTCAATTTCACAGTTTGACAATAATTGATATCACTTTAAACACTATAATGTCACTTGAAGCTACTTATTGGATTAGAAATATAATTTCTGTGCACTGTTGTGGAATTATAAAACTATTCTAGATATTAATCTCTAAACTGGCTTTACACTTACAGTACACTCACTCATCAATAATTTGACAATTTTAGAAATGTTCATTAAATTGTGAAAATAATATTGCTATGTTAGTTGTAATTGTGCTTCAATTGTACTTATTCCAGGAGATACCTCCATTTGAAACAAAGGGAGTGATGAGAGCCAGTTTCTCGTCTAGAGACGCAGACAACCACACAGCGTTTATCCGAATAAAAACCAACGCCGCTGAGGATCAGTTCATCATCCTCCCAGTGGAAGTGGAGGTCTCGTCAGGTCTGAACCACACACAAACACAGTGTTCTGGATTGAAACGATATAAAAAATGAATCTGGAGACACACAGCACAATTTTATTCCGAATTTGAATTTACTTGCCTTAATTTTTCCACCCATACATGTTAAAATTATTTATTTGTTAGACAATGGTTGCAGTAAACATACATACCAGTGTTACAAACAACCCTAAAATGTATGTTTTTTTCCCCTTTGTAGCACCTGGTATATACTCCTCCACAGAAATGCTTGACTTTGGCACACTGCGGTCACAAGGTATGGCCGCCTGCAACAACGGTGAAACTCAACAGGAAAATGGTCCGCATTCAAATGTCTAATGTTGTGGTTTGTTCTACTTCCTCAAACAGATCGGCCAAAACTGCTAAATCTACATCTTTTAAATTCAGGAACCAAAGATGTTCCAATAACAGTATGTAGCATTTCAATTACTTGTAAACATTTATAGCAGTTTATATATTTTAAAACCTTTCTTCTATTTTGCCCAATTTCTAGAGTGTACGCACAACGCCATCAAATGACGCTGTCACAATAGACTTCAAAGCAGTAACACTTAAAGCAGGAGAAAGCAGATATACCAAAGTAGCAAGTATAAGTTTTGATGGTAAGTTTTTATCATATTAAGTCCGTCTAGTCATTTGTATAGCCACTTCGCCTCTGACAGTGGCCCTTTATACCCTGCTTTGCGTGTTTGCACAACTTCCTCTTTTGTGTGGTGGTTTGCATATTTTTTTTACCTTGGCTTATCTCCTGTTTCATCTGTCACTTTTGTATCTTTGCAGCATCTAAAGCCAGAAGACCATATCAGACTTCGGGTAAAATAACAGTAAAAGCAAAAGAAAAGAGTTACTCCAAACTTGAAATCCCTTACCAAGCAGAAGTGTTAGAAGGGTGAGTCCTTTTGTGTAATGACAGCTTTAGTTAAGATTTTGTGAAGTAATGAAAATGCTTTACAGGTTTATGGATATATGAAATAAAACACTTTTTAACTTTTTGTTCCAAAAAATAATCGTGCCTGTTGACAACACCTGCCCTATAGGCTTTGGGTTTACATTTCCAATGTCATTCTTCAAAGACATCACTTCCAAAACACTTATTTCAGTATATTACTTGAGAGATAATACTTATTGATACTTATCGTGCTATTGAGTAATGACCATTTCACATTCATGTAGATCCCAGAAAGAATAGTTTTTACTGATTTCAATAACTAATGGGGATCCAAAATAAAGAAATAAATTCAGTGTAGTTATAAAGTTGCCATTGACAAAACCTAAAGACACTGGTTTAATTATTTCTGTTTGGGCATATTTTTGTAATTTAATTGTTTCTTTTATATTTATGATGTTAGGGCCATTTAAATTGATATTGGCGGCATTATTGCCGATACCTACCTGATATCTACACGAAACTGACCTAAACCTCTAAATGTTTTCTTTTATGTTGCCAGGTACCTGGGGTTTGACCACACAGCAACATTGTTCCACATCCGGGACAGTCCAGTGGACCCAGTAGACAGGCCCATTTATCTCACAAATGCCTTCAGCTTTGCCATCAGGATCCATAATGTGTCACTGCCAGAGGAGGCAAAAACCATGTTCAATGTAAGTCACCTGCTTGAATTAGTTGGCAACAGTGCCTCTGCTGGCAACTTTGGGGATTTATGGATTTGGGCATTTCAAATTAACATGGCTGTTATCAACCTTCCAAATGTGTTTGATTTGAAGTTTAGTAAAGGTGTATGGGGAAAAAATGACTTGCTGGTTTCACTTGTTTATATAGTGTTGAAAGTGTTAAAAAAAAAGTGTCCCAAAAACAGTGTCCCTTTTAAATAGGATTCTCTGCTTCTTTGCTGGATAAGCAAAGAAGGTGATTGAATCTTACCTGCTTTGAGCTGGTATTTCTTGTCTCATCTGGCTTTCACGTATTTTTGATTATTCTATGGTAGTGATTCTTAAACATCTCTGACCAAGTATGATTGAAGTGTTTTAATCCTAAAGATAAAGTTGTTTAACCAGGTCTGAATAAAATAGCCAAATTTATATGGTGGTCTGACTGTTTGATAGTTTTCCACCTAATATACAAGGACCGTTCATAAGATCCCTTGAGGCCTCTTGTGTGTTAAACCTCAGTATTTGATTTTATATGGTAGGTGTCAGCATTGTAGTTTTTTGCTAGCTTTTGCACAAAATGAATAAAGGTTACTTGTGTTTACCTTCTGAAAGCAATAAAAGCCTCATGTTGCAAGACACCAAAAAACAGTGAGGAAGCAAGTGATCCAAAATGTCTGCCTTTATTGGTCTAAAAACAAATTGAGTAAAACACTTAACTCTAGAGTGGAGCACAGGTGTGGACAAAAGTTTGGACAAAATAAGTAATGTGGCAATAGAAAGCGTCCAGTTAAAAAAAAAAGAAGACATATCATCTTGCAACTGGTTCACAAAAAGATAACAACCAATCATGTCCTATTGCAATATTAAACATAGTTATAGCTCAGGGTTGAAGTTACCACTAACCAGTGTTGGTAGATTTTCTGTTATTATACTGATCTTGGAAGCTAAGCAGCGTTTGGCCCGATTAGTATCTGAATGGGAGACCACTCTGAATATCGGGTGTCAAAATGGGGCAGCAGTGGCTCTATTGCATACTGGTTGTTATGTCTTTAGGCAAGACACTCCACCGACCATGCCTAGTATGAATTGTAGTGTGTAAGTGAGTCATTATTTGTGGTTGGTGCAGATTGGCAGCCTTGCTTTTGTTCAGTAACTAACAAATTATTTACCAAAACATTACAAAACAACTTCAATTTAGACGTTACAATTTTACTACTATTTCTGAACCTTTTTGTAACCACTTTCTTTGATGTTCAGGTGCAGAACTTCAGCACGCCCATCGTCATCCCACCTCACGAGTCCCGGTACATCTTCTCCCTTTTGTTCAGACCGATCCGACCGTCCATTCACATTGACAGCAACCTCCTCCTCATCACAAATGCATCCAAGTTCCACCTGCCAGTCCGTGCTTACACTGGCTTCCTCGAGGTATGTTTGAAACCACAGAAACTCACCCTATTGCAGCCTTTTAAATTGGGATGAATTTGTTTGTAATTGGTTGATTATCTTGGACTGAGGACCATGCTGTTGTCCTGGGCCTATTGCCTATTGTCTGTGGTCTGTTAATGTGTTTATAAGCCCTATTATTGAAAAAATAAAACAAACCAAAAATATATATCATGTATTTGTTAAATGAAAAAATCCTTGAATAAGGGTGAAATACAAATAAAACATAACACAAATAATCTCTTTGAACCTAAACTAATGGCATGCATGTCTAGGCTATTTATTGCAGTGCAGGAAGAAACTCCATTTAAACTGGGACAATGTTTACAAACTTAAAAAAAAAAAAACATACTCGTGTAACATGTGCCTTTGTTTGTGTACAGCCGCTGGTTCTGCCCCCCAGTCTGAGGGAAAACCTGCTGGACTTTGGCATTCGCAGTGCTACCGACACCAGCAGCATCACATTTGTTGTGGTTAATAGCAATCCAATAGAGGTCTGTGTACATGTTGTCTGCCCCTGTCTTGTACTGTAAATATATGAAATGTCTCTTTTGTAACACACGTGAACGTTCATATGTATAAGGGTAGAGGTGTAGACTTTTTGTTAAATGACCAATGTAAAAAACACACAATGAAACTATGTAAAACTTGAAAATATTTTGCCAGAACTGATATTAATATTGCCTGAAATGTTCCACTGTATGGCATTAAACTTCTCTATCTGCTCTCCACAGATTTGAACTGTAACTCAACCTAGTGACCATGCTTGTTTGTCTCCATGGAAATGGATAAAGTTAATATCATATTGTGGAACATTCTAAGAAAGAAAATAACATCCACAGTAGCAAGCATGTCACAGACTGCCCATCAGAAAAGTTACATACTGCACCTTTTAAACATAATTTCTTCTTTTAGTAAGAGAAGTTACTAAATTATATTTATATTATTAACGTTTATTTGGGAAACTTGATTAAAGAAACTCCCTCTTTTTCATAAGTGCCTTGTTAGAAAATACACATAATAACATTATAAAAGTACCATATGAAATGTCCAGTATTAAGTCCATTTGAAGTTCAATAATTTTACATACACTCAACCCACTCACACACTTCACACATTATTAATTCTTGGTTGACAAATCTAAATGTTTAGTATATGTTTTTTGTGGAACCCCTTTTCTAAAGCTCATTTTCTTTGTTCAGTTGGAGCTGAAGTCTTGGCTGGTGACTGGAGATAGCCTCTCGATGGAGCTGCTGAGGACGGAGAGGGGGAACGCCACTGTGGCTCTGAGTCGCCTCCGAGAGCTGCAGAACGCTTCCGCTTCTCCACACAGAACGGTAGCACAACTGGACACAACTTTAATTCTTTTGTGTCTAATTCAATTATGTGA
The DNA here is from genome assembly GCA_034769755.1 of Odontamblyopus lacepedii. Classification (NCBI taxonomy): domain Eukaryota; kingdom Metazoa; phylum Chordata; class Actinopteri; order Gobiiformes; family Gobiidae; genus Odontamblyopus; species Odontamblyopus lacepedii. Next base: position 15,384,828 of record CM068350.1, on the reverse strand, counting down.
AGAATTCTCAATTGTGACTGACTGAAAAAGCAGATATAATTTTTTATTAGTTCACCTTTTCTTTTTCTATACATTTTTTTAATCTATTCAAGATTTTTATAATTCATTTTTTTCTGAAATGGATGAATTCAGTGTAGTTGGCTTTCAGTTCAGTTTATTTGCATAATCTTACATTCAAAGTGTAAATACATCTAATTTGCATTTACAACAACATGTGTTCAGCAAACTCCATCACATCACTGAAATGCAACAAAAATGTTTTTTAACTTAATAAGCGTCTAATGTACTTGGCACTGATATTTTGTATATTGTATAATTACTCACAACTCTTTAATCTTAAATGTGGTGTTACTTGTTCATTCACATTTATGGATTTTTGCTGCTTCCACTCCTTCCATTCAGTATGTTTTATTTGTATTTTTATTTTTTTGAAATCCGCCTTTTAAAGCTAACAGGCCTGACATCTTTTTTCAAGGCGATACTGGCATCTGGGTATTATGCAGTGTTTCGTGTCACGCTGATTGCCAAGGCGCTTGAGGGCACATACGACGGAGCTGTCCACATAACCACAGACTATGAGGTGGGCACAATCCCATGTGCAGGAAATCTTTCAAAATGTCAATTTTTTTTAATGTAATGCTGATTTGTTGTTTCATTTGCTCTCTAGATCTTAACCCTCCCAGTGAAAGCCCTCATCGCTGTGGGAGCGTTAAGCAGCTCTCCCAAACACATAGTTTTGCCACCTTCATTTCCAGTGAGTACTAAGAATTACTTGGAGTACTGCTGTGCTGTGATTTTCATTAGCAGAAAACATTATTTGCCTGGAACAAATAGTTGCCTTACCAGGTCTGCGTAATTGCCCTTAGATATTGGTTTATCTTCACACCTGTGCAGTCTAAATAGACATGTATTGTCTGCGTATGCTGCTCTTGCATCTGAAAGTGTACCTATAATGTTCAAATAAAAAAAAAATCAGATGAATAAAATGTGCTTTGTTTTTCCTCAGGGTAAAGTGGTCCACCAGAGCCTGAGTATCCAGAGTTCATTCACACAGAGAGTTCGTCTGCAGCAGATTCGCTCCCTCACTGAGGACATCCGCTTCTTTTACAAACGACTCAGAAACAACAAGGACGAGCTGGAACCCAGACGAAAATCAAAGGTCTGTTGCTCCCGGTGTAGCTCGAACGCCACATTTGTCCCTAAGCAGCGACTTATTTGCTTTCCGCTTCATCTTTTCCAGGTGGCAAATATTTATTTTGATGCCAGCTTGCAGTGTGGTGATCACTGTTATGTGGGGCTGCCATTTGTGCTTAAATGTAAGTGTTGTTGGAACTGGTTGTAAAATATTAGAGCTGCACAGTATCAAACAACCTTCTATGTTATTTGACCTCAATTTCACCTTTGATAATGATATTTTTGAATGACTGATTTGTAAATTGATTATTAGTAAACAGTATTGTTCAGTTTTGGGTTTGCAAACAGCATCAACAAGATATTCTCATGGACTAAAATCAACTCTTTGAGTTCAGTCTTTAGATAAAAAAATGATCAAATCATATTTTACAGTTTAATACTTAGCTATGACGACCGGTGACTTAAAATGGTACAGCCAATATTGTTTTATTATGGAATATAAAAAGAATGTCATTTTAATCACCTTAATCATGTTCACTACGTTTTGTGTAATATAATTATTTTCAGAGTCAAAGCATGCCTCAGACTTACTTGGCTATTTGCATTATTATAGATAGCACAGCTAACGGTAATTTTCACATATTGTGCAGCCCTAATTTTTATCAAAACACAGCATCATATTGATTACATTTTGTTTCCACAGCGGAGTCAAAGCCTCATGTACCGGCTTTGCAGGAGGACATCTGGGATGCAGACGTCGACCTTCATCAAAAACTCCTGCGAAGATGGATGGAGCTGAAAGAGCGCATGGGACACAAGTACGTAACGTGTTACTCCATTGGTTTGGTGATTTGATTTAACAGTTAAATCGATCACACCACAGAAGCAGACTATTTAGGGATCAGTCACAGGATCTATCTCTTTGTTGTTCTAAAGGATTGAGGCTGTTTTTGAAGTGAACACAGATCTGCAGAAAAACGTTCAGGCCAAAGTTACAGCTCACCTGACCTGGCCTTCCCTCATCAACTCCTCACAGAAAATCACCTTTCCGCTCACCAACACAAACTCCTCCTCTGTGAGTAGACTGTTTATAGTATTTCATTCTTTGATGTCACTTAGTTTTGTTACATGCTTAGAACAACTGTGTCTAAATATTTCTTACCGTTTCAAATATTTCAAGTGTTGCAAATGTACCTGTTTTAGCTCCAATAGTCCATCAATTTGGATGGCTGCTACTTAGTCAGGCTCATGGTTTTTTATTGTTTAAAATTATGTGTGTATTTGAATGTGTTATGCCTCCAGGACGAGGAGGTGATACTTCAAAACCCAGCAGATGTCCCGGTTTATGTTCAAGTCCTCCCTTTGGCCCTGTTACCAAATCCCTCGGTGTTCTCTGGGAAATTGGCAGACAGGTAGGGAGTCTAGATTCATTTTAGTAAAACATTATTTTATCTATAGAAATATTGTAAGATAATATACGTTATTTCCTAATTGACTTAATCTACAATCTAAATATCAGTTATTTGGATACTTTATATATATATATATATATATATATTTTAATTATGTATTCAATGTCCTTTTACCATAGACTGTATATATAAGTGGACTAAGCTAACCCATTAGCTGCCGCGTGCCAAATAGGAAGTGCTCCAGGAGGCTCTTCCGGCTCCTTCTCTCCCTTTTTTCCATTGACTTACATTGAGATCTTATTGCTCCTCTCTCTGTACCTGTTGCTGTGAGCCTCGTCACTTCTCGTCTTAAAATGTTCCTATGAACCCACTCTACATGATCCTGAATTTTTTTTTCGCTATTTTGTCCGTCGAAAAAAAAACTATTCATAATATGGAGCCTGGCTCCAGATTCGCTCCTGTAACCGTGGCATTGCGAGCCTCATTTGAGCTACAGTCTATGCCTTTTACCCAAAAATTCTTTTAAATACAATCAATGTTTTTTATGTGTTCCAGGTTCCCTTTAGGAAACTTGTCCAATATCAATATTGATCTAAAAACACTGGAGTTCCAAGTTCACAGAAACCAAGTAAGTACTTCAAGACAATTTTGTAGCAATTCAACTGGACTTCAATGTCACTTACTGTAATTTCTTTTAGCACACAGTCCCTTTATGTTATTATTACTGTGAGTCCACCATGTGATGTGTATTTGCTGCTAACCGTCTTTCTTTGTTCCTCAGACCGCAGTATTGAAGGGCAGCTCTGGTTTTGTAGAGGGATCAACTAAACCCTTTGTGTTCAACCTGCTCCTGCTTCCTGGAGAAATCAAATCATTCAATATCCGGTTCACTCCCATCAGTAATCACAGTGTCTCCTCTCTCCTCATTGTCAGGTATAAAGTGTGTTTTTATTGTTCTGCTGCAACGACTAAAAATATGGTACTGGAATTGACAAGAGTCTGTCTGCAGACATGTATTCACAGGACCCAGTGCCTCAGCCTCTTCCTGGATGTCGCTCCTTATTTTTCATTAGTTTACTCTGTAATTGTTCATCTAATTGTGATTTGTATCAGTTATTACCCTTAGTCTGCGGCACGGTGGCTGAGTGGCTAGCACTCATGCCTCACAGCAAGAAGGTTGCGGGTTCGATCCCCGGGTCGCCCGGTGCCTTTCTGTGTGGAGTTTGCATGTTCTCCCCGTGTCTGGATGGGTTTTCTCCGGGCGCTCTGGTTTCCCCCATCAACTCAAAACATGCAGTGTAGGTGTGAAAGTTGTGTGAGTGAGTGTTGGTGGTGGTCGGAGGGACCGTTGGCGCCGCTTGGCTTGGCAGCCGCGCTTCTGTCAGTCTGCCCCAGGGCAACTGTCTACAACAGTAGCTTAGCAGTGAATGAAGAATGCTCTGTAAAATGCTATGTAAAGCACTTTGGGGACATGTGTCTGTGTAAAGCGCTATATAAATAAACCTTACCTTACCTTACCTATTAAAGAGAATTAAAAGAGATAAAGTTTATTTGTAAGATTTTGCTTTTAGTTACTTTCTAATATGAGATCAACTAATCAAAGAATATTAAGGTTATGTTGAAAAAAGCTGTCAGGAAATCAGACTTTCATGCATGGCAGATGTTTGTTATATTAAGGACCTCTTGGCATTTGTCACGTTAAGGCCCTCTTTATAGAGCCTACAAAGTAAGTTCCTCTGGATAGAGGTCTGCAGCTGGATCCCTCTGGGAACTGGCAATTATAAAATGGACCTGTACCCCAAAACATCTCTTAAATTGCAGTAATGTCTTGTATTCTGTATTCTAGTGTTAGATTTACCTTCGGCAAACACAAATTACTCCTCTCTCAATTTGACTGTGTTTGTTCAGGAATAACTTGACAGTGATCGACACCATTGTTCTCAATGGACGCGGTACCACAGAAAGTCTGAAGGTAGCAGGAAAGGCACCAGGACAGGGCAGTTTTCTGAGGTTTAAAATGACTGAAGGGCTGCTCAGAGACTGCACGGACAGTGAGTATTGGCCAACTAGAACTATTAATGATGCTGTTTTTTATTATGTACTTTTTGAGTTACCAATTTCTGTAGCCCTGTTTAAAGATTTTTTTTTGGCAAGGTTTGTATGTCACAGGTACTGAATTTGAAAAAAATGTGGTTAATATGAACACTATGACATTGTTTTGACAATAATATATCTACAAAATAAAAAGGCATATGTCAAAGCTTGATACATTATGCTTTATTTTTCCTACTCCAGAAACAAAAGTGAGGGAGCCCAGCTTCACTCTGAAGAGGACATTCCGAGTGGAGAACACTGGTCTGCTCCCGATCTCCCTGCGGCCCGCCCAGATTAACGGACAGATCTGTGAAGGCTATGGCTTCAAGGTCCTCAACTGTCAGGAGTTCACCCTCAAACCAAACACCTCTAAGGACCTCACCATTCTGTAAGCAACTTTAACATTTAAAAGAAGATGCACCTATTTAAGCCATTGAAGTTCAATAGATCATTTGTATTTGCCTTTATATTTATCTGCTGTTGATGCCAATGCAGAGGCGACAATCAATCAATCAAACTTTATTTATAGAGCGCTTTTCATAACCCCCCAAACCTAAGCTAAACAGGTGGGTCTTGAGATTACTATCTGTGACATAACTATCTTTTTTACAACTGGATTCTGGAAACTACACTAACTATATGGAATCTGGGACACTAACTATCTGGAACCAGTACACAGCAAAAAAAAGAAGAAACCCCTTTGCAACATCAGCACATACAACAAAAACACAGTACAGACCATAGACCGTATATATAAGTGGACTAAGCTAACCCGCCAAATAGGAAGTGCGCCAGGAGGCTTCCAGCTCCTTCTCTCCCATTTTCCCATTGACTTACATTGGGACCTTATCGCCCCCTCTCTCCGTAACTGCTGCACTGAGCCTCGTCCTTTTGGTCTTAAAATGTTTGTCTGAACCCGCTCTACAAGATCCTGATTTTTTTTTTTCCGCTATTTTGTCCATCAAAAAAATCCTATTCATAACATAGAGCCTGGCTCCAAATTCGCTCCTGTAACCGTGGCATCGGGAGCCTCATTTGAGCGGCACTGAACGCTATGGGTGACGTCACACTTGCTTAGTCCACTCATATATACGGTCTATGGTACAGACATAACGACAAGACTAGCAACCGGGGAGAAGAGGAAAGTGGAGTCGACCCCAAAATATAGACAGGCAGCCTCTAGATCCTGCAGCCAGGGGGTGCTGGATAAAACATACCCACCCACCAATTCTGGGTGGGGCAAAAGCTCCAATGGCATAGAGAAAGTTGGGGAGGAGGAGAGCCACCCTCCTGCTCCAGTCTCTACTGGATGAGTTGAAACCAGCCGACCTTGGCCAAGGCCAGCGCTGGCTGGGGGAGGCCGATAGATAAGATGTATCATGTTTTGGTTTTGGGTCAAGCCAGGTGCACTATTTTCACAGTAGCTTTGCTTGTCTTGGTCTCAAGGTCTACACACCACCCTTTGGAGACAGCCCTACACACAGAACTTGAAGCTTTAAGTCTCTCAGAGATGTTATCCATACTGCGCACCACAGCCAAAGTCCCGTCCAGTCTGCTATCAACGACCGTTAACTTTTCCATGATGTTTTTCCAACATGTGGTGCGAGGCAGCCCAACCTTCCAAAATACGGCTCATAGTCACAGTTAATGAGTTCATAACTTTACCTCCACTTTCAATTAGACCAGGCAGCCAAGTTAAAGAGCTGCCTCGGTAATCCGAATTTTTCGAAAAGGGCCAAGCCTAATCCAATCAGCAAAAGACCTGTAATCATGGTTCCGAATAGGTAAATGTCTTCTATATCCTTCACGGAGAGAGCCGCCATGCACACGACTCACCCAGCCCAGCCGTCCATCGTGTACCCTGCGGGGAAAGTTCTGGGTGGACACTCAAGTTCGCCCGTTCCTGAGCTTCTTGTAGAAAAAATGTTGTCAATTGCATTGAGTGACCATAGTTAATTTGGATTTGGAGAGCAGAGCGGAGACCATCTCTCAAAGTAAGAGACTAGACTAGACGAGACAGAGACAGCGAGCCAAAGCAGGGAAGATGAGATCAATGCAGTGCACCAAACTTGCCCAAGAAATCTGTTCTTACCGTGCATGAACAACAGCTCATTACACAGAAAATTTTTGGCTGTTTCTACAAGAGATTTCCTCACCCTGGCCAAGTTTCACTTTGAGGGCCTACTTAAGGTCACTTTTTGCAAATTATGTTGTGTAGGGGAATCTTATATTTCTGTGTGTAGGGCTGTCTCCTCTTCACCTACAAAATCTGGTTCAAGCTATTCATAAGTGAAGTTTTTGTCTTAACTCGTAAATTGCATAAACTAAAAACTATCTGTCTAGAAAAATCACACCACAAAGTATCTGTAAGTTCCTCTTTTTAACACCAGTGTTTCAAGTATATTTCAACGTTTCAAGTATGTTAAAAGAATATACGGTATTGTCTTTAGCAGTGTTAAATGTACTGTATAGATCTGATCCTTTACATAAAACCTGCAAAGTTTATTTTTATAGTAACATGGAGCATTACCTGGATGACTCACGAAATTCTACGTTTAGTTGTACCGTGTATTATACTTGCTACTTAATATAATGTTCTATGTAGTCTACTTGGCGCTTAATAATACAGGCTACTTCCAACCCCTATGTTGTGGTCACATTTGTATCTTTTGAGCATTTGAAATGTAACTGACTTCCTCCTTTGTTGTGCAGGTTCACGCCTGACTTCACATCGTCTCGAGTGATCCGGGAGCTGAAGCTGGTCACGTTGGGAGGCTCAGAGTTTGTGTTTGTGTTGAATGCGTCGCTGCCGTACCACATGTTGGCCACATGTGCTGAGACACTGCCCCGGCCCAGCTGGGAACTGGAGCTATACATCATTGTGTCTCTGATCATGAGGTGAGGTAAACACACTGCAACAGGAATGAGTTACTTTGAGTAATTACACTTTCATAATATTTTAATAATATTATTTTTATTTGATTAGTTTTAACCAGATTAAGTCATATCTTTCAAGTGTTTACTTGACAAAAATGTCTTGATTTTAGAACATCTTAAGTCAATGGGAAGTAATGTAACTATGAATCTATAAATGACTGATGTCTGCCAGACTCTGAATGTTCCCTTTGCACATGTGCAGAAGGGATGAAATGGAACTAAGCCTGATGAATAAATCTTAACTGGTGCTAAGTTTTATTAAATTGAAAATTAAAATTGTCATACCATTCTATGCTGCTAAACACTTTTGTCCATTGTGTGTCTGTTGATGTTGTGTTGCTGTTAAAGTTAAATTGTTGTTTTAATCACTCATCACAAAGAATGGGGCAATCACACTTGGAGGCTTGGTTGTTTTGACAATTTAAGACAGAGAATGCAATAGTACATGATTCAAAAACCAAAATTGCCTAAATAAATTACAAAAAATGGTTTTGTTTTCAGTTCCATGTTCCTTCTGGTGATTGCTACAGCCTGGATTGAAGCTAAAAGCATCTGGGAGCCTTTCAAAAGACGTGTTTCAGTGGAGTCCAATAATCTGGAGACTGGGAAACCGTTTAATCTCAGGGAAATAGTGCACGACCACAGTAACTCACAGTAAGTCAGTTACCATGTTTTCACTTGTGATAGTGCTTAAAATCTGTGTATCAACACATTTGATTCAACACAACTTGTGTAAAATACCAAATAATTGATTCAGGAATACTGGCTCCTATTCCCCTATCCCTAATCATTTTAGTATAGCTGTAGAATTTAGCTAGTATATAACTATAATCAGTGTAGTTAAATCAACTTTGAAATACATTCACTGCCTTTAGTTTACAACTGGAGAAGAACTTATTTAGGGAGTAAAACCCTTAGCCAATCTGTTTACAAAGAAAGCCAAAGCAACACATGTTTTTTTTTCTCTGTGATGTAAGATGATGAAAGGATGTGTTCAGGGCAGGTCTGTTTACAACTATTTAACTGAAATCTTGCATCATCTGCCTCAAGGGATTAACCTTAAATGTGTACCTTAAATGCTTGTGGTGTTTGACTTTTTATATAATGATATGTTGACTAATTGTAACCCATAGCTCTGTACAGTGCTGTTTTATAAATCAAGGGTTGATTACAGTAGTTTAAATGTCTCATTTAAAGGCATTTTGTTGAATGTGTACTGTTTTTACAGTGACTTGCCCCAGAACACCAGAGGATACTATGCCAATGGTTCTGCTCGGCTCAATGGGCGGCAGAACAGCGACCAGAGGCACAGAGTGGGCATAACCCGCTCCTCTATGCCTACCGCCTCCACACAGAGCGCCAAAGGGAACACCCCGGACAGTCAGCTCATCAACCGCAAAACCCGCTCCAACAAGCAGACAGAGGGCCAGAGAGGACTCTGTCCTGATGAGGACTACGCCAGTCTGATCGGAGCCATGGACAACGACCTGGACCGGCCTGATGCAGTCAGCTCAGAGGCGCTACAGGAGACAAACACTCAGCTACAAAACAAAGGTGAAGGACCTTGACATGAAACACAAAAGGTTATAATATATAATAATATGCAGTTTTTATTAAAATTGTACAACAATACATTATTTTAGCACATATAAACTTTGTTTCTTAGCTAGGGCCTGACTGATATAGTTGGGCGATATTATCGGTCGATATGGTCACCTAAATCTTGCCAATATGGGCTGATAGTACACGTGGGCATGTTATACCTCGTTAAAGCTTATATATTAAGCTTTAAATATATAACTTTATTTAACCAGGGAAATCCCATTGAGATTAAAAACCTCTTTTTCAAGGGAGCCCTGGCCAAGAGGCAGCAAAAAGACAATTACAACACAATTAAAATTACATACAAATGAGTTAAAAACAGGTAGTAAAAAGACAATTACCACACAATTAAAATGGCACACAGATTAGTTAAAACAGGTACAGTTTATGGAGGCTGTCTCAAGTGCTCTCAGTCTGGATTTAAAGCCATTCAATGAAATAAGTTCTGTTAATTTCCAGTCCTTTTGCAGCTTGTTCCATGTCGAGGGGGCAGAGAAGACAAAAGCCCTTTTTCCCAACTCTGTGCGAACAAACGGAACAGAGAGCAACAACTGATCATTCGAACGCAAACTATAAGAATCAACACTTCTCTGTGTGATTAAGTTACAGATGTAGGAGGGCAGTAGTCCAAGCATGGCCTTGTAGATAAAAGTATAAAAGTGAGTCAATCTCCTAGTGGATAAAGACGGCCATCCTACTCGGGAATACAGTTCACAGTGGTGGGTCAAGGCCCTGCAATTAGTAACAAACCTCAAAGCAGCATGATACACAGAGTCAATCTTACTCAGACATTGAGCTGAAGCATTCATATACAGCAAGTCACCATAGTCTAAAATGGATAAAAAAGTTGCAGTAACAAGGCACTTTTTAACCTTAAAAGAAAAACAAAATTTATTTCGGAATAAAAAAAACAATTTCAATTTGAGTTTCTTCACAAGATTCTCAATGTGGGGTTTAAAAGTCAGGGCATCATCAAGCAAGATACCAAGATATTTGTACAAATGAACCACCTCAATTTCATTTCCCTCAAGAGTGGACACTGTGGGGACATCTTGCAGATTCTTCCTAGAGTTTGAGAACAACATTAGTTTAGTTTTGTCAGCATTAAGCACTAGTTTTAGCTGCAGAAGTGTGTGCTGCACCACATCAAAAGCTTTCTGCAGAGATTCAACAGCATTAAGAGGAGATGAGCCGAAGCAGTAAATGATTGTGTCATCGGCATAAAAGTGCATGTTAGCACTGGATACATTTTGTCCCAAATCATTAATATACATAATGAATAGGAGAGGTCCTAATATAGAACCCTGTGGCACCCCCTTGTGGAGACTCACAAATTCAGAGCACAGACCATCATATTTGATACATTGGGTCCTGTCACTCAAATAATTAGTGAACCAGGAGACTACATGATCTGACAGACCAAAACTGATAAGCCTTTGCTTTATGACTGTGTGGTCCACAGTGTCAAACGCCTTTGACAGATCAATAAAGAGTGCAGCGCAGTATTGCTTTTTATCAAGAGCAACAAGTATATCATTGATCACTTTTGTAGCAGCGGTGATGGTACTGTGCTTTTTCCTGAAGTCTGACTGCAGTTTTGAAAGAAGATCATTAGAATATAGAAACTCTTTAAGTTGATCACAAACAAGGGATTCAAGAATTTTTGACAAAACACACAGATTTGATATTGGCCTGTAGTTAGTTAAAACTGCAGGATCACCTCCTTTTAGCAGAGGAACAACAAATGCTGACTTCCAGACTGGAGGAATTTCTTTGTTTTCAATTGATAGATTAAAAAGTATTGTAAGAGGCTGTGCAATAAAATCAGCAGCCATTTTCAAAAAGTAAGGCTCTATCAAATCTGGCCCAGGAGGTTTTCTGTGATTCAGTGTTTTGAGAGCCTTATGAACTTGCTGCACACTAAAAGGTACAAATGTAAAAGGTTCTCCTGAAAACATTTGAGAGTTTGTACAATAAGGCAGAGAGGCAAGTCCTGTAGAGTCAAACAAAGACCCAGATGACACAAAATGCTTATTAAAGCTATTTAAGACCTCAGTTCTGTCATAAACTGAGTCTTTTAAAACAAAAGTGGGAAGAACCTGGGGGCTTTTGTTCACAGATGAAGACTTAATAACTTTCCAAAATTTCAATGGGTTATTTAGGTTCTCAGTTGTGACCGATAAGTAATATTCTGATTTGGCCTTTTTAATAAGAGATGTGCATTTATTTCTCAGTTGTCTGAAAATAGACCAATCACTGGCAGAATCACTTTTTCTAGCTTTGGCCCATGCCACATTACGCTGATGGATGACATCAGACAATTCTGGGGAGAACCAGGGGTTTTCTCGCCCCTTCACTCTGACTTTCCTTAAAGGAGCATGTTTGTTTACAATTTTCTCAAAGTTTTCCTTAAAAAAGGTCCAAGCAAGTTCAACATCTGGCAACAGGCCTATATGTTCCCATTTAACCAAGGACAAGTCATGATGATAGGCTTGTTCATTAAATTTCTTCAAATTCCTCTTAAAAATAATACGAGGTTTACATTTAGGGATTTTTGTGTCTCTGCAGGCTGCAACTACACAATGGTCACTCAAGTCATTGCAGAAAACACCCAAGGAAGAGAACTTGTGCAGGGCATTTGTTGGAATTAAATCAATCAAAGTGGACTTTTTAGGGCATTTAATGTTTGGCCTAGTTGGTTGATTGATCAACTGGCTAAAATTTACAGAGTCACAGAAGGATTTTAACTCTTCAGAAGCTGTGTTTAGCCAATCCCAATTAAGGTCTCCTGCCATTATAAGTTCATTGTAGTTTAATTTGGACAGAAGATGCCTTAAGGATGACAATACCTCCTTGGTGGCAGACGGAGGTCTATAACAACCAACAGCAGTTATGGAGAGGGATTTGGCTATTTCCACATTTAAGGCTAAAAACTCCATCTGCTTACAAATAGACTCAGACAAGACGATTGAAGCATCGAATCTTGATTTAACATAGATGGCTACACCACCACCTTTTTTAGGCCTGTCAGTACGATAGACATTGTATCCATTTATATTAATATCATCACTTGTAATATATTTTGTCAGCCATGTTTCAGAGATAAACACAATGTCCGCATCTGTTGAACTAACCCAAATTTTGACTGCATCCATTTTAGATAGTAAACTGCGTACATTAAGATGAATAATTTTGAGGCCAGACATTGATTTAAAATCGGCAGGGGTCTGGGTACATTGCAGTTCAGGTCCAGGGTTTGGATGCACATTTCCAGATAAAAGTAAGAGGAGAACAATCATCAATCTTTGCTTCACTTTACATTTTGAAGCAGTATTTCTGAAAGTTGAAGCCAGGCAAATCTTTTTACTGTGCGAAAGTGTAAGGTCATATAGAATAAACACATTTTGAAGTTTAAGTAATTCCCTGGAAACATCTGTCCGGGAGCATAAAACCCAGACCAAATGAATCTGTGGCTTCTTAAAAACAGCATTAAAATCAGTGCCACTATAATACGTGTCCCAGAAACACAACACACTCTCATGGGTACTCACCCGAGGAGCATTGTTTGGTTTCATGTCCCAGGCTGCCAACCACCATATAAAAATAATGAAAAATGTCATTGTCCTCCGCTTTCTGCACACTTCTGGAGGATGCAACAGGCCTAAGCTAGTTAGCTCGGCTCCAGGCAGATGTAGCAGGGGCAGGCCTCCCAGCCCAGTCTCCAGGTGGATGTAGCAGGCTCAAGCTAGTTAGCTCGGCTCCAGGCAGATGTAGTAGGGGCAGGCCTCCCAGCCCAGTCTCCAGGTGGATGTAGCAGGCTCAAGCTAGTTAGCTCGGCTCCAGGCAGATGTAGCAGGGGCAGGCCTCCCAGCCCAGTCTCCAGGTGGATTAAAGAGGTAAACATGAGTGTAAGAAAAGTTTTTGTGTTATCATTTATATTCTCTGAAAGATGGACAAGAAATCAAGCTTATTATCTATATTATGTCCATTTAATCCAATTTTCAGACAGCATCAATATTTATCTGCAGAGTTATTTGTCAGTGTCAGTGTCAGTGTCAGTGTGCCTCTGTCCCAGAGTCACGTCACTCACATGCTCTTGTTTACACCAGCAGCAATATATCCACTTGCACAACACTGAGATTATAACCCTTTTACGGACCACCACTTTGAGTCGGGATTAAAAGGACAGTTATTATATATTAAGAGCCAGAATAACAATAAATGCAGCCTAAACTAACCCAATTTAAAATCCCATAGAGCCAAACCATCCATCCATCTTCTTCCGCTTTATCCGGCTGGGTTGATTTACAGTGATTTTTTTTTACATGATGTATCGGCTATCAGCAGCTCCAACTCCTGTTTTATCGGTATCATATCGGCCGCAAACAAAAAATAATCCATATCAGTCAGACCCTATTCTTAGCTGTAGATAATGATTCAAACTGTTTATTTGGTTTGGCTTGAACTTGAACAAATAATTTGGCTGATGATAAATCTCTATATGCATTTTTTCAGCTTTGGAATCAAAAGGGAAAGTAAGAAAAACAAAGTCTCAAAAGAAGAAAGAAGAGAAAGAGAAAAAGGTGACTTTAAAAACTCAGGGAGACGAGCTCAAAGATAATCTGGCCGATAATGACGACAGCTCCTCCACGACGACAGAAACCTCCAACCCAGATGTGGAGACCAGCATCAAAGAGGTGCCGTTTCCACACAGGACACATGAGACCTATGCATTCTATCCAAGATGTGTAAGTGAATGTATTTCTGTCTTCCAGGAACCAATAAAAAAGAAAGGACGATCAGTACCCACCACAAATGAAAAAGATGAATCTTCAAATTTTATACTTAAACCCAAACCCAAAAAACAAGGAACCACTAAAAAAGAGAACCAGCCTGAGAAATCTAGGTGCGATTTACAAATTCAGATTTTACATTTTAAACACAACTATATTTTGTAATGTTAATTGTATCGTCTTCAGTTCTCTGGAGTTGCCATACACCATTCCTCCAGAAAAACGCAAGAACTTTCAATCCAAAGGTCTGCACCCCCTGTCCATCCTCCCTAAGCCCCGCCCCCTCCAGAAAAGCAGACGTGAGTTACTTCTTTTACAAACTATACTCCTGAATGCAAAAAAATGGATAAGTGACAGTGACTATTATAGTAGTAATCCTCCATTCATTTCTGAGATATTTTATGAGCTTTTTAGCTTGTCAGTTTTACTTGTAAATTTCTTAAAAATATTAAATGGAGAATCAAGCACATTCCTGTTCTCTCCAGAAGAATAGTTACAGCATATATTTGTGCTGTGGAAACATGTTTTACCATTGATAATACTGTATATATAAAACAACGCATTTGACTGGCTGCTGTGTTTGTGTAGAAGATGGTAAATCGGTGGAAGGGCGCCCCTCTCTTTTAGCCAAAATGTTGTCTAGCAGCTCAGTGCCAGAGCCGGGCCACAGCAGTAGCTCAGAGGGGGAGAAGGAGTTCGCCTCTCCTGAGTGGGACATCCCAGACAATAATATCCGTAAGAGCTCATCACAGTTACAGAATTTCATGTTATACTATCTAACATATTTTCATTGTATTTGTTGTGTATTTCCAGAAGCTGGTAGTCTTCATCAGATTTCGCTCCAGACAATCCATGCAGACCCATTTCTCAAAAGAGCCAACTGTTCCCCTCCCCCCACCTCACCCAGTCAACTGTCCCAGGGCACCTACAGCAGCGTCCTCAACAGGTCAGCAGCAGCACTGTGCCAGACCAAAATGTACATAACTCTGCTTTTTCTTTAAACACAAAGGCTTCATAGACAGCAGGGGTAAAGTATCTTCTGAAACTATTTGTTCCTTTGAGGGAAGCTTGCATCTTTGCTGGGCATTGTGCCAGCATCTGTGGAGTGAAATTCCCAACCTAACAGTCTGTTATATGTCTCTCCCACCCTTCACCCTTATTTCACACTATTTGATGATTTGTGTAATATCTTTTTAATAATATGCAGGGCGGTCACATACTTAATCATAGATTTAAAATTAATTTGAAATTATTTTGAATCTTATGTCATCAACAGGACATTAGATGAGAATTGTACACCTTACTTAAAACTTATTTTCTTCAAATTGAGTTTTGGTTATATGAATATGAAAATATGAAATGACAAAAATCTTGAACTTAAATATATTTAAGTTTTCTATGCCTGTGTCAGAATTCTATGTCAAAATAATTATTTTTCCTTGTTCATGCCATAGTGTCTCACCACATTTTAATTATGTTAGTTTAATTTGATGTTATGTTTTCAGTGACACCAGCCAAAAGAAGGCTCCAGGAAGTAAACTCCCTGCAGCCCCTCCTCTCCCAGGGAAAAACGGAACCCCCACTTTTGCCACTGTTGCTGCCGCTGGTTACGACAAGAGCCCAGGTAAATGTCTACACACTGATAATGAATGAGGGATGTTTAATGGATGGTTTTGTGTCTGGGAGACTCTTCAACTTTATTTACATAATTTAAGGAAAAAGATCATGCTTAATGCTGCGGTGTCAGATTTCTGTCTTGCTGTGTAAACAAATGAGTGATTGGAGGAGGAAGGAAGAGGTGGTTCAAAATGTACTTTCAGTCAACTGCAAACTCATCCAGAGACAACCACAGGTAAGGGTAGTGGCTATAAAGAGCAGAAGTGAAATATACCGTAATTTCACGACCATACGGCGCACCGTACGAAAAGGCGCAGTCTCAGTTTTGTGTGCCATTACTGTATTTAACACACACATAAAGCGCACCGTACGAAAAGGCGCACAAACAAGCATGAAAATGTGCGTATTGAAAAATATATAGGGAGCAAAACTGAGTTTGGTTGTGCTTTATTTAAGTACTAATTACAACAATATTAAACAATAGTCATTATTCAAATCCGTCAAAGTCCTCATCCTCTGTTTCGGAATCGAACAGCTGCGCAAAATCCATAGCAGGTCCACTTCGCTCCTCGCTGTCGGAGTCACTGTCTGTACCGTGCGGCTCCTCAGAAATTATACCGGCTTTTGCGAAAGCTCGTTTAACAGTACCAGCAGACACGTTAGCCCAAGCATCTACAATCCATTGGCAAACTGTAGCGTAATTCGCCCGGGCGCTGCCTTCCACCCTTCGTGAAGCTGTGGTCTCCTTGGTCATCCATCGCTCCCATGCCGCCGCATCCTTACTTTGAACGGCCGGTTCACGCCGATGTCCAGCGGTTGGACTTCTTTCGTCAGCCCTCCCGGACTCACAGCAAGCGTAGCGTTCATTTGCTTCACTTGTTTTTTCACGCCAGCGGTGAGATGAGCACGCATAGAGTCATAAATTAGAAGCCACCTCGCCTTATTTCCGCGGAAACTCAGCTGCGTCTTCTTCACCTGTCGCAGTTCGTTTTCCATCTTCCTCCACTTACGAACCATCGACTCGTTAATGTTGAAATTTCTCGCGGCGGCTCGATTCCCATGTACCTCCGCGTAACTGATCGCCGTCAGTTTAAATTGAGCTTCATAGGCGTGTCTCTTTGCCATTTTCAGGGTTGTTAAAACAGCAATGTTGTGCATAAAGCACATACCTGTTCTTTTATACACAAGCCACGCCCACACTTCCCCCTTTAACGTTCTCATGCTTTTTCTAACACGTCCGCCTCACATGGGGCGCACCCCTTTTTCTATCACGTCCGCCTCACACAAGGCGCACTGCATGAAAGGGCGCGTGGCTCATTTTGAAGAAAATCTAAGACGTTTATATGCGCCTTATGGTCGTGAAATTACGGTAGTTTAATATACTTAGGCGGCACGGTGGCTGAGTGGCAACACTCAGGCCTCACAGCAAGAAGGTTGCGGGTTTGATCCCCGGGCCTTTCTGTGTGGAGTTTGCATGTTCTCCCTGTGTCTGGATGGGTTTCCTCCGGGTACTCCAGTTTCCCCCATCAATCCAAAACATGTGAACCTATGAACTAACATCAAGGACCATGACGTCCACCCTCCTGTGGACTTATATTCATTTGGTATTCAAAGTTATACGTTATAGTTTGTTTATTATTGGGAATTATGCTCCCAATGAAGTTGTTTATGTAAATGTACTTTTTCCCAATTCCTATAAATGTACCTTGTCTGAAACCTACTGAGTCGAACTGACCCTATACTCTTTTGTGCCCTGTCAGGAGGCTCTGGCCCAGGGAAAGGTCTCAATCACATGACTTCAGTGGAGAGTGACAGCTCGGACAGGTAACTGCTTACACGCCTTGTAATTGATATTACTAGTAGTTTACTTTAGTTTCATTGACTTGTTGTTTGTTTTGTACTACAAGCTGTATTGAGACAGTGTAATCGTTCATTTGTCCAGGAGTGGTTCAGTGTAGAGAAAGTTTCACTGGTGGTCATCTGGACTCATTGATCAAGACATTTCAGCTCCCACCCAGAAGCCATTTTCAATTTTAAAATTTTCTATTTAAAAGAATGAGAACTTTGCACATCAGTTTCCTAAAACAGGTGTGTTGGAGGAGAGGGAGCAGCCCAAAAACATGAACAGAGTGGGATGATGTGTCTGATTCTCACCTGTTCAATTTTCAATTTAAAATGGCTTCTGGATGGGAGCCATCAAGATAACCACCAATAAAACCTTCTCTACATACGAGCTGGATTGTTCAAAGTTCAATAGGGCCAGATTCAGACTCCAGTTGAATAGGCTAGTCTTAAGGAATACAAATCACACGACCTTCTTGCCAAATTCTAAAAGCTTGAGCAGCAAAAAAGGAAGAACTTATCATATTAATAAAATAACAGTTTGTGAGATGTGGGTCCTGTCTTGTTTCCAGCTCCGGGTTGTGGAGTCCCATCGACACAGTCAGCAGTCCAGGCATCCACCCCACGTTCTCTGCCTTTGGGCCCAACAACAGCTTCAACCTGACAAGAGGTAGGTGCATAGGTTTACATTTGTCCTACTAAATAATAATGATGATGATAATAATAATAATAATAATAATTATTATTATTATTATTATTATTGTTGTTATTATTATTATTATTATAATTATTATAATAATAATTATTATTATTAGTATCATTATCATCATCATTATCATTAGTGCTGTCAAAAACATTGCACTATTAACACGTTAACTCTAAACAATTTTAACGGCGTTCATTTTTTCATCACAAGATTAATGCTCTCTGTGACCGAGTGAGCTAGTTTTTTCTTAAGGTGTGGCCACTGCTTTAACATTAGAAAAACTACATGATCCGGCTGTAAACAGGAAGGAAAACAATTTGTAACAACCAGCTCCATGTGATGACGCCATTAGCTCGGTCGCATAGGTCTGAACATGGACCACAGAAGCCCAGCCAACCACACACAGCACAGCCGTTAAGTCCGAGCGCGAGTGTGCCCCTAGTAGAGCAGGCTCAGTAATGAGAAGTACCTCAGAGTCACTCACAGCACATTATTTCACCACAGTGAAAACTGTGAAGACTTCTGAAGACAGAAGAGGCACTTGGCTCACACTGTTGCACTTCATGAAAGCCCAACATGAGAGTGGAACATGGAACACAAAGTTCTATCACTGACAATTGTTCTGGTTTGCAATAAAAAACAAACATTTGCACAAAGCCTGTCCACTTTTATATGTTGAAAAGAGTATTAAAATTATGATTCAGGGGACACACGTGCGATTAATTTGCGATTAATCGTAAGTTAACTATGACATTCATGAGATTAATCGAAATTAAATATTTTAATCAGTTGACCGCACTAATTATTATCATGAGTTTGACAGGGACATACAGACAGTAATCCTTGTGTATCATCCATCTGTGCCCTAAGTTACTATGTTCAAATGAAATGTTGTTTCACTGATAAATAAATGACATTATCAGAACAAGGAAGAGTTACATAATGCTCAAGAGCTCCACAGTTGTAATAGGTAGATCCTGTAGCTAAAACCACTGCCTTAAATTAAACATGTTCAAGTGACTTTCATGTTTTTATGATTATTACTTGGTTCAGTTGGCCAGTACCTGTGGTACATTTTTAGTTTTACATCAGTTCTGTTAATTAGAAAAAAGTTGCAAGAAATAGTGGTGAGTTTTAAAATAATAATACCTCAACTTGTGTCATCAACACTGAAAATTCTGTCCAAAATTCAAGAGCAATTTATATGCAAAGAACACATTCATTCATCTGGTTGAAATTTATTTGTGTTAATTTAATCAACTATTGTGCAATTTAGACACATTTTGGATCTTGTTTACAGTATGGTTGCTAGGTAAAAGTTCTGGAAATAAAATTACAAACATAAAAAAAAATCAAAATAGAAGATTTTTTTTGCCAGATTGTAGTAAGCTCTTAAATGTAATGATGTTAACTATATTTTAATGAAAGTAATAAGGCTAACCTGTCATATGCAGTTATCTGTAAGATGTTGGCCAGTGTTCTTTTGAAGTTATGGTCCCTCTGCTGTTGCTCAAGTTGTGCATATGTTGTAGTTTTCAGTGGGATGAACCTCTCAAAGAGCTCGGAGCCACAGCAGCAGACCTGGTCTGACTTCACCCCTGTGTCCTCCTCCATCTGGGACGTCCCGAGCAGCGACCCCCTGCACTCCTGGCCTAGCAGCTCTGGCTCGCCCACCGCCCCCACCGCAGTAAGACCCCAACACATATACACGCTTGTAAGACCTTTGGGACATCATCAAACACTAGGATGCTGTGGCCTTTTGCCTTATGGTTAATTGGGCCAAAAGTAAAGTTTTGGCATCGCTGCTTTACAACTCCATAGAATGTTGTTATCATCCGAAACTCTGTAACACTAAACCATTTCTTTATCCGCATTCTCTGCTCTCTCCAGTCACTCCTTAGCAGCGTCCGTAACCCCTGGTTTGGCAGCTCCATCTGGTCGACCAGCGCTGACTCCACTCTGAACCCATTTCCCTCAGCGACCTCCAGCGGCTCACCTCTGACGTCTGACCTGGTCTCTAGCCCCTCCCCCTCAAGCCCCGCTTCCCCAAACGAATTGAGCCGCACCTACAACCCCTGGAGTATCTGGAGACCGACTCTGAGCCGCCGCAGCTCAGAACCCTGGCCTACTTCCAACAACAACGAAAACAACTGAAGATGACAATATGATCAAGCTGATTACTTTAACTTAGGGCTGTTCATTATGAGGCAAATGTGGTATTGACAACCAAAGTGCAACGTCTGCCATTAACTGACACCTACTTTGTTGATTTGGCATAATATTGGCCACTTGTAATATCAGTAACAGTGTTTGCCAATAATTGAAAACATTTGACCAGTTTCAATATACTGACTATAATATAGTCCAATATTGCAGTAAATGATGAATAAATATGTATGTATTTTAGTCTGTCTAAAAAAAATTAATTCTTCCAAAGCTTTCCATATATTACTTCTATACTGATAGAAGAAATTTACAAACTGGATGCAATACTTTTATTTACCTTTTTAATTTTGAACTTTTCAAATTCTTAATATGCTAATTGAAAAGAACCAAAGTTATAATAACTGGTGGTATAACATATTTAGAACCATGGCTAAATTGGGCCTAAATGAAGGTAACATTCACTTTAATTTGTTGATAACACTAGAATAATAATTTTGCCTTATAGTGTGCAGCCCTAATTTAAACCTTTCAAAGTGTCTAGAATCTCCATCCCACAGCAGCGTTACCTCAAGTGTAACTTATTGGAAGCCACCACGGCGGGTGACCTTTTTTTGTTTATTTAGTTTCCATGGCTTTTTATTTATGAGGGCGATATATGCTGGCTTTTATTTTAATTTGTTTTAACTGTTTGCCCCCTCCATTACAAATATCAGCAATACAGTTTTGGTACATGGCAAAAAGGACGCAGTATTAGCCATGTGTCTTAGCCATGTGTTTTTCATCTGGGTTTTTATTGATTTGTGATTTTAAAATTCAAGAAAGGATTATTTTAACATTTTAATTGGGTTTATCAAATAAGGATTCAATAGCCCAAAGCATTACATCTATTTAAAAGCAGTCTTGGTTCAATATGGCCTCAGCATTTGGGGTTTGTATTGTACTTTACAAATATTTGTCAGCAAATTTAAATAAAAGATTTCAGCAAGCAGCAACTGCCTTAATGTTTTATTGAGTTTCCTTTTATTACAAACACTAGCTAATATATGACTTGTTTTCTTCATTAAATCCAACATTTAAATGTGTAACTGGCCAAACATGTCATGTGTAAATGGTAGAAGCCTGTACAGTATGTGAGGGCAATTCTGCAGACCTGGGCAAAGGTCTTGGCCAGGGGTCCTAAATGGGAGGATTAAGTGTTTTTTAATCCTAGAGAGTACACAGAACGAACCAACAAGGCTCTCTGTGGTTTGAGAATTGAACCAGGACCTTCTAAACACTGACTAAATAAATGTATCATTACTGGTCAGTCCTGCTGTTTAATTCAATACTGCACAAACTATAGATGTGGGTAAGGGTAAAGGTTAGTTTATAGAAAATGTCCATAAACAATGTATGGAAAGATGTTAAATTCTTTTTCCTCTATGATTATGGTGCCCTTTAAGACAATAATTAATATGAAATGAGTAATGACAGAAGGCAATGCCATAAATACACTGTAGTTTGACCTCTTGTGGCAGCATTGGATATTGCAAGCTAATGTTCAGAATTTCTTTTATAGTATACTGTACTTTTTTTTTTTTTCTTCTTTTGGATTGATGTGGTCATTGCTGGCATACAAAGTGTATTATCTTTTACTATTGGCTACATTACATTAGGTTTGACAACAAGGCCTTTAGGCTCTAAAGTATGTGGATAAATATCACTTTATTGCATATGTTAATCCATCCATCCATCTAAATATAATTTCAATCATTTTGTCAATTTATGTAAATTTTAAGATCTACAAAAAATATATTTGTTTCTCATTTGATTTCACCTTATAAAAGAAATTAATTACACTAACCACTTCAGCATTTCCAGCTACCGATCTGCTGTGTAGATATGTTATGACTGCCTGAGGGACATCATCAGTAACTGTCCAAACTTTTCCACATCACATTTATCAAATACAAAAACCTTATGTGTCTTTTTTAGTAGATTTGCCTGATCTAGTGCCATCATACCTCGCCCTATCGCCCCCTGCAGTTCAACGTGAACAGGACAGTGAATGCTTTCTGTCACCACACTGCTGTCTATGCACGCTGCCATCGCATAAGCGTCATACGACACAAAGCCAGGTTCAAAATAAATGTCGCGCTTGGTCTTCATGATCTCTTTGGAGTAGGCCCAGCACTGAGAGGTGATGGTCTTCATGAAACGAGCCGCAGGGGCGTCCTGGTTTATCAAAGCTTCAAAAAACTCCTGTCAAAGAGATAGGTGAATTAAAATAGTTTATTTTTGGCTTTGCTTCAATTTAGGTCTAATTATAGGCTACTTGGTGCACTTTTCATTTGATACCAAGTTTAGAAACTGCTGAACAGTATTAAGTTATAGAAATGTACAGGACATCCATCCCCACGAAGAAGCCTGCACTTCTGTAGTCTACTGTATCACCCAATCAATTTTAAGCTTGTTTAAATGTTCGCTTATCTTCAGCACTTTTCAGACTAGTTTGTTATAGAGTATGTTTTGCACAACTGTATATTTACAGTACAGTACAGCTTACAAAGTAAAACAAAGAATGAAACAGTATAATAGTCATTATTTGATTAGACAAAAATAAATGCCTTACCCAGGTAAGCTTGTTTCTGCAGGCGTACTCCCAGGTGGCAATGTATGTGGTGCAGAGGAACTCCTCCAGAACTACGTAGGCAGATTCAGGGTCCATCCTGAAGTTAAACTCTGCACACAGCGTCACGTTTCCTTTTCCTGAAAGAGAGAGCACAGTTTGGGTCAGCTAAATTATTAAATTTGGGGAGATTGTATCTATTGTTCTGTCTAAAAATAAACCCAGAGGAATTTGATATAAACTTTGACATTTGCTCCCAGAAAAATGCTCACCCTCCTTGTTGCCTCCCATGATGTACAAATCCTTCAGTTTCTTTGGAAAGTCAGGGTCTAGTCGTACGGCCATGGCTAGATTAGTGAGTGGACCAAGAGCCACTAACGACACCTGTAAAATAATAATAAAAAAAAAAACATACAATTTTGTATAATTTTGAACATAGATAGAGAGACCACAAAATGATTTTGTGTGTAAAACGTTATTTATAATTGTTTTATTTTATTTCAATATTGGGATAGCGATGACTTAACAAACTAAAAGGTTGGTGGTTTGATCCTAGATCTAACGAGTACATGCTGTTGTTGAGTCCTATGACACTTCAATGCCTATGTTTTAAACTTGTGTGTGAGTGATTGGTGGGGGTCTTAAATGCCTTAGGCACAGAATATCAGGAGTGTGTGCCAGAGTTACGTTTGTATATAGTAGAACTCCTAAATTTATAAATGACGTAGTCCTACCTGGTTAGGATGTTCTGTTACCAGTCTTATCATTGCATTGACTGCATGCTCTGTCTGGATCTTATGCACCCACTGTGGGTCCTTTTCTTTGAACACATCTCCTAAACCGTCTGTCCCAAAGTGATCACTGAATGGTTTATCAGCTCCAACCAGAGGCCCACCACAGCCACGAAACACTGGGATCTGTAGAGAAGAGACAACCTCTGTTTAGGACGTGACACATAAGACTTTGTTGACACTTCCACAGATCCTATTTATTAATTTATCATGTACTACAATCTACAATAATAAAAATATGTGTACATCTAAAATAAATTAAAAAAACTATGCAAGCAGTGGCACAGCATGTCAGACATTTCCCTACCAACCTAAAGATTAGTGGTTCAGATTTCAGCAGACTACATACTTTTGTGTCCTTGAGCAACACATGAAGAAAGTAAAATTATGTTTGACCTGGTTTGTTATTAATCCTAGTTTAGAGTTTGTTAATCTAGGTCTGGGTTTAGTGCGGTTTAGTCCTGGCTCAGTCTTCGTTAAATGAGGGACAATTAAGAAGTATACACACTCACTTCCTCTCTGCCGCAGACTGACAGCACTCTGAGCACGTTCTGACACACATTGTTGACATCTGTGTTTCCAAAGACACAGGTGAAGCCCAGCACCTGGAGCTGAGGAGCGGCCAGCGCCATCAGAAGTGCCTGAGCATCATCTATGCCACAGTCTGTGTCAACAATCACCAGCTTCTTAGACATGGCTCTGTAATGAGAAAATTATAGGTTTTATATAGCACAATCTGCTTACAGTATCATGCTTTGAACAGCTGTAGTTACTATGTTACTTGTATTTCAAGGAGTTCAGAAGATTTCTGAACACTACTAGAGATTTGAAAGACTGACTGGAATTCAGTTTTAGATTTTGTGGAAAATGGTACATTATTATCTTACACTGGCACTCAGTGATACAATATGGGCAACAGTGAGTAATCTTAAATACTAAGCACAATAATTCATTCTACATACTACATTCATAAGCTTTTATCTGAGACTTCTGAAGCCTGGCATTGTTTTATGTAACAATAAAAAAAAAGAGGCTAATTGGGTTTCCTTGACAATGGGATTGTGGTATTGATTGCAAATTGATACTTTGCAGTTTTTAAATTGGTCTAAAACTCAAGAAAAAACACAAAATGTATTTAAACTACACATTTTCAGAAGCCTGTGACCAATATGAGCATTCATGGTCCTGTTTAGGAGGTTAATTTTCAACAAAAATGGTGAGTGTGAGTTACTGAAAACCTGTTGCTGCAAGATAGCTTGTCACTGTAATTTTGTTTGAAAGAGAGTGCACAAATCAAATCACCTGTTTTAGATCTGGGTCAGTTCTTTATGGTCAGATTGTGTTGAAATCAAGCACAGATTAAAGTCTAATAAAGCGTCACATGCCTAGGGAATGGTGATGACATCATTTATTATCAAGCATCAATAGGACACACAAAACAATCTGCAAATGTGGATTGAAAGAAATTTAAATCTACCTTTACCATACAAATAGTTAAATGCAATCAAAGGCCACTTTCTAATACTAGAACAAACCATCACATATTGAACATCTGATCTGATTTTATTATAGTTCTATGGGGCACCCGGGTGCTCCAGGCGCAACTGTCAACTAAACCAGGTCTAAACCAGGACTGAACCAGGTGTGAAACATGTCTAACCAGGTCTAAGCCAGGACTGAACCAGGACTGAACCAGGACTGAACCAGGTCTAAACCAGGTTCGTCCAATAAAAAATTACGTTACAGATCTCTCAAATGACAATTCTCACTATCCAAAATTAAATTACACTTAGTCGGAAAAACATTGTTGATACCAACAATGTTAATTCTGGATAGTTATACTTAGCGTTTAAATGTTAAAGGGATAGTTCGGGTTTTTTGACATGAATCTGTATGGCATCCTGTCAGCAGTGTCGTGCATCAACTTACCTTCAGACAGCGTCTGTTGAGCCGAGTTCTTGCCCGGTTCCTTCAATAGTTCATAAAGTACAATTTCTCCACAATAATGTTACCAAAGCTGAGCTGCTGCTGTATTGTTATAAAGCCACAGCACAGCAGGGAGGGCAGTTCAGCAGCAGAACATTTTATGAAGTCTGAAATGTCAGAGTCCAAACGAACTTTATTCTTGTTCTTATCAGCTCAAAAACAAGAACAAAGTCTTATGAAGTAAGAATAGGCCTTTAGACATCCATAACTGAACGTCTATGGGCGGCATAGACTAGCACAGTGATATGACCGGAGAGAAAATAGTACTAACGATTATGAGGTCTGACTTTTTCGGTTTTGTGATGCAAATGTATCACTCTTTTAAACACATATTCTTTTGAGAAGAAAAACGCTTTATTTTCGTGACCCCAGCCAACTTGCCGGACTATTTTCGTCCGAAACTGGGCAAGAACTCGGCTCACCCATAGACCGTATATATGAATGGGCATAGCTATCCCGTTAGCCGCCGCGTGCCAAATAGGAAGTGTGCCAGGAGGCTCTTCCGGCTCCTTCTCTCCCTTTTCCCCATTGACTTACATTGGGATCTTATCGCTCGTCTCTCTGTATCTGTTGCAGTGAGCCTCGTCATTTTGGTCTTAAAATGTTCGTACGGGTGTGTGTGTGTGTGTGTGTGTGTGTGTGTGTGTGTGTGTGTGTGTGTGTGTGTGTGTGTGTGTGTGTGTGTGTGTGTGTGTGTGTGTGTGTGTGTGTGTGTGTGTGTATATATATATATATATATATATATATATATACACACAAATATATATATATATATATATATATATATATATATATATATATATATATATATATATATATATGGTCTATGCGGGGGACATACAGATTCATGTGAAAAAACCCGAACTATCCCTTTAGACGGCTTGCCATATTACACATTCATCACACGTTTTATTACTGAAACAAGCAAGTATTTATATTGTTTTTTTTGTTTTTTTTTCTTCGTCTTGGGACACGTTTTCTCAGCATGACAGCAACTGATATTGAATAAGTGACTTTTGACTGCAATATTTTTTGCAAAAATAAACGGATTTTCAGAACTTACCACAAAACCAATCCGTGTATCATTCGTTCATTCGTTTTTCAATATAAAACCAAAAATAAGAAAATGAAAAAACAACAGCTTTTTTCATTATTTGTCTCCAAAACCAAAATGAAAAAACGGATAACGACTCGTTTTTTTAGTTTTCGATTTTGTGTTTAAATGAAAAATGGAAAAAACGGATAACAGCCGTTTCCCGTTTTGTCCAAATTTGATCCTTGAGCAAGTTGCGCAAACCGGAAGTGAACCTTTACTGGGAGCAATGCGCACGCAGCGGAGGAGCCGCTACGAGATGGAAAACTGTACCGTGTCCCATTTCAGGAGGCTGTGAAGGCTGCAGCCTCCTGAATCCGCATAGGCTGCAGCCTCCTGAAGCCGCATAGGCTGCAGCCTTCGCGGACCGCAGGCTGTGTCGAAACGGGACAGGCCCAGCCCACGGAGCCGCGCCCGTTGCACAGCAACCACACGCATCTGCAGATTTCGCACACAGATCATTAACAAAGATTAAGCACGGGTAATCAAACTGTCACATTTTGAGAACAAGTTATTCTAATCATTCTAATCCACATTTTATGGCTAAAATATTGCCGTTTCTCCAATACATCTAAAATAGGCTAAATTACCTTAAAGTTTCAAAAACAGCAATGAGATATGCATTAAATATTTTTAAATTGATAAGGAATTACATGTATACAGGGAATGCATTTAAGTCATTTTATAAAGACTCTCCTTTGAGAAAAAATGGTTTATTAAACAATCAATTTATTAAACAATTCTTTATTTGTATTTTCATTCTGGAAATACTTTGTCATAATATGAATAGTCAAACATTAAACCCATCACACACACACAGACACACACACAATGCATTCATAGGTTAATAATAAATAAATAAAACATGTCAGTGTACTCCCATTGTGTAACTTTTTTTGTTGTTGTAAAGAAGCAGGTGCCAATCCAAAATGAACAAATTATCTTTGCCAAATATGATCAGACTGAATACTGCTTCACTGCCGTACAATAGTGCATTCTTACAGTACATGTAATTATAGTTACTATTAAAAGACACATCAGATCACTGGGACATCTCACCATGAATCAAATGTCACAGTGAAAAACGCTCAGATAAACTTATTCTGAACCTAAACTGCATGGAGACATCACTATTAGGACACATTCAGGACAGCAGCAGACAGCG
The DNA here is from genome assembly GCA_034769755.1 of Odontamblyopus lacepedii. NCBI lineage: Eukaryota > Metazoa > Chordata > Actinopteri > Gobiiformes > Gobiidae > Odontamblyopus > Odontamblyopus lacepedii. Next base: position 15,356,882 of record CM068350.1, on the reverse strand, counting down.
TGTGCAGGAAGCCAGATGCAACCAGAGGCCCCACAGGTCTTCTGCAGAGGTTGTGACTCTGCAGAAGTCCTCAGTGACTCTGGACATGGACAGTGGAGACATCTTGTATCTTCTGGAAGGAGGAAGAGCAGAATGAACCTTACGCCTGATTGGTTCTGTTGGTTCAAAGTCCTGTCCTGCAGAGTGAAAACCTGTAATGACACACACATTAAGAAAACTACCAACTATTACAGGAAAATGAGGTCCACAGAGCAAGTACATTCACATCCAAAGTGTGTTATGTCCTCATCCAGGAAGTTGCAGATGAGAAAAGAAAATTCATAACATAAAACATTTCAAACAGTTTTCTCATCGTTATATTAAATGTGACTGGCCTAACAGACACAGGTGTCAATATAATGTATTCCCAGAATGAAATGCATGTGTGGGAGGCTTATATTACGTGATTTACAAGTAAATATTATTATACTGCATGAAATAATGCGTGTTTTTACCTTACCTCAGAGCTGCTCCTGTCCGTGAAAACGTGGCGTTTCTTCCTCTTTAATCACTCCATGGTCTTTCCCCTAACAGTAAAAAAAAAAAAAAAAAGTGTTTGATGGAAATCTGTCCAAATATGAAAGTCTGAGCGGACTTGCTTAGCTGTAAATTACGAGCCAAACTTTTAGCTCAAAGCTCCAAAGTTCACGCAGTTAAAAACAAACTTTTTTTGACAGTTTTGTGGGAGTTATTTTAAGTTTACCGTTGTGTTAGTGATGATTTCCAATAGTTAAAAGTGTGTACTCACGTGTCTGCTTTTTACCTTATGTACTGATGACAGGAGCAGTTTGTCTGTTACGCCGGAGTTGGTGTTGAATACAGAACCTTCTCACCGACATTTCCGGGGATCTCTTAATACCGAACTGTCGCAACGTGTTAGAAATCTCAGCGTGCGTTTTTCCAACCTTAAAAAGCTGTTTAATCATATGATAATGATCCTCAAGTCCAGCGGCCATTAGGTTTGTTTTGCTCACCCCCCTCGTTATACACGTGTGTCCCTCCCAGTAAAGGTTCACTTCCGGTTTGCGCAACTTGCTCAAGGATCAAATTTGGACAAAACGGGAAACGGCTGTTATCCGTTTTTTCCATTTTTCATTTAAACACAAAATCGAAAACTAAAAAAACGAGTCGTTATCCGTTTTTTCATTCTGGTTTTGGAGACAAATAATGAAAAAAGCTGTTGTTTTTTCATTTTCTTATTTTTGGTTTTATATTGAAAAACGAATGAACGAATGATACACGGATTAAAAACCTGTGACAGTGGAGTTGTACGAAGCGCGTCTGTGATTGGTCAAATTTTATTTTACACTTCCTGGTTTGACCAATTGAAGGCTGGATGGGGTTGTAATTTTTTTTTTTTTTAGCTCTCAAACCACAATTCAAACCACAAATAATATACAATGAAAGACCTTATTATGTTTTGTAAAAGTATTATGTTGAAAGGTCTCAGGCTACCTTTTTAATTTTACTTTAATTAGATTTTTCTTCTTGTTCTCCCCCGTTTTCACATATAATGGTACGCACCCTTTAACTGCACGGGTCAACGGAGCGACTCTGCTGATGTTAACGCGGTGTATTTTTAACGTATTATCAGTGAAATGGCTTTCTAAGTTCATTGTTATGTGGCTAGCTTGTCCTTGTGGCATTTGGTCCGAAGAGACTACGTCAGGTTTGTGAAATATGGCCATTTGTAAAGGCGTCTTCCAATGGGTGTGTAGAGAGCATCCCTGTGTCGCTATGGGCTCAGCTAGCAAATAGAGTGTAATGCAGGTGTAATAGGTAATAATTTGTAAAGATTATGCCGTATAATGTACAACAAAGGGGATAATTAGGCTTGGAAAACAAAAATCTAGTGTCCATGTGATGTGAACTTAAAGGGAAAGGCTACAAACCGCTCTGAGATCTTTGTTTTTGACCTGCTCATGTGTTCAAGATTGATTTGCAACCATCACTGCATTATTTAAGTACGATGTTTATTATTTAACCTGGAACGTCTCAGTCCTGGAAAACATGACAGCGAGTGTTTTTGAAACTGTATTTAATTCAGAGAGTAACAATGCCTAATCTAACTCATGCAGCAAATACTTTCTATAAATTCATATTTTTATTATAAACCGTATGAGATCGTGACATTGATCAAGTTATTTACAAAAGTGAATTATTTTCATATATAAAATACATAACTATCCTAATATTCTAATTCTGTTGTACCATATGATAGAACACTATTCAAGTAAGTAAAAAGAAAAAAACTGTGTAAACTGTGAAAATTACTGTGTAAAATAGTTTGTTTATTTTCCAGTTCATAGTCTCATCCCTGTATCCCACACCAGTCCATTCATTGCATCTTGAACCGTGAGTATCAATGCCGAATACGCCTGAACCTCCAGCTCCATCCCTGCCTGGGTCTGTAGTGCAGACCCCCCTCCAGAGAACGTCTAATGTGGGACAGGACCCTCTGCACAGTCCTTTGTTCCGGGATACCTCCAGAGCAAGAAGGGCCTCAAGTGCGGAGCTACACCTGCCATGGACCTGTCCTGTCACACACTCCAGGGAGAAGTTCTACACGGTCTGTTCAGATTACGCCTTTCTTAACCAGGCGGCCTCTGTGTACCCCAATATCAGCAGCAGGACTGGGGGGTTGCTAAAACCAGAGGATGAGCCCCTCCTTATTAAGGCCAAACCCTCACAGGTACAATAGGGATGGATCATGAATGACTACTGTCATTCGTCTACTAAAATCTCTGTTATGCTGCTAATGGTGACCAAATATGGCTTTTCTGGTCATTCCAGGAGTTCAGTCAGAGCAGAGCAATGGAGTCGGATGAGGACTGTGACATGGAGTTGTCCGCCACCACAAAACCCATTCTGGCCTGGGAGATAGACACATCTGACTTCAGAGCTGTGCCCACCAGAAAACTCAGAACGAGTAAGGATTTTTAGTTTCTTTATTACATCCATTATTACAGTGTAAGGGAAATAAAAAAAATAAAAGTTTTCTATGGGAGCATGTTTCCTTGTGCAATTGAAGAAAGAAGCCATTTTAATAATTTGATTGCAGGTTATTATTTCTTACAGTCTCTTTTGATAATGATAATACCTGTGTTTCAGGTAATGTGAAAAAGTCCAGCACAAAAAAGATGAAGTCGTCAATTCGACCAGTCAGAAACCTGCAGGACATCCCTTCTCACACCTCATTGGACGACATCAAACAGAGGAAAGTGCTTGACCTGAGGAGATGGTACTGCTTTGTTAAATCTGTGTGTTTCATAGGTTTAAAAGACTGAATTATACCAAAGTATGAATACGTTTTGGCATTTCGTTTTTTTCAGGTATTGCATCAGTCGGCCGCAGTACAAAACCTCCTGTGGGATCTCCTCTCTGGTCTCCTGCTGGAACTTTCTCTACAGTACTTTGGGAGCAGGCAGGTCAGGATGTGTCTAATTTCAGTACAGTGTAGACTGAATGCTTCAGTATAAAATATAACTGCATAAGATAGCTTTATCCATTTTCCTCACTGGTTTCCATAGTCTACCACCAATTTCTCAAGAAGAGGCACTGCACATTTTGGGTTTTCAACCTCCATTCGAAGAGATCAAGTTTGGTCCTTTTACAGGGAACGCTACTTTAATGCGGTTTGTCATCTTATACCTATGGAATAAATAAAATGAAATTTTCTGCTACATCTTGTCATAACAGAAAATGTTTCTTTATTCTGTAGCTGGTTCAGACAAATCAATGACAACTTCAGAGTCAGAGGCTGCTCTTACATTTTGTACAAACCGCATGGGAAACACAAGACGGCAGGGGAAACTGGTAAGTCACTGAACAATTATTTTCCAAATCTGATGAAACTAGTAAAAACTATTCATGGATTTCAGCGGGATAGATTTTTTTGTTTGAATTATTAAATGCAAATTTTGAAATACAATGGATACAATATAAGTGTAAGGTTCAAAGTTTGCTATGCTTCCCTTTTGTGTTTTACTGTCTTGGGTAATGTGCATGCAATCAAATATATTATAATACATATCAAAATGGGTATTTTTTAATATTAAGAAAAAAGCAAAACAAAATAAGAAATATTTATAAAAACACTAGCATATCATGTGAACATATTGTAGCCGAAGGGGCGCTGATGAAGCTGACCCAGGGGCTGAAGGATGAGTCCATGGCCTACATCTACCACTGCCAGAACCACTACTTCTGCCCTGTGGGGTTTGAGGCCACACCCCTGAAGGCTGCCAAGGCCTACAGGTCTCTCAAACTACTGTCTAAATGTAACATTATTTTAGGCTTCAGTTTTTAAATATTATGATGGTGTTTTTTTAAAAGGGGCCCTTTGCCAGTAAGTGAGATGGAGCACTGGATTTTGATTGGTGAACCAAGCAGAAAACACCCAGCAATTCACTGTAAAAGGTAACGCTTATTTTTCTCAATGTTTATTATGTTAAATTGTATACTAAATTTAATCACATTGTTCCCTCATCAAAACATACCTCATATGTCAATGAATCATCCTTGTATATAGGTGGGTGGACATTGTCACTGACCTGAACACACAAAACCCTGAGTTCCTGGATATCCGTCATTTAGAGAGAGGGATCCAGCGGCGTAAAACTAAAAAGGTTTGGACATTAAACAAGAACCCTCTTACATTTTTTTGGTATCTAACCAGTACATTCATAAGTTTGGACTTTGACCCCTTTTTCTACTGCACCTGCATCCAAAGCCCATCTAAATGTTTACAATTGTAATGTAACGTATGCTGATATGATTGTTTTCATGTTATATATTATGATGCCCACCTGTGAGCATAACAGATACAAATATTTCTAATTAATTTCATTTTTGATTACTTTTGCATTGTTATTCTTTTATCATTACAAACCATTTCTAACCACCTCATGTGCCTCAGGTGGGGGGCAACCTTCACTGCATTATTGCTTTCCAGAAGGTGAACTGGCAGAAGATTGGCCCCTGGGCTTTAAATCTGGAAACCCTGCAGCACAACTTCCATGCCCAGAACACAGAGGGGGTCCCTGGCAGTGAGGAGGATGACGACCGGTCCAACAAGCGCTTGTCTCATCTAGGACGCTCCCACAGCATGGGCTGCCACAAGAAGCCCAGCTGGAGACGGCCACAGCACTCTGAGTTCAGACATCGCTCCCCTGACAGTGAGCTGGAGGAGGACATGGTGGACTGACGCACAAACGACACTCAACGTTCTGAGTCTGGGAACAAACGCTGAGAGGCTGAATACACGCTGCTGACTACTGCAGGTTTATGTATAGCTTTTTTCCATTGAGTGGTACGGGTCAGGTCTATACAGCACAGTTCATTAAATTTTTTATTCAAGCAACTCCAGCATTGCTTAGATTTTTATTGTACTGTGTCCAAGAGATTGCTAGATTTTTGCGGTTCAGCGTCTTTTGCAATTTGCCACATTTTTATATTTTGTAAATGCAATGTCTTAGTTGACTAACTCAAATATAACCGTGCTTTTTATTATGTAGAAATACAAAACATAAAGAAAAGAACTGAATAATATTGTTGCGAATATACGAAATTCAGCTCTTCTGACCCTATCTGTACCACTGCAATGAAAATAAGGTTTGAATATTGCTGGCCAGATAATGTTTGTGTCTCTGTTCGTTTGGGTCCAGTTTTATGTCAAATGTTAAAATTGTTTTGTCTGTGATGATTTATTTGTGATGCATTTGTTTTGAGTTAGTTTCTCATTTCTTTGGCAGCTTAATACCAGCACATTTCAAGGCACATATCTTTTCCTGACTTCAGTGCCATCTTAGTCTGCCAGTTATACAATAATATTATTAATAATAATATTAATAATACATTTTATAAAATATTAAAATGGTATTAAAAGAACGTACCTGTAGAGGGAGTAAAGAGCTAAACTGGTTTGTTTATAGATGAAACAAAAAACTTGTAAGATAAAGGTTCACAACATGATACTTTGGGTTAATGGATATAAACTGTATGCACCAAAGGAGGTAGTTATGTTGATCTGTAAAATGAATGTATATTATCTGGAGTTATGCAAGAGATATGAATTTTCAACATAACACAGGCCTTACATTGGTACATGACAAAATGTTATTGTATTTAGGAGTAAACAAAGCCGTAAAAAGTAGGTTTCAAACACAGATAGCCTACTTTTGATTTGGAAAAGAAGATTTTCTGCCTATCGAGTGCTGCTCAGAGACGACAAGCAGAGACATTCTAGATTTTGTTTCAGTACATAGTTTGCGTATCATAATCTTTAGCATTTATAAACTTCTTTAAATTGTAATGTGGGGGTTGTTTCATGCATTTTACCTGAAATGCAATTGCTTAAAAAGGAGGAAGTCAAGTTTCATTCCTTAGTACAATAAACAAAGAGAAGAGTGTACACTGTAACCAGACTGTTGTTTAAAAACATAATTTAAATATATAATTTTCTATTTTGTTGTGTTTGAAAATCTACTTTTCCTTATCACAATACCTCCCCGGTTTCCACCAGCATTGCATGTTTCATGTCGTTTATATGACTGTCAAATATTGACATTTTCAGGAAATATTTGCATATGGTCTAAAGATAGATTTTGATTAGCCTCCTGCTATGTTGCATTGAGACAGTCCTGTGCAATATCAACCTCAGCCAGAAGGATTTGCTAAAGCAACATAAGAAAGATATTTGGGTTTTGTGACATGTTGGATACAGCATCCCCTTTGATATTATCCATCCCTGGTCAGATGTTGTAGGAATAACATGGCATTTGTTGCTTTAGTGACATGTGTAATGGGCTTTTCCAGTCAGTGGTGCTGTAAACTGTGTTGTGAAAGATGTTTTGACCTTTTCCTTATGTTTTCTGTAAATCTACTACAGCTAAAATGTTTAATGTAAAAAGTCAGAAATGATTCCAAAACACTAAATTGTAAAGTGCAGGTTAAAACTGCATGTGTTATTAATATTTATTATCCTTTGTCCACACCTGTAAGGCATTTGTTTATTTATTATTTTTCAATAAAGTAAGATTTTCGTAAATGAATACTAAACAAGCTTTCTGTAAACTGCTTTCAATTACTGTGTGGGTCCTTTTAATACATGGCACAACTCTGCAATTTGAGTGGGACCAATACGGCAGCAGCCCCCTGAAAGATGAATACATTTAAAAATGAATACAAATTTAACTAAACATATGAATGTATGAGTATGTAGTTTTGTCACCTATGAAGGCTGCTCCTTGTCTCATCCAGCTTTCACAGAACTGAGAAAGAGATCCTGTTTTTTTCACTTGAGCCAGCCACCTTTAAAAAAATATATATATATTTTTTTTACTTATTTACAGAATTATTTACATAATCTTAAACTGTTGTATGTTTGATGAGGGAAATGGGATAGTATAACAAGTTATACAACTAAGGGTGAAATTAATTAATAATGCCAGACATTGTTACGAGAAAAGCAATATAAGACTATTTACCTGCAATATAGATATTAACATTGTGGATGAACAAAAATTGTAATTTAATACCCCTTCTGTGTGTCCCACTCCTCGCCAGTGTTGGGATAGACCACCCAGCTCAGGTCTGGGGTCAGCAAGGTTTTGGCTGAGTCCAGGACTGGCTCCACCAGATGGGGAGAACAACAGTTAACTCCAATGGCCACAAGCTGAGGGCATTTAAATGCCACCTGCACTGCATCAGAAAACAGACTGCCGTCCGATATACATTTCTCATCCTACCAGAAGTAAAGCACAGAAAGGAAATGAGGGTTGCAATGTACAGGGTTTTCAAAAACATTATTTTGGCTATGAGAATAAAGTAGATTTGTGCATTTTATTAGTTGTAGTAATAGTGACTGGTGGTGCAATGGAATAGTTGATTAGGGCCCAGGCCACTGTGGATGAAATACAGTTATGATATTGTTAGAATAAAATGCTTATAATGATGAGGTTATTAAAAAAATGTACATCTAAGTTAAAAGGTCTCAATTGCAGAGGATGAAAGAGCCTTTGTTAACCTATCTCTGCTAAAACCAGATGTGTGACCTCTTATGACCTTTTCCCTCCTTGCAGGACTGTTCACATCGTAAATTTGTTCAAATGTAAAACAAAGTCATGATATACTTCACTATGTTATCTGTGGTAAACTTAACGAGATTATGTATACGTTGTCTTTGTACTGACATGATAAATTGTTTGAACCAAATAAAGGTGTGCTGGAATCGGAGGGGCTTTGGAAGAGCAGCGTGGACGAGCCTAGTAAGCGCACGCACGGCCATGCTCTTCTCCGTGCAAAAAGGCACGTAAAAGAGATCTGACTCAGTGGTTTGATTTTAATCCCAATTGGCAGGAGACTGGAGTTTAAATGTCACAAATACTGTCACTGGATTGTGATTGTATAAAAATTATGACATAATGGTCCTTGCGAACCGGATTCGGTGTACTTCTGCTGGAGGATGAACGACAGAGATTGAAAAGCGCGCATCCAGCTTGAGCTGGAAAATCCGTCTTTTCTCGACGGCAACCCCTGTGGGGCATCCTCTTCGTGGAAGGACCCGGTCAACCAGATCCAGTTATATCACCTGAGGTCAGAAATTTAACTTCTAGAGAGTGAAGTTATATAGAACTACATAGAGATTTGTAGTTATTGTAGTGTGTGAATGAATTGTTGAATGTATGGAAATTCAAACTGATCATTGTTAAGATGTATCAAGGTTGAATTTCATTCAGGTCGATGTTTTGTTGAAAATTGATCCAGCGTCCTTCTCGGTGTGTGAATTAACACCCAGTTTATGACCGCCCATCGTGGTAGAAGCTTGTCATATAACACAGAGAAGTTTCGTTGATCAACAGTAGGCAAAACTTAGACACAAAGTATCATGGCAGAGAAAAGGAAAAAAAACAGTAAAAATAGAAACAGACTCGGAGAGAGTTGCAAATTCCTACGAAAATGAAAAGTAAAATATAATTTTGGTGAAAAATTTGATGAAATAAAGTTAAGTGAGCTAATGATGAACCTATCAATTCATGATAAGTAAAAGCGTAAAAGCGTTAAAACATTTAAAGTGTCTCGTCCGAAGGGCGATGATAGCACAGTGGTGTAAAAAAAAGCCCTCTACAGGCAGGACAGGTAGAGGGTGGTGAGGAACAAGGCGAAAATGACAAATTGGGTGAAAAAGAAAAGAAAAGGAGAAGTTTAGGACTATGGGGCTTTATCCAAAACTTCCAAAATTAGAAGTACGAAAACACAAGCCAACCAAAATCTAGTTTGGGCATTTCCCACTGCTCCAGAGGCCCAGCAGAGCCCCCCACCCGCATATGATAAGAAAACTCCATCCCCCTGCGTTTCCCATCTCCTAGGTCAAAAGGTGACAGAAAGACAGAGGCGCGAGGCCTAGTCAACTGTGCCAAGAGAAGAGAGGGGGGGGGGGGGGGGGAAGATAAAAAGAGAGGAAAAAGTAAGAGACAGAAAGACAGAAAGAAATCGAAAGTGAGAAAGCAAGAATAGAGAGAGCGATAGAGAGGGAAAGGGGAGATAGTGACAGTGAGAAAGACAGAAACACAAATTCCATAAGCATGACTAAATAAGAAATACAAATATAAGTGTCAGGAAAATAAAGAATATTGACACAATAGGCTTTGCCAAATGTGTCAAACAGGGGGAAATATGGTTAATACAATAGGTTTTAATAAATACTAAAAAAATTTTTTGTAAACAATGCCTAATCTGTATTAAAAATAATGCACAAAGACAACAGAGACCTAGAGGAGTTTCCCTACTCCAGAGCATCCTTTTCACATGTTACACATGGACTCATGAAGATAAAAGAACAACCAGACTCTGATCAAGATCTTATTGACTATATGAGAAAAACCCTGTTAACAAGAAACGTTGTAAACAACAATAAACTGCCAGAAAGAACTATTTCTCCACAGGGCAACACGGCAAAACCAGGAGACCACGTGTTCATAAAGACTCTAAAGCAGAGGAAGACAGGACCAGTCCAAGGTGGGACTCATCAAGTCGTCCTGGCTACATCTACTGCAGTAAAGGTCAAGGAAAGGTCAACCTGGAGCTACATCAGTCGCACTGTAAGTGAAGGAACCAGTTGGACCTGACAGATCCAGCCTCCGAGAACTCGCAAACGCAGAACGTCTAGACTACTCCTAGATCAGGACTCCACTTCAAGAGTGAGCAGTAGGTAAACAACTGTTCACTCCAACGGTGTTCTTACGAGGAAGTTAACCTCGGGCACTGAAAAAGATGACAGCTCCATCCATCCCAAGGGAAAAACAACTGTCTGAGAGAAGAAGACGTCAGACAGCCACATGACACCCAGTTAAGATGGTTAAATAAGGTGTTATTTGTAATGATTCTATTCATGGTGCACATAGCAATATTGTTTGTGATACATATCAAACATACACACCCTGACTTGGTAGTGAGTGCACAATTCACACAACACAAATGTAACAACTGTCTTTGAGACTGTGACACAGCCTACAACCGTGACTGACAAAAGAGGACAAGACAGAACTGACCCTGACGAAGACAACCAGGACTTTGAACACAAATAGGCAAATGTAAACACAAGTTAAAATGACTAAGAGCCAACATTATCCTCAGTGTATGATTTTACACATTTTTGTGATGACATGCGCTAATATAAAGTGAAATGACATGTTCTGATCTTATATGATGTAATTTTTATAAACAGGGGGAAAATGTTAGAATAAAATGCTTATAATGATGAGGTTATTAAAAAAATGTACATCTAAGTTAAAAGGTCTCAATTGCAGAGGATGAAAGAGCCTTTGTTAACCTATCTCTGCTAAAACCAGATGTGTGACCTCTTATGACCTTTTCCCTCCTTGCAGGACTGTTCACATCGTAAATTTGTTCAAATGTAAAACAAAGTCATGATATACTTCACTATGTTATCTGTGGTAAACTTAACGAGATTATGTATACGTTGTCTTTGTACTGACATGATAAATTGTTTGAACCAAATAAAGGTGTGCTGGAATCGGAGGGGCTTTGGAAGAGCAGCGTGGACGAGCCTAGTAAGCGCACGCACGGCCATGCTCTTCTCCGTGCAAAAAGGCACGTAAAAGAGATCTGACTCAGTGGTTTGATTTTAATCCCAATTGGCAGGAGACTGGAGTTTAAATGTCACAAATACTGTCACTGGATTGTGATTGTATAAAAATTATGACAGATATTTACTTTACAGGAGAAAGAGAGCCATGCTTTAGTGTTGGGGAACTCTCTGAGCAGCTGAACCAGAGCCTCTGCTTCTTTAATGCTGGGGATCGTCTCAAATGCAATTATGTCTGCTCCTGCTGCAGTTAAACAGTCCACCTGTGGACGGTGCCATGACTTTAGACCCTGAAAAAGAAGAAAACGAAATATAGCCGCAAGGGGCCCTTGTGTGGCTTTGAGTAGATTGCTAAATGTGAAATGTGTACACAATGCAGCTCTAAATGAGAGTGTGTGGAGCTTTCCTCACCTCAACACTCATTTCTTTCGCATAGCTCCCTGTGTACTCAGAGCCATCATGAAGAAATGCTCCAAAAGGTCCAATAGAGCCAGCCACTAATCCATGTAGTCGACCTTCAAAATATATTAATGTACATGTACTACATACTTTCATACAGTATCTTTTGTGGATATTTACCAGTCTTATTTTCAGATATAAATTTCTGCAATGTGTCTTTGGCCAGATAGACTCCAGACATCAGCAGCTCTCTGGCACATTCGTATGTGACTCTTAAATATTGGACAAATCCTTCAACACTGGCCTGGTATGTAGCTGTGGTAATGACATCGCTGCCACTGATAAGATATCTGCAAAATAAATAATTGTAGGTATGTGTAACTCACAAGTATTTATGTTGTATGGTAAATCAACCTGTAATGGACATCTTGTATGGCTTCCGGGTTTGTGTGCAAAAGTCTGGCACTCCACAGTGGGTCCCCCTGTGGCAGAAATAATCTTACAATGACAGTAATTGAACTATAATTAATTCGGCTGCTTAGCACACGTATAGCTTTCTTAATTACAGGTAAATAACGAGTTGCGAGATTATATTTTGGATTTACGTTGACAATGTGTTTTGGTCATGCTTTACTAATTATATGTCTGATAATTTACCCCAAGATCAAATCCTTGTGCCTCCAGCTGAGTTGCAAGACCACCATCCAAAATTAAAGGTTTATTATCGTTAATAAAATCTCTCAAACTAACAGAGGAACACATTGATGAATCAAATTTTAAGATATATTCTGAAGAATTTCAAGTCCCCAGAGTATCCACAATTACAATGTATTATGGTGGTTTTCAAATGTTTTTCATGCTGATGTGAGGTCATCCCAGACTTGTTTTTGTTCCGGGTGCAAGTGGTGCGTTTGTGACAACTCGGTATTTATTATGTGTTATATTAAAACACCAGTAGATGGCGTAAGAGATAAACAAATTGTCTGTGCACATCTCGGTAACGTTTGAGATGTTTGCGGTGCTAACTGTCTGCTGCCCACATGGGGTTGCACAGCCCTCGGCTCCATAGTTTTCTGAATGAGTAACCCATTTTCTACAGCAACATCTAAAATAATAAAAGCTCTTTTTGCCCCAAAGGCTAAGATGTAAAATCCATATATGAGATATATATCGTAAAATATACAAACTAAATATGATGACGCAAGACTCATACATGATTTACGAATCTGACGTTGTTACCTGAACGCCCCTCAGCTTGTCAGCCCAGTTACCATGGAAACCATAAAATGAAGCGCGAAGGAAGGAGCTAGGTTTAATTTATTACGCTTTACTACGACATCGAAAGGTGTTATACATTCTCAAGATGGTGAGTGCACCATTAGCTCTACAGCAGTTATGATACGTGAATATCGTTTCTTCGTTTCTTCGATACGCTGCATTTGGAGGAACATGTGCGTTTGTTTGCTAAGTTAGCTTAGCATAGCGTCCGTGATGCTAACCATAAGTCCAGTAACTTTACAGCTGCTGATAGAGAATATGAATAAGTACTTTATTTTAATGCTTAACATAGAGAATAACTGGAACGAACTATTTTGCTACAAAGTACACTGCACATTTTGCTGTAAAGTAAAAAAAAACAAAAAACCTCAAGTTAGCCAATATTTAACGCTAGCTAGAAGTTGTTTTTATGAATCTGTGATAAACAAGTTTGTTAAAGATAGTACTGATATATTGTTTGAAAATACGAAACTAGACGCGAGTATATACTTAACACACTAATCATGACACTAATTTAGATTAAACTACAATAGTTAATTTTACAAATACAGAGGTTGAAAGGTTTGGGAGTGTTCCTTGCATTATTAAAGCCAGAAGTTCCACATTCTCCCTATTGGTCCTAGTTAGTCCCTATTACTCACTAAATTGAGGTTCCTCTAGAAATGTGCCAGCTCTAAGCCCTTTTGGTTACCTTGGCTATTATAAGTAAACATTACCATCAGTAAATGTGTGTCCACATTAGTGCATTTAGTGTCACAACAAGGACCTTCTAGCTCAGTTAGATAGATTGCTCTTTCAGATGCAGCACACAGTGGCTAATTCAGGTGGGCAATATCGGGTGATAAGCATGAAGTATGTTAACACTCTTTTCTATCATGATTACTATCTCAAATGTTTCCTGCACATTTCCTCAATAAGGCTGTTGTACACTGGATAGACAAATACAATTGTTAAAATCATCATTGCAAGGTTACTGATCAAATACCAGTAGGCAGAGTCATCCATTGCCAGCAGTTTAGTCATCACACAGGGTTATGATACAGGCATGCATAGAGAGGAAGCTATTCTATCATTGTTTTCACCAGACAGAATAATGTCACTCAATGGGACAGATTCCCAGTGGTTATCTCTCACTCAACCTGTCAGGGCTTACAGCAGTTTGGTATGACCAAATGAATTAGGATTTTCAATGTGTTGGCCTAGATAAAATGCTCCAACCAGCACTGTCTTAAAACAATTCTAGAAATTCATGGGCTTTTTCATATGGTTGTTGATTTTTCATTATAATTATTTCTGAAATAAATGTTCACAATACCTTCTTTTCATTGTGTGTGTGTTCCAGGAGGACAGGTTTGCATTTTTGGCTGAGTGGTATGACCCAATGGCTGGTCTCCTGCGAAAGTACCAACTGTTCTTCTACCCCAGAGACAGCTCAGTTGAAATGGTGAACTGACTTGCTATAACCATGTCTCACTTTCCATCAAAACTGTTATTCTCATACATTTTAATTTAACATATTATTAAGTAATTACCACTGCTGTATTACATATATATTAATTAATTTATGTTGCATTTGATTGAACTGTGTTGTGTTCTGCCCACAGTATGATATGAAAAACCAGAGAGTGTTTTTAAGAAGGACTAAATATGAGGACTTGCACATGGAGGACCTCTTTGTTGGAAATAAAGTAAACGTCTTTTCACGACAGCTCAATCTGATCGACTATGGAGATCAGTTCACGGCAAACAAACTTGGCAGCAAAAAAGAAAGGTGCAGTGGTAACATCAGTGTTTTTTCTGGTATTACATATTTGCATACCTTATGCATATAACCCATTTCAGCACGCCATCTGTAAACATGTTTAAAGGCCTATATTATGCAAGCATTACTTTGCTGTTAATATGTCAGCTAAACCTTCCTGGTATTCTTTTTTGCCAGTCGTTCAGTTTGAATTACATACAGCATTACCCACAGATTTTATTTTGTTGTGACAGACAGTGGCTCAGGTGATAGAACAGCTGTTGTATAATTGGAAGGTTAATGGTTGAATCCAAAGCCTCACCCATTTCATCCTGTTGTTATGTCCTTGAGCATAGGTGAAGACATTTTACTCTTTAAAATTGTACTATTTTTACTCTTGAAAAAAAACTAAATCCAGGCACTCCAGAAAAGTAAAAGTTGCATGAGAAAAAGTTTAGTTAAAAGGCCTTTATTTAAATGGCCAAAGCCAACATGTTTTGAACATACACGGTTTTCATCAGGATTTAACTAGAATCAATTTCATCAATCAATTTCAGAATCAATTTCATACACTCATCTTGCCTATGTATGAATGCAGTGTAATTCAGTAAGTCACTACAGAATTGGGCACGTGATTTATCTTATGATTTATCTTTTATTCCTCAGTTTAATTCTCTAATTGCCTATATTGTATTCTGTATACATACAACCAAAGTACAGCTCCAGGACTGCTTGTTTTTTTTTTAAAAGATATTAATTGCTTATCCTACCTAACACTTTTTTAAATAGTGTATCAGTCTGTTTTTAATATATTTTTGGATGTCCAACACAGTTGCAGATTGGTATATAAATGGTCAATTCAAGCCATGGCCACATCTAAATGCATCCTCAGATTTGATCTATCACAGTGTACCAAAGAGGATGCTCTCAGAGCTAAATTAGATCAAATTCACCTGCATTATAGTCAGCCACATGAGAGTCAATCACTTTGTCCATATCCAGTTGCAAGGGCAGAATACGGCCTTTGAATACATTTCCATATATGGATCGTGTACATATCTCCAATGTTTTGCTGTGGCTTATTATTAGTTAATACATATTATACATGATTATATCAACAGTAAACCAAATTATCTATGTGTTTGATGTGTAGTGTGTTTAATGCTAAACTGTTTATCTGCTCTTCCTCCAGAACACTTGCTCTGATAAAACCAGACTCTGTGACTAAGATCGGAGATGTCCTTGAAACCATCTACAGCTCCAATCTGATTGTAACCAAAGCCAAAATGGTGAAGTTAACATGGTGAGTTCCTGTAGTCTACACAATATAAGACAAACGTAATGATTCAAGTAAATAGATTTATAGTTTATAGTTTATAGTTAAATAGTTTTTAACTATGTAAAATTCCGGTGGGTTATTATATCATATTTTGACATACCTAGAACGTTGCCATTAAAGCACGTGCTTGAAACATTAATAAAAAATATATGCCTTGCCAAAAAGTTGTGCTAAGTGTAGTAAGGAGAAGTACTATGTAAATTATGTATTTATCAGTATCCAGTCATAAAAAGTGAATGTGCTTCAAATCCAAAATATATGCGACATGAAAGTTAAATTATGCCAAAATTCAAAAAGCTTTGCATTTCTCATTTTATCCATTCATCCATCTTCTTCCGCTTTGTCTGGCTGGGTTTTTGGGATTGGGCAGTTTGCTGCCCAATCCTCATAGCACCTGACCCCCCCATGAACCCCTCTGCAGGTGGTGAGCCCACAGGAGGGTGGACTTCATGGTCCTTGATGTTAGTTCACAGGGTGCTGGCATGTTTTAAGTTGATGGGGGAAACCGGAGCCCGGAGGAAACCCATCCAGACATGGGGAGAACATGCAACCTCCACACAGAAAAGCCCGGGTGTCCCGATCAAACCCGCAACCTTCTTGCTGTGAGGCATGAGCGCTAGCAGCTCAGCCACTGTGCCACCTTTCTCATTTTATCAAAACACATTTTTATTAAACAATTTATTAATCACATAATCAACACATTTTATAGAGTTCTACTACAACAGACAAAGAAGGTCAAATAGCTTCACAAAAATAATTTTATGTAAAAAAAAAAACTAAAATAATGAGATACAATACATAGTAAACACGGTATATTATGAAATCAACAGTAGCATTCACTAACTTAACTAGGCTATGAAATGGGCATTGCACCAAAACGCCAGCTCTCCCCTACTTCTAGAATTGGTTTCTGGTACATTTGTTTACATGGACAAAGAAAGGAGCTGCCCATTCCCTGCCAAACAGATGGAGGATTTGCTGCGTCACATTCACAACATATGGTCTGCCCAGGGCCACATCACCGGCGTTCACTTAACCAGACGCCTCATCGGGTGCTCAGTCATGGAGCAATTGTGTTATCTAAACTCTCAGAAACACAGGTGCACAGAAACGGGCTAATACTTTTCCATTATATGAACTGCCACTTTAAACTACTGTTGCCATGACAAGCTAATTTTACCTGCTAAGTAAATGAATATCATTTCACACAAGATTAAAATATTACAGCATTGTTCTAGCACAGTTGAATCAGAGTTATTTTTGTAAGTCATGTGCACATAATTGTATTCTTGTTTTGTGCCCTTGAAATTAGTGTTGTCACGATACAAAATTGATTTCGATACTAAAGAATGGACTTGCTATTCCAATTCTGATAATAAAAACACTTTTTATTTAGACAATAGAATGTCATTTACCCTGTAGCCTTATATATGTAATTCCTCATCCAAGTAGGTTCCAGTGGTCCACACTTACTAGTCTATGCAGCCTTACACTTTTTTGTATGAGTTGACTTGCTGGAGAGTGTGGCATAAAAGTGTGATATATGTAGACCACACACTGAGAACCACTGTCTGAACTGAACATGTGTAATCGATAATCCTGTTTTAAGTGATGCAAGCCCATTGTTAAATATAAGGCTTAGTTTGCTGTCTGCAGTCAGCCTGCTGTTAGTGCGTGTTGGCGATAAATATGTGATACTTTCATTTTACATTTGGTCAAGACACCATATTCAAGCCTAGTTTTAGTCTAGTTTAAGCATTAAAAAAACATGTAACCAATCCTTAACATAATATGCCACCCACCACTCTATGTTGCCTTTGATCTTAGCTCATGCCCTTACTCTGACACTACTTCTTGTAATTTCACTACAGTCCATCAGCAGTTTGCAGGGTCATAATAAATTGAGTTGATAGCATAGCCACTGATTAACCTGTTCTGTTCTGGCTGTGTGACTTCACAGGAGCCAAGCAGCCGACTTTTACATGGAACACCAGTCCAAACCTTCCTTCAAGTGAGTACATGGTCAATCATTCACCATTTTAACTGTTTTAAAGGCATTTTCAGCATCAACCTTTACCAACCATCCCAATTACATTTAAGGGAGTTCTACCATATTAGCTTGATTTCAGTTTATAGAAATATGACTCATGGTTTAACTATAGTTAACCAATAGTTATGTGTGAGTGTCTTGAGTGTCTTGGATTAGGTATAACCACCTTTGTAACGCTGTTTGAGAAAAGCAGACGTGAATTGCAGTTAATATTATTTTTATGTCACATCAAGTCTTGACTCCTGTTTACTCCTGGTTTATTCCCAATTTAGTTAAATCTGGTTTGCTAATCCAAGGTTTAGTTAGGTTTATTTTTGTGTTTATTCCTATTCCTGCGTTTCAATTAGTTATTTTCCAAAGATTTCTAAACAATACAGTATTATGTATTGATCCTACTGAAGTGTCTATCCCTGTTGCATGTTGCAGTAACCTGGTGCATTTCCTGTCCTCTGGCCCCATGGTGGCCCTGGAGCTGATGGGAGATGAGGCAGTGTCTGTTTGGAGGAGGCTCCTGGGCCCCACAGACTCAGCCTTGGCCCGCAAAGACGAGCCCCAAAGTGTGCGCGCTCAGTATGGGACAGACGCCATCAAGAACGTGGGCCATGGCTCCGACTCGTTCGCTGCAGCAGCCAGGGTAATGCACTACACATTTTATTTGACCTTGTTAGGCATGGAGATGGTGGGGTCAGTTTGATTGACACAAAATCAAGAGAGTTTTTAAATGAAATCAATAGATGACAAAAATGACAAGATGTAGAAAAATACAATCAATCCAAAGCTGTCATGTTTGAGTAGGCAGGCTTTTAACATGGAGCCAGGGCTCTACAGTGCGCCCATTTCACTCGCATTTGCGAGCAAATATTTTGTCGTGCGAACGAGGAAAATAAAACAGTCGCACCTGTGCGAGTGCTTCTTCAGCCACAATAAGGAGCTGCGCACAGACGCAACGTGACGAGTTAAACGTTCTACATGTATCAAACATTAGGGGCGCAGTCACACTAGGACTTCAGAATCGTGCCCAAGCCTGGATCGCACCTAAAGCGTGACACACATGCCCAGCGCGAGCGCAACCAAACCTCCGACACCTCCGACCGCTCACGACCCCAGCATACGAGCTCCGGGTGTGTGGCGATATCACTCATACGAACAAACTCCGCTTCAAAACACATCTACGCCCCCTTAAACGAGGAGCGGCACCGCAGCAGGACCCACACCTGTCCCACCACAGTAGATTCCCCTGTGCCGCTGGATTTCCCTCTCTAAAGCCAGAGCTTTGTCTCGGTCTTGTCTAGGACTCAAGCGCATTTGGACTCGGTCTCGTCACGGACTCAAGGTCTGAATACTGAGTGCATCATATTTCATTACGGCCGCTGCTGTCGTCAATAAACTTGTACCAGTGTGCGGGACCTGTGTGCTGGAGCCCGTGGACACTGCACCACCACCGCGCGGCTTGTCCACAGCGCGCACCCTCAGCATGCGTCACAGGGCAGGTTAAACATCTGCCCTGTGAAAAAAACAAATTTTATGTCAGTGTCTGCACAGAGCAGGCGATATGTGGGCTGAAGTTTGCCAAAGAAAATGCCAAATTAATCTGTTTGTCACAACTCCAGGAATTTGAAAATACAGGTTTAAAAATTCTACCCACACCCACTTTATTCACTTTGAAGCAGTTTTGTGTAAAGTGCCAGTGGAAGTTCTCTTAAAGAAGAGGTTCTCAAACTGTGGGTAGTGTTGTGTTTTAGTTTTAGTTTTTCCTCGAATGATGCAGAAAAGAGGAGCCACTGTCTGTGTGAATGTTCTTGTATGTTAGCTTAGGTCCAAAAAGGGGCACAGTGTTTCAGTGCAGTACAGTCTGTTTGGCTTATTTTAAGTCTAAATGAATATTAATCAGATAAAATGGAGATAGATTGATTAAAAACACAGTGATTGTGCAGGAAAAGTACAGTCATAATTCTTTTGTGTTTTTTGTATAAAATTCATTCAAATAAGTTGGTGTGCACAAGTTCTGCACTGTAATAAACGTTCAAAACTAAAACCTATTTGTGCCCCCATTTGTTTTTCTGTGCTCCTAAAATTTTTGTCTTAGGGGCACATGTGCTCCTGAAAAAAAAAGTTAGTGTAGAGCCCTGCATGGAGCAGTTGCTTAGAAAAAAATATTTTCATCTTAATAATAAAATGTCCTTAGTAGGCTCAATGCCAAATTATTCCAACATTGAAAATTTAATACATGCTTCAACAAGCCCAGGTTATTATCAAAACATCTATGAAGTTCACTGATACTAACATAACTTTTTTTCCCACAAAGAATTGGGATAGTTAGAATTCACTCATTTTACCTCTTTCTCGCCCACTCCAGCGCCCACATGACCCTGTTCACTTATCCTATTATAGTTAGGGCTTTGTAGAGAGGCAGGAGCAGGTTTTAGTTCCTCATTATGTAAGACAGATACAGTTTTTTCCATCTGTGGCCAAATCAAAGGGCGACTTAGAATACTCACATTCTACTATTAATGGGTTTCTACTCCGAAACTCCTCAAAAAGTCCTTCAAAAAAGAAAGAAGTCAAGTGAAATCCATGATTATGGAAAAGACAATACAATACAATTAAAATATTTTTGGATTAAAAATATTGATCTCCATGTTGCTTCATTACATTGCTTTAAATTAAATATGAAAGCTGCAATCAACCAGTGTGTTGTTTAAAATGAATGGGCAGGAACAAACAATTACTCAACAATACACAAAACAAACAAGAAAGAGGCAACTTAAAGTAGCTATACTGTTTAAAGAATCAAGGAATAATTCACTTGCTAATAGCTGAGTCAGCCCACTGACAGCACTCCAAAGTCGGAAATCCAACTTCCGAACTGTGCACATTCCTGGGAGCTCTTAAATGCAGCTTTATTTCTGGTTCAAAGTAACTGAAGAGCTTCTTTTCTTTTTTTTCAGGAACTAGAGTTTTTCTTCCCATCCACAATCGGCCATGGCCCCCCGAATACAGCCAACCTAACAGACTGTACATGCTGCATCATCAAACCACATGCCATTTCTGAAGGTACAAAAGTTGGTTTATGTCTATTCAGTCTAATTATTTACTAAACATTGTTCAAATCTATCCTGCCACAATTAGTAACATATTTATTCTTCCATTTAGCAAAGGATAGCCTGCTTACACACATAGTTTAGACCCTGTATGTAAAGCAATGCACTAGTGTTGTCCTCTAACTGTTGTTAAGGCGTTTGTTTTTCTTGCCCCCTCTGCAGTGCTCGAAGCTTACAAAATTTGGTTGGATTTTTCTACCCTAATCCCAGCCCTGATCCCTGTTGGAGGAGCATGCCTCTAAAGCTTTGACCTGTGAAATCTGAAATTCTCCACTCTTAGCCCAACTATGCACTGCACTTTGTTTAACTGCACTGTGTTTAAGCCCAGTGGAATACCATACCACCAGCCACAATATTACAATAGGAAATGACTATATATCTATTCTATTCAGTAAAATCAAGGAACCAGTCTTATTAAAAAAAATAATTTAAAAAAAGTTTAGTTTTCTGTTAGGTGGCTTTACCATTATCATCTCCATATTATACAAATATAATTTTCAGTACAGAATATTCAATATTTAATTGCACCATTTGGGCATACATTTGACCAATATTGATGCTTGGTCAAAGCAATATAGTTTTGATACTAGTTTTAGTATTGATTACTTATTAGAAACTTTTCCCCCTTCATAAGTAAGTTAGAGCCAACAACACAAACAAGACAGACTTGGAATGGAAACAGTGACCACACTTTTAAATGCCCTAATGAGAAAACTCTAAATAAAATTGCCCACAGGTACTTTTATCAAAGCTAAATCTACATATAAATGAATGCTTTATAGTATCTAGCTGGTTTCTAGTTTACTCCATGGCACCACACCTATCTGGCTCTGAGCCCTTGTTTGCAGTCTTACCGCACCATCCCTGGGGGTGCCCTGTTTGGACAAGTCAAAAATCTGTCGTGAGAAAGCCTTATGAATGGCTATATCATGGCCTTGTTTTGTTCAGATTCAGTTGTTCAATTGTAGTAAATAAATCTCCAGTGTACTTGACATGTTTGGACAAAATCTGGCTTCCGTTCTATAATAGTTCTCATGTATTGAGAACTATGAGCAGAGGTGAAAACATGTCTCTAATTACAAGTAATGACATGTAAATGTACTAAATAAAAAACATTTACCATATAAGGGATTACTGGCTTAAAGCTTTTAGCAACTAATTTCTTCATAACAAGTGCAAGAGAAATGAGATTGTGAAGTTTTAAATATCAGTATAAGCAACAACAGTAGTCTAAATAAACAACAAAACAAATGTATCAAATATATATAATGTGACCTGTTACTGGTCAAACTCTGTATGTAGTCATGCTGATTCTGATGTTGTAAATATTTAAACCATTTTAATCAGAATAGTGCAGATTCATCGGTCTCACATGATGTGTTGTTGCCTTCAGGTGCCACATTAATACATGTCAATGCTATACCACTTATGTAACATCAGCAGAGTAAGCAAAGGAAAGTTTTGGAGATATTAGTGGTTTTTTGTTTGATTTAACTGTAGTTTGTCCATTATGTTTCCAGTCTTTGATTAAGCTTTTCCACAGAGCACAGAAAGCTTTCATTCCCAGCTAATTCAAAAGGTCAAGTTACACCCACAATTAGTTTAATATGATTTATTTTCATGGCTAAAAGGCTTTTTCGCCCTGGGCTCCAGCTAGCCTTTATTTGACAGTTAGTTAGGTGTGGCAGCTTGTTCTATGTGCACAAGTGCCACTGGTGTTAAAATGTCTACCTTAAAACAAGAAAATGCCAGGCAACCTTTATTTATTCATAAAATCTGTGTTATGCATTAATAAAAATAAAAAAAAACTAGAAAATTTTAAAGTAAAAATATTAGCAATTTCTAATAAAACTGTCACGATTTGAGTGTGGTTGAGGACCCCAAAGCAGAGACAGAGGCACAGGTAGCTGTTAAACAGGTTTATTGCCGGGAATGAAGGATGTGGTGATGGAAACTGGCTGGAGACATAGACGGAGGGAAGACTCACAGGTAGACAGACTGGACGACAAGGGCAGGCAGGACGACGTGGACAAGCAGGACGAGGACGTGGACGTGGACAAGCAGGACGAGGACGTAGACAAGGGATAGAGGAGGAATGAACTGACACAGAACAAAGGATGAGGACAGAACTAAATAGTGGGGCTGATTAGACAATTAGCTGCAGGTGAACCACCGAGCAGGTGATCCACACTGCAGCATTAGCCCAGCCACACCCCCGAGAGGAGCAGACAGACACAGAAGGGAGGGGGGAACACATAACAGACACCAAACCCTGACAGTACCCCCCCCCCTCAAGGGACCGCTCCCAGACGTCCCAAACAACAACACAAACACGGGAGGGTGGAGGGGGCCTGGACGGAGGGACACAGTGAAACTGGCACCCAGGATGAAGAGGAGCGACCAGCAGCAACCCAGGAAAGGACACAGCCACCCCGGACGGAAACGAGCGTCCAGCAGCGGCCGAAGAAGGGATACGGCCACCCCAGACGGAGACAAGTGTCCAGCGGCAGCCCAGGAAGGGAATCAACCACCCCAGACGGAGAACAGTGTCCAGCGGTGGTCCAAGAAGGGAATCTACCACCCTGGACGGAGAACAATGTCCAGCGGTGGTCCAGGAAGGGATTCTGCCACCCCAGACGGAGAACAGTGTCCAGCGGTGGCCCAGGAAGGGAATCTACCACCCTGGACGGAGAACAGTGTCCAGCGGTGGCCCAGGAAGGGAGTTGACCACCCCAGACTGAGAACAGTGTCCAGCGGTGGTCCAAGAAGGGAATCTACCACCCTGGACGGAGAACAATGTCCAGCGGTGGTCCAGGAAGGGATTCTGCCACCCCAGACGGAGAACAGTGTCCAGCGGTGGCCCAGGAAGGGAATCTACCACCCTGGACGGAGAACAGTGTCCAGCGGTGGCCCAGGAAGGGAGTTGACCACCCCAGACTGAGAACAGTGTCCAGCGGTGGTCCAAGAAGGGAATCTACCACCCTGGACGGAGAACAATGTCCAGCGGTGGTCCAGGAAGGGAATTGACCACCCCAGACGGAGAACAATGTCCAGCGGTGGTCCAGGAAGGGAATAGACCACCCCAGACAGAGAACAGTGTCCAGCGGCGGTCCACAAAGTTCAAGGGACATGGAGGCAGAGAAAACAGGAGCTGGGACAGGAGTAGGGTTAGTGGCTGTTGCAGAACGCTCCAAAGGAACAGGTGAGGACAAACGAGGCAGCTGGGGATAGGAGCCTGCCGATGCTCTACACTCTGCGGGGTCCAAGGTGTCAGTTCATTCTGTCACGATTTGAGTGTGGTTGAGGACCCCAAAGCAGAGACAGAGGCACAGGTAGCTGTTAAACAGGTTTATTGCCGGGAATGAAGGATGTGGTGATGGAAACTGGCTGGAGACATAGACGGAGGGAAGACACTGGGGTAGACTCACAGGTAGACAGACTGGACGACAAGGGCAGGCAGGACAACGTGGACAAGCAGGACGAAGACGTGGACAAGCAGGACGAGGACGTGGACGTGGACAAGCAGGACGAGGACGTAGACAAGGGATAGAGGAGGAATGAACTGACACAGAACAAAGGATGAGGACAGAACTAAATAGTGGGGCTCATTAGACAATTAGCTGCAGGTGAACCACCGAGCAGGTGATCCACACTGCAGCATTAGCCCAGCCACGCCCCCGAGAGGAGCAGACAGACACAGAAGGGAGGGGGGAACACATAACAGACACCAAACCCTGACAAAAACAATGTAGCCTTAGAAGGTTTATCAAGTCAATAGTACACCAAGCACTTGACATTTATATAAACACTCAAGTAATCAAACAGCAAACACGCAAGCCTTCATTATTTGCACTCAGACAGAATTGCCCCTCCACAGATCTTTTTTCTGTAATAGAAAGCAAACTTCATCTAAAAATAACAGCCTCCCTCTGTCCCACCAAGTGCCCCTGATTACATGTTTACCACTTGTGCACCTACAGTATCTAAGAATAGAATCCAAATGCTCTAGGCCAAAACAGTCCTGAATAGCATCAATAGCTCACTTTAAATTTTCCTTGATGACCACTTGAGACACCCCCCCAAGGACATACACGGCTAGGCTTGCATTACATCATCCAGTGGGGCAGCCAATGCATTATTAGAAGTGGTGGGTAAAGGTGGCAGGGGCTATCAGGCATTACTGGACATTACTGGGGCAATCATAGAGGTGACACCAACCAGTGACGTAGCAGTGAGACATGACTGGAATAGACAAGCTTCTATTGTAACACCATCGCTATAGCAACAACACCAGCTGATTATGGAAAGTGTGTGTGCTTGTTCTGTGTGCATGGAAAGGGCAGAGAGGACTCAAGGTGCTAATAGTACTACCTAATACAAATGTCAAGGAGAGTAATTGATTAGGTCTATTTATAGTCTACTTCATCATTTGGTGTATTTTTTCTCTCTCCGCTCATTTTAGGGTTGTCAAAAGTATCAAAAATATCAGACACTAACTGATACTAAAACTAGTATCAAAAGTAGATACTCATTTGAGCAGGTATCAATACTAAAAGGTCACAGGAACAGGACAGAAATTAACCTTTCTTAAATAGATTTAAAATGATCTTGAGCTGTACAGAACAAGTATAAGAGCACATAGACTAGTGCATGCTCAAAGACCATTATGGAACCTACCTGGATGACTGAGAGATTACAAATGTAAGCCCACACGTTAACATTAATTATGAATATGCCTTTCTATTTTAGTATTGTGACACCATTATTCTCTATACAACCTTTTGAAATGGCTGTGATGAATGGAAATCCCACATCTTTGGTCGGTTAATTTTAATTGTTTTAAAAATGTTTAAATGTAGATCTATTTTGTTTATTGAGATTTTACAAAAAGGAATGATCAGTTGCTGACCATGTTCAGCCTTATTGATGCTGGAAGTCAAGGAAGAAATAGTTAGAGATAAAAGAAGGACATGCTTAAGTTTAGGTAATGGAAACAGTTGGGCTCCAGTAGAACATCACTCCACATGGTTCATGGTTGACACCAAATAACTCTCTGTTGTGTGCGTTTTTTGGTGGAAGGACCGACGCCTTTTTTCCCCATAGATGTTATTGTTTTTCCCAGAATGTTCCAGGCAAGCCCTCTCTTGACTCTAAACAGCTCATAATGATTGCCCCTTGTTTATACAGTTCTGCTGGCCTTTCCTATTACCAAGTTACTGAGAAAATGTGCATTTGGATGGGTTAATAGGTTCACTGTGTTTTTAGTGATGTCTCTACTCTGATGTTGGTTGGTATGGAGTTTAATAATCAAAACCCAAAGATTGGTACCAGGACTAAATAGCTGGATCAATGCAGCTCTAATCAGTCATATTATTGGTGCTTCATACTCACAGTGCTATCTGGAAATTGTACATTTTACAAACCCTGAATGTTTTTGGGGAAATCTAAATCTGGCAACTTCCTGGGTCCTGGTTACACATTTGGCCAATATAATTCAGGTGTTACTCTGCTATTTATACCAGTTTTGTGTCAACTTTACCCAATATTTTAGACATTGTATAGGTCCAATGTGTCATTATAACTGTACAATACAATAATTTAGAGTGACGTGTAGAGCAACATTTGTGTAAGATGGAGTTGGGCCCCAGGAGAATCCAGCCTGTGGTTTATCACGGTGTCAGACGGAGCTTATGAGACTGGCGCCCCTCGTTCAATTAGCTTTGTCTGCGGCGCTCTGACCTTCACTGTCGCCGTGGCACCTCTGTATGCGGACACACCATTTCTACTGTAACGCCCAACCCAAGTGACAAGAGCTACATCCTGTGAGCCCTCAGAGTCCTGAAATAAGGCCCGGCTAAAAATAAAAAGAGTGTCCTCCCCTTTAATAGGAAGGACATGTTAAAGGCAGAACGTAGTGTGCTACTTTCTGAGGTGGCCAGCACTGGCTTTTGAATAGAAGTCTGGGAATTATGAAAAACGAAGGCCCTCACATAAAATTGAGAAAACTGTCATCAGCATCAATTTAATATTTTTCCAGTATTTCCTTCCTACATGTTTCATTCAGTCCCATTACTTTTTTCTTTTACTTTTACCATTACTTTTTACTTTAAGATGTATGTGTAATGTATTGAATTGTTTATTGCTTTATGGCTTTGATGATGAACAGATGAACATTATGTAATAAGAGATGCGATGACTGCGTTTACAGGCCTGTGTGTTCTGATATGTTCTGTCCTTATCCTTGAAGAGCTCCTTGTGTCCTTTGAAGCACTTAAAGCTTTCATTGCTATGTTATTTTGATCAAATGATTTTTGTCAGTCACAAACACAAGATTGAATCATGGCCAATAGACTATGCATTTTTTACCTTATGAGGCTTTTGTAGTGTGGGCTTTGATCGTTTTAAGTTACTTTAAAGTAATTTGTAAACATAAATAATACTTACACCATATTGTAGGATTTAGGGTTGCTTTAGATGTTTTGCAGTTTATTTTTCCTTTTTTTTCACTTTTAAATCTGTTCACTTTTTGATCTGAAATGAGCCAGACACATGAGGGAGCGTTCCAACAGTAAAGCTTTATCAGTGTCTATCTGTGGATGATTGAGTTAATGGTTTTATTGCAGCACTAAACACCTTGTATAAATACACAGAGGAGACGACCAATAAAAACTTGAGATAAATGACTTTGATGTTTTCACACAGGTCTTGCAGGCAAAATCCTCAACTCTATAGGATCGGCAGGATTCGAAATCTCTGCACTTGAAATGGTAAGGATAATTATAGTACGAGTACAGCCACCGGTATGCCTGTCTACTGCATATAGGGTAATGGAGGGAAATGTCCTGCTTATTCCTGAAAAAGTAATGGAAATGTCCGTAACATTATAGATTATTGACCCCACCTCTGTTTCCCTGATGTCCTATGAGTTGGTGGATTAGCCTGTCTGCGGTAGGCTACATGTAACTAATATGCGCACTGTATTGATTGGCTGATGTGGACTGACCTCACGACTGTAGCCTCCGTCATCAGAGCAGACACTGACCCCACACACTCCATCCGTTTTGCTACATTAGCCATGATGCGTTGAGGGGCCAGGGGACAAAAATAAATCAATCAGGCCTTTATCACTCCACCAACACTTGGCACACGTTCAGAATTAATGCAAAAAATATCCCCTCTGTCTAAATAGTCTAGTTCGTATTATGGTAAAAGGTGTACTCATTCTTCATGACTTCACAATGACTCATCCATATAATCATCCATATAATCCAGTGAGTACTAGTACCTTTTACTGTCAGAATTGTAACAATAACGACTTAAGCGAAAGTCTAATCCTCCACTTCATCTGATCTTTTTTAATCTTTATTATTCCATTATTATCCATTTCTTGGATATAATTAATAATTCATGTATAATAAAGTGACATTTTTACATAATTTGGTTCTTAAATTATGTGTATAACAACATACTGATAATTTATCTTTGCATGCCCCTTTGTTTGGTAGCTGCTCAGTTGCCATGTTTTCCTGTATCAAATAATTTTCGAATAATTTTCCAGTGTTATATTTAATTACCTGAAACCCATTTCCTGCATTGATGAGGTTGCCAATTTGATAAACTTGTGTTACAGTTCAATGTAGAGAGGGCAAACGCCGAGGAGTTTCTGGAAGTTTACAAAGGAGTGGTTCAAGAGTACACAGTAAGTAGCTTTAACAACTTTAGATTGTGTCCTATAAAAACAAAACAAAATGTCTTTATCACACTCCCCATGTACATTATTGTTCATATGTATTATCTGGAATGTGGTATATGATAAGATTATATATAAATAGTAAATGATGACAGAGATTCATAACTATCAACTCCAAGGACATTATTTTCTCTCTTGACCTTTGGTGAAAATGTCATCAAATTCTGACCTTTACTCCAAAACAAAACAAAAGAATGCGTGTACTATAAATGTATTGTCCATTCATTATTGTTTTCATACTATTCCATGACACCTGAATAAACATTGTTAGCTGGAGTTTAAATAATCATTGTCTTTTCCCCTTCTGCAGAGTATGGTGACAGAGCTTTGTTCTGGGCCCTGTTTGGTTTTAGAGATCCACGGCACCAACTCTCCACAGGCATTTAGAGAGTTCTGTGGGCCAGCTGATCCTGTAAGTCTTCACTTCTTAACTCAGTATTAAACCAACATTAAAACAACATAAACGCATCCCATACCATAAAAGCCATGAGATTTATTGTCCTATATTAGCAGTATTTGTACATATCTTAAAAGATTCTTGTCTGAAAACCAATATTGTTAATAATTTGTTGTTGTGGCCACCAGTGTGTTACTAACAGAGGTTACATTGATTAAATTACATACGATTGCTGAGGGGTGCAATAATCATAATTTATAACTTAATAAGGATATATGAAAAACAAGGAAATTAACAGTCCGGTTTCCATCAGTCTGCTTTAAGGTAGCTATATCTATAAAATTCAAAATGTCACTGTGCCTTCCAAAGTAAATATAAGGTTAAACTGTGGTATTGTTTATCTTTTAAGAATATTACTCAAGTACAAGTTGTCTATACGTACTCTTAAATGAAAAAAGTACATCTAACTGCTCTGTCTCCGTGCATGAGAGAGTTTGGTGCTGCGGGGCTGTACCAGAGCGTGACATGAATCTAATGAAGAGTCACCTCTGATTGGGTTTAAAATGAGCTGCAGTTTCCTCATTCATCAGGAGGCCATGACTCTGTGACCGCTGTCGCACTGACAGTTATGTCCCACCATTAACATATAGCCAACAGGTCAGAGTGTAATGTCCTACTGTAGACAGGGCTCAGCAAACTGGCTACAGACAGAGCTTAAAGCCAGTCTCTTCAAATGTGACTATGGCTTGAAAAGGTCATATAACAATATACAATGGAACTGTGTACATACCCTGTGACAATCTGCCAGGCTTTAGTGGTTGGTGTGTTGTGATTATGTGTTTTTTGAAACTCTAATGCAAACTATTTTTTGACAAAAAAGTTACATTATGTGGCTTTAATGTTCCAGTAAAATGAAAGTGAAACCAAGGAAAGCCTAGGGATTTCTAGAGGAAACTCTGAGAGGATTGTTAAAGCACATGTGGCTGATTAGTTCAGTGACCCTCACAGATCAATGTTGGGGGAGGGGTCTGGACTTGTGCAGTGGTCAATATGATGAACATTTTGCTCCTGATAACTTTCTGCAATGAGATGTTTTAGTTGGTTGTATAGACAATTACGATGATATTCTATAATCAGTGTAGCCATACTTGACTTAAATAAACTTACTCGTTTTGTGGTGCCAAAGATACATGGTCTTGTGTAGATTGAGCCAGTATTTACAGTAGTGTCAATTTCTTCTGATAACATTGCTGTTCCTTTCACTCAGTGTTTTTGTGATGCACAGTCTCCTCTGATTGCTTCACACTTGTGCTGACTAACCCTCGACTCCGAGTGTGACTTCAAATTCACCTTTAGATTATGTGATAATGAATCGCTCCCGCCAGATGCCACTCTGCCCTGACTGACTCTTGTGAACTTTTAGTCATGCTGGAATGTTGTTACCTAATCAAAAATATAGGTGGAGTTGTGGTTTATTGCATTCACACGTGTGAATGATCTTTTATTATTAGTCTGTCTGCATCTCCAAAGTTCAAAATTCACTGTTGCCATGTAGTGGTTTTCAAGTTAACAGCTATCTTTCACCTTTTTTTTCAGCAGAGATTGTCAATTCCATGGCTGAAATGATCCAAATGATTCTAGTAAAGGTGTATGGAGCTTAAAACCATAGTGGAGCACTTCCACACTACCACATGACATCACAACCTGGAACAGAGAGAACTCGGCCTAAATATGCAGGATTTGTGTGTTAAACATGTGAGAATAAATAAAAAAACAACTCGAGCTATGTCTTTGAGCGTAATATGGGCCCTTATTTATTTATTAAGATATTGAACTCAAGCATCTACAAATATTTTCTTGTCTTTGTTAATATTGTCCACCAAAGATAATACTGTAGACTTTATCATACTCACTGGACCGCAGTATTTTTATTTTGCAGGTTTTCTTGAACAAAACAGAACATAATATATAGAGGGAGACTCAAGAGAGATATTCAGAAAACCATTTCACAAAACGGAGGTTAATAAAGTACTCAGCCTATTGTACAGTACCTAATGAATTTTTATTTATACCATTCAGCTCTTGTGTACAAATTTGCACCACTTTCGCTCCCTCTGTATAAGATTGTTTTGATGCTTTGGAGCTGCCATCAACATTCCCTGGAGGTGTGAAGTTAACTCTGCTCTGTTTCTCAAGTTAGACTTTAATCTGAACTTTATTTTAACACAAGGAGCTGACTTGGTTGGAACTATAGTAGGTGAGATGATCTGTGCTGCTAAACAAGTTTGTCACATATAAAATTACAGTCACAAGATAGCTCACATTAGCCACCAGTTTTTCAGTTAGTCATGCTCACCTTTTTGTTGAAAATCAAACGCTTTAACGGGACCATGAACAGTTCTCAGATTATCTTACATTTGTTGTTAGTGTTTGCTACTTGCTGCTTTACATGAATGTTGTTTTTTCCTGTTTTGATATGTCTGTGTGTATGTTTGGCTCATCCATATCTTGGAACGCCCTTAGAGGCTACTGTTGTTGCGATTTTGGGCGCTACAAAATAAATTGAATTGAATTGAAATTGAATTAATGTGAGTGCATTGTGTCACCGTGGTAATCGCTGAACATTCCTTCATTAGAGATACATGTAGAACACCTCCAGTGTGTGCCACTGCAAAATATCAGGTAGCATTGGTGAAGATTCATGTTGTACCCAAAAGTCTCTTCTTTTACCATTGGTCTGAAGGAGACATCATTATGTGTCAGATGGAGCCAAGCATCAGTGTAACACCAGGCTGCATGGGAGGTCACGTCTTCTATTAATAGACCGGGCTGTGTGTGGGGAGAAGTGTGTGTATTGATTCTTTCCAAGGACTGAACAGGGATCTATAAACAGAACACAGCTTGTTTGAATACATTGTGGGTGTAAGAGCATGTGCTAGGTCGACATTGCTTACATTTATTAAACCAGGGAAGTCCCACTGACATTCATAGTCTTTCTACAGGGGAGTCCTCCTGGCTCCACTGCGTCTCAGGAATTGGGAGAACAAGCCAACTTCACAAATAAACACTTAACAGAACTGAACCAAGGACCTTCTCATTATGGGGCAGCAGGAGCACGAACCAACTATAGCCCACCTTACCATACTCTCATTCGCTACCTTGTTTTTATGGTTAATCAGTGAATTGGGTTAATGCTCCCATGTTTGTCACCACTGGAGGATACTTGAGCTGTTTAGCAAACACATATATTACACACATACCTAGTTTCCTGTTATTCACTGTGTTCTCTATTATAATATAACTTGACTTCTGCAAATCCAGAGCAGACAGTTGTGCAATGTTGCTTTAAGTATGTGTGAATGATTTGGTAAGTGTATAATATTTCTAAGTAAGAGCCCCACCCTCTCTCACACCTCCACTCTCCTCAGTCACAAGATACAGAGGTCTTGTGATGTCCACTATCAGAGCAGAGGTACAGATACAAGGCTTTCTAAACTGCCCGCTCTGAACTTCTCCTGTCTGATAGTACAGCACATTATATAGACCACTTAGTTCAGCCAATTAGCCTAAATAATGTTAGCTTCAAGTCAGTCGTGTCAGGGTGGTTTAAAGGGTCGTACTTGTAACACAGAATTATAGCAAGAGTTCATAGAAAGCAATTGGGTTTTATTGGCCAGAAATCTTGAGTCATCATCATCAAATTATAATACTGGCCCATAGTATATCATTTCAGAATTGATTCACCTTTTTCAAGATGCTCAACTTGATTTTTAATGTAATAAAGTAAAATTTGTAAAAGGGTATAAATGACACTGCTTTGTACTGTCTGAATCTAATAGCATTTTTATCATCCGCAAATCAGGAAGTAAGGCTGTGCACTGTTAGCATGGTAGTTGTTGTTAGCATTACTGAACTGAAAGGTGTAAAACATATTAACGTAAATTAACTAATCACGGTGGATCATTAGAAAGGAGGAAGTAGAAAGTGAGGAATCAGTTTGGGCCACAAAACCGTTTAAAATAACCTGGTTCTGTTTTTCTCCTTTTAAAAGAGGAAAAGTGAGGTACAGCACATTTTATACTTGGGACTGGCACACATGGTACAAGCCACTGTACAAACTTATATCTGCAAAAAACACCCCTAAATAAAGCACGCCGAAAAGTCGAATTAACTATATAGTTATGATAATTTTAAAGCACATTTATAAAGTAAAATGCTAAAATGCTGGTCTTTTTACATCATGTACTTTACAACCATCCATATCAGATTTTGAAATCATACCTCAAATATGCAGTGGACACGTGGTTGTCTGATAGCTCAGTGGAAATGACTAAACTAGTATTATTTCATTAGGCAAGGCAAGTTTCTTTGTATTGCAGCATTCAGATACAAAGTACTTCAAAGTGCTTTACAGAATAAAGAAGACTCAATACAATCACAACACAAACAAATCACCTAAGCTACCTAAATGAAATCTCATAAGTAGCCTTGTCTCCCCAGCAAATCTGAATCACTGGTACTATGACACACATCGATCACTAGCTCTGTCCCAAGCTCTAGAAGATGTGCAAAATGTCTCCTACGGGGTTTGTAAATGTTCAGGGAGGCAGTGGGCAGTCCGTCCTGACCTTTTCCTCAGCACACTGCAGACCAGCTCTCACTATAGGGACTATGGAATCAGATTAAAGCAGGCAGCCGCGCACTCATCTGTAACTAATGCTATTACGTCCAGCAGCAGTCCTATGGAGAAATGTGTTTATCACAGAGACAACCTGCCCCTGTCCCAGCTGACGTCACGGGGCAGTGGAAGTGTGTACTCAAAATGTGTAACTTAAGTAGTTCTGCAGGGATTTACATACACCCTATATGGGCCCTTTAAACTAAAATATTTTACTAGTAGGCCCTCTGACTACTTTTGATTTGAGTACTACTATATCAAAATATTTCAGTTACTATCCCATATACAGTTGTGCCCATAAGTTTACATACCCTGGCAGTCATTCATGTAGTTTCTGTTGTCATTATGATTTAAAATGAGTAAACACAGTTGTTTGATAATAAATGGCTTCACCCAAGCACTAACCATGAGTGAAAGAAAAGTTTTTATGTTAACATTCATATTCTCTGAAAGATGGCCAGGCAATCATAAATTATGCTAGGGTATGTAAATTTATAAGCACAACTGTATGGGTCACATTTTCTCAGAGTGAAAGTAGTAAAGTAGTAGAGTTGCAGGGTATTATGGAGTCTTCAAAAACAGCTATTTAATGCAGTTGCTCTCCCGTCCACTTTTGACCTGGTCTTGTCTACAACAATGGTAGAGGAGGGACTCTGGTTGTTTGTCCTGAATGAAAGAGTTTGAAGAGAATAGAGGTGTGACAGATGACCTTCAGTTAGATCCGGTCTTTTGTAAAACTCACTCATAAACCACGGCAGAAGAAAGGCCCAGTCATAGGAAATGTTTTCATACCATAAATAGTTTAACTTAAATCCTACAGAAATGCCCCATCAGTTGGTAACTGGCAATATAATTTTGTGTCTAACTTTTTGACTGTACAAGACCATCCTGTATTGGTAATTTTGTAGTTTGAAGTAAAGTTCTTGAAGCGTATATAATGCAAAAAATATATATGATCAGTCTTGAATTCGCAATAGAAACATGTTTATACAGTGTTTCAGTATAGTTATTACCTTGTAATTACATCGTCCACTTGCACTCTCTCTCCCTTAATGCCCACTACCCAGACTCTTTCAGTGTTAAAAGTCGCCCTGGTAAATAATTTATTGACACATTGTCCCCTATTACTGGACCCTATGGGAGAGTTATGTTTCCTTGAAGCTGAAGTTGGAGCCCTTGATTTGACCCGGTCTGAAAAAAAAAAAGGTTAAAAGTCCAAAACCAAAGAAGAATCTGGACTGTACATAGAATCACAAGTTAATGGTAACTTTACTTGACTCATTCAGGTTTTTTGAGGTAAATTGTGAAATTATTTGGGTAATATGGAAAATCTTGTCTTGGATATTTCAATTTCAAGAAGTATGTCATGTCACATTATATTTCTGACCTTTTTCTGGTGCTCAATTTTGAGAAATACTATAGCACACTTGAGTCAACATTTGTGATTTGGGGATGTTTCCATGATGATAAAAGTTGCTGAGTTTTCTTCCTCTTTTGGTCACATGTTAGCTGAGTAATCATTAATGGCAACAGGACAAAAGGATGTCACTTGAACTGTAAATAGCAGAGACATCATTTTTTAAAGAGTATGCGTTCAAGCTGATGTGTTGTTCCATAGGCTGTGACGGCAACTGTGGCACTGCTCTGTCTAAAACTGTTACTCAAATTATACTTTAATCTGAGATTTGTTTTAACACAATCTGACCATGAAGAACTGATTTCACTGGAACTACACGGAAGCTGATTTTGTACTGTTAGACAAGTCCCTCTCAAATAGCATGACAGTCACAAGCTAGCTAGCATTAGCAATGAGTTTTTCAATAAGTCACTCTCACCTTTTTTTGTGAATAATCAAATTCCTAAACAGGACCATGAATGCCTGTATTAATCAGACTTCTGAAAATGTGTTTTGTGTTTTTGTCACCGTTTCCTCATGTGTGCATGGTGTCACCATGGTAACTGAACATACCACAATATCACTGCTGATGTCAACAACAATGAAGTAACTGCTTAAGTTGCGTGTCCTGCAAACGCTGAATGTCTTTGGGAATAGGAGTTAGAGCACCCCCATGCTATTACAACAGGTCGGACAATGAGTATTCAGTATGGACATATAAGGCAAAGTCACAATGAATTATTTGTTTTTGGGTCAGAAGTTGTGGGTTGAATTCTCTTGGTCAGTCCAGTTTGTATGTTCTCTGTGTGTGTTATTGTGAGGTGAACTGGTGATGACTAACTTAATCCATTTCTCTCCTCTTCTAGGAAATTGCCCGACATCTCCGTCCTGCAACACTACGGGCTCTGTACGGCAAAGACAAAGTGAAAAATGCAGTGCACTGTACGGACCTGCCTGAAGATGGAGTGTTAGAAGTATGTACTGCTATTACTATTTGGTTTATTTACCAAGGAGGAACACTGACAACATGCACCAAAATTAATGGGATTGGCCAAAATACATCCTGATTTTGTAGAGCGAAGATCATCATTTCAGTGTATCACACTTCAGCTTTATACTGTCTTTATGAAACTACAACTGTCTTCTGGGGGTTCACACTTCTCTGTGATTGGTTAAACCCACCTGTCCCTCACATGACAGATGCTGATCAATAGGAGGAGTGGGTGGGGAGAAAATCTTTTTGTTTGAGCAAC
Source organism: Odontamblyopus lacepedii (assembly GCA_034769755.1). Taxonomy (NCBI): domain Eukaryota; kingdom Metazoa; phylum Chordata; class Actinopteri; order Gobiiformes; family Gobiidae; genus Odontamblyopus; species Odontamblyopus lacepedii. The sequence continues at coordinate 15,320,354 of CM068350.1, read as the reverse complement.
AGTGAACCACTGAATCACAATACCATCAAACTGTATTTCAGTAAGTCTACCCTTATAGTTATATTTTCATTTAACACCAGGCGGTTGTTCTGAAATGCATTCTTCCCATCCTGGACAGTACTACACCCCTGTCATTCATGTATGTAGTTCTTTTGATGTGTCACATAACTCCTCCGTTGTCTTAATGCTGCTGCTAAAACACCATTTGACATTCACCCTCTCACACCTGATGCGGTCTCCTGGGTCCCATGACTGCAGAGGGCCAGGCGGCTTCACATCACCCTGGTCTGAGCAGAGGAAGAACAAACCCGTTGTTGTGGCAGGGAGTGGGTTGAGCATCATTGTTCAGGGCACAACTCCTGATCTGCCCCGGGACAAATGCCTCTGTGTTAACCATTAGCCATGAGCAAACGGGCGGGCGGACATTTTCCCAAGACAGAGCACAGCTGAGGCAGTCAAGAAGGAGTGCATTATTGACCTTCTTCGCCATGGCCTGGAGGCTGTTAAATTCACATTAGTTGAAAGAGGCTTATCAGGTCTTCATTTTGTTTTGCAGGTGCAGTATTTCTTCAAGATTCTGGATGGATGAGAAGAATCTGGACTGTACAAAGAATTCACAGTTGTCGTATTTTTCGTTTTATTGTTTCAGCCTTATGCAGATTAAATAAACAGGTGTTTGATCTTCAACATTGAATTAAGTATTTCACACCAACTAAACATTTGTACATGGCATACTGCATCACCTCTGATATTCTAGACCAGCGCCTTTGGTATTGGATTTTTACATTACACTTTGAAAAAAATGTACAACTGCATAAATATAAAATTATTCCACCATGAAAATGGCTAAAACATTCAATAGTAAGTTGCATCACATAATGTGATGTCTCCAGCAAAACAGATTTAAAAGCACTGAGTTGCCACTGTTTCCATGGAGGTGACAGTCTTTAGGCTGGCCCTCCAAAGCTTTCTACACTATCATTAAGAAGAAAATGTTAAAACAGAAACGCTAAAGGTGAACATGAACAAAAACCTACGAACTGTGTCCTTCCACTCAGACAAAACCCAACAACAAACTCGGTCAAAGAAACACAAAGGAAGAGTCCATGGAGCGCAGTGTTAACTCATTCACGGGCCGTGGCTTCAGAGTACCATGCTGTATTTCACACACACCTCACACACACACAAACACACACATACACACCTTGGACCACTGAAGCTGACATAAGACGAGAGAGAGGGAAGGGGGGAAGACAGGGCTAGGGTTACAGAACGGGACACTCCAAAAATATATAAACCACCAGGTGAGAGAGGCGGGACACATACACACGGCTCGCGAGGCGTCAGTAGTGGAATCGCAGTTACAGTAATTGATGAAACACATCCCATGGCTCAAGGAATATCTCATTTACAGTAGAATAAATATTTGCTATTGCTACTCTGGTATTTTACATCCTAACCCTGGACACGCGCACAGAAGAAGCTAGTGTAAAGCACACAACAGATTAAGTGTAGGTCCTGTATATCGTGAATGTTCAAAGACTAGTGGTGTTTTTGATAATTCTACGTGTATTTTTAGATGCGGCTGAGGTCACGAGTTGTTGATGGTGATCTTGACGTCGAAGCGTCCCTGGTAGCGGTCCTTTTCGCTGTAGTTGATGTTTGCACCAAACACTTTGCATTCAATGCGCAACTCCTCCCCTACTGTCAGGTTGGTGAACTGCACGGCCACCAGGGGCTGTAGGTACTGGGGGTGCAATAGTTTGCCGTAGTAGGGGTAGTACTGCAGGGGGAAGCCGCCTTGAATACCGTGGTACTTAATTTCTTTGATCTTTTCTTTGTCCTCATCCCTCTGCAAGGACATGGTGAACAATATTAGGACCGAATATAACAAACTCTGAAGGCTAAAGCTGTAAGATGACTTTACCTTGTTCTTGCAGTGAATGGGGATTAGGTTGGAATTAAACACAAGAGATTCAGGGATGGAGTCATTAGAGGGAGCCTGAAAAACAAATTAAAATGTGAAAATTAATAAAATTGTGGAATGTCCATAGAAAAATTTATGGAAATGTAAACCGAACTGTCCTCTACCCATCTACCCAGTGCAGCACTTTCAACTGTAATAACGGGACCGTTTGGCATTTTCACAGTATGATTAACCATGACTAAACATTGCTTAACAAAAACAAGACATTTTGTGTGTGATAGTGGTTGATATGTATATATGTATTTATTATATATATGATATTACGGTAATATAATATTTATTATATATATGATCAACTGCTTCTAGATGAGGCACTACCTTGCTGTGCAGATTTGGGGCAAACACAGCTCAATTACCAGAGCAAAAACAAGTGCTGATAAGTAGTGATATAAACTGGGAAAAGACATCCATAGACTGTATTCGACTTTAGACTATTCCTTGACCAAAAAATGTATTCATAAACTGTAGTCTGTGAGAAACGTTGCTTCATTTCACAGACCCTGTGAAAAGAATGAGATATGTCAACGCCGCCAGGAGCTCGTCCTCATCTCACCTAAAACCAGTTATCCTCCCAACCCTAATAATGACCCAACTAACCAACACTTAACATGAATGATTCTGTCTATTTTCTTAAACTCAACTTTGATACATCTGTGGAAGGAGAGAAAGGACGCAGTGAGCAGCGCACATACCCGGGGTTTGAAGTTGACAATCCTGTTGAGCTTGACGATGAGGCAGGGTTTTCCATCCTTGAAGCCGTAGTTGGGGTCTGGTTCTCCAGAGCAGGGGCCCAGCCATGACCGGCTGAAGCGGCAGGCTTTCTTCTGGCCCTGGTCACTCTCCAGAGGACCACGATCTTTGTATGGCTGAGGATCCACTATAACCACACATCATCCAGGCTTCATTAACACTTACGTTGTATGAATTCAGTAAAAAAAAAAAAATCATGTAAAAGTAGTAACATGTTTGAATATAACCATTGACTGGTGTTTTCCTACCTCCACAGTTCTCATAGTTTTTCTCCTCCGTCTGCTGGTCATCATTGTACTTTTTAAGCAGATCCTCCACGCTTTTGATGTATTTCTTAAATGTCTCTGGATCATTCATATTGAAGGATATTTCTGATTTGTCCGACCGTGGTGTGTGTGACAGACCTGCAAACACATTTGTTGTTAAGACTGTGTAAAACATAATTCATGAGAAAATGGTTGTGAATTTATTTGCATGATGACAGCTAAAACCGAAAGAGTAGGGCCCATTGTCTTAGGAGCACAGTTGAGGCTTGGGGATTTCCTCTGGTCCCTGTCTCTGTCAGAGCTGTAATTTTCCACAGAGCGTGCGCATGCGGCCCTGTGAGGCGTGGCTTCAGATGGCACATGGAGGAAACATGACATTTATTAAGCTGTGCCAGCTGTACCATGATGCATTTAGCTCCCCTGGATATGACCAGCACTGGAGCCATTTGAGGGCTGCGGAAGAGCGTTTGGATTTCAGTGTAGGCTTGTGAAAGTTTCCCGTGCCCTGCCCCCACCCGGCTCACGTGTTCTCTCACAATGGAAACTTTTAGCCCCAGAGTGAGAGGCGCGTTGAGCTCTAGTGAAAAAAAGGCCTCTGTGCTTCCTTTATCATGCCACTACTGGAAACGCACTGCTCTGCTCCTGCTCTGCTTGTCTTTGATTGTTACAGGCCTGACATATGAAGCCACTTATTGACAATAACAGCTAAAAATACCCTAGTGCCAGAGCAGAGTGAGAGCTGGCACAAGGCATCTGACTTGAGCTGCTCTGACGTTTACAGGAACCCTAAGACTGTCCATAACAACAAGAGTGCCATGTTTACAGTATTTTTCTGAAGATTACAGATTAGATTTCAGCAGTACAGGCTTAGGGGCCTCAGTTATGACAAACTTCTACAATCGTATGTTACACATGACGTGCAACTTGATCGTGGTGCACATGAATGCTCCCCGAGAGGAGGGTGTGAACAGTAAACTACTACTGCTGTGGCCTGGGGGGAGTGCCATTGACGGGCTTAGAGCAGTGAAGGACAAAATGGCTGAACCTATCTGAGGTCAGGCAAGCTCCAAATAGAGAGGCACACCCCAACAGTCACTTTTAATATCTCCACAGGGGGCAGGGGCCTCTGAGACACCTCTGAGTTACTGAGCAAGGCTCCAGCAGACAGCACTGAGATGGTCTCTCGCTCTCACCACTAGCTCCTCTTCACATAAACTGCTCTAAGGGACAAATTAATCTAACTCAGGAATAACCCTGTGTCAAATATTAGAGAGCTACATATTATGAGAAGAAATACTGCAATTTTATTAATGTTATAACAACTGTCAATGGTATAGACAAAGTGAATTTCTTCTCATTGATATATTTCAGATCTATCCATAGGTTTCAGGGGATGTAAAATTAAGACTGTGTACACAGCAATAAAAACATTCTGATCTATCTTTTGAATGATCATCATTAATCCTCAAAATGGCATCCAAAGTCATCCAAAGCAATATGCATGCCACTCAAACTTTAGAATACAGTAAAATGATATTTACTGAGGTATATTACTTCTTAGGACTTAAAAGTTCTTTTAAAATGATATGATCATATATTCACATGGTGTTATCTTAATAATAAAATAAACTGATTCCAGATCTTACCTGGAGGTGCGACTCTGTCTTGATAGGTCGGTTTGTAGTTGCTTAACGTAAGCAGCATTGCCTGAATGGTCCCGACAAAGATTCCAGCCAAACATCCGTAGAAAATGATGTAGAACAAGGTGATTTTAGCTGCAGGGGAAAAAAACACAAAGTGTTTATTTTCAGGTATTTTTCCTTCACAGCAGAACAACCAGAACACAGCTCAAATTCAACTTCCAACAAAAACAGAATGCCTTTTCTTAAGTTTCAGAGTCCACACCAACTGCACCCTGCTGTGTGATTTCTTCTCTTTATTATCAAAGAAGCCATTGTCGAATAATCGTGATCTGGGGCTTCATTTTGGTCACCCTAATTTAAAATTTACGCCAATTATGCAACAGTAGGGGGCCAGCAGTTCCAGTAGGGCAGGGTTGAGTCACTTGTCTTTCCAGCTTTTTACACCCTTCCCCCTCAGTGCTGCCACTCACAGCAGGTTTAGCGTGCACCATGAAAACCCTCCACTATGGGCAACCACATGATTCATCTCCCATCGAATCTAAATCACTTGAACATCACAAAGCCTGAAATGATACAGGGTACACTGCATACTACAAGATATGTTGTGGGGGTTATTTATGTACAAAATATGCTAAGTCTGTAGTTTAGTCCATGATTTGCCTGGAAAGTTCCATGGAGACCGGCAACACTGAGATTGCATGTTTTTCAAGGACTCTTTTTAACAACAACTCCTGCAAAGGTACAAGATAGATAGGTTTGATGCCCATAATGTGAAGCAATCAGGTGGCGGATCTCCCACCAAAACGGTTCCGTTGTGCTCCTTTATATAGCTTAAATCTAAGTGCAATATTGTCCAGCTAAACCAGAAGGGTCTACTTTGTTCTATTTCACCAGCTAATAACTTGTTTCCTTATATCCACTATTGCAGTGCACACACATGTTGCTGTGCTACCAGGTCATAAGTGTAGAGTCACTTCCAAAACCAGTTTGTCAAGTTAAGTAATTCAACTGACACACGGAGCTTGCATTGAATTCTGCTTTGTCTGCTTGATCTTGCCAGTTGTTTGTGACAGGTGCAAGAAGATGCTGTGTTTTCTCCTAGGTTGATTTCAGATTTAAGGCCCGACATGCATGCAAAAACGTAATGTTTGTGTTGTATTCACACTTTACTTTCTTGCTACCTGCACTTTAACTGGGTATACGCTCTGCCTTAACAAGTGAATTATTAGTGACAGTCAAGTAATGTTGAATATTTACAATGCTAAAATCCATCAAATCTTGTTTTGTGGCTTTCATTTATTACAAATTTACTACTTTTCTCCACCTGCTGTAGACATGTTCTGAGCTATTTTCTAATAAGCATGTTGGCGACCAAAGGGGGCTGCTCAAAGATGCACCTGCTGGGACGCATTGCACTGTCAGGCTGCAAGTCGTGCTCATACTTGTCCTGCAAAATGTACAAGTTTCCAAGAGAGAGAGAGGTAGAAACATAAATTATAGTGAGTGGGAGTACTGGAGTGAGCATGTTTAGTGAGGCAGACGGGGATTTGCAAAACAAATAGACGCATGTGTGTCAGGTGTGTCACCCTGTCATGTTGACGCTGAACCAAATAGGGACATGCCGTTACCAGTTCACAATAATTTGGCCCACACTGAATGAATCACTTAGACTTGCCTCATAAATAATAATGTCATGGGTCCATGTTGTTGACACTTAATGCTGACTTTCTGGAGGAGAAATGTAAAGAACAGTTCAGGATCTGGATCAGTTAAAACGAAATCTGTTCCTGATCAATATATGCGTGTCGATTCCCCAGTAGCACACAGCACATTTCCACTTTAGAAACTACTACTACATTACTGTAAACTTAAATGAACTATTGCGTATGGCCCCTATAACTATCTTATATACACCAGATGTGCAGAGGGGTGTGTGCAAAACATGATAACAAGCTATCACGTCACTACTTATTGTTGGACAGTTGTGGACAAGCCTGTGTTTATCAAAACATCAGTTAAAGTTAGGTTGTGTGGAACTCCAGTAGTCACCTTTATCAAGGTTATTTTATTGTCATCTTTATCTCTCTCTAATCGTGGTCACTTTAAGCTTTGCAGATACAGGTAATCAGCAATGTTGTACTTTCACTTTCAGAACTTAGATGTTTGGGTCATCCTCTAAATGGGACTTTTTACTTGGACACAGCAGGGGTCACATATTAGTTATTTAGCAATTTTAGAGTCCCCAATCAATGTTGTTTTTTCACTTTCCCTTTTTTTTCCACGACAGACAGCTCACGTTTGAACCATACACTAACAGAAAAATCTATATGGCCCAAACTCCACTATCTGCCCCCCTCCCCATTTGTAGTCCATGTGGAAGTAAAGGTAGCAAAACAGCGTGAAATGTAAATACCCCATGAGTGTCTCAGGGCGCAGTTTTGAGTTTGAATGAAACAAACAGCGACCCTCCCCCACCCACACGGGACGGACCGGTCGGACATCCCTCTGCAGCAGCATGTGGAGGGGAGGCTCCAGACCGAAACATACATAGCACATTCACACCACACTTAAATGCCCCCACTTCATCTGTGCGTGTCTCTTTTTACGACTTCATTTTAGCTTTCGCTGTTTTCCCAAGCTCGGCGCGAAATGTCCTCCATAAGGACACTCGCGATTTATAACACCTTCCCCGTGAAAAAGCAAACTACACCATTTGAAACAGCAACAAGTCAATTAGCTGCGTTCGTTTATTCACATTTTCGGCGAACACGGAGAATAAACATGGCTACCTGTTGCTTGTAACGCTGTCGAGCTCAGTTATATCTAGTGTACCATCGAGGTTTCGCTCCGCAGAGCAAATGTTAAAGACTACTATTGACAGTAAATATACGGCAATGCTAATGTTGACACGCTAATGCTAATTCTGTCGTATTACTGTTTTCGGTACAAACAACTCGTGAATAATTAACTATTACGCTGAGATTTGTATGTAAAGGTAGGTATTTAGTTAACCAAAACTTATTTCAGTGTCTTATGGTCAGTGAACATTTACTTTCTCTGTAAATACATAATGCCGTCTAATGTCATTTTTTCTTTCAGAAGGAAAAAATGTGGAAGAGGCGGCCCTTGAGACATGTGAGTCGTGATGTGGTCCTCAGCCCCATGTTACTAAGCAGTTTGTGAAGCAACCCGGCTATCCAAATGGAAATATCCTTTTTAACTACTGAATTGGATAGAGCGGGTGTAATTAACGGTACACCACGTAGGTAGTGAGTTATCCCATCAAATGTCGACCGTATAAGCCGTTGCATTGTCCACCTTAAAGTAACGAAAGAGGGTTAAAACGATTAGAGTTGGCCGTGTGTATGTTGAGCTTGTGGTACGCAGGAGCAAAAAGATTAACGCTCGTCTTATTAATGCAAGAATAAAATGTCCGTGTAGGCTACTTTAATCAAACCCATAGGTTGGATGAATAGTGTTAACCGAGCAACCCAACCCAACTTTCACTGTTCAAACGGTTTGAAGAGAAAAAAAAACTCTGTCCTTCAAGATGACCTTTTCACGGGGACATTTTAAATCAATGCCCCCCATGTAGTCTAAACATGTGCAATCGCCTTTTAACAATGTAGTACAGGCAAAAGCATTACTTATGATAGACATTTAATTTGAATCTTCAAGAGTAACGGCCTGTATTGGAGAGTAACGGCCACAGTAACGAAGCAAATCGTGTTTCCAGTTTTATTGATTAGTCTTTGATAATTAGCCTGCATGCAACCTTTACCGGGTCAGTGGGCTTTTCTATTCCGGTTACTCGCTTCAAATGAATGTACTTAACCGCTAATGCAACTTCGTCCTCTTGGACAGGAGGCAGCAGCCTCCATTGAAGGCGAAGTCACGACACAGCCGTTTGACAGTGTGCTCTAACAGGTGCTGTCTTTAACCGTCTGTATTCAGGAAATGGCGAGTGAAGAACGCAATCTTCCGTTGAGCGACCACACTTTACATGTTATGTCATTGTAATAACAAGTGATCACAATAACTTTTACAAACTCGTGGAAATAAAACATTTACTCACCCCAACTGCAACCGGTACGTCCTAAAAACTCCCTCTTTTCTGAATTCCATAGAAATTTCTTCCAACCGCCATCATTTTCTTTATTTGGCGACATACTCCCAGGTAAAATCCCTTTTGTGCAGCGCTCTGGGACTCTTGATGGCGGATCTGGTAGAGTGCCTTGTGTGTTGACTGTCCCTTTCAGGAAACGCAAAAGGACAGTCTCGTACCCGACTTCAGCAGTTGTAAAGGTTGTTACCCACACACACACACACACATACACAATTTCGCGCACAGAGAAACCGACTCCGCCTGCAAACTCGCCTAATAAGTTGCCACCCTGAGAGGGGAGGGCTCGCCACAGCAAATCACAACCTACCGTTTCTTTTTGCGTAAGAGACCACACTGAACGAAGGGGGGTCCGTACTACGCAAGCAAAGAGCCCAAAGCACACACGAAGCAGACAACAGAGGAGATAGGTAGGCCCACATAGCATAATAATACAAATGAATAGGTTAAAAGCAGGGCAGTTTTGTAACGTAGCGAGACATAATGATGCTGTCTATCTCCATGGCAACCGCCACAGTACCCCAGAATAGGACAAGCTAGAGGTGACAGAAAAGTCAAGTTAATCTGGCTAAAAGAAATAGTCTAATTGAATTTTTAAACAACTTACAGTCACTTGAATTGTATCGGTGTTCACTGTTTCACCAGTTTAACAACAATAACAATAATACTCGGCCAACAGCAGGCCTACTGATTGACTGCTTGAAGAATGACATAACATTCTGGCTAATTTAAATTGGTTTCCACAGGCATTTTCCAGAAAATAAATATCTGGCTAAAATTAAATATGACCCAATGACTAAGTAGCCTAGTATTTTAGAATATACTATTGATAAAGCTATGGTCCAGCAAAAACAGTTTTGCACATCATGCAAGATCTGAATTACAGTTTACAGTGCATCCATCAAGTTGTGTCACAGTTTGCTTACCATAATTTTGTGTTCCTTGGACTGGAAGTGTTTTTCACTTGTTTAGAGAAAACAGGCTACACAAGCACTTAGACACAGGTTTCCCTTTTCCAAAATGGCTTCCTTGTTCCATTCTGAACCAAGATCTTGAAATAATACAGTAAATAACAGTGTCATATTATAGGTGTTTATCTGTGTGTCTGTTAATTAATGAATAAATCCCACAATTCCTTCCCCATTCAATTAGGGCTAAACAATGCCACAGCTCCTTTTGTTGGACTACTGATTGTGCTGTGATAACATGGTAGTGGTGTGTTGACTTTTAGATCAAGGGTTTGCCAAGATTACCAGGAGGCGCAGTATTCTGAGGAGGCCTGTGGATTGAGTGTGGTATGCAGAGGCTGAACTGGACTTGAGCTCATCCACAATAGAGTCTATATACAGAGGCCTCCTGCACTGGCTATTTGACAGCTCAGTAGTGACATACCAACACGGTCAAAACACCTCACTTCACACACAACAGTTTGGGCTCCTAGTTCAAGTTTCAGCTGTTAGCCATTTGTTGAATTATAGGTAATTCAATAACAATGCCTGGGTGGCTCGGCAGACTGTTTGAATAGAATTTTGGTGTTGTAAAACAACAATAATGTTTATTAAACGGCACAGAATGAACAGCAAATAGCCAAGTAGGCCTAATGCAGTTGTTACATAGTGAAAATAGATATCAACCAGTCATGTGAATACTCAGACCTTGTCTAAAAGTATGTTGGAGGGTTTTTTTTGTAATGATTGACTCAGGGAGTGATGAATATCACTTGGTAATTTACTCTGTGACCCTGAATACGCGAAAGTCACAACACAATGGACAATTTAATACAATGACTGAATTACAGCTAAAATGTGTTATGTTTCCATCTGTTAGTGGAGTGTTGACAAAGGCCAGGACTCATTTAGAGTTTATTTCATGCTCTGGTGACAAGAAACATAAATTCAGTCTGTAACATGTGGCTATATCGTGTGTCTCCTGTCTAGGTTCTCTCTAATAAATTTGACGGCAGTGAAACCCTCTGATTGGCCCTTGTCACTGAGAAGTGAAACAAGACATTTTGGACATTAAGTAAGTGAACTCACCAATGATGTTTGTTGTCTGTTTCCCTCTGCTTTGATTTTAGAGCTCTACCACTGCTTATAGACTCAAGACAGTTTGACAAAATGACAGTGAACGGTAGATTTGTCAGTCTTTTTATAATGAATTTCCTCTTTATTAAGGATATATGTGGGCATATGATCCCTAGCTCAGGAGGAATTTTTAAGAATACTCTAAATGACTTGTCACCTATTTACATTAGGCTGTATTCAAAGTTGCTATACCCTTTATCACCAACAGAGTCTCCAGCTTTATTTATAGTAGGACATTACATTTCACAATGTGTTATAGCTTAGTTAAGGTTTTGATTTATAATGTCTATTAAGTTTAATTATCTAAACTTTAGTAAGAAGAAGATATTAGTAAGTAACCTGTTCAAGATAGGATGTATTCACTCAAGTATTCACTCAAACCAGGACTCTGTTACCTCACAATTTATCAAACATACACATTGTTGAGGATTTAGATTGCGGCAGGCAGGTTATCTGGGTCTTGAGCTTTACTCCTTTACGAGCATATAACAGTAAAGTAAAACCTCAGCAGACTCATTCTCTATGGTCACTGAACTCTGAAAGGCATGCGAAAGAAAGTGATAGCATTCTGGTTCAAAATGAGTATCCATGTGTGGCCATAAAACATTTGGGAACACTGTCATTGTCAGAAAAGGTAACAGAGAAGAGCTACACTTCACTCCCTGCGCATTCCTTGGGAGTCCACACAGTCCGTTCATATGAAAATAGAAGATAATAAAAGCTAATCGGGCAGGTTTCACGGCTCAAGAGTCAAGTCTGTGCATTCTGTACTCCAGGTTCACACTGTTAACAAGCTAAAGAGGACAGATTTTCCACTGGTGCATAATTCTGTTTATGGTAGTCAGGTGTAGTTAAATCCTGGATTAGGAATTAGTTTCATTTGAAAATGTTTAGGCTTGGTTTAGATTTGGCGAATTCCTAGTTTAAATGTATTCTTTTAGTTTTGGATTAGATTAGCCTTGGTTTGTTGTGCCTGTTTAGTTATGTTTTCCTAGTAGTATCTTTTGACTTTAGTTATGCCATTTTAATCCCTTTTCTTCAACTGCTTTACGTAAAAATAAAATATAACCAATTAAATCATTCCCCCCCCCCCCTTCATCAATCCAAGATTCTTTTAAAGACATTATTTAAAACATTATTTTTCTGACAAAAATATGTCAGTCATACCCTGTGTATGATTCTTCAACACATCTTTCTCTTTAGCATCTTAAACAGCATGGATGAGAGAGATCATTGACCTCTGGGGGTAAGTTTGACCTTTGCATGACATTTGCTTTTATGGCTGGACCCGCTCCTCGTGTGCAGCCCCTTCTCCTAATGTTGTGACACAGGTGAATAAGCAGAACTGACTGAGCACTCACACTGTGGACAAACTGACCATTCATGTCCCTGAGGCATGCCTCCGTAACCAAAGAAACCTGTTACTACTACCACACTCCTAACTACGGGTCAGCATGTAGACATTTGTATGGTCAAACAGGGGGCTGGGACAATATTTAGCAATGCTAACATAGTTTTGTTTTTAAAAAGTTTATATGTTCTCATTAGGGCTGCAGCTATCGATTATTACAGTAATCGATTATTCTGTCGATTATTTTGTTCGAATAATCGAGTAATCGTTTGTTATTGTCGTGTCTACTTTGCACATGTTAAGTACACACCACGTGCACTGACAGATACACGTGTTTTGGACATGAAAAACGTAATTATCGCGAGGCTAAGGTTGACTTACCTCGCGGTTTCTTTTCCACTTGATGTAATGTACGGGGCTTGCTGTTTAGATGTTGTAGCATCAGTGTTGAGAAGGTGACTTTTAAAATGTAATCCCCTACAGATTACAGATTATATTCCCCAAAATGTAGTTTGTGACGTAATCAATTAAATTACTTAAAGTGAGTAACGTAATCTGAATACTTCGGATTACTTGATATTGTCATGATTTTTGAAACTACATAAATGTAGCAACCAACTCCTGCAAATTCTTGTTTGGTTTTAGACCTGGATTAGTCCTGGTTTTAGATCTGATTTAGACCTGGTTTAGACCTGGTTTAGTCCTGGTGTGAGTTCTGGTTTAGAGGCGCACAGGAGGAAGCGCGGTCCACGGAGTGTACGCGACAAGACACAATCCACGCGCAGAGTGCGCGGCGTACGGGGGATGAGGAGCGTGCGGCGTACCGGTGATGCGGGGTGCGGAGCGTATGCTCTTATTATACATCCATGGGCGCCGCGCTGTTTTGTGTACAGTGAAGTGCAGTGGTCGTGCGGAAACTTTACCTCTACCACAAAAGGTTCCGGCCACCGCCTAGCGTATGAAAATAAAACGAAGCATCGAGGCAAAAAAAAAATAATCGATGCATTTTTCTAATCGATTTAATCGATTAACTCGATGAATCGTTTCAGCCCTAGTTCTCATAAGCTTCTCACTAAAACCTGAATTCTGTTCATAGTCTCAAAACACTAATCATTTTAGCAAATAAGGGCTGACTCCTTTCACAAATTATTTTAGGCAATAATTATAAAACATAAATAAATGGCCAATACCGACACATCCAATATCACCAAACATCCAGTATTTACTTTGTCAAAATGATTAAAAAAAAAATAATTATTTGAATTTCAAAATGCTAACGTCAAGGTCAAAGAAGGACTAAACTCACAACTTTATCTGATTTAAACCTGGAATTTTAGATTGAGATCATTTTTTATTAAGGAGTCTAAACTAGGATTAAATCAAGACTAAACTAGCAGTAAGGAATGTTTCTTCATCTCTTGGAAACCTGCTACAACTAAAAGCTATTGGAATCATCTAAAAAGTCAAAATATGTACTTGTACATGTAACAGTTTTTCCTACATTGTGAGAATTGAAAATATTTGTCCAGATTAGTATTTCCCTAGTAAACAATGAAAACTATTTAAGTTAACCACAGTTTGTAGAATTTGGCATTTATTCACTTTTTTACTTTCAGGAGTTACACTTGTATATTGTTTTATTCTTTATTCTAGTAATATCTTTTTAGACTTGGTTGATTTAAATGTTTAATACTTTGAGTTCTGTGGTGAGTTGGCTTAATCACATTGTTGCTATGATAAGCCAGGATGCCATGGTGTCCTACAGGAAGGATGGAGGAGTAGTACTGAGTTTCGTAGTTAAATCACTGGGCAGCATGTCATGTTATTTTCCATATACTGTACAGTGACTAGAGGTCAGGCTTGGGCTACTTGAGATGTTATAATTCAATATTCAAATGTATTGATGTAGCCAAATGTGACGACTTATTATTCCATTTGTAGACCCACCCTGTGTTTCTGAAGTCATCTAGAGACACAAACAGGAAGCATGGAGCCACAGAATGATCATGTGATCTATGCCTGCCTGTGAATGTGGGATTACTTCCTGTTATCTCAGATCAATTGCTCATTGCATGCATTTTGCAATTTGCATGCAGAGGAGTTTGAGTATGCTTAAAGCTTGATAGGTGGACTCCTATTTTGTTACCAAAATGTAAATAAATTATTTCTAATTATTTCTACCTGTTTTAATACATTCAAACATAGTTAGTACAGGTTTGCAGTTAATGTTAAGGATAAACACTTTATACTAGCTATATATACTAGGTATAATAATACCTACATGAATGTATGTGTCCATACAGGTTTTAAATAAACAATGCAAAACATGTTCTCGTATGGTTGTACAACTGTTTACTTCAGCAAAAACATGTGTTTGTGTTTTTTTTTTTTAACATTATAAACTACTTTTTGTTTTAATAGCATTGTCTATTATTCCTATTTTAGTGCAAACTAGGTACATTTGCAGATTTCTGGTTAAAAACAGTTCAAACAAAGTGTGCTGCCTCCAGGGCTACTGCAGTTTCAAGTACTATGTGACATCACACAAGACTGCTCTGATTACAGCCTGGTGAGCAGGGAGAGTATGAAGTGTGGATACCTGTCAGACTAATCAGCCTGTTCCCTACCCCTCTTTTCCCTTTACACTCCACTTTAGTCCTCCAGGTACTGCACAGTTTAGCAGGTTTTTTTGAAATGTAGTTGTGGGTGGACTTTATGTGTTTAGTCTCACTTTAAAGTGTTTAGTCTCACTTTAAGAGAACTATTTTTATATTTTATCTTATTGTATTTATCTTATCTTATTTTTGAAAACTTGATTCTAACTACTTGGTCGGTTGCATCTGTAACAAATAAAATTTCCTCTCGGGGATGAATAAAAGTAATTCTGATTCTGATTCTGATTCTGAAGTCCAGGAAAAATTGGGCAATGTTTATGATTTTTTAGCTTTGCATACCATATCTAAAACATACTGAAATTGTACAAATGTGATTCTTGAAAAAAATCATACTCAAGGATGCTTTATGCAATGATATCGCACATGTTTATAAAGTGAATGTTTGCATACTTGTATTCATGTGAGCAAGATAAAAGGCAGGTTTTATCAGAGTCTTTCTCCAGAGTACAGATGTACAGAGTGACCTGTGTCTGCTCTTAGATTGTCATATCTTTAACATGCAGCTCTACTATGTCCCAGTCTGACACACTTTCATCAACCCACCAGGGAGTCCCCAAAGCAACCCCCATGTGCCTTTATGGAGATGCAGCAGGAGACAGGGGCTGGAGCCTAAATATTGTTTTACAGTTACAGTGCCTTGATGTCAGGCTAATCATAATTTCACAGTGGTGGAATATCCAAGAAAATCTAAGTATCATACAATTTCTATACATTTTTCTGTCATAGTAAACATATAGTTTACAGCATTTTTGTGTGTCTTTGGGGTGTTGCTATTTAAATAAAATAAAAGTGAAAATAAAGTCATTTTTAGAGAAATAGCAGGCCTCGCTCATTTACCCAAGTAATTAAAACACATATCCTTTTGCTATACCACTGAGTCTTTTCAAGGGCACAATATTAAGAAATGTATAAGCAGGAGTAATGTTAGGATACAAACAATATTGGCTCCTCTGCTGTGTTAGACTAATAATGTCAGTCAGCACCTTCACACTTCAAGGTCCCCTGCTCCATCAGTGATCAAACATGGACCTCTGGTTATGTCATGGCATTTAAAACACATTTTTATGATCTATGTGAGTCACAAATATCTATTTTAGATTTAGATTTATTTAAAGGGACAGTGCATATTAATAAACAATCAATGTAAATATTACAGAATTTGCCCACTGGCTTCTTTCCATCTGTAGTTAGGACAAGAGACAGCATATAACACTGTACACACATTCAGTAACACTCAAACAGTAAACACAAATCATGCAAAAATCACTTTCCTTGTGTCTTAAAATATTTGTTGTGCTACATTTACAATACTTTGATTTTCAAAAATATTAAAAACACATTCTTGAAGTAGCTGTTACATGGCATTCTTTACCTACTTAAATCTAGGTTTCATTGACTTTTAATAGTTGAAAAACAGGTACAGAGTGACACATAAGTCAATAATATGTGGTATTTGTACTGCAGTAAACATATTTCTTGCATACTTAGTATGCCAGCACTGTGTTGTTGCTTTGCTTATAAAAATACTCTAGTGTCTAGTGTTGAATACACCTATGCACTAATGTTATCATCACTGAATTACTGAAAATGGTCACCTAATGGTACCTAATGCTTCACATGTTTTTTGTGAAATGTCAAACTGAAGCTGTCCCTTATTCTCTACTTTGCTATTATAGCAAACAACATAAAATAACAATTTTGTTCTGTAGCAACTGTGGTACTATTGATTTTGTTGCAGTAAAGTATTTTTAAACCAGGCCTGTTTTCATGTCATCAATGAAGATATCATTGCTGTGAAGTTGTTTGTTTTGATAAATGCAGCCTGAGCAGTACCTTAGGCGCTGGTGTAGTTTGTCCTTTGTTATTTTCGTCCCTCTCCCTGCCATTGTCTTTACTACTTGATCGTTAGCCACTACTGACCACCTACTGCAGCTTTATTTTTCTTTTGAGACACAGTGCTGTTTTATTTCTTTTCTTGTATTTTAACTGAACAATGCACTTATAGGTATTAGACTGCAGAACCCATTTGCATGAAAATGAAAGGCCCAGGACATGACGATCCTAAAATGGTGGGGTGTGACTGTTCCCCTGTCTGTCCCATCACTGGAGCTGCCCCTTTATCAGCGCTGTCATTGCAGGCTTATCAGTGTCCGGCCTCCCTGTCCCGATCCGAACACATCCTCCATTCTGCCAGCCAGAATACATTGTTCTAATGAGGTTAGAGAGTTAAGGATGACTTTTGTCTTTCTCTGCGGTATTCTACTGGCCTTTTTAGATCGGCTCTTAATCTCATCAGTGAAACGCTACAAAACTGGATTGGCTCATACCAAGGCTGTCCTTTCGCCTCTGTGGCAGTTGCACAACTTGCATACCAGGCATGGCTGCGTCTGTAGAGGGCAAAGGTTGTGAAATTTCAAGTTCAAAGATGTAGCTTTGGTTAGGATTCGGACTTTAATGAAAATTCCCATATTTTGGTAATATAGTTCATAATTATATAGTGAAATGTTGCTTCTCATTTTGATGTGGATTTAGGCTCAAACAGCAGTGCATGGTTTTACCCAATCACAGTGAAATGTAACCTTTTAGTAGCAAAACTCAAGGCATATCGCCAAAAAGCATCATGTGTATGAGGCTGGTTGTGAAAAGAAGGGGCATGGTTTTAAATGGATTTACACTGGAAAAAGGGAAGTAAAAATATTTTTTGACATGCAAACAAGCTCTGTTCAAATTGTAGAACAATTGCTTTTAATGTTTTTTATCTTCATAGCTGTAAGATAGAATAATAATGATAATATATTAATAAATACACAAATGTTTCAATGTCAGTATTCACTTCTGATTGCTGCTACAGTCACAAGATGTCAGCTTTGCACAGGCGAGTAGCAAAAGGACATTTTTCATTTGGCCACATCTGGAGCCCTCTAATTTACATACAAACTTTGTTTTGCTTTGAGATAATGAATGACTGCTTGGAGATACAAACTGCTCATGCTCCGAATGTTCTGCATCCAGACTAACTAATTTATACCAAATGTTAATAAATATGATTAACTTCTATTTCTGTTTGTATGCCTTTCATGCCACAAATAATTTACTAATCTATTCTAAATTCAAAATCTAAAAATATCACACAAAACAGATCCAAAGAAGCATGTGAGTATTAGCGACTGCAGTGTCATCCATAGCACTTCCCATGATGCAGTGTGTCCTGCACATCTATAAAAGGTGATGTCACTTTATCTGATGATTCAAGGACATCTGAAGTGGACATCACTGCTTTAGACCTTCAGGACATCAACAATTACTTAAAAATATAATTGTAACTTCTGTCAGTCAGACAAATTGCTATTAAATAATGTGTGTGTGTGTGTGTGTGTATATGTATATATATATATATATATATATATACATACATATATACACGTATACATACATACATATATATATACACACATACATGTATATATATATATATATATATATATATATATATATATACATAAATATATACACGTATACATACATACATATATATATACACACATACATGTATATATATATATATATATATATATATATATATATATATATATATATATATATACATGTGTGTGTGTGTGTATATATATATATATATATATATATACACACACACACACATGCATATAACATATATGTGTGTGTGTGTGTATTATTGTGTAACAGTTAAGTTCACATTGATGACTCAGTGGCATGCGTTGTCATACTCAGAAACACAATGTCCAAACAGAGAGAGAGTTATGAAAATGAGATTGGAAATGAGCTGAAAGCTATGAGGTGATATTACTGACAACATACATACAAATTATAAATACAAATTGATTTATAGTTTTGCTCCTACGCTGTTTAATATCAAGTTTTGCCTTTATCTAAGGGTATTTGTCATTTTTTATCTTTTTCATATTAAAAGCACCAATACCAAAAACAGTAGACATCAAATACAGTATGTCCCCATGTTTAACAAAATTACATTTTTATACTGAGGGGTTGTTGGTTTAACTTTTGACTTTTATCTTCAAATGAACTGTCTGAAATAATTATATGTATAGTGAGTGTGCTGGTGTTATGTACTTTTGTGTGATTGTAGTTGTACTTTTCCCTGTCCTGTAGATTATTTGACATCAACCTACGGAGGGACTGAAGATGGAAATTAGCCACATTGGTTATAATCTTTACATATTTACATTTTAAATGTTCATTAATATTTGCTGTCCCTTTACCAACAAAATAAAATAAAAAATAAGAAAAAATACACTAAACTAACATCAAAAGTATAGAGCTGCACCTGAATGGATGATTTGTATTTCTTTAAGTACAACTGAGCCAACCTTCAGTTCCACAGAAGAAATACCTTATGTATGTTGTGTTCTTCCAAGAAAAGTTTCTAAAAGACACACAAGAAATAATGATAAACGCATCTGTAAAATTTGGAAAATATGAAATTCTCAACAAATTTGGACATTACTCATCAATTACTGCTCCCCTGACACTAGATAAGATGGGAAGACAGCTGTGACATTTCAAAATGGCTGCCAGAGGGAGCGATGGGCCAGGACTAGATGTGCATCTCTGTCCCGTTCAATGAGAAACAGATGTGGTTCAAGGCTCCAAATATTTACCTTCAGAGGAGGTACCACGTGTCGTCTTACCTCTGTACCATTTAACTCCACTGCTCTGTATCGTTTCACAAAATGTGACATAAAGGTATGATTTTCACTAGCTTCTATGGAGATCCCCTTTAGTTTAGAGTGGGGATCTCTCACTTTGTCATGAAAACAAGGCCTGAAAGGACTTTTAGCCTACTTGAGCTTTCAAGTGCTTTTCAAACATACACTTACCCTTTGGGGTAAATGACTATTAAGCCTGCTTTATTTGCACTGTTTTGGGAAACAGATTGTTGATATAACCCTTTCTTATTGTCTCCACAAAAAGGTTATAACATGGATGGACATTTACCATTACAGACTTACTAAGGCCCCAAGTTTGATTAAGGGATAGCTTAGATAACTAGTACTTGTTTTAGTTTAGTACCATTTACTAATGGCAGTAGTTGTACTCTTTTGTACATGTAAATGTAGTCAGAGGCTATAGACATTCTCTACACTTTACTGAATGTTTCTCATCACTCTTCACCCCTGTCCAAAAAGCCTAGATTGGTCAGAAATGCACAAAGAAAAGAACTAAAGGATTAAATGTTTGGTGGGAAATATGATTAAAAAAGCTACCTTATTATGTAAAATAAGATTGCCACCACTTGTGTGGATATTATAACCTCTTTCACCTCAGGCATGAAGGTGTTATGAATGAAGACCCTCGACATGCAGGTGCCAACAGCCGGCCTCGAAATAGCACCTGTATGTTTAACTGTGACTATTAATACATTCTGCTTCATTGGACTTCAGTGAACCTCCTCTCTTTGTCACTCTCACAGTTCCCAAACATGAGCCACGGTCTATTTTTAGTCACTTTCAGGATGATCTCTCATGGGATAAGATTTGTACACTTCTGGTTGCGGTCGAAGAGAAAAACCACTTAGCCTGAACTGATGGCTCCATTAAATAGTACAATTGGATGCTATCCTATATCTCCTATAGATTGTGGAATTTTTAATCTCACAAGTTAAATGTGGGAGGCCATTGACCATTGTAGTAAACATCATAGAAAAGAGTATTTGAGAAGTTGCCAGAGATGTGGTAGGTTATATAAAAACCCTGCATAATACAAGGTCTATTTTGTGTTAATTTAGGTGTACTTTCCTGATGGAGAATAAGCCACCTAGTCATCTCTAGGAAGGTTATTGCTTTGCCTGGATTGTTCTGCAGTATAGAATTATCTGTCCTGTACTTATATCCTGAGCGGTGGTCCCCTCTTCTCAGATCTAACCTATAACTTGGCCTGGCGTCCCCACTGCTTGTCTCCTTGGAGATAATGTCAAACCCTAATGCACAATAATATCTGACACTTAATGGACCAGTTTTGTTCAACTTGTTTTTAGACTTAAAGATATAATAATATTATAGGTAGCCACCATCTTTTCAGTAATGGTAAATACTGACTATATTTATTGCAGCAAAATTAATCTAATAATCATGTCACTTGTAATTTGCTGAAGAATGAATGGCAAGTTTGTGTATGCAGAGTTAATGGCCTGGGAATGACTAGCCTGAGTGACAGAAAATGTGACGCAAATGGGACTGTGATAAACGGAGAATTGTGGATAGTGTGCAAAAACAGTGCAAAAAGATGCTTATGTAATTCTGAATGTGATGAGAGCCCTTTTGGTGTTTGGCAGTTTGAATGTTGTGTATATCTTTCTCAACTCTGTCTTCTCTATCATCAAAACATATGGTTCAATTCATCATCATTATCACCTCTGTGCAGATATGTGCAAGTATTCACCTCAGTTGTTCTATTGCTGTGGCAGTTTCAAAAATAGTGTTAGCATCATGAGAAAGCATCAACACCTGCACCCATGATCCAAGTACGTCAGTGCGTGATAATAAATACTGAGTCCCACTCCCAGTGCAATCAGCTGTTTCACACCAGAGGAGAAGTGTGTTGACAAGGTGAGAGCTGTGGACTAAATATCATTACTCATGTGCACAATCAGTGTCGTGCAGACCGATCAGGCAGAAATCCTTCATTATAACTGTGTGAATGTCACTAATTATAATGACATAATCTGGTAATTAATTAGATACTAGAATGGTTTTAGGGTTCATCCACCTCACAATAACAGGGTAGCAGGTTCAGAACATCACACAGTTACATTGTTTTTGTGTTCCTGGGCGAAACACTCTTCACTCACAGTATGAACAGAATACACCAGTGAGATACTAGTATTAAAATCAAGGAAAGGTTAAAATATAGTTAATTAATCCCTTGTGAAGGAAATTCTCTGCATTTGGCCCTCTTTCAATTTTGCTGAGGTAACCTGTCAGGAGCAATGAGCTACTGCCATACAGCAATCAGGGACCTATGTCCATGATCTTGAGCAATAGGCTTGGTCAGGACTACCTTAGCTGGAGGATTTTACCTAATGAGCATGTTTTGTGTTGACGGAGGAAACCATAGTGCCTGGACTGACACAGATACAGGGAAAAATGTGCAAACTCCCCACAGACCGGGGAACCTGGCCTAGACAAGGAGTACCTTAACCCTTCTTGCTGTGCCACCATGTCCTCAAAAAGAGGATTTTATAATTCGCGAACCAGGAAGTAAGGCTGGTGCTCTGTTAGCATGCTAGTTGTTTTTAGCAAAAATTTGCTCTAGCCTCTGAAAGCTATTAAATTCATTGGAGTGAATAACAAGAATACTAGAAATACATTTGTAAAGTGAGGAATAAGTTTGGACCACTGCAGACAATTTAAAAGTACTTCTATGATTTACGCTCTGATACTATAATAATCGTTATGTTTTTTGAATTATTGACTTTACATTCGTGGAGTTGCTTTATTAAGACAATATCATTGACTCCATATGAGAGATCTCATCATTATAATCGCAAAACTTACCATGTTTGTCCTCCTGCATGGCACACTTTTACAGCCTGTAAAACTTCACTGAACAAGAAGGGGCAAAAATAACTGTCTGGTGAAACTTTAACTCTTATTTGGATTGCTAAATTTAGAGCTTAGTGCCAGCCATGGTAACAGATCCTCAGCACACATGTGTTAGTAGAAATATACTGTGACTTGTATGTGACATGTGTTTCATGTAGTTATTTAGTCCAAGGGTGACATCTATTATATTCGGACTTTATTTCATATTGCTATAAACGTTAGTTAGTTGTTGTTGAGGGGAGAGTAAATCTTGTTCTAAAACAGAAAAAGCATATGTCTAGATAACTCTGGATAGCTTACATAAATAGATATTATAACGATGATAATGCTGACTGTCAGTGGTGACTGCAGATTGTTCTATTTTTATTGTTGTAATTCTTCTGTTTGCAGAATGTAGACTAAAATGTGCAAGTAATTCAGTGTAGGTTTTAAGACACAACAAAAGCCAGGCTCACGTTTTGAGCAGCCTAATCCCAGAACTTCCTTTTGGTTTTAATTAACAATATTTACAAAGTCTTCCATGTGATGAATGATAACCTAAACATCTAACATTGAATGTATTCTATTGCAAAACCAAATACGATGCCAAATCTGCAGCATAGACAAAGTTAACGCCCTGTTCGGTCCTGCCTCCCCACATCCATCTTAAGTTGTTGATGTGTTCCCTGAGCTGCTGCAAATTACAGAGATGGGTGTTGGACATAAAACATCTGGCCCACAAGAGGATTACTTAAAGTCAGGCAGCTGTGAGCCACTTCTTGCATTCCGTCACATCTCTTGAACCATGTTTATCCCGCTCCTCGTCCTATCTGCACTGATGCTGGGGTCAGTTGCACCCCAGCACCACAATGACCACTACGACATGGGATGGGTCAATGCATATCGGCAAGGTTTCAACTTCCAGTGCCCACATGGAGAGGTTCTGGTGGCTGTCCGGAGTTATTTCAGTGAAAAGGAGGGTTCAGATAGGCTGTGGAGCTTTGAATGTCAACCCACGCCGGAGGGTCTGGGGCACCCCACGGACTGCTGGTGGGACGACATCAACCGCGCCGGGCTGGAGTGGTGAGTGCTGCATTTTCAATCAGGTTTTAAACACACAAGACAACCCCCCTAAGGCACACAGGACAGTTGAGGGGAGCAGACAGGCATTCACATCAGTACAAATGATTTTTAGTTAACAACTGTGAGGTGAATGGTATTTATTTGTGCTTCCCCATGTCCTCCTAGAATAATAACACATGTTTTTGTGTGGTTTTGTTACATACTCCTACTAAAAAATACAACTGTTTATTGATACATCAACTCTTAAGGCTCATCTATCTCTATCCTAAACAATATAAATGCTATGTCAGCTTTATACGGATATTCCACGAGCATCTTTACAGGCATAAGAAAGTAATATATTTATTTGATTGATATTGTAATTTAAAGGTGAACTGTGTAACTTTTCTGGTTGGGGTTCTTCAAGTATCCCTGTGAAGATGTTATTGTTTTGCCTGGAATGTTTTAAGTATGACATTAAATGTATGTATCTTGCATTTATTCAATTACAGGTGGCATTGTGACGTTACCTGCCTGTCTACATGAAGATAGATACATTTAATCTCATACCATGGAACATTCCAGGAAAAGCAATAACATCAGAGACAAGTAGTTACCCTCCACCAGAAAAGTTACATAGTGCACTTTTAATTTAAATACGTTAAATGAAAAAAATACCCATACTAAACGCGCAGTATAGCAAATGGCTTTTTCAATTGCAATGATTTCCACAAATAATGAATACTATAAATCCAACCTTACAAACATTAA
Organism: Odontamblyopus lacepedii; assembly: GCA_034769755.1. Taxonomy (NCBI): domain Eukaryota; kingdom Metazoa; phylum Chordata; class Actinopteri; order Gobiiformes; family Gobiidae; genus Odontamblyopus; species Odontamblyopus lacepedii. Next base: position 15,296,062 of record CM068350.1, on the reverse strand, counting down.
ATTCACCACACGCAGGAGATGTGTGACTCATGGATAAGTCTGTGTCCCCTATGATTTGTGCTTCTGAGCATGATCCATAAATAAGAGTGCATAAATAAACAGCTGAAGTCCAGCGCCTCTCCCGTGGCACTTAGCGCAAAGATGTCCACCACATGTAGAGCGTTACTGATGGTTCCAGTCTTCTGTAGAACGCTATGCCCCAGTCTCATTCTGACTTTTATAGTGCCAGTAAACAAAACAGAGGTTCATTAACTTTGAACAAAGTTTCCAGTAAGCAATGTGTGGTTTATACCAGAAGTACACATGCAATACTTTACTAAATTGACAGAGCCAGGAACTGATCTTACAACACCCGTTTACTGTGACCTGTAATTGCACTGGTCCAAATGTATTGGCAAAAGGATGTGCATCTGGTCCCAGACCCCAAAAACCAAATAGAAAGTAGGAGGGATTGGCTTGCCAGGCTAAAACAAATCTGTAGGTTATTGAGCATCGAAATGTTAATATGTTTTAGTTTTGATTTAGTGCCTATTTGCTTTGAAAGCCTGAAAGTGTTATTTTCCTGTATATACAGCATAAATTGTAAACTGCAAAAATCCTAATGCATTATTTTCATTCTAATAGAAAGTGATTTTATTGCCAGTTCCTCATGCTAACCTCAGCCATGCTACCCTTTCAATCACACAAAAGGCTATAACAGCATGTACAATGGTAGCCCCCTCCTCCTCCCTATTCAGGAGAGCCTTTTAGGTCCTGGGCTCTCTTTGTCCAACAACACTAATGTTAAAGGTCGGTATTAGCAGAAAACATAAGCCCAGGCAGGCGCTATTGTCACCAACAGCTGAAGATCTAGTGTGAAGGTGACATCTGCAAACTTAGCTAGGACACAGTTAAATAAAGGTATTTAAGAGCCACAAGTGGATAGCAAATTTCCTTTTAATTTGGCTTGTGTTCCTCACCCAAAAATATCCATCATTGGTCCTTTGTGGAACACAGTTCTTCTCCTTGATTACTGGCAATGAACAGCCAGCCAACCAAATCTTAAATAATCTTGAATAATCAACCACATCATCTCAAATTACTGATTAGGATTAACCCAGTGCAAAGGCCACCCAAGATTTGGTTTGGTTTTAGATACATTTTCCAAAAAATGGAACTGAATTATTTCCAGATTTTCAGCATTCCCTCAATTAGAAAATGATTTTGTAATTTGCTCATTCAAAGGACCACGGTCTGCCTTTTTTTTGTGGGTAGATCAACACATCCTCTTTCAGCATCCGTATCTGTTTATTGAGGTCATCTTAGTGGTTTGAGCAGGGCAATAACAAGTAATTTGAAGACTTTTTTTCCTCCACAAGAAACCACCTGCATTGTTGTGTGTTGAGCATGAAAAAACTAAATGTTGATTTTTCTACTTTTTAAAAAGTATACACTAGCTTTTACATATATCTAGACTAATGTCAATATTGAAATATGATACCAATAATTTATGGGAAAAGTCTGAAACAATAAATACAAATATTTAGGAACTATAAACAGATTCCTTCTAAATGATCTAACATTCAGTTACTGCAAATTGAATTTCAAGAGCCATTAAGTCAAAGCTGATATATCACATATATTTCCTAACACCATTCACTCATAATAGAGATTTGAAAGGTAAAGTATATGTTTGAGCCTCCACCCTGTGCCTGTATAATAATTTCATTTAGCTGCATTCTCCATGGTCAGACACATAAACAGTTTAGGCTAACCACCTCTGTTAGCGCCACAGAAAGGTTGATCTAATTAAAGGCCTGCATCACCGATAAGAAAAGCTTACTGAAGGAGACTGTAGCCCTTGGCCCATTGTAAACACCGGCATCTATCATAAAGAACCACAAATGACTGAGTGACTCATATTTGATCCACAATATTGTTATTATTGTGTAAAGCAGAGGTTTTCAAACACAGGACTGGTACAATACCAGACTACTGTTGCTTTGGTGCCATGAAGGAGTGCTGTTCTGCTTTGATTTGAAGTAAAACCATTTGTTTAATTTAAATAATTATATGTTACTCTGTCCTACATTTGCTTAGTTCTGCTTTACTGACCACTTTGGTGGCTCTGTGCAATCTGTTGAGCGCAGTCACTGTAGAACCTAGGGACCCATCTCGAGGTCTTGAGGCAAAGTCATGCTTAAAGGGTAAAACAGGCAAAACTACATAGAAAGGCCTCACTCGACCTGACAGCCTCACAGCTTTGCCAGCAACCCAGCAACAGTTTCTGAATGAGATCAGTGAGGAGAGAGATGTTATGTTGAGATTTATTTGATATTACATTTTGCTGTCCCTGATATCAGCACCTGTAACCTTCACTGTGCTCTCTGTTTGAGTGGCTCAGTGGACCTGCCATCACAGATGTGTTAGATCTGTGTTGTGGGGACAAATCGTCCTATGGGCCATAAACACATCATCTGTCACCATAACACTGTTCGCTCTCACCGGGAAAAAAACGTGTGCACTGACAGGTGCATCATCAAAGAATGGAGGAACCTTACTATCTGTAATAGTCTTGTGTGTCTCTTCCAGGACGTCCACCTGCTCTCGTAATGGTCTGGTCGCTGGAGTCCAAAGCAAATACTTTGAGTCTGTCCTGGACCGAGAGTGGCAGTTCTATTGCTGCTACTATGAACGCCGCTGCCCCTACTCCTGCATGTATGCACTGCACATACATTCATATTATTATGGCTAAATGGTGTTATTATACACATTAGACTCATATGCTGCCAACAGGAAAACCACCGATGTCCCGGAGTTCTACAGGGAGGAGGGTGAGATGGTGGTGCCCAGTTATGGATACTTCATCAGAGGAGCTCAGACCACCTTCAGTGGAGTCCTCAGGTGTGTGTGTGTGCATGTGTGTGTGTGTGTGTGTGGTCTAGTAAAATGTCACTGACTTTGCTTTTGTTGTGTTTCAGGGACCGACAGTGGAAGTACATCCTTTGCAGGATGACAGATTTTAACTGTGACTATGAGAATTTGTAAGATGCAGTTTATGTATTATAATACCCATTATATTCTACTTTGTATGTACTTTTAACCTGTCAAAAATATTCAGCATTTTTAAAATCATGTTAACTCACAATATTTTCACTATGAAAGAAAGCTGGAAGCAGTTGTCCTCATCACACATAAATGTTATTTTTTCATTTACTTTGGTAGGGCTTAATTCCTTGGTCTTGTTGAGTATAGATTTCCAAAGCAAACACCAATGGAGCCTTTTACACAATCTGAATTTATGATAAAGATCACCTGGGTCCAGCAGAACATACTTTAATATAATCCTCTCTTTGCATTCAAGTCATGTAGCTTCAAGTGTGGTCATGGGCATAACATTGTAGTAAACATCCACCACTTCACACATGAACAGAAGCACTGAATAAAGTGTAAAAACATTTGACCTTTTGAACTGTTTTACAAACTACTAGATTATGATCCTTGGGAGTAATCTGCACTAAACACAGACAGGATGAACTCCATACTTCATACCAGCAGCTTCCAAAGGGCTAAACTCGCCTGAGGATAAAGCTCTCTTTTGCCCAAACAGAGCTGCAAGTGTTTGACATCTGTGTCAGCCATATTGGATCATCTGTTTCGTGTCCACATGAAAATCTGTCTAAACACATGCAAACCTGTACAATGCAAGCCTCAAAGCCAAGTAATAAAATGTGGGTTATATTCATTGGTCACGTGACGAGTATAATATTAGACCATGGAATAAACAATCATAATGTTAAATGGACATGGGCTATTTACACTATGTATACACATCTATAAGCCAGAGGAGTGTTGGTCATTGGTACAAAATAACATCACAAAAAAGTGAAAGTTAAAAATACCTTGGGGCGATCTGAAGCCCATCGGACCCGTTCAAAGTCAATGAGAGAAATCTGACCAATCAGCTCCTTGTGTCTGTGCGTCCAAAGTATTTGAGCGGCCTGAGGGCGTCAGCTCTAGCACAGTCATAGACCGTATAGCACAGCTCACAACCATAGAACTATGCCACAACCATAGATCCATTCCCCGAACCCATCTGTGCCCGAAGTCCAGTGAACGTGTTATTTACGGCGCAGTGTGAACACCTGCGGAGCATCAGGAGGTCACTAAAGCCCCGCGCTCAGCTCCACAGAGACACTCCACAGGACACATGGACAGCCTCACATTCATATACCTATGCTCACATTACACCCGGCACCAGGTGAAAGGAATATGTGCGCAACAAGAGGTCTGATGAACTTTTACTGTATGGCAGAAGCCAACGGCGTCTAGCACTGCTGTTGTAGCACCGCTTAAAGTGTATCTGATTCCCTGCTTCTGCCCTGGCTTTGAAATGAACTGGGACATCCATTTATGCGTTTGGACACCAGCATGAAGCTGTTCCAGTCATTCATTGCAGAAACCGCAAAACTCCAGACGAACAATCCAGGGAGTAAAACAGCAAAAACATAAGTTACCAATCTATTTATATGTAAATATAGCAGTGCTATACATTGTTGGAAACTTAAAGTGTGATTTTCTACAATACAGACGCTGAGTTCATATTATGCGACGCTGGAGTGTTAATCCTAAAGTAAACAAACCGAAAACGCGCACGTCTTACCTCTGCCCGATTCTGTTGGTCCAAAATGGGCTCATTCAGTCTTTATGAGTCAAAATAATAGTATATCCAAAAGCATGTCCCAAATGTATTGATAATAACCTGTTCCCTGTTGTGTAAATAAACCTAGTCGCCATATAGCCAACTGCAGAACCCGTGACAAACACTGTGGGCCTCCAGATTCCTTTCAGTCTTCCCTCAGTGAGAGTTTCTTGTTACAATAATATCTTACTAGTTAATATTAGTAGTTGCCTGGAAAACATATGTTTTGTGATTATTATGTTTATTTAAAAAAAAAGAAAAGAAAATTGTGTTTACATCACCAGCCGTCAATGGTGTAGGCTACCCTCTACCCAGAAAAGTGAGTACATGTTTATTTTTCAAGTAGAGAAGTAGTGCTTTAAAAACACAGGAGCAAACCTCAGCAGTCCCATCTCCACTGCAGCAGCTGAACCAGCAGTCACCTCAGCCTCTCTGCTTCCTCCTCTTCACTAAGAACAAATATTCACTAACTTAACAAACCATCCTTTCCAATCGTCTGTGTCCCGGTGCCCTTTAAGTCTCTCTCCTGGTTGAATTTACAGCAGTTTGAGTCTTTGCCAACTCCTAAACCTCACTGAACAAGCAAGCATTCAATGAACTTTCCATTGACTAATTGGCCTTTTCTGCTGGATCAAACAGGTGCTTTCACTGCCTGGATACTTGGAAAAACTGACGGGGTTACCTCATTCTTCTTCTTTTCTGTAGTGCTCCACTCTGCAAAGGCCTGTTTAACTCCATAGGGACTTAATGGAGTGAAGGGGTCGAAATGGCACAGCGGTGAATAAGCTGGGGCCCGGGCCAGTAGCTCTTTCTGTGCACTATTTGTTTTTGGCGACTGCTGTTTTAGGGAAAAGAGCCAAACACCACATAGTCACACAGCTGTCTCTCTTGTCCCACCACACGACTCTGGTCTCTGAGGTTCAAAAGTGTTACCCAAGTGGATACTGTGTGGGGAAAGAAGTCAAAATGTGACCAAAAGTAGGTTTAAAATGTCACTTTTTGGCTGGGGGTCAGTCACATTCTTGTTTCTATGGATACAGTATATTATTGCTCTGCCTGGAATGTTCTATAGTGAGACATTGAACAGTTATACCTTACATTTATTAAATTACAGGTCATTTTATTGCTCAAAAATAAAACAGACATTTTGACTGTGAGAAGGGTCGCCTCTTCACAGATCTGACCCTTAACTTGGTTTATTTTGGTCTCCATGATGATAGAAGGTTTAATACCATACTGCAAAACATTCCAGACAAAGCAATAACATCTCCATGGAGACAAGCATTTGACAGACCCTCCACCAGAAAAGTTACACAATGCACCTAATAACATTTCAGTATTCCTATGTAAAGCTTTTGGCAGTAGCTGTGTTGATCAGATTTCTGGAGTTATCACTTTATTCAAATGCCATGTAAAAGTTATAGCTGACGAGTAATGTGATTTATGTACTTCCAAATGCAAAAAAATCCAGTGATTAAAAGCCCCACGTTGAGCTAGTTTCTGATTTATGTTACAATGTTGTTTTGTCAATACAAACATATCTGGTTGTGTTGTGTTTTGTTTCATTCACACATGTTTAACACACAAATCTTGTATATTTCATTGTATGTTTCATTCTTCTCTCAAATAGAAAACAGTCTTTTCCACCTTGTGATGTCATGTGGTAATAATACAGGAAGAGCACTACTGTGTTTTTTCCATATGCCCTCACGAGAATAATTTGGAGCCCTGGATTTGCCAATATACTCTAGTTCTATGTTTGTGATGAGGAAATAACATTATAACATAGATTTGAATATAGTGTAATATGGGCCTTTAAACAAGTTCAGTGGCCTGCTCATTACTTAAAATGAGGTTAAACTTTTGGCTTTTTCTTTTGGATATAAAAAAAGGAGAAAAAAAACAACACATCTGACGGTCGTCATCAACACAAGCAATAACAATACAAAATTCTGAGAATTACTCAAATAAAAATACCTCATACCTTATTTTTATTGTGGTGTTGGTGCATGCTCCTCCTCTCACACCATTTCATCTGAGATAGGGTTAGACCATAACTGGCCACCATAGAAGAATCTCAGAGCGCATGTAGAAAGCCTGAGGAGAGCCACAGTGCTGCCCTCAATTACAAACACACATGAACACATAAATGAAGAAAACATAATGATAAGGTGATTTGCAGGTCTTATATGGATAGATGGACAGAGGCCTTGCGGGAGGAGATGTGTATGTTTTTTAAAATAAGATGTTATTTCCAAACAGACAAAACTAAACTGATACACTAAACTGAAAACATATGTTGTTCTTTTTCAATTTTTTTCTTACTGATGTCAACTTTCAAAATCACACCTTGCGAATGAATAACAGCGCATTTTAAAGAGACCATATTTTCTGTTATAATGTTTCCTCATCACAAACATACCTTGTGTTTAGTTTCATTCACATACATTTCACACACAAACCCTGCATATTTAAAGTAAGTTCTCTCAAACTGAAAACACTCTGCTCCACTGTTTTTTTTAACACTCCATACATCTTTACTAGAATCATTTGGATACTTAATTAATGTTTCTCTGCCCATCTACTGAATCATTCAGCAGACCTAGCTAATAACAGAAACTGCAGACAAATAGGAGTGCTAGTATCAGTATAGTTTGCTCACCCCTTCAGATAGATATAAGGCAGTGTCCACTCGACAGAATTAAATTTTCTTTTGCTATACTTTTTTGTATCATGTAGATCTTCCCAGCAAATACTAATACAATTCTAACCTGGCTTCTAACACAAATGATGCCACAACCTATTTTGATTTAGTCCCTAGAGGCATGTGCGTGAGCATCTGTTTGTGTGTCGGGCAGTCCCCAGTGTGCACAGTGACTCTCCTTGGGCCCAAAGCAGGAGCTGGGTTGGGCTAGCTGGGGTCAGGTTTACACTAAATCTAAATGCACCAATGATTTTTACCCACAACTCACAATAAACCATCATTTGACCTATTGGCTTCATGTAACACCTCCCCTCTTTCCCATCTTACTAACTCCAAGTAAAGGAGAGACTGTTTGATTCTATCGGATCAACATAAATAGAATAAAACAATTTCTTTTAAGGGCTAAATTTCTGTTTATTTTATCTTCCCCAATTTTCACAATATCAATCTTTGATATTGTGAACATGTATTTTAAAGTTTTGCAAGCATAAGATTCAACATCACAGAAACAATATGCATTTAAACAATACTTTTTTTTTGCCATCTAAGTTGTATCTGTTTAGCCAGTCATATGCACAGCTAACAGAACCATTTTAAGTCTGGGTTTAAACACAGTCAAAGTAGAGGCCTGTCTCACATGTTTTACTTGCATGAAACTGAAATGCTGACTCCCCATGTTTAGCCCTGAGTCTGGGTACCAGCAGGAGGCTGGTCCGTGCGCTCCTCAGAGTGTGAGATGGTTCATATGGCACTAACATGTCACAGATTACTTTACTTTGGTGCCAGGCCAGCGTGAGCCTTGTACTCGCGCAGAGCTGGTGCAGTGTCTATCCAAGGTTCCCTCTTGCTCTATTAACAGAAGACAAAAATGAATACAGTTTGAAATGGTCCATTATTCCAAAATTAGGCTGCACCAAATCTACTCCTCAACCTCCCCCATTTGTGACAGATGTCAGAAAAAAGTCAGAGAGGGGTCAGTGACTCATGCTTTTTGGTCCTGCTCTTCTTGACTTCTGCTCCAAAGCCTACAAAAAGCCTCTTTCATCCATTTACCATCATTGGCTGTTTACAGACCAAGACTATTTCTGCAAAAATGCAGCAACCACCTGATATGCTGTCATTGATAGGAAAGCTTAGAGCTTTGCAGACATGCTCTATATATTACCTGCGTAAATTTCCTACTCCTCTATGTTTTTATTCCTTTTTTTCTGCCATCTGAACTGTGCTTGTTTGTTTAAAATTGAAGATTGATTAATGTTTTTATATGTAGTTAATGTGATTAACTTAGGTTCAGGAACAGGACCACGCCTCGATCACCCTCGCCTCCTCTCCAGCGAATCACAGCTCACTTCTACCACTTCTGGGAAATTGTTCCCAGAAGCCGATTTGTAGCAGCCTATTCCAGCAATCCAGTTTGTCCCGAATAACTCGACCAGTGGAGCCGCTAACAACCAGTCAGATACAAACACTGACCTGTCACATGTTTCCTAGTTGCACTTCAGAAATTCCGCACGCCACGATGTATCCCACGAGGATCCTATCCAGGGAGGATCCCATCCAGGGATCTGTAAGCTGGAGGACCTTGCAACACATGCCTGCTTTGCGGTAGGACCTGCCGGCCGGTGCTCCAGTCCACACTGCCCCAGCAAGTGCTCCAGGCTCACATTTGGTGCAGTCTGGCCCCAGGCAACCACAATATTTAGTACGTCTGCCTCTGGCCTCCTCAACTACCTCGCTCGGCGCAGCTTGGCATCCAGCCTCCGGCGTCCAAGGCGCTCGGCACCACCTGATACCCAGCGTGCCCCTCAAGGTCGACGACACATCATGACAGGACCAACACCAAAGCTCCGCACTCAGAAGAGGAAAGGCCCCACATGCACCGGTTCATCTACAACCGTTGGGTTAAGAAAGTAACCCCGGCACTCTGAATCAAGATGAATGAGCTTCCGCACTTCCTGCCACGTTTCCCACATGCAGCTGCTGATGTCATTACTCCCATCTCTCCTCTACTACTGTCTCATAGATTTCCATGCTGGGGGCCTAGTAGTATCACCACCAGCCTGCTTTCACAGCGCCTTGCTGGTTGTCTCGTTGCCTACTCCCTCTGTGTTAGACCATCGGGTCACCTCTTATCCCTGTCTCGCAGGCTGCACCAATACCCACACACATGCATCTTATCCCCATCCCTTCTTCTTTTTTCTCTTTTTCAGACATCATGCACTAGATGGCTTCTTGTGCTCTACCCACAATAGGCAGAGCCTCTAATCAGTTTCCCGTCTTCTGCTAGCTTAGCTCTTCCGACATGTCTCTCCAATCATTCTCCATTCACTCCTTCCACATCGGCGCTGCCACGTCCACTGTCAAGGCTGGGTTATCCGATCGGAAAATAAAGATTCTCAGTGGCTGGGCATCTAGCACCTACCACTCCTATGTTCGAGATGATCTTGATGATCTCCACCAAGCCCATTCCCACTTGGGCTCTCAATTTTTGGGAGGTCCCGTTCCTGCAGGGCCATGTGAAGATTGAGACTGAATCCCCACCCTGAGTCTCAACCCAGCCGACCTAACTCGTTTCCATATAATAAACTATTTTTGCTTTGCACATGTGTTGTTGGTGTGGTCCTTGCTAGTGAATCCGTTTTTAAAGATAAAAAAATCATTACACATGTGCAGACACACACACACATTCACACATCTCACCCAAACTCAGAATTGCAACCATACATATGTCGAGTCAAACCCTGACATACTGGAGAGAGGTGCTTACCTGTACCTAACAGAAAAGTAACTCTACAGCTAAAAAGGGTTAAAAAAAAAACAATTCAAATATTACATTCCAGATTCACTGTTCATGAAAGTATATAAAGTCGAATACGGGATTCCATATCTGTTCCCATTTAAGTAGTCTTCCCAAGTTTAGGTGTATTTGTTTTTCCATGTATATTATACATTAAAAAATCAAAAAATCAAAATAATAAATCAAAAAATTGAAAAGGAAAACACAAGCAAACACAAAAATCTTTGTTTTACCAGAAAATGCTGAGGTATTATAATGAGATATTACATAACTTTGTCTAATGAGTGTATATAAATGCACTTTTCTTGGCCTATTGGTTTACCATTTGGGAGGTCATTAGTTTCTACTTCAGTCTATGGTGACAGTCTGGTTTGTTGGTAGGAAGTTTTTCGCACACTTTTGGTTCTTGGGAATTGGCAACAGGACTATAAAAAATCCTATAAAAGCCAAGTGTGACTTTATAAGAGAAATAAACATGTTTACACAGCAGCTGGGCCATTACAGTGGTGGGACTGGTTTGGATCTGTGTAAGGGACTGGTCTATGTTGTTTACAAATGCTGTGAAAATATGGAAATTGCCTCTGATTACCACTGATTGATGCTGATGTTTTTCCCATGGTGAGATATGTGTAATGCCATACTTTAGGACATTATGTAAAAGCAAATAACATCCCCATGGAGGCAAGGAGATGGTGAACCCTCTTTTAGAAAAGTTTAATATTTAATCTTAAAATAATCACATTTTGACTAGTTATTCAAACTATCATTACTTCAATGTGCACTTTTTACCATGTGAAAATTAAGATAAAATAAGATATCCTTTATTTGTCCCACAATGAGGAAATTTCAGTGTTGCAACGCACAGTTAAGAGAACAGCAAGAAAACAGTAGCAGCAATAGAAGTACAGAATTACTTAAAATTAGACAAACTCTATAAAGATCTATAAAGGTAAGGATTATAAAATTATGTATACAATAAATTGCTATCTTAGTGATCACAGTGCAGTTTCAGACTGAATACAGATACTCATTTGAGTTGGTATTCATACTAAAAATCACAAGTCACATTCACAGCACAAATATTAAGTTTTGAACAGCTTTAGAATTAGAATGATCTTAAGCCATATCAAAACAAGCATAAGAACACATAGACTTTTACGCAGATATAACACCACATGGTTTTTTTTAAGTTCCACATTAATGTTGAAAAATACATTGTTTTGTGTTCTATAGTGTTTTTTACTGTCAGTGTGGTATTGGAATCTGTATTGAGTATCGAGTTGAAATCAGGTTTGAATTTTTTGATTCGTGACAACACTAGATAGATGACTAATAATATGAACTAACAGGAAAGTCAATTTTGAATGAATAAAGATGTGTTTACCAGTCTTTTTTTTGCTCTTGAATTGGGAGTGTCGTGACAGTACTATACACAGCAGCATTTGTTCCCATGGTTACCAAACAGTTTAAAGGCTTCATCAGTTCCAGTGGTCATTCTCACTCTAATTCTCATGCATTGTTTTCCCTCTTGACTGTTTTGATTGAAGACAGCGTCCCCCGTGAGGGCCCTCTACCCCCATTTTTCCACCCCGGAGCCTGCACACAGGGCCTGTTTATTTTAGGGAGCCTCAAGGACGAAAACAGCTGTCCTCATGTCTGAGAAAGGGAGGCACTCTCCTCTCCACATGGAACATTCAGATTCCATACATTATTACGCTACAGACAATGTAAGGATCTAATATACTCTGGAACTTCCTTATTTTGGTCTTGTGTGTTTATATGTTGTGTAGCTGACAACTGGAATCATATGGAGAATACTTTAAATGTGAGTAAAACAGACAGGCCTATCTCTTGCAGTGTTACCTACATAACATGGTTGTGGTTTGGCGAGCCTGAGTTGCACCAAAGTGTGGCCGCAAATACACTGACTTTTATTGTAATGGCTCTGTTGGCATGTTGGGACACTATCTGGAGTCATTGGGCTCATGACTGTTGTGTGTCTGGAATGTCCAGTGGGAGCTCAGTGTTTTGTGTGAAGGAGCTGGAGTGAAAAGAGCCTGATGATGTGGCTGACTGGACCCACGTGTCCCGGGACAGGGGACAGCACATACAGTACTATGGACTTTAGTCCAGTTGGATTATGTCCCTCATGTTCTGTAATGGCTTTAATTGGACAGTCTGCACATATGGGACACAGGGACAATAGACCCCATGTGCAGAGGGCACAGAGCTGCTTTGTGGGTGAGGAGGGGTTGAGCTCTGATGAGGGAGTAGTAGTCTGTAGTCTACATTGATATAATTTTGAAGACAGGATTTCCTCTTGTTTTTGAAAACTGAAATATTCCCCTCACTCATGTTGAGGCGGGAGTTTGGGTGTTGCCTGAAGCAAGGTACACTGTAGCCCTGGGCCACATTCTCATTCATTTATCAGGCTTCCAAACCATTTCCACACACACAGCTCTCTCTCTCCAGCTGTGATCTGGTGGGAATCCTTTAATGCTCAAACTTGCAGACTTTAGAGATTTTTTTTGTTTTGTCTGTAGTCAACCTTCTCTCATACTGCACTGGGACCAGTCACAGTCAGTGCTTTTACATTTAGAGACCTGAATTACTGTGTTTTATTCTGATTTCTAAACTGCTAAGTTTAGACGGCTAAGTCTAAAGTATTTTTTATGATTGTGTGAGACCTGCTAAAATGTCTGGTGGGTTATTTTTAACACATTCATAATTTGAGCAAAAATATATAAATCAAAACAGGCATGAAAAATTCAGTTGTTTCTGTTGAACAAAATTCAGCCCAAATCTTTGTCAAAATCACTACATTTGGGGCTTTATTAGATCTCAAACTCAAAATGATTTTTATGCTTTAAGTAAATTAAGTACATTTTTAAATACAACGGGCATACTTTTACTCAAGTAACAAAATTTTGTACTTCTTCCACCACTGTTTAGGAGGGAAGAAATTCTTGTCATTGGTCATTGACAGAGAAGGAGAGGCCTTCATAAGCACAGGACAGCAAACAAACAGAAAATGTTACAGCATGTTTTTAACAGTAGTATCACTTCCTCTATAGTCTGTCTGCTTGTTGGTGATTTGGGATGCAGCAGAGTATAGTGGGAAAGGCGGTTTAAGGTTAGATTCTCCTCTCTTTGGCAGCCTCACAAAAGCATGCGTCTGTCCTGGCTCTTCTCTGCTAAGCGCTCGGTGGAATATATTATCCGCTTTATGGGTTGTGATGGAGACTTTGAACGGGCTCCAGCTGAATTAAAAGTGCCTGTGCTTCTATTGGTGGTTTATTTCATTAGTGGTGAGGTCATTTCTGGGAACGCATAAACAGATAGCACAGAATAATGCTGGCCTTTGTGATTTCAGTGCATTATATTATTGTTAAAGCAGTGGGGTCCCTCTTCTTCTTGTTACCATGAAGATTTACTGATTTGCCTTTAATGTTTTCTGTATATATCCGAACATTATGTTATCTGTCTTGTATTTCTTCAGTTACAGGTGTTTCTATTGCTAATCAAAACATGCTTACTGTGAATATAGATTCGCTTCTCCACAGAACTGAGCTGTAAATTGGTCGTGTCGCATTAACTTGCCATTATAGAGAGAAGTTTAATAGTCCATAGTGTGGAATATTCTAGACAAAGCAATAACATCCCTCTGGAGACAAGTGACCAATTTAACTTGAAGCAATGAAACCACCAAATGTGTAAGACTAGATTTACAGTTTAGCTAAATAAAACCAGCAGTACTGTGTGGGAGCACATCTGGTCTTGTTTAGTCATTATTTTGATCAACTTCCTGCCCTATATCGGTTTTGGTCCCAGTTTAAACTGGATCCAAACAGGCCTCACCCAGTTGCCTTTTTCTGTGACAGCCTCCATCACATCCATGCTATTTTGTTGTACAAATGTGTGGTTGTGATATAGTACTCTTACTTTAAAGGTCCTGTATTACAGAAAACTGACTCTTGTGAGCTTTAAGCCAGGTCAGAATGTTGTTACCTCCTCAAAGACATACCCGGAGTTGTGGTGTGTTCATTCACACATGTTTGAGAAATCCTGCTTTATTAGTCTGTCTACATCTCAAAGCTCAAAATGCTCTGTTCTGCCTTGTGATGTCATGAAGTGGTTTTCAAGTTAACAGCTACCTTTTACCTTTAGTTCAGTTTAGTTCAGGAACTAAAAGGGCTGAAATCTTCACTAGAATCATTTGGATGATTTCCAGGGTTGAAATCATCCAAATGATTCTAGTGAAGGTGTATGGATCTTAAAAACACAGTGGAGCACTGGAGCACTTCCTGTGTTTTCTGTTTGAGAGAAAAACGCAGACTAAATATGCAGAGCTTGTGTGAATGAAACAAAACATAACTCCAGGAACGAGGAAACAACATTATAACATAGATCAGAAAATCGCTTAAAAGGGTTCTTTAATGTCAAGTGTGCACCTTTTTCACTGTTAAATTATATCCAGATTACTCAAATTACTCAAATGCTGAACAAATTCAAGATAAAAATAGGCTTACTACTAATAAATGTATTTATAAAACAGATTTTAGGACACTCAAAGGATAAAAACAGAAAAAGCAAAGCATAACAATCAACAGCCATGAGTATTTACACATAGAAGTCTACTGTCCACAGGTCTCCTCTGCTCCTTTATCCGTAGAGCATGTGAGCGTGTGAGTGTAGCAGTGGCTCTCGGCGGGGGCAGATCAGGGCTGTGGTGTTAAACATGTAGCAGTTTGTTTCTGATGGTTGGAGCAAAGCCCGGGCGGAGACAGAGTTACACAAAACAAGGCTCTCTGCACCTCTCCACGGCAGGTTTCAGGGCTCACTCTGATCAGTCCTGCTGAGCCCCTCGACCAGCACTCAGGAATCCAGTTACCGAGATATACGTGCCAACCTTTCACATACTTTATGCTACGACTGAGGTGGGGTTGCTAACTTCAAAGTACCATGACCTAAGTAGAAGTGCAAAGTTGTCATTCAAATAATCCCTTGCATGTAGAAAATATCTCATAAACATTGTAGAAGACACAGCATCAAGCGATCCATCTAACCACAGATAGGCCTATATAACATTGAAAACATAAGAAAATGAGTTGTTTACTAGCCAAAGGTTGAGCTAAATTAAGTACTATCAGTAATCCTGGGCACCATAGCTTTACCATTGCGAGATAGAGCAAATGCTTTAGCAGAGGCCCATGTATATTCTCCTAATCTGAATGATTTCCTTGTTATTCTACCCACAGTAAGCAGTCAATTATACTTCTGCATTATACTTCTTCTTAAATGCTCTGTCTTCATGACCTCTTGTGAGATCATGAAGTGATAGTTTTCAAGTTAATAGCTTCCTCTTGCCATTAGCTCAGGAAACAACATTATAACACATTAAAAATAACATAATATGGGCTCTTTAAAGTTATAAATTGGTTCAAACATTTGCAGGAACTTCATGTTATCAGATGCAACAACTGCAGATAGAGTAGACATGTATTGACTGGTACAGTGATCTAATTGGATTGATGATCAGGGAGAGATTCTCTGAAAAGCAGCACTGTCACCATCACACTGGCTCTGTGGTCTGAAAGCCTCATCTCCTCATGTTCTCCACTGGCTTTCCAAGAGTGCATTAGTTTAAATTCCATTTGTGCCTGCAGTGCATCTGCGTATTACGGCTTCAACTTCCACCATTCAATCGTTTAAGTGAGATGAATGAAGAAATCGTGACCATTAGGGCTGTTGTGATGGTAAGTCTAGCCCAGCAACAAAAGGTCTAAATTGATCCAGGTTTTTTAGTTCAGATACTGATTCTTTAGCTTTGAGTTATGGTAGTCAAATCAGATACTAATCGATACTAAAACTAGATACTCATTTGAGCAGTTATCGAAAAAAAAGTCACATTTACAGGACAGAAATGAACCTTTAATGATTAGCTTTAGAACGATCTTGAGCTGTATCAAAACAAATATAAGAGCACATAGACAAGTATACATCTATGGACCACTACGGAACCTACCTGGGCGACTGAGGGATTACACAGATATAAGACCACATGGTAACATAAAAGAAAGGGCTACGATTTGACATTCTATTGTTTGTGATTTTATTATCATTGTCATATCAGAATCAGTATCAAGTCTATTCCCTCGAAATGGAGTTTACATTTTTTTGTGACAACATTTACTGCGCTACGTTAACTGATACCAGTGCAGGGACTGACAATAGCATTTATTTCCATAAATTTGAACTGTATTATGTAACTGTTATTTATCCTTCAAGCAACTACAGAACTACTTTGTATGAATAAAAGCGAAAACATTTTAAGACACTCCACACCAAAAATTGTATCTTATTACATCAATTTCTAGGCCCAACAGTA
Organism: Odontamblyopus lacepedii; assembly: GCA_034769755.1. Classification (NCBI taxonomy): domain Eukaryota; kingdom Metazoa; phylum Chordata; class Actinopteri; order Gobiiformes; family Gobiidae; genus Odontamblyopus; species Odontamblyopus lacepedii. The sequence continues at coordinate 15,279,492 of CM068350.1, read as the reverse complement.
TCAGCTGGATTTATATATATACAGTATATACCCATTTATACCCATACCTAATCCATGACATTTTCCAGGATCGACACTGATATTTGACATCTGTATCGTTGTCCGTTATGTTATACAGAATCTGAAAACTTTCACTTTACTGTAGAGAGGCTGTAGACGACATTTAGAGCCAGTAATACCTCTACCACATGTCTGGATATTAGCCTGTGAGAAAAAGATATAACATAATAAGGGCTCATAACTTGACTCCTGGCCTACATAAATAGGCTAACTACTTTAACGTTCAACAATTTGGTCACTTTTATTCTTATGGTGCTCCCAGGCCAAAGAGACACAAGAGGATGGCTTTATCCCCCACCATGTTGTATTTGCCCCCGTTGTCTCCTCCTGGTGGGGCATGTCCGGAACACCTCCTCAGGAAAGTGTTCAGGGCAGGGGGTATCCACACCAGATGCTCCAGCTACGTCAGCCTCGTAATCCTTTTTCATTTCAAAGAGTTCTAAAAATGTCTTGTATTATATGTGTGATACGGTTGATACTTGAACCTTATCATCTTAACCAAGAGCTAAAATTAGACCCTTCGTCATACTCTTAAGTCAATACGTCTATTCTATATGTAGCACTCTCTCCTTATGTACAGGATCCCTTCCTCTCTGTACTATAGCTGTACTTCTTTTCTTCACTAAGCACAACCTAAAAGTAATAAAGTAATATGTATCTTTCTGAGTACTGACACAACTATACCAGGACCATGTTAGTCCTATCCTGGTCTAGAATGAAACTAAACAATGGATGTAGAGATAGTAGATGTGATGTTAGTAGTAGTAGTAGTAGTAGTAGTAGTAGCAGTAGTAGTAGTAGTAGTAGCAGTAGTAGTAGTAGTAGTAGTAGTAGTAGTAGTAGCAGCAGCAGCAGCAGCAGCAGCAGCAGCAGTACTAGTAGTAGTAGTAGTAGCAGCAGTAGTAGTAGTAGTAGCAGTAGTAGTAGTAGTAGTAGTAGTAGTAGTGATGGTGGTAGTGGTAGTAGTGGTAGCGGTGGTAGTGGTGGTGGTGGTAGTGGTAGTGGTAGTGGTGGTGGTAGTGGTGGTAGCGGTAGTAGTGGTGGTAGTGATGGTGGTAGTGGTAGTGGTAGTGGTAGTGGTGGTAGTGATGGTAGTGGTAGTGGTGGTGATGATGGTGGCAGTGGTAGCAGTGGTGGTAGTAGTGGTGGTAGTGATGGTAGTGGTGGCAGTGGTAGCAGTGGTGGTAGTGGTAGTGGTAGTGGTGGTGGTGGTGGTAGTGATGGTAGTGGCAGTGGTGGTAGTGGTAGTGGCAGTGGTGGCGGTGGTGATGATGGTAGTGGTAGTGGTGGTGGTGGTAGTGGTGGTGGTAGTGATGGTAGTAGTGGTGGCGGTGGTAGTGATGATGATGATGGTAGTGGTGGTGGTGATGATGATGGTGGTGGTAGTGGTGGTGGTGGTAGCAGTGGTAGTAGTGGTGGTAGTGGTGATGATGATGGTGGTGGTAGTGGTAGTGATGGTAGTAGTGGTGTGGTGGTGGTGGTGGTAGTGGTGGTGGTGGTAGTGATGGTGGCAGTGGTAGTAGTGGTAGTGATGGTGATGGTAGTGGTGGTGGTGGTAGTGGTGGTGGTGATGGTGGTAGTGGTGGTGGTGGTGGTAGTAGTGGTAGTGGTAGTGATGATGATGATGGTGATGGTAGTGGTGGCGGTAGTAGTGGTGGTGGTAGTGATGATGGTAGTAGTGGTAGCGATGGTGGCAGTGGTGGTAGTGGTGGTAGTGGTGGTGGCAGTGGTAGTGGTAGTGGTGGTAGTGGCGGTGGTGGTAGTAGTGGTGATGGTGGTAGTGGTAGCGGTGGTAGTAGTGATGGTAGTAGTGGTGATGGCGGTGGTGGTAGTAGTGGTGGTAGTGGTGGTGGTGGTGGTAGTAGTAGTAGTAGTAGTAGTAGTAGTAGTAGTAGTAGTAGTAGTAGTGGTAGTAGTAGCAGTAGTAGTAGTAGTAGTAGTAGTAGTAGTAGTAGTAGTAGTAGTAGTAGTAGTAGTAGTAGTAGTAGTAGTAGTAGTAGTAGCAGTAGTAGTAGTAGTAGTAGTAGTAGTAGCAGTAGTAGTAGTAGTAGTAGTAGTAGTAGCAGTAGTAGTAGTAGTTGTTGTGTGTATTGTGATTGTAACAAGTTTTTCTGGTTCTGTAAAGCACTTTGGATACTTCTGTAATGGTGCTCTGCATTTGCCTTTCATTGTCTAAATAAACAACTGCAGACTGCCCTGTGAACCACCAGAGGCAGCCTGCATACCAGCACTGGACTGTGTACCACAGTTTGAGAAACCCTGCTCTAGAGTGAGACTGTTTTCTGCTGTAGTCTGCATTAAAGATAATGCCCCACTGTTCAGCTCTCAGACTCAGACTTGACTAATACTACTTTGTTTATTTAATGACGATGATGCAACGCTATTCATGCAACGCTAATGTGGGCCCAGTGAGTAATGGAAATATTTTAATTAAGCCATTTGAAATACTTTTGAACCTCTTTACAATAGTATTTCCTATTACAGGTTGCCAGAACTTATATATAAATATGTCTTCTTTTTGGCGCTTGTCCTATTACGGCATTTGTTTAGATCTGGTGTGTATTCAGTTTTGTGCCTGCAGTGCATCTGTGTATTATGGCTTCAACTTCAGCTGAATGAAGAAATTGTGACTGCAGCAATGTTGTTGTCTAGCCCAGCAACTATGGATCTTTGAGTGATGTACTGATCCAGCTTTTTTAGGTCAGATACCGATACTTTAACTTTGAGTTATTGTTGTCAGAAGTATCAAAAATCAGATACTATTCAATACTAAAACTAGTATCGAAACTAAATACTCATTTAAGCAGGTATTGGTACTAAAACTTTACATTCACAGGACAGAAATGAACATCGCTTAAGTTTCTGAATGATCTCGGGCCCTATCAGAACAAAAGCACATAGACTAGTATATGGCCATGGAGCACTATGGAACTTACCTGGACCACTGAGGGATTACACAGATATAAGGTCATAAAAACACTACAATTTATTTTTGAGCTATAAAACCACTTATAATTGAATAAATGTAAGGTAAAAATATTTAATGCCATACTGTGGAACATTCCAGGCGGAGCAATGACAGAAAAGTTACACAATGTACCTTTAATGTTAATACTTGTTTTCTGTATGTCTGTTGTCTTTACTACAGTTGACTACAATTGAAAATAAGCTTTGCAGCTAAAACTAGCCCATTTGCAGAAATGTTCATAATACACACACTACCTGTTCAAATAAATATTACATTCTGCTGAGACTTGTGTGGAGTGAAGCCTATCCAAATCACTAATTAGTAGCACAGGTATTTGTGAAGCTTAGTCGTGAAGGGAAGCAGAACTAAAACATTTCAACATGAAAAGTCAATTTAGTCAAATATGAAAGCTCCTGACAATGCTTTTACTTGAATAGTCTGCCCTCTGTCAGGAACAGTGTAGCCTATATAATGGAAAAGTACAGTACATCTTTCCATCTGTCCTTGAAAACAATTATAAGACTTTTACTCTTCCTCTTTCTTCTGCTCTCTCTTTCTATCTCTTTTTCTCTCCTCTCCCTCCTCCCTGTCCTCTGCACACGCCAGCATTGGATACTCTCATTATCTGTTCTGGAGTCTGCTGCCCAAAGTCTACTGTACAATGCACTCCCTGGTACCAAAATTCCATGCAATCACAGTTAAATCAAACTAAATGCACAAAAGTCTACTCTAATCCAGCTTGGTACAGCCTTCTCCTCCTGACCATAACCTATGGATTCAGTGGAACGATGTACTGCGGTCACCCACTGTTCCAGACAGGTGGACTCAATGACACTGAAGGATGACAGAGAGATGCATTAAACATCAACTCTTACATAAAAATGGTGTGATTTGATACAAGCCCACCTACAAAATATAAATGTGACATATTTATATTCAGTAAGTGTAAAAAGATCTACTGTAGACAGAATATTTTGCGGTACTTTATTTGTAATTGAGGATAATTCTAACCATGCAATTGTAAATAGCTAATTAGCCAGTTTTGATTGGCCAGTGCTAGAAGAATATGCAGATGTTTCTGAATGCAGCTCAAAACAACAAATGAATCATGTTTTGTATAAAAGTATTTTGACTAATATTTGGCAGCAGTACACTACATATACTTTTGACTTAATTGAGTATATTTTTAGCCATGTAACTGTGCCTTTACTTGAGTACACATTTCACACACTCTTTCCGCTAATGTCAATGTCAATCTTGCAGAATTTTTTTGTATCATTTATTTAAACTAAAGGGGACAAGAGACTTTGATTAAGGATTCAGCTCCTCCTCATTTAAATGATCTGTCAAAAGAGGAATGTTATATTCATATTAGGCGGGTTTGATCAATACAAATGAGATAGAAGGACACAGAGGAGACAGACTGAAGACTTCCTGTAATGTCAAGAAAACATATGACACTGTGGTAGACTGTATTTCTCCTAATAAGCCTTTCAACCACTCACCCAGTTTACACCACAGCAGCAGAGCCATCAGCCTCCTCAGCCTGCCACTGTCTTTCTCTAGATATTTCCCCAAAGAAATCTGTCATACTTAATTTTTATACCTCCTGTGTGAAAAAATAAGATTTAAAGTTGCATTGTGAAGTAGTATTTTAATACAGTACAGTACTTATAGCAAATCTTAGGGTGTCTTCTGATCTGTTGTATGTTATGATGTTGTTTCCTCATCAAAAACATACCTGGAGTTGTGTTTTGTTTCATTCACACATGGTTAACACACAAACCCTACATATTTAGCTTGAGTTCTTCTCTCAAACAGAAAACACTCTCTTCCACCTTGTGATATCATGTGTAGTATAATAAGTGCTCCACTGTGTTTTTAAACTCCATACACCTTCACTGAAATCATTTGGATAATCTCAGTGTTAGAAACCTCCACTGCATGACATCACAAGGTGGAACAGGCTATTTGGAGATGTAGACACACTACTTCAACTCTAGGTATGTTTTTAAGGAGGTAACAACATTCTAACATAGCTAAAAGCTCACAAGAGTCAATTTTGCACAATATTGGACTTTAAATAATAAAAGAAATGATTTTAAACAACCAATATATTCAATATGTTTACGATTAAATTTACAATGATTTGATTATGCCATTGCCTTTATCTAAATGACTTGTACCTATGTTTTAAAACTCAATTTAATTATTTATTTCCAATAAGGTAATATGGAATTTGCACCATGAACTGTGCCAGTTGAAACTAAATATGGGGTCACATAATATATCCAGTACTGACCATGTCTGGGCTAACTCGAGCATTTAACTGTGACTATTTCACACAAACAGGCGCAGGGGAGTAAGTCCAGTATGTCCTACTTTACTGTGAATGGCCATTGGCAAACAAACAGGTGACAATGACAATACTGGTGATGTAGGCAGTACAGGTTCTTTGCCTTACAAGAATTTTGTGACATTAACAAGAAATGGATCTGTGTATAAGCATTGTAAAATATCATTGAATTGTAACTTTGTTGATAAAGTTTTTACTGTACAAAATAAGTTACTCATATATGTTTTAAGCTTTTACAATGTGGCTACAACTAGAGAGATAAGACAGTGGGACATGGAAAAGATAGAATGAAAACAAATAATGCTACAGTTTTGTAGATAGGGTCAAGGGGAAAGTGTGAGACTAAACAGCGAGTGTGAATACAAAACAGTTTGGTGGGCGCAGAGTATCCCAGGGCGGTGGTGGCTCAGAGCAGATTTGGGTCAGGAGCATTGAGAGAGCTCCCAAATTTGGCACCAACCAAGTTTACTCTGCTTAGCACAGAATTTACTTCAACAACACAAAACAGAACGATTGTAAATGGATCTGATAATGCAACTATGTATATTAGATTAGTAGGGATTATAGGTGAAATACCTCTAAATTTCAACCTTACACATATTTGAATTAAAGATGCACTGTATCTTATCAGGTGGAAGGTCTTATTTCCATGTCTTGCTTATCTCCATGGAGATGTTATTGCTTTGCATGGAAGGTTCCATGGTATCAACTTAATTTATTCAATTACAAATGTTATTAATGCCAACAAAATAAATGCTTATTGTGAAGAGGGTCACCTCACCACAGATCTGATCTGTAACTTGACCGGGTGGCATATACAATACTTTTTATTCTCATATGGCAATAAAACCTTTCTGATTCTGATTCTGTGGAACATTCAAGGGAAATAACATCTCCGTGGGGACAAGCAGGTGGCATAGCCCCCATACAAAAAGTTACATAATACAGTTTTATGCCTAGGAGGGCATGTGGCTTACAATGTTTCAAAATCTAAGGAAATTAAAATAATCAAATTATAATATATTTTTTATTAACAACGCTAAGAGGCTAGTACAAGAATTCTTATGTGAACTTTTGTATCAAATACATTTCTTGAATCATGAAAGGTGTTTTGAAACCATCTTATTTAATTACACACATTACAGACACACACTGTCTGAGATAAAAGCACCTTCTTTGCCAGTGTGTCAGACACTTCCTGTTGTGGGCTGTGACTCACGTGCCTTTGCTTTAGTTCTGTAAACTGCTCACTGCTGCAGTTGTTCACAGAACAATAGACTGCAAATGGCATCAGTGACGTCAGGAAGAGGCAGATGCTTTATAGAACATACTGAACTTCTAGCATTATTTAAACATAGCAGCCAATCCCTTCCTTAATCACAGTCAGAAATATTAGAATTTCAAAGATTTCACATCCATAAATTCCAAAAAATCAAACTTAAATCTCAGTCATTATACAGAATCTCCATTGTTTTCATTCAACAAACATTTTGAGATTATTAAGCATTTCATACATTTAACATTATCGTTTCAATTATACACCCTCTCCAGTCTTGTTTCTTTTAGTTCTTATTTTTTGTTCTTATTCTGTGTATGGCATTGTTATAAAATGTCATCCTGATACAGGCCTATCTATTTTGATATTTGTGTATCAGCCCTACATTGTATTTCCTCTCTTTAAAAACACTTCCTCAGTGAGTGCTCTTAAATCCAAATGAATAAGCATGTGTGGTATTCTCTGACGCAGGAGTCTGTGTCATGGTGCAAATAAACTCACACATATAAACAAAGAGCAGAGCCAAGAGTGAGCTCTGCAGCAACAATAAGAACAGAGCCATGTCCAAGGACTTCCAACAAAGCTGGATCCTCTCTTTAAAAAGGGTAGATTACTGTCGTAGTTCTAGAAATTGCTTGACCTAAGGTTCTAGCTAACTTGTTGTCCAGAGGTCATTTAAAGAGATTTTAGGCCACTGTCTGAAATAAAACGGAGGCATTGTTCAGGTCAGTAAAAATAGTAACTTGGAGAGTTCTGGTTTACATGGTGTAAATTTTTAAAAGGAAAAAAGTATCACAAGTTAATGAAAAACATTGCCAATTTCTGCAGAAATAATGAGCGAATCACTAAACTCTCTTAATCTGAGGTGAGATAAATTAGATTTTATTTGTGAATGAAATGTGACCAATGAGCTCCTTTGTTTCACATACATCACTGAAAAAAGACAAATCTGTTTGTACCATCACGTTTGACTGGGTTTGAGGCATGATGGAGGATGTGGGGACCAGCCTGTTATCAATCTGTATAAAAATGCAGAGAAATATTCTGGGTTTGTCAGACAACCGCAATTCAATTTAAATTAATTTTTTTTTTTGTTGCAACACATAGCCTATAGCCACATAGCCTTAAACTTTTCACATCATGTAGGTCTACCACCAAAAGAAAGATTTAGCTGTCCAAATACCACCAGATCTAAACAAGGCCTATTATTCCAGGTCTAATCTAGGGCTAAACCACACTTTAAAGTGGACTACATAATTTCCACTGTAGTTCTAAATAAGAAATTATCCAAAGGAAGACAAAAGGTTGAAAAAATGCACTCTAAATTAGGCAGACCTATTGAAGAGTTGTCAAAAGTACAACCTGAAGGAACTCATGTAGCACCATTTGAGAAACACCTACCATAGACTACCATACCTCCGTCATGAGATCTGTTCCTCACTAAATCAATTTGCTGAATGTCTCTCCCAGCTCTATCCCAATTCCATGTTAATTACACAACTGTCTATCAGCACAATGTAGTGCTGTGAAGGATTAATCAAATAAATAAGAACTGAAAATAAGCCACAAAAAACTGTGTAAAAAAAAAAAAAAAAAAGAGAGAGAGAGAAAGTAAACAGTGTAAAACAGAGGAATGCATGGGGGGACTAGAGACTGGTGTTTGATGTGGCTCTGGTATGTGACACATGGATGAACATTGAATTAGGAGCTGCTCATGTCTTCTGGGTCACTGAGATTCAGACGGAGAGGTGCTTCTGCAGTGAGGTGCTGAAATGAATAATTCCCTCAAATTCGCTCTAGCCTCGGAGTGGTGACCCGTATAATGTGGTAGCACATGGGTCACAGCAAAGAACTGCATTTAACAATTTTTTGCTGCGTGAAGAAACTGTAGATGGCTTGTACTCTTTAGACTGTTATTTTCTTCTATTCTGGGTTTCTTTTGCATAACTTGAATTGATTATTGATTTCTGCCTGATTTACAGACAGAATGTGATAGACCTAAATAATTTTATCTGTAAAGATCATGCATAGAATAATTCACATTTTGCAGCTGTATTAATAAGTGCAAATTAGGGTCAAAGTCATAAAGCTTGACAAGTCATGTATGAATGTGTGTACTTCATTATCAACTCACTTTTTTATTGTTTTCCGAATATAAATTATAGAATATAATAATAAATGTTACACTTTGGGTAGTGCAGGATTTCAAAGGTTTAAAGAACTCTTCGTGTCGTTTTATTTTATAGAGGGTACAGCTAAAGTTCAATTTCAGTTTTGTTCACTACTTGGTTGATTATAGCGCCATCTTAGGTTATTTTTAATTCACTGCACTTCCGTCTTCACCGATGCAACATCCGGTTGTGCAGCAGCCATTTTGTCTGTTCTGGCAAGTCTGCCCTGACGACAACGAACTCCAGTTCCACCCTAAAATAACAATTTAAAATGTTATTATCAAATGTCTGTTCAGCTTCAGTTTGCATTTGATGGACCCCTAAAATTCATAACGCCTTGCCGCGAACCCGAAGAGGCCTCTCTTTTACGTGAAAAACTGAAAAGAGGTGATAAACGCGGGTAATCTAAGACATGTCGTGCGAGGAGAGCTACTTGGCGATCATACGCTATTTGACCGATGAAAGGGAGCCGTACGCGCCGGGTACTTCTGGGAACACCAAGAGAAAAATACGCAAAGCTGCAGTGTGCTACGTAGTGAGAAATGGGACTTTATTTTACCAACGTCGGCTCAAGGGCCAAGATGACTTTACCGAGCTCGAAGTGGTGTTGCAGGACGAGCGGAAGAAGGAACTTATCACCCAGGCGCACATCAGCGACACCGGGGAGCATCTGAACCAGCAAGCCACATGGGACACCATCTCCCAGAAGTACTGGTGGAGAGGTACCATCTGTTCGCATATTCTGGACCCATTACACTGTATACAAACGATGATGAAACGCTGCTTTAGTGACTCGTATTCACGCGGTGACCACATATTTGCGTGCGCCACCAGTACCATGTAAATCTGTCTCCATCTAGTGGATACTACCGCTACCGCTTTTGTTTTCTAGCTTATTGCTATGCTTTATAATCAATAATGTCAAAATTGAAGTTCAATCCAAGTGTCCTTGTAAGAGCTTCAGAAATAGTTTCGTCTAAGATTTGACTTGGAACAATCCTGCCTAAAATCCAATATGCTGCTTTTTTGTTTTGTTTTGTTTTATTGCAAATATCAACTTGCAACAATAATGAATAGAACATTACATGGACATTCTACACCATAGAAAGTATGTACAACTTGTCGCTCATAATGCATAACAATTATTAACACATTACAGGATATTGATAAAATTGTATTGATTTGTTCAGGTATCCTTAAGAATGTGAAGGACATCATCCGAGAATGTGCAGTGTGTCAAAGCAAACGCAGCGAGGAGGGTCCTGGTCGACCACTTGGACGTACCAGACGTAAAGTCCTCGACGAGGACGAGGATGATGAGGAGGATGAAGAGGATAGCTCCTTCTTCCCTGAGCGGCTAAGGGCCAAACATGAACTTGTGTTTGTAAGTATTAAAGACAACACTACATATACAACATATAGTTTGACACAGTCGCTTGGATGGGTTTGTAAGCAGCTTGAGTCACTGTCGTTTTCTATTTTATCGTCAGAGTAAAATGGCTAAATGAATACTGAAATGTATAAAACTGGGTGTTGCTGGGTTTCAAAAGAAAACACAGACATTCAAGAGGCCAATAATAATTCATATAGCAGAGGGGCAGCTAAAGTTATTTGTGTTAAAATGCAGATTTCTGTTACAGTGAGTTGTAGGGTCCAGTTACTAGTAGAAATGGAAACATGGTCAAAATAACTTCTGTATTTTAAATGGATTTTTACAAGAAGCTTCCGTTGAAGGTTCAAATTAGACCATCATGATTTCCTATAATTAGTTTTATCTGTGTCAGCAGTCATTTTGGTCTTATTCTGAAGGTAAATACTATTTTTTTTAATAACCAGGAAATAACCAGAATCCTATTTTTTGGAGTAGAGTGATTGGATGGTCATGAATATTTTGCTGTCTGTCTCATGCAGGTGGACAGTAAAGGTATAGTAAACCAGTTCCTACCCAAACATAGTGGGACCATGCTGGACAAACTGAACCATCAGCGCCTCAATAATCAGTTCTGTGACATCACTCTTCTGATCGAGGGGGAGGAATTCCGCGCTCACAAAGCCGTGCTCGCAGCATGCAGTGACTATTTCCACCAACTGTTCTTTGAGAAGGGGGCAGCCTCCACGCATGAGGCAGTGGTTGACCTCTCAGGTCAGTCCTAATGTTACACACGAAGGGTGTAGTTCCTTTATATCTCCAGTTATTTTCTGCTTTGCTGTTAAGTTGCTGTGGCTCTTTCCGGTCTGATAAACTCTCTTTGTATCCACAGGTTTCACAAAGGCCAGTTTTTTGCCGCTGTTGGATTTTGCCTACACCTCCTCTCTCACATTTAACTTCTGTTTCATGGCAGACATTGCCAACCTGGCGCGACACCTGCTAATGACGGAGGTGCTACAGATTTGTGAGTCTGTACACAAAAAGGTGGAGGAGCAGAAGCTTACGGTGTATCAGAGAGGGGATGTGCACACTGTGGTGGCTGCTCATGGTGAACATGACCTGGACTCTGGAGATGGGCAGGACGAGGAGGATGTCCCTGCGGAAGCTGCAGACACCACCTATGTAGTAGCCATCGACAGCAATGGCAGTGCTGTGGCGGTCACTCCTGAGCAGCTCGCCTTTGTGGCCAATAAAGACTTCATTCAGCAACCAATGGCTCTGGTCACCCCGGGAAACGGTGAGGGCGCAGGACATGAAACAGTGACTCTGATCGCCCACACGCAGCCGCAGCCTGGTGAGACAGTCACTCTGATCTCTGGAGCAGAAGCGCTGGAGGATGAGGCCATGACGGTGGTCACACACAGCGGGCAGGCAGGGGCCAGTGACTCCCTGGCTGTGGTGTCTGCCTGTTTGGCTTTGGAGCAGCAGCCAGATAACCAGGCCCCAGATCAGGCCTACGTTATCAGAGTGGACTCAGACGGAGTAGAGGACACCCAAGCTGAGCCAGTCCCACCTCAGACCTCATGTCCTGATAACATAACACACACTGAGCCTGTCCCTCAGACTGAAGCCCCGCCCCCTCAACAGAAGCGTAGAAGGGGGCGTCCAGCCAAAGTGAAGAAGGAGGTGGTGGAGGAACCTGTCCCAGAGGAGGAGGAGCCTGTCCCAGAGGACAGCCCCGAGCCCCAGGTAGAGAACTCTGGCCGGAGGAGACTGAGGCACCGCTCCATCGCTGAAGGGGGCTATGCACGCCTTCATATGGGACTGGAAGAGGAGGAAGAGGAGGAGGGCGAGAGTACCTCACCTCCTCAGGTCACTACCCCAAAGGTACACACTGCACAGTGCTTACACTCAAGGTCAGAATGATAAAGTTATACTTAAAAGTATCTCCTCTTGTAGGTTATAGTGCGCTCAGGGAAGAGGGGCCGGCCACCTAAACGTCCTGTGGAGAGCTCTGTAGAGAGGTCTGTGCAGAGCTCTGAGGGGGTCTCTGTGGAGAACACTGTGTCCACTGCTGAGGTCCACCCTGAGGAGGAGGGGGCAGAGACTGAGCCCTTAAAGCAGGAGGAGCCGTCGGACAGTGCAGTGGATGGAGAGCACACCTGTTCCGAGTGTGGCATGTCCTTTCAGAGGAGGTACTCTCTCATCATGCACACGCTCAAGCATGAGAAGGCCCGTAGCTACAAGTGCAGCGTGAGTAGTCCTGCTCCTGGAAGAGTATTATTCTACTTTCTACATGTATGTGCTAGTTTATATTCTGAACCTGTCTGTGCATGGTGCAGCTGTGCAGTAAGGAGTTCCAGTACGCCGCTTCACTGCGCACTCATCTGGCCCGACACAAGCAGCAGAGCAGTCAGCGTGGCCCCGCTCGTGTGTTAGAGGTGGGCCCTGAATCCCGGGCAGAGGACGGAGAAGACAGGGGGCAAATGGCCCACACTAAGAGGGAGTTTGTGTGTGACATCTGTGGTAAAACCCTCCCAAAGCTGTACTCCCTGCGTCTGCACATGTTGAGCCACACGGGGGTCCGGCCACACTCATGTAAAGTCTGTGGAAAGACTTTTGCTCACAAACACAGTCTGAAGATGCACCGCACACTGCACGATGTCTCCAAACAGTTCCAGTGTCAGTACTGCCACAAAACCTTTGTAAGCAAGAGAAGCATGGAGGACCACACCAGCCTACATACTGGTATGTACAATACTCTAGAGTTCTCTATCCATGGGCATATTGTTTATTGGCGACATTTTGCTGACTTTTCTAAAAGATGAGATCTGACACCCATGGATAACCCTGTATGACTGATCCTACAGACAGGTGTGTCACGTCTGCTCTCTCTGTACAGGCCAGTCCAAGTATCTGTGCAACACATGTGGGGCCACCTTCTACCGTGCTTCTGCTCTGTCTAAACACATGAAGAAGCATCAGCCCAAACCCAACGAGCGCCCCTTCGCTTGCACTCAGTCAGTGCTCCTCAGCATTCACTAACTCGATGCATGACATAAAGTATTAAATCTAATCTATGGTCTAATGTTGTGTCTGCAGCTGTGATAAGCGCTTCTTTGAGGCCAAAGACCTGCAGCAGCACATGAACAAACACATGGGGCTGAAGCCTTTCCAGTGTCAGGTCTGTGGGAAGTGCTACAGCTGGAAGAAGGACTGGTATTCCCATGTCAAGTCCCACAGCGTTGCAGAGCCCTACAAGTTAGTGCACATTATTTTAATAGATAGTACCGGTATATGATTTTAGTTTATTTTATAGATTATTTTAGTTCATATTTGCCTACTGGAAGCACTATCTTAAAATGACCAATAAGGTCTCACCTGTGTCCAGGTGTAACGTTTGTGGAAAGGAGTTCTTTGAGAAGGCTCTGTTCCGACGCCATGTGAAGAAGGCGACTCATGGCAAGAAGGGTCGAGTGAAGCAGAACCTGGAGAGAGAATGTGGGCAGTGCGGACGCAAATTTACCCAGCTCCGAGAATACAGACGCCACATCAACAACCACCAGGGTCAGTCACCCAGGAGTATTTAGATTCACAAACATATTCTTATATTATATATCTTATAATAGGCTTGTGTCTGAATGTGTTTGACTAATTTGTACCATGGCATTCTACCTTGTCCTAGACCTCAGTTCAAACAATGAGATCTTGAAAATGTTTTCACATAATTGTAAAGGCAACCTTTCAAGATACAAGTTTTCATTACCGCTTGATACACCAGTTTGATCCTCATCAGATTCAGCACATTCACAACAGACAGACCTATCCTGACCCCTGCAGACTTCTGATGTTGTGATGCTACCTGAAACAGTATTGTTTTGTATTGTTATGTTTGATGCCCAGAGCTAACAAGGTGTGTTTACAGGAGTGAAGCCATTTGAGTGTCTGACCTGTGGCGTAGCTTGGGCAGATGCTCGCTCTCTGAAGCGTCATGTGCGCACACACACAGGCGAGCGACCCTACGTCTGCCCCATCTGTCAGGAGGCACACATCGACGCCCGCACCCTCCGCAAACACATGGGCAAATTCCACACGGACAACCTGCCTGGGAAGATCATGCTTGAGAAGGACACGCTGCAGTTTCACAACCAGGGCACGCAGGTGGAACACGCGGTCAGCATCCTGGCCTCAGAGCTGCCCCCTGAGCTCCGGCAGCCACAGCCGGCCGGGGGCGAGGAGATTGAGACCGTACTGATCACAGAGGAGACTGTGGAGGCTGTGGAGGCAGTACAAGCTGCCCAAGCTGCTGCCCAGGTCGCAGCAGAGGGCGTGTCCACTCTGTCTGACCAGGGCATCATGCAGGTGGTCAACTATGTCCTGGCACAGCAGGCTCTGAGCAGCACTAAAGAGGATGCCCCAGAAATCATACAGACCATGGAGGTGGAGGTGGCCCATGTGGCAGAGGTTGAGTGAACTGTTCTAATTTAAAGAGACTGTTGGGATTGTACAGGAGGTTGTAAAATTGTGAAGTGTTTTTGTTTTGTAAGCTAAGCACATTTTATGTGTAAATAATGGCAATGTGTACAGAATAAAACATTTACAGTAGAATAAACATGTTTATGTTTATATTAAACACCGGGGCCCTCTCTGCTCCTGTTCACACATAGGCACAGGTCTTTATATTTCCTTAAAGATGAATATGTCTATATTCTATTACATGATGAGCAAAGCTCTACGGGTGAATATTTAAATACATTCACCCAAAGAGTTTTGCTCGTGTTTTTTACTTCAATTGTAGTTTTCACTGGAGCTTATTTTCCATGAGACTTAATGACTGACACAGGAGTGATACAACAGAATGGTTATTTATTATTCAATTTTTATCAAAATACCCTTATTTACAAAATTTGTACAAAAATAAGAAAATGCAGATCGCTGTGTTTGCTTCTGACTGAACAAATTTGAACTTGGGGCTCTGTAATTAAACTACAATAATGCATGCATTTTATAACAAACATTGTTCCTCCTGGAGAAAGAACCCAGGCTGTATTCACATATACCAACATAATGAGCATCTATACAAATCTATATACACAAAGTAAAATGAACTGGTATCAAATGAAATGCACCTCTACCATAATAAACAATACTTGTGCTAGGCCTCCACTGCATTTAAAGCCTTGAAAGTATCAGTCATCATAATATACAAAAACACTGGATCAAAAGCATTAGGCCTATATACGTGGCTACATCAAATGAATGACCAGACATACTTCAAAACAAACATGGCACATTGGTCTCAAAATCATACAAAATAACAGTAGAAAATATTGCCCTCAAATAATACTTCTCAAAGTAAATGAATGAAATGTATACAATCAATGCTGACTCCTACCTCAAAACAAAACCAGTGTATGAGACACAGACATCGACAACACGAATACGTTTTGCTACGGCCCTTTGCAAAAATATCAGCCCTGAAAAAAAAAACCCTATTGTAAAGTAGTTTTCCAGTCGTGCGTTACAATGGAATGAACAGGAACACTTAACTCCAAGCAGTCTAGAAATCCTAAGCGATTCTTAAGTGCTCTGATGAAATAAAAAATGCACCTAAGCACCTCCATATTAAACCCTATCAAAAATAAGTGCATTTTGGTTTGTTTTTCAGCAGTTTCCAGCATACAAAAAAGTTAAAAAAAAAAATGAAATGTTCCGAAAATGAAGAGTAGTTGAATTGGGTGACAGATAGCTGCTGATTGTTTCTTTCACTCTCCCTCCTCTTTTATGCGCTGCTGCTTGTTGCGCCGTGAATCCAGGTCAAAGGAGAAGTCAGACCACTCATCTCGGGGCGGGAAGGAGATGGTTTGGCGGAGGGTGAAGCGCACGGCATCAATAACCCGCTCTCCGCGCGCCTCCGAGGAACCCACGCTCATGCTGGACGCATTGCTGGTGGTGCGCACAATGTGGGGCGGAGGCGAGAAGTCCATCGCCTGCCTGTGTTCCATGATGCCCTTCCAGATGAGGTGCTGGAACTCAGCGGGGATCTTCAGCCGCGACAGGTCCTATCACACCATTACACAGTAGCAGTTAGTATGGGGCCAGTGCGGGACAGGTGGGGATGTGGGGTGGGGTGTGGGGTGAGACTTCAGGCGCTACCCCAGAGTGTGACTGGACTGGGATAAGCAAGGGCTCACCTCCATGTTATAGTTCTCGATCTGGTAGATGTTGGTTAGACCCTGTGCGGTGAAGTAGTCCAAGCAGCCTGCGCAGCCCAGCCGAATGAGGAAACTGCCGGGAGACAGTCAGACAATTTATATTTATATTTTTCTAAGCTAAGTTATTTATTCAGCAATTCTAAAAGTCATGCAGTGAAACTCAAGAAACAAATAACTCTGGTCTAAAGCTGATCTAACCTTATCTAAAGCAACTGATAAAAAAGTAATAGTAAAAAGCAATTCAGATAATCAATAATTTTATAGAAAATGTAGTCACAATGTGAAATCTGAATGTGCGTCTCTCCATGCAGTGTTCTGGGGCATAAAATGTTCCTTTAATATTGTTATGAGGCAACAGCACTAGAGGTGTCTTTTCTAGTATTTGACCCTATCAGGTCCTATTCTGTTGGTTCCCCCAGTGTGAGCCTAGCCTTGGCTGTGCTGTGCTCCCTATCCCTGTATGGTTGTGTGTCTATCTGTCTGTGCTGGGGGGTACCTGGAGATGCTGCTGTCCATGGGGTAGGGAGGAGGGGGGGTGCAGTGCTGCGAGGAGGGCACCAGGGGGAGCTGTGGCTGCAGTGCGTGTGTGGGGCTCAGTGAGCTCATGTCGCCCATGGGGATATGAGTGCCCATCATGGGAGTCACTGAGGAGACAAGAGAGGCTGCGTCAGCTCTGTGTGTGGGACTATCACTGGATGGCTAATGGTGGCTACTACTTTCATTATATGGATTGAAAATAATCCTACAATCCTAAAGCCCTAATTTGTGGTCCTATAACTAAAATTTCAACACAATTTGACTGCAGGTGGAAACTAGCTATTTAGCGATAATCTGGTGCGGAACATCTCTGTTTGTTATGCGCTTAATGTCTCTTTACATTGTCCCTTTAAAATAAATACTAAGCTAACCAACTAACAATTTAAAGTTAGGGTACCCGACTTTATTCGTGTAAATGTGTTTTTCCAGCCATGAGTATATTGCACTTTGTGACAAAGTCTAGGTGTAGTAATAGTGTGTTTCATCTTTTGAAAACTCAGAAGAGCTGTAAGCAGTGCTAGAATAGACAGTGTTTTGGTAATGATAAAAGCTGTTCTGAAGCTGTGCATGTACCTGAAATTTCATGCATACGCATATTAACAATGTGCCAAATGGTTTGTGAGAACAAGAGACAAGTTAGACAAATACTTTCTCCTTTCGCTGTTTGAAAATGAGGTACCCCATCTTTAAGACCCAACTTTACAAATATAACAGCAATATCATTTAGCTGTTTAAGCTAATTTTTCTTGTGTAAAACACCGTAAAACTCAAAGATCTGATCACGAGTTGAGGTGTAAACAAGAGACTACACTTACTGTCAGTGAGGCCGCCTGACATGCTGGAGGGGGTCAGGCTGTTCCTCTGCTGGGGGTTGATGAGCTGAGACACTGAGGGGAGTTTGTTCACTTTTCCGTGAGTCGGAGAACTGGAGCCATAGGAGGGCTGAGGCGGCATCGGAGACCTGACCGGGTGAGAAAAGGAGCGAGTTAGGAGTGTGATGGGAAGCTGATAATAGCATACTTAAATCTAGACAAAATATGAGCTCTATAATAATAATAAACCAATAAACTACTATAGAGAAGTAGTAGTAGATTATGTTTCAAACAGAGGCATTTATTATGATCTGACAAAGTGCAGCAGCCACAGAAATATAAAAGAACAATAACATTATAGAGTTCGCTTTGCTAAAGCTTTTAAATGAAACAAGACCCACACGAACTGTCCTGCAGTAACTACAAATGTCCAGCATTCAGCATTCTCAACAAAAAGCAAAAGTAAAATAAGCTACATTCAGGAGGAGACCAGCTCAGATAGAAAATATACAACAGAAGATAACAAAACAAAGAAGTCAAGTAACAAACTGTCCAAACCCAGCCTTAAGATAGTGGCTGGTTCATACATTGCCTCTCACTCTCACAAGAGGAGGTGATATTGTTCAAAACCATGCACTTTAGTCCCAGGTGACCTCTGTGGGGTGTGTCCATGGTACAGTTCATGTTCAGAGTCTCACTGAGTAGAGCCTGAAGGAGTAGAGGTCGAAAAGGGCCCTCAGAGATGAAAGGTGAAGGGTCAAAGTGTAGGAAAGTCAAAGAGAAGAATCTCAGGAGGAATGTGATCAGCAGCGTCGGTGATGAGGCTCCGACGGCGCGCCCACGGACGACTTTAGCAGGCTGAAAGAGGACCAGAGAGAGGAGGGGTCAGGAGGGACAGAAGAGGACGAGAAGACAGAGGAGAGCAAGAGGAAGGACAGAGAACAGAGAGAGGAAGGGCAGAGGACTAGAGAGCGGGAGGACAGAGGAGAGAGAGAAGGAGGACAGCGGGGAGACAGAAGGAGGGAGAAGAGACAGAATAACAGACAGGAGAGAACAGGGCCATACCCAATTTGCGATTTTGTTATTGCAATTAGATTGGCAATTTATTATTTAAAATCTAGATGCCAATTTGTAATATGTCCAGAGGCATTAACATTTGGGGAAACTGAAATCTGAATTCTAAATTATTACAAGAATCCCATGTATGGGATGTGTATGTGTAGAAAATGCTTGTAGAGGTGTACTCTGCAGGCTTAGTACGTTTTGTATATAATAAAACCCCATTGAGATTAACTGAGCATATTTTGTTCTATGCAGAGGGCATTTGAAGCTTTTAGTAATTTGTTAATTGAGACCATTAAAATTTGACCAAAAATTTGACCAAATTTAGATTCAGTTGCCACTGAGCTTGAGATGAGACAAGAGAGAGGACAGGGGATACACAGCAGAACCATTAACAGCCAGAAGGGGGCAGCATAACTTCACTGATTCACCACCTCTTACTACAATCTGCACACAAGTATTTAACACAACTACAGTAATGCTTCAGAATAACATTGTGCACATAATGGTGAGTTTACATGTGGGAAAGCAGGATATAGATTAAAATCTAGAGTGATTTCTACAAGATACAGGTAATGACCAGGAAGCAGGGCAAAGCAGATGGAAGCAGCCCATGTGCGTCACTGTTTTAATGGGAAACTTCACAGAAGTAGTAATTAACTGTGTGGAACTATCATTTTGCGCCATGTACTTGTGTAGTTCTTTTCCATAGCCGACAGAGAGAGGTGGGCGGAGGGAGAGAGCGCTCTAATTAAACCAATGCAAGAGGCCAAGGCAGTGATTGTGAAGAGTGTTGTGCAAACGCTGGCAGAACACCCAAAGGCGTGACCGCCGAGCTCTGGGAGATTCTTCTCAACAAAACATTGCCAGGTACTGCCAGAGGACAAAAACACACCCTCACATAAAGGTGCTACTTGGTCAAAAAAAATAAAACAAACAAAAAACCCTACAGAATCATTTCAGAAACTGTTTGAAAAGCTACAACAACCAACATTAACATCTCAACACATTTGATAGATTCACGTTTTCACCATCTCTCTGCTTTGATTTATAAACTTGTCAATAAAATGTATTGTCTTTAAGTTTTATCAATTTATTGCAACCAACCTGAGCACAGATAAGATGTCCAAACAAAACAGAAATCATTGAAACGAGGAGACTAATGACTTCTTACCAATACAACTGACAACTGCTTTACCGGCGTTCAACTTTTTACTGATCTTTGCCTTAGGGTTCAAATTAATATACATAAACTATACATATAGGGAGGAAATACAATTCTCCAAGGACAAGACAGCTGCATTAATTCCAAACATATATTACTTTATGTTATTGACCAATCCACACTCACTGTTTCTGGATGAGGCTCTGCTGCTGCTGTCTGTACGACTCGATGGTGTGCTGTGGCAAGAACTGCATCAGCTCCAGAGATTCTTTAATTTTCACCAAAATCTCATAAATTTCACGACCTTTGATCTAAAACAAAGACACAAGCGTTTTTAATGAATATATTAGCACATCCATTCTTGTTTTTTATGGCAGATTACATAAGAGATGAACCACTTACAGGCAAACAAAACACCTCCTCATCTGTGGATCTTCTCTTCTTGATGGTGGACATCTGGATGCCATGGGAGACTTGACGGAAAGCTACGAATAATAAAACAACATAAGTTACACAGTCTATGCCTTTTCATAGTGTAATATTAGACCTATAAGCCAGAGCAGACAGAAAAGAAGGGAGATTTTGGCAGAGTCCTTTTTGAGTATTTGGTCAGCCCGCCACCAGTCCGCACTACTTACGGCGCTTCGTACCCTCACTGCTCTTTGTTCCATCTGATACGTTCTGCTTGCGGATGCTGTCCTCGTCTGCCTTTCGGTCTCTGCCGGGACAGGCGCAGATCCTGGCCTCGAAGCATCGCCTGCCCAGGACCTGACCGCTGCAGAGAGAGAAGAGATGGTTAAGGATGGTTAGGGGATTGGAGGAGAAAGGGGTGGTATAAAAGTGATAGAGGAGGTGGTCGTACTCTCTCGTTTCCAGGGTGACGATGATGAGGATGGGCCGCCGGTTCATTCCGCCCACGCAGCTCGAGTTACACATGAAGTTGTACAGGATGGTGGTGAATTCGGTTCCCACCTGAGGCAAGACACGGGGAGTGAGTGGCGGGCAGGTTTTGCAAAGAAATAATTATTCTTAGAAGTATTGTGAATGCCAATGGAAGATGTACTTTCTATTGTAAACATCTAGCTACAAACAGACTAGACTAATTCCTACGATCAAATTTATATAGACGATTTAAACAACTCAACTTAGTTCATAAATTTGATATAAGCGTTCAGAATCGCAAAGTCTTACGATTGGTTTGGTGTCTGCTTGTCCCATTACATTCTTAGATTCTCATAGATTATTTAGTGTATGTCAACTTAATATTGGCCTAAGTTGAGTGACAAATGTTTCACAGACATGTATTTAAACTATTCAGGCTGAACTTTGACCTGTGGGGGCTCGTAGGGCACCAGGACACTCTGTCGCCCTGTGATGGAGTCCTCCACATACTGGGCGTGGCTGTTCCCCTCCACACGGATCAGGTGACTGGGAGGAGCAATCTGACCTGAGACAAAACATATATAAATAATAGAATTAATATAAATATGAATGCATGCATTTCAGGTCATTTCATTTTAAAGCATGAGAACCATAGTAAGTAATATTTAACTGTCTGTTTATTTTGCAGTAATTTTTAAACTTGGTTGGTTAACTTTTCCTATTTTCTTTACGTTTATCTATTTAACAATTGTTGTAGTTCACTTAAATTTTTTTTATCTCTCCACTGACGAGTAGCATTTAAAACTGGTTTCAAAATAATGATAAAATACGAAGATGACTGACCATCGTTGAATTCGCGGCTGAGTTCGTGGTTGGGGCAGCGCTTCACCACCTCGGTCACATGCTCCGCCTTTTTGTACACCGGCATAGCACGGATGACTGCGCCTTGTGGTGGATTGGTCAGCACTTTGATTTGAATGGGGCACGTCTTGGCGATCTGACAATACAACTTCTTCAAATCGGTTGAGTACTGAAAGAAAAGACACAGAAACACAACTTATAAATATATCACCAATGACATTAACATCATGGTTATGCAATGGTCATATTACACCATTCTAGCATACACAATAAACTGAAAAACGCAGTGATTTTACCTTAAATACCATAAATGTGGCCATCTTAATTAATTGAAAAAACTTATTTTTTCAGTCATTAGTGGAGATTGAACCAGATCAGTGGATAAAGGATAAAATTGGGTTGAAGAGTGGAAGGAGACATTCAGAGCACTCAACTGACCATGGGTTACAGCAGCCCAGACCCCTAGACTAGTGGGCAGCACCAAATCAAACTTATCTTCAAAACTTATTAGTATTGAAATCCTAAATAGCTAAAAGTCTGCTTAAAATGTAACATTTCTAAAAAATGCAGATATGTTTTCTTGAAAATTGTATTTGCATAATTTCCAGAGGTTGCAGTTAACACCTGTTGTGTGGACTGGGCACTTCTGTTTGTGCCTGGAGCCAAAGCTAAAAAACAAGACTGTGATTATGACCTACTTAAATAAACACACTCCACACTTGCACACTGAGGATGGGACGACCTCACAACCCTCCCTTTCCTTCTGTCTGTCTCTGAGTCTGTGGGGCGTCCGAGGACCGCAGTAAAATGGAAGCCTCCAGCTGCAATTTAAAGTGGGCCTGGCTTTCATCTTTGGCCCTCATCACAGGAAAGAGGAGCTTTTGAAGGATACACACCAGCTCTCCTCATCATGGTGGTGGGGATCAAAATTACTTATTTAGTAAGTTTTTGGAAATCCTTCTGTCCACTTTACTGTTCTTATATTTACAGTACACTTTGTTTGCTTAAAATTACTTAAATTTTTCACGGTTTGTGAAGCATCTTTGATTGTCCTGAAAAGTGTTAGTACATTTACTCAGTTACATTTACTTAAGTCAATAGAGACAATAAAATTAACTGATATTATTATATTAATTCATGGTCTATTCTGTGATAATAACACAATTTGTGCATTATTTAATGTTTTGTCCTTCTGTCCAATTTCATAAACTTAAAATTATAAATACAATTCTCTCAAATTTCATCCTGATGAAACACTTTTTTACTCTTTGTTAGTAACTTCTTGGACCATCACTTTGTGCTTTTGCATAAGTAATATTATTTTTATGTATCATTACTCTTGAGTACACTATTTTGGTAGGTACATCTGAGTCACTTTAATGATACAATAATATGCTACAATACAATATTCTTAATGTAAGCTCTAACACTTTGTTAAACATGTCAACAAAATAAAATACATCATTTTTATTGCAGGTTGATTTACACAATTACTACCTCTGTTTGATTAAGACCAGGGCTCAACACTAACTTTTTTTGCAGGAGTTAAAAATTAAGTTAAACTAATTTTTAACTAAGTTAAAAATTTTAGGAGCACAGAAAAAAAAATGGGGGCACAAATAGGTTTTCGTTTGAACGATTATTACAGTGCAGAACTTACGCACACCAACAATGAATAAATTTAATACAAAAAAACAAAAGAATTATGACTGTACTTTTCCTGCATGATCGCAATGTTTTTATAAATATAGCTTCATTTTATCTGATTAATATTTAGACTTAAAATAAGCCAAACAGACTGCACTGCACTTGAACACTCTGTGGCCCTTTTTGGACCTTCACCCACAGTTTAAGAATCTCTCCTTTAAGAGAACTTCCACTGGCACTTTACACAAAACTGTTTCAAAGTGTAAAAAGTGGGTAGGATTTTTAAACCTGTATTTTCAAATTCATAACTGGAGTTACATTCTCTACAGTGGTTATTAGCCTCTGCACATTTACCAAACAAAACGCACATTGTGACAAACAGATTTATTTGGAAAACTTCAGCCCACATACCGCCTGCTCTGTGCTGTAGCTCTGCTCTGTGTCCGCACATAAAATTAGTATTGGCGTATTTGACGAGGCGGATGGACAGGTGGGATGTTTAACCTGCCCTGTGATGCAGGCTGAGGGTGGCGCTGTGGACAAGCCACGCACTGGTGGTGCCGCGCAGTGTCCGTGAGCTCCAGCGCACAGGTCCCGCACACCAGTACAAGTATGTTCTATCAGTGATATAGCCACACGCGGAGCTCCTATGTTGGGGTCCTGCGCGGTCGGAGGTGTCGGGCTCGGTTCGGTTGCGCTCGCGCTGGGCATGTGTGCCGCGCTTTAGGGGAGATCCAGGCTTGGGCACGATTCTAAAGTCCTAATGTGACTGCGCCCCTAATGTTTGACACATTTATAACGTTAAGATCGTCAGTTACGTGTGTGCGCAGTTCTCCTTATTGTGGCTGCACAATTCTTTTCCTCGTTCGCACGGCGAAATATTTACTCGCAAATGCGAGTGAAATGAGCGCACTGTAGAGCCCTGATTAAGACAAAATCAAAGTTGATGACAATATAAACAGACTTTAACATAATCTCTCTTTCAGTGTCTATTATGCAGAAACACATCAATTCATCCGCAATTTTCCATGACACCTCGCCACATTACACTGATTAATCCCACGTTTTAATAGTGGGTCTGCACACAGGGGCTTGGTAATCCTGGAGTCATAAATAATACATGTATGTTTTTCCCCTGGCATCTAGAGCAATACTGAAGACTGAATCGCTCCTAATGACCGTAACCCAACTGTGTAAACAAAGTATTGAAATCTGTGCAGAGCAAACCCAACTTTAAGCCCTCTATGTGAACAAGTCCATGGGTGTGGGGCAGCAGGGAAGCTTCTCCTGTCAGCTTTACTTCACAGTGAAATGTGAAAAACGCTTGCAGCTCATTTTGAGAACAATGCACACATAAAATTTCATCTTTATTAAATGGAAAAAAAGAAAAAATAAATAGCACATCCCAGCTTTGACGTTGGGAGATTGCACAAGCTTGGCATGGCTCTCTGCGCCTCAGCTCCCCAGGCACTAGCTCTCCTTTCATCCGGATGAATTCAGAAACTGCATATACTTTTTAGTCTAAATAACAGTGGTAAAAATGAGAGAGACCCAAATTCACCGCTTTGCTCCTTTCCTCAAGTGACCTCATTAGAAACGGCTGAAGCAGAGGAGAAACTGACAAAACACAAACCAAGAAATCCAGGATACGATTAAGTGTGGGGACAAACAGGCTTTAAAATATGAGCCCGAGGTTATGAGGGGTCTTGTGTTGTACATTGTCAACACAAGTCAACTGCCTGGAATCAAAGCCGCAAAGGAGGCAGACAAAGATGAATGGTTGCACTTTCATTGTGCCTGGTTCAAAACCTGATCTGTGCTGTACGCTTCTGTCAGTCAGCTAAATGAGCTGGAGAAGCTGAGGAAAAGAGGAGCAAGAAAAAAGGAACGCAAAGAAAAGACACAGGATTATGGACCAGAGCGCTGTTTAAAGGGTCAGAGCGTGTTAAAATGACAGTTGCAGTTTGTGAGCCATAAACGTGCTCCGTCTTCAGTGAGGCTTGTTTCCCTCATATCCAAAGAGAACACAAATAAACAGATGCCACGGGACGTCCCAGCCCTGCAGCTATAAACTTTAGCACAAGAATGGGCTGTTTGCTCAGAGAGAGCGCTACTAAAGCTAACAGAGTGAGCGCAGGGTGGGGGACAGTTGACTGATGGATTCAGTGGCTCATTGGGTGCGGCTCAGGTGTTAACATGTAATTATGAGCCTTTCATTGGTCACAATGTCAATTATACAGCCACACAGCACTCAAACAATACAAAACTGCTTATTCACAATCCTCTGAACAAAACTTGGGCTGGAACCAAACGTGACTTTAACGGCTGCAGTCTAAACAGTTACAACTGTATTTTTATGTGTACAACATCTAGTGACAAAATTGCAGTCATGTGATTAGTGAAGAGTGAGATTAGTGAGTTATGATTGGTGAGTTACATGTGAAAGTGAGTTCTATGTGATTAGTGAGTATACGACTGGTACAGTAGTGAATCTGTGCCTCTCTATCCCAGACACATCCCGTGTGCAGGCTAGAACAGGCCCACAGCTGGATCCCTCTCTTGCTCCCTGACAGGCGCTGCGGGCACATGCACAGCTCAAGTCCTGACAAACATCGGGCCTTAAACAAGCACAGTTTGGCGCCTCTGGTCTTGTCTTCTTCATACCTGGCATGTCATGTCATGCCTAGAGCTTCTCCCAAACCTGTTTAATTCAGCCATAATGTGCTCCCTGTTTCCCAGCTACACCCAGATATAAAACACCTGCACTTCACCAGGAAAAATGTGGAGATTAAATGTTTCCTCTTTCACAGAAAAAAAACTGCTTATTGTTAAGATAAAATAACGCACTCCAGCCCACTTTGTGGCATCTGTCCCAGAACAACCCTGGTCATGGCTTCAAGTGTTTGAGGAACAGCAGCAGGATGTGTGATTAAAACCACTGAGTCTCACTCTGCTTTAGCCGTCTAAATAGTACTGTTCATTGTGGGGGGCCTCAGCATTCTGTGTAAGCACAACAAGGAACCCAACATTGAACATGTTGGGTTCATTGCTGTTAAAGTGAAAAGTACAAGAGAAAATTCTGTTTTTTTCCCTGACTATGAGGAAATCAAATCCCAGGTAATAAAAGTCTTCCTACTCTTCCTTAAAAATTCCCCTGCACCTTTCCCATGTGAGGCTCAGGACGTGTCTGCTGTGATGAGGGGCGAGTTCAAACAGGCTTTCTGACACAAACAAGTCTGAGCCCCATCTCCGAGGCGTGGGACGGGCCCGCAGATGTTCCAGGGACAAGCTGCGTCTTGCAGCCTTTCGCTGGAACACTCTTCTCTTTGAGCTGGCTCTTCTCCTCCTCCTCCAGTGCAATGGGAGAGAAGAATCGGGCTTAACTTTGTAAAAGACAGAGCCCAGTGAGGAGCACAGGGTTCAGGAAAGAGGCAGTGCATATTTACACAAGCATTATCTACAGGCGTTCAATCCATTACAGTAATCCCCTCAGCTCTGCAGCGCCCAGTGATAGCCCCACCAGAGCATTCCTCTTCTTTCACTGCCACAACCACTGGCAGCTAATACATAGGGCAAACACCACCAGTCTTTGCAGGCACAATAGTCGCCCCAGTGGACAACAAAAGCTCCTGATGTGCGACACTCCATTAATTTAGTAAAGCTTGCTGAATAAAGCATCAGTAAGCCCTGCATTGGTTTGACCTGACCCAAGTCAAACCATTACAAGAGCGTCAGGGCAGAGGTGTGCCCACAAGGCCAGTGTGTGGGAACACTTCGGGGAAATGTTGACGTGATTCGCCTACAGTGTGTCACAGGACGTCCTAGACAGGAAGAGGTGAGCTGTGGGTATGGAATTAGGTGTGTCTCCACGGGAACAAGCATCAAAAAGACACAACACTAAATCTGGAAGATCCTGCAGTCTTCAAACGTCCCGCGATCAGCGGTTCAGCTGTGACACCTTCACTGAGTGTCCCGCACAGTGGTCCATGAGGAAACATCCTAAACACCAGTGTCAGTGTCCAGACCAGGGTGGGACTGGGAGAAGCGGCTGAACACGGCGCAGACACAAACTTTTAAGTGGGATTTAGAGGATTTAAGTAAATGCTAAAACTATGATGAGAGTGTGGTTTAACTTGGATGTTACATCAAAAAACAATACAGAAAGATTAGTGTTTATGTTAGACCAACCTTGCAGAGACATACTTCAAAAACAGCTTATTTCTAATGTACTCAAATGTACAACTTTACTTAGTGTGGTAAAATATTCTGATGTAAAATTTCCAAAAATATGCAGAAGACAATATCAATGTGTATAGCACTGTGGCAATTACATTAGTCTGGGTAATCTGACCATCAACCTTATTCAAACTATTGCAACTCGCTCACTAAGATTTGAATTCAAAGATCCAAAGTGTGTGAAGCAATAACGTACACAATGTTTTACGTACACTGTATGTTGCAGTAAGTATTTTAGGCCCATATTACCCAGCATTGATATAGCCATAACAAAACACAGACTCATCCCCATACACTGCACATTATAGAGTGGTTGTGGGACTGTCTCTCAGCTGTAGCTCAAACCCATCGGGCCGGTCTTGACTCATGTGTTTTGACGGCAGTGCTTTGGTACAGTCACAGTGGAACGGGGATCTCAGTTCGTGGGGCGTGTCTCATTATAAACAGTTACAGGTGACACAAACACTTTTGTTTTTTGGGGCTGTGAAAATAAGAGGGAAGAATGAGGCGTGTGAAGAGGTGAAATGCCACGGTCCCACAGTGGATGTCAAGTAGCACTCCCGCCATTTAGGATCAAAAGGGCGGGGCATGCAGACTATTTTATTTGTGTATCACTGGTTTGACAAGGCTTCTAATCCGTCTGTGTAGTTCGATTGTAGTACTAAATGGTTTACACAAAATTATATGTACATAATCCCCTCCAAATCCTAAGTAATTGTGAAATCTAGTGAAATCCAGTGTCACGCTTAATATGGCAAATCTTTACTTGGATTTGCTTGACATCACAACATTTCATAGACCAGTTAATGTTAATCTATATATCTTTCTAGGTGTGTTTGACTAAAATGCACTTTGTAATGTATGAGGACCAACGCAATTTCCATATTTGCCAGTATTATGATGACAACATACATGCAATACAGAAATGCTGGTTCCTACCCCCTTCTGAGTGTATGACATCACCATACACTGAAATAACAATAGTACGCTGATGTCGTCGAATAGCGGTATGACGTCTGCCGCCGTGCGTGTCCACCAGAGAGCGACACTGGGTTATAGGTTTGTGACACTGTAGTCCAGATTAGGTGGCAGGTGAAGCAGTGATGCAACAGCAGTCCGTACACAGTGCTTTGGTAATGACAGAGCAGGAGGAGCGGGTTCTGTCGCTTTGTGCAGCATCACCACACCTGGACCAACGTCTGTTTACCTCTGTCATCAACAGCGCAATAAACTATGACTGGTCAAGAGTGCGAGCTGGGAACTAAATGTGTCTCAATACAGAGTAAAGTAAGTCCAATACGTTTCTATAGAGGACTAGAAGTGTTTAACTAACAAAAAATACTATCAACATTTGGACTGGATATTAAACTGTTGACAAGATTAAGGTGGATTGTAATTTGTTTAAGTTCAGTATTTTAAAGCTGTCTACACTAGCTTCTTGGATAGGCCCACTTTGTCAGCCAAGATGAGTTTGTTTCTAATGAACTTATTGGCATAGCTGAATTTCCAAGTCAAACTGACACATATAGCCTAACTGTAAAATGCTAATGTTAAATTTGAAAGGAAATAAATTTAGCTGTTTATATTTGGCTCATGTAGTGATCTTACGTGTCACCCGAGTTTGCATATTGCAGCTTGAACCTGACTGTAGTTGAGCCAGTGTGTTGTAATATCAAGTTTTTAAAAAAAAAAATACCTGGAGGGTTAGTCCTGACTCAGATTTGCATCTTGAGTTTTTACAGCCAGATGCAGTTGTGCAATGTAGGAAAAAAAGTGCACCTGAGTTTGCCTAAAGCGCACACACGCACAAGGAAGTCAGGATTAGGGGACCTCTAGGACACATTATGAGTTTGACCTTTTAGAAATAGTTGTGATGGATTTTTAGATCATTTTTACCCATGTACTTAAAACTAGGTCACTACTATTTTACTTACTTACTAGTTAATGTAATTAGGGAGCATTATCCTAACCTCACTCTACAATATTATGACTGTATTCACTTCATAGTATAATATTGATTGACATATTATGGATCTTAAAGTTAGTAATCGCTCCATGTTGGCTAAACTGGTACAATGTAACTTAAGGTAGTCAAGATTATTTTTGAACTTTAGAAATAATTTCACTATTTTTATCTTCATTTTCTATTTCTAAAAAAAAATAAGAGTGGTACCTGTCTTGACTAAGCCTAGCTCAAGTTCTCGAGATCAGTCCTCGTCCAGACAGGATGCCCCCAATGGCATTAAAGGATGGGTCAAATGCAGAGAGGATATAACTACATTGACCCTAACTTCGGGTACAGAAAGCTATTATGCATAAACTCTTTTTTTAATGTAAATCACTGCGCAAAAGAGAAAAGATGATTTGTTGAAGTGACCAAAAAACAAACACTTAAAGGTCCTGTATCTAATTTTTTTCTGTGTATTTGGGCAAAATGCAATATCTATATTGTATAAGCAGCTCCTGAGGTCAAAATCCATCGGCTTTCAGCCATTCCATCAGCATCTCATTAGAAAGTGTTTAATGTCCGATAATTAGGAAGTGTTCATTGGCATGCTAGTAGATTTTAATTTTATCATCATGGCAAAACTGTGAAAAGAATAATAAGGATGCTAGGAATGTATATGGTAAGTGAGGACTGACTTGGGACCACTGCAAACTGTTTAAAATGAACTTTTTTGAGACAGTAAAAATCAGGTACAGCACTCTTAAACTGATCTTACCGTCCATGTGGCAGATTTGGCTGTGCTGGACTGCTGGAAGGACACGTCGAAAGTGTGTGGTCCGGCGTAGTCTGTGTTGGAGGGGATGGCAGGAGAGGGGGACAGGGCGTCAAACGTGGAGCTGGGCTGGGCGTACGGAGAGGGCGCCGTCACATTGGTCTGAGCGTGGTCGTTGTTGTACGGGCTGGTGTTCGTTGAGCCGCCATTTTGGATATTCTGGTCCATGCTGTTGAGGAGCCCCAGGTTTGTGTACTGCGACTGGAACAAAGCACAAAGGGGAGAAATTGTGTTCGGTCACTGCAGAGGAATTTGAACTGCACTTTAGTTTGACAGATAGCAAACAATGTGAGAAGAGCAAGGTATTACGTACAGTGACAGAAAAATAACTATTGGGAAAATTAAATGTGAATATAAGGATAAAACCAGATTCTTTGTTTGATGCATGTTTTTTTTCTTTTACAAAATTACTAAAGCCCCTTGGGTGAAATGATTAAACTCTTAAGAAGCTGTAGTCCCAAAAAGCACTGATATAAATACAGTAAATATTAAATAAACAGAAATTGTGAAACATTTTTTTAAACTGCACAATTTATTTATTATAAAATTATGTCAAAATTTCTTTTCTCATTCTTGTACATTTAATTTTGTGTCGCGTTTCGTTTCATTGAAATTGTGTCCATCCCGAGTGAGACTCAAAACCTGCTGTTAAGATTTTCTCACTAAGCAGTGATTTTATAAATAAATAAATGATAAATAGTGATATCTACAATCTGATCAGGGTTCAGCATAGTTGAATCTTTATTTACTCTAACAGACAGGCAAGCGTTCTATGTTAACTTCATTACAGGGTCCCTATCTGATTTGACCTGATCTTATTCCACTGCCTCCACAGTTTAGTCTGGCTTTTTAATGCACCCAGAGTGAGTCGTACTTGGGGTCACAGCCAGTCCCTTCCGCTTGGTCCATTCACGCCATTCTGTTCCATTTATACCGGGCACATTCCTGGACGAGGTGCCGGGGCCCTCGCTCTGTAGACACTCATTAATCTCTTCTGTGTTTATCCCCGGCAAGTCCCCCCACAGCTGTCCACCACACACCCACGCTCCCCTGGCCAGGTGTTAGGATGACCAGTAAAATGGGGAAAAAAGCAAGCTAGCTCTGTCAGCGCAAATATCCAAGCTAGTGAAACGTGAAGCGGCGGTTGGTATCGTTGCTTTGACATATCCAAACACTGGTTTTCCCTAACAGAGGTCACTGGGGTCAACTCAGCCTACTTGTGTAACAGAGCCACAGGGAGAAGCAGTTGGGTTCAAATGTGTTTGCGGTGTAGGACTTCTTAACCCCAGGTAACAATGACACTGCGCTGTATGAGAGCCTGACTAAAGGGGCATTTATGTTGGGCAGTGTTTTGTGAATGGGGCGTACACACAAAAGGACAGGTCCATTCTGTTGGAAAGCCTCAAGCTCTCCGCCGTAGAAAAGAAACATGGCTACGTACAATGAGCTAATAACACGGATATTGTGGAGGTTAAAACGTAGCAGGGAAGAGGAGTGGCTCGAATCATCCGGTCTACACCAACAAAAAGATGATTTGTAAGATAAGATTAAATGGTTCATTTAAGATTTAAACATTCTTGTTTATATATTAAAACCTCATACTGATCAAAACTACAAATAGTTTTTCTGTCTGATGAATTTAATCTGAATCTCTTTCCAGTTGCAGCCAGTCTAAAAGGAAGACTGACTAAGATAACTGCTGTACCAAATAACTACTAAAAGACTTGGACACTGCTGCAATAAAACAGTATATTTGTGTAGAAGGTAATAGTACTATGAGTAAGAGTAGTCTTATGGTTAAATAACATACTATAAAAAGAAATGAAGCCTATAGAGATTGGCACGTTTAGGTATCAAATCTTATCTGAAGGAAAATACATCTAATGTCATTAGTTAATCAACAATATTCTCATCATCCTAATCTGGGAACATCCATTCTGACCCAATCCCAGTTTTCCACAGTAATAGTGAAACTACAGTGATACAGGCGTGACACAGGCACTGGCAGCTGCAGAGGAGTAGTGACAGGCGGTAATTATCAAATATTATTCTGATGAAAAGGCCAAAACAGACAAAGGCAGGGGTATAAAATAAAGTATAAAGAGCCTGATATAGAATACCTGAGCACATTCCTAGATCCACCTGTATAGTATAAGAAAAGGCACTACTTTTAATGTTAAATTGACTGGAAGTAGGATGTCAGCACAGTGATGGGGCTTTGGGCGTCTTTAATCAGATCTTATTCCACTATAATACAGCGGGTGTTTAATCACCAGTTCAGCGCCTCTTAAAAATTCCTCCTGTTTATGGCTGATGCTGCAGAGGCCTTCAGGACCAGTGGTA
Source organism: Odontamblyopus lacepedii (assembly GCA_034769755.1). Lineage (NCBI taxonomy): Eukaryota > Metazoa > Chordata > Actinopteri > Gobiiformes > Gobiidae > Odontamblyopus > Odontamblyopus lacepedii. The sequence continues at coordinate 15,246,752 of CM068350.1, read as the reverse complement.
AATCAGACGCTCCTGACAACACTAACGGTCTTTAATAAAGTTTCCAAAGGTTGGGCTGTCGACTCTGGGCCTTGCAGCTAATTTTCCCTGTGAGAAATAGACTGCTGGGGTTGGCGGTTTCAAACAGCCCAAAACAGAGTGGTTTTTGTGTCACGAGATGGAGGATAATGAGATATTTGCCAACATTGTGCAAACTACTATTTAGCTTGTTGCATACCAGCTTTACCATTATTGTCCCGAGCCCCTGTATTTACTTCTTTTATACATGTACTATGACTAAAATACCTTTCAACATTAATTACTTTGTTTTGACCAACCTAATATTAATATCTAACGGATTTAACAACAGTAAGCAGGATAAACAGGTTAGTTTCGATAATAATGAATCATGGTTAATATGATTCCAATTACATGTCAGCATTTACCCTCCATTGTCTGCAGATATTGACATGATGTTTTTATTATTTAAACTAGAAATTACAACTTGAAATTCCAATAAAAAGTTGCTCTGACAAACCATAAAACATTTCTGAATGCTGTTTGTCACACTTTTAACCAATGAAGTTTCAATAGGAGCAAATTTGACAAGACCGGTTTTAAAGCTAATCCAGAGAAACAAAAGATTCCATAAGGCTAAATAGTAAAAGTGCTACCAGTGCTCCATAAATCTTTTCTATTGCTTATTGGTGGTCACAAACTTCAGATCAGCCTGGAGCCTTGAACGACCACTAGATGACAGGAGCCAGAGCAGACCTAGCCTAAGGGGTGGAATATCTTCAGTCCAATGAAGGCCTATAGTATGTGTTTTAGGGCCAGCACCTTAAGCACATGGAGGGTCTGTGATGAGTGACCACAGGGTAGAGAGACTGGGGGGTGCGGGGCATTAAGGGATCAAGAGTGTGGGTGGGGGGCTATCTCCACTTCATACCTGCTAGGGTGGGCAGAGCAGGTGATTGTATCTGCGTCAACACACCATTAAAAGCAATCAGGGACTAAACGGCAAACGCCTTAGTCAGTCTGCGGCTCCCAAGAGGCTATATGGGCTTGGGTGGGGGGTAAAAGGGGCAACTTGATACTTAACGCTCAGACAAGGGGGGTGGTAGAGATGGCCGGACGCCTCCAAAAAGACTGCGGACAAGTTAAAAGACAGGGACTTGACACACCTGCTATCTGCAACCTGCAATCTGAGAATCAGTCAGCGCTCGCTCGGCTGGCAAGGGGAGAGGGCACAGGGTCTGGGGGCTTCAAATGTAAACAAAAGTGAAGAACGCGAAAAGGTGCATGCTGGTAGAATGAAAAGAAACAAAAAAGAAAAGATATTGTCCAAAAAAAGAATCAAAAGTTAAATTCTAAATGTGTGTGAGTTACAAAACAATATGCATTATAATTGTGCAGTGGAAATGAGTTCATGGTTTTATTTAGGAGATAACAGAAAATGGGAATAAAGGGGATTTTTGTATTTTAAATATACATTTTGTTAAACTAAAAAAGAACTTTCAACCACTGCACAAAAACTGCAGCTAACGGGAAGACTTAATGGAAGGAGAAACAATGATAGTAATAAAAATACAAAAAAGTATTCAAATTAAATAAAACCTACATACATTGTGAATATAAATAGCTTTTTGGGCTGTAAGATTCAAGCTTCATGTTTATTCATCATGATATTCTTGCTTACAGTGATGCATACCACTCCAAAAGTCCACTGTTCCTTAACATTTACAGATGAACAACTTCAACAAAGGCCTCAAAAATCCAAAGCAGCAAACAAAATCTACATACACCAGAAAGAAAGCGGCCATTTTAGACAAAAAAATATTCCTGCAGATGTTTGCATTCCGCTGCTTTCACAACAGGTAACCATGCAATCACCGCTGTCTCATCGCCAACAGACCAGAACCGCTCAAAATGAACAACAACAGCGCATTCTTAGTTGATTTATAGCAGTGATACAAATTAATTTAATTTCACACAACAAATAAATCTGTTCCTGTTTTTATTGTTTGTTTTGTTTTAGTTTTTTCATAAATCCAAACGCCCCATGAGCTTAAATAAATGAGCATGAATGAAGTATATTTAAGGGTCAGTGTAAGGTTAAATTATGTAGAGTAATTCTTGATATCAAATCTGTCGCAAATAAGTGAATTAAAATGGATCTCTTCTTTTTCTGTGATTGCTCGGGCCTTACCTCGGGGAACGACGTCGTGCTGCCTGTCTCCAGATACAACATGTTGGCGCTGAGGTTGAGCAGAGCAGCTGCTGTTTGCTCCACTGGCTCCAGGATTCACCAAATCTCTTTTTCTCACTCAAACAGGAGTGATGTGGGCTACAGATGCAGAGTGGCCTTAGCAGAAGCTTCTATAGGAGCCTATGGTACGGCCTATATACTGGGAGCAGAGGGGAGGGATCTCCTGCTACCTGTCCAATACCTGAATCCACACCCAGCGCCTCACTCCTCCTTTGAAGATCCTCAGAGGAAGAAGTCAAGCAGCTAATTACTGTTTTAGCCTGTGACGCTTATTCAAACTCTGCTATTTTTACTTGTTGTGGTAAATGAACTAAAGAAAATGTTGGCGAATGACTGCCTGCACCAAAAAACGAGAATTTTCCATGTTGCACTTTGTGTCATTTGGAGCATGCAAATCTATATCTATTTATTCATTTATTTTTTCAATATATTCTTTAGAAACAGTAGTAATAGAGCATAGGATGGATGTTATAAAATATGTATAAAATAATACATTTTGAAAATTATAAACTAATTAAGGTCTTGAGTTACTGTATATTCTTAGGGTGTTTTTTCCCAAAAGAGTCATGATAGGAGTTAAATCTGTTCAGGCTGATGATGGTGTGTCTACAGAGATGTGAGGGTCAGTCTGGTCTGAGAGTGAAATCTGTTAAAGACATTTGTAAATGATGTAGTGCCACAGTGGTCCTTAGCATATGAATGATGACCCCCACAGCTCCTCAGCCATTTCAATGCACTAAGCTCCCAAAATAACAATGTGGCTCCTGTAGGCTGCTTGTATATATCAGAGAGGCTGATGGGGGATCTGTTTTGGAAACAGGATTTTGTCTGAGATCCAGGTCCCACTAAAACTGATCACCTAAGTATGACCCAGGTCTGTGACAGAGCAGCAGACTGAGGAGGGACCCTCCCTGCTCATTGTCCACTGGGTTCAAACAAATACTGCACAGCAAACCATTTCACATTTAAATGCAGTTGTTGCAAAAATAACTTGGCCAAGGGTGTTTATTGCTTTGTCTGTGTCTGCAATATTTTAAGTGCATTGTTGAAATCATTCGTCCAAGAGCTGACAATTACTGATTTTTTTTTCTTTTGTTTGTTTTTAATGCCACTGTTACACTACGCAAGAAGTTTGCAGAGGGGTATATCAGGTGGCCTTTATGTGTGTGTCTGATAAATTACTAATTAAAATGAAAGATTAGAACTATATACAACAGCACATTGTAAAAAAGCCACAGATATGGCTTTGTGTAAACATTCAATAATCCTTTAGATTCATGCAGCCTTTGGTTCTGTACAGAAAGTAAAAAAGAGCTATATTTAAGTAGCATCTTTTCAACCAAACTATAAAGCCACAAAAATAGTGCACGCGTATGTTCTTCCTATGGTGAAGCAGAGCCATAGAGTGTACATGAGCTGGGTGGACAGCGCTGTCAGATGATGAGGGAGGGTCCGGTTTGGAGGAGCAGGGGGCCACTGTTCTGCCCCCTGGCCACAATAGTTTAAAGCTGTCTGCAGAGTTAAGCACCAGAGCGTCCAGCCACACCCCACTCAGGCCTAAGGGCAGCGGGCATAGGTCAGTCCCACAACAAAAGGACAATCAACACTTTAAAGACTGCAATTTAATGGGCTCCTAATGTCTCCAGTCACAGTGCACACCTAGGCTGGCCTTTTTAGGTGATAATTGGCACAGCTAAACAAACTTCTCATTAAGTTAAAACAACTTTGGCATCTAAAAGGAACTTAGAGCACCTTGTGTAGCAGGGGACAGAGGCTCAAGTGAGGGCTGACACTTAAAATAGGTTTTAAAATCATCTTCTGCCCACATTATAATGAATTTATTGCATATGTTAAGTGCAGGTCAACATAAATGTTCTGCATGGTAAAAAGAGCTTATATAAAATAAATATATATCTTGTAATTTAATTTATGAGGCATTTTAAAATAAACTGAACGTTTATAAGCCCCCTTATAGCTAATATATTAGCATATATTTCTCTTTAATGCTTTCAGAATTACTGGTTGGTAACTGTGGAGACTGAAGACTTAACACTTGACACTTGAGTTGCTATTGATTAGATTATGGAGGAGACAAACCACGGTCTTAAGTCCAGAGTGTGAGGTCAAATCTCTGCTAACAGCTCTGCTTTAACTGTTCAGAAAACTCAGCAGCAGCGGCTAAAGAAGCACAAATCTGGAGGTGAGACAAGAGTGTTCCTGAAGTGTTCTCCTTTAAAGACGCGGCTCTAAGTCCTGTAGATTAGTCCAGTATCACGTGTCGGGTGCAGACACCTGTCCTCAAACGGCCTCTTCACCTCCACACAGCATCACCTGGGTGGCAAAGCAACTCTTACCAAATCTCACAGCCATATTCCAATGAAACAACAATGAGACCAATGAGAACCACTAATCCTCTCTGCTATAATAAACCACAAACACATACCAAGGCCTACAGAGGATGCTAACTATCTTGTGATGATCCTACAAAGACATAAATAATCATATTTAATATAAGACTTGCAACTACAAACTGCTGATAAAATAATTATATTGTAGACCATTGCAACTAGTTGCACAAATGGATGAGAGAGAATAAAATCTGTTCTTTTGGCAGGATAATGTTAAAAACATATTCTCAGGAATAGCAGGAAACTGTGTGCATTCTGTTGGAAGTCTTAAGATTCACATTACATTTTAACAAGTCACCTCATAAAAGATTTATAAAACACCACCTCCTCTTACATTGCCTCAACTTCATCTAATCAACAATTATTGGCCCTCACCAGTAACAAAGTTAATGGACCGGTCCGGTGAAAAATTTGATAAAATGGGCATCGCAACAATGCCTGAAGCGGCCCAACTCAACAGCGCCACCTAGAGTTGGACCCTTATGGGAGTGGGGATAAGCTAAGTTTGTCGCAGGCAAACAAAATTCGGGACAGTGACAGAGAACAATGAGACAAGTCAAAAGATGAATTAGAACAAGTCGCTATGACCAACAGGGAGTCGGCCATATTGGATCAAAAAATTTGCCACCGTTTTGACTGTGTGTTTGCAAAACAATGTAAGTCCCTGTTTTTTGTCCAAATGTGCTCAAATTTGACATGTCACATCTACAGACATAAGTTCACAAAAGTTATATTTGTTTTTGGGATCCTCCTCACGGTTTGTCCGTATCACGCCGGTGAATAACACCTTCATTTCCTGTTTCTTTGATGACCTCTCACAGCCACAGGCTTTGGCCTACAGAGCTCAAACTCACATCACTATTGTGTGATCCCGGCCTGAAATGTGATGATATATGGAATCTATTAAAAATGAACTCTGTAGCGCCATCTATCTAGACATGAAATGTCAACATTATTGAATTTGGACCAAATTTGGAATTAAATTCTTTGTATCATTACAAGCAAAAAAAAATATTATGGACATGGTGCATTTTTTGTCATTGGCCAGCAGGGGCGCAAAGACTCTTATTTATTTAAACAAATATTACATGCACATGTTTAGTCCAGTTGTGCTGAAATTTGAATCACTAATGCGTGAGCACAGCCTAATAATAATACGCTATAAAGGATATGAAAAGTGAACTCTATAGGGCCCCCTATCATGGACATTAACGTCTACATTATCAGATTTGTACCAAATTCTATGCAAGATCACAAACAACAAAATATATTATGGACACGGGGCATTTTTCACAGTTGGCCATTGCGCCCCTGCAATGACTCTCACCAAAAATATTTTTTTAATGATTGCACACACATGCTTAGTTCAATCGTGCTGAAATTTAAATCACTTATACACTGCACGACCCTGATTGCATTGAAATGTCAAGCACAATTATCAAGTTTTCACAAAAATTGCACAAAAATGACTTTGACATTAATTTGTGAAACTTTGGCAGAACATTCACTGATGAGTTCCTGAACATAAAAGTCAATGAGAGCTACAGTGTATGCCCGAGTTTGTATAGTTTGGCTCAAGTCACATTTCAAATATTAAAAGTGCACAATGTCATTCATGAAGAGAGTGGCGTGCTGGAGCAGCCGCGAGTTCTCGGCGGTCGTGTGGGAGCGGTGTGCGCACCAGGGCGAGGGCCATCATTGCAGTGAGTGGCTTTAATTCAGTATTGAAATTCACCTATAAATCAGCTTTAGCCTGATGTTTAACACAAATGAAACATTAAAGCAGGAACACTGTAGCTAGGCTACATATCAGACAGAACAGTCTATTGCATTAATTGGAATGTTTTCTTGTCCTGACTTTACTCTAGTTTGTACTGAGGTGAACTGAAGCATGAGACAAGGCGCTGCTCTGAGACAAAAGTGAGACTCAAACATAAACATATAATTATATCCAAACCCAGCCTGGACTCATCTGTGACTTTCTAATGTTCATTTAGTTCCCCTTCATCTCCACAGTGACCTGCCCTCTGCACGGCCAGCTGATCAGAGCATTATCAGGCCGTAAATCAGCTGTTTGTGGTAGGATATAGCGTTTCTCCTGCCACTGTTTCTGCTACATTCCTTCATGTTATTCTAGCTCTTCCACCCCCACCTCTGCACACACTCACTGATAGATGGAAGCAGGACCTCAGCTCAACAGGCAGGTGCTGCACTAAAGTGTTGCCCTCAAGCTACAAGAAAAAGTCCAACAGAAAAAAGGAATTTCAGATGAAATGCAAAAGCTACATGGCAAATAAGTGTCTTGAGGCGCTGTAGTGTGCACTGCTAATGAGTCATGACGGGACACTCCTCCTATTGGTACGAATGTGCCCACCATTGAACACAGGGGTATGTGGGGTAATAATACTCAGGGCAGGGCCACTGGCACAGATCCACTGCACAAAGCCTTATTTTGGATGTTGCCCCAGCGGTTGACGTGCCAGTCACTGCACCACACCCCTCCCTGATGCAGGAGGTGTGTAGTGGGGGTGAGCCCATTAATCACCAGTTCAAGAGAGCATATACCCCCCGGGGGGATGAGCAGGCTAGCATTACTCAGCTCCTCAAACAGAATTTTTATTTGCTATTTTTTCCACTCTGGCTGGACAACAGCATTCCTGCAGAGGGATGGGAGTGCACTGCTTTGCATCGTCTTTCACGAGCAGAAGTGACAAGGATGTGTCCTTACTGTAGCTACCACTCTAAACAACAACACTGTCAACAAACACTACAGACTACTGCTCAAACAACTAACATGTGTTTATCTGCATTACTTTACAAAGGAGCAAATGTATTCCACTTTGGGATTGTTTTAATACATAGTTTAAAGTATTCAGTAAATGTCAGCTTCCTCATCTACAGGAATGTGACACAGCACTATCAGCAAGACTGTGAGCAGGACCTGTCTGCAGAGGCCACCCAGGTCAAACTCTGCTCTGATAGTATCACCTGCAACTACACAGACAACATCTCCACACAAACTACAAATAAAATACAGACGCACAACATTCACAACTGTCCAGGGAAAGTACCATGCATGAAATCCGTTTGAATTTCGTTTTTGTATGATTCACAGAATTAAAAAGAGTACCAACAATTCTGATTAAAAGAGGTTTCAAAAGAAGTGCCAGGAACTGCAAATAAGTCTACCAGATATATGGTCAATTCAATGCCTTAAGAGTACTTTTTTCAGCCCTTGGTTTAGTTCTACATTTAGTTGTTACATTTATAATATTGAGTTTAGCTCTAGATCAAAATTTATTTTATCTTGATTGTATCAAACCAAATGCAGAATATAAAATCCTTTAGCAGTTAAACAGATAGACCCCTGTACTTACAGAAAGAGACTCATTCTGCTCGTGCATGGTGATACAGTCCATGCTGATCTGAATGGTGTTTCCTGCTGATTTCTCTGTTGGAGTCTCAGTGAAGTTCAGTTCTATGGGCTGTACTGAGTGAACAGCAGACCTGAAACACAACACAGCAGAACATTTTAAGTTCATGCTCTCTGTTGTCTTGTGGTTTGTGCTTACTATGTTTACTGACTGGTCCAGCATCTCCAGCAGCTGACTGAACAGATCCTGGCTGCAGATATCAGAGGTCTGCGAGGACTGGGACATGTTACTGAGGAAACGTGATGAGGGATCCCGGAGTCTGCGCACAATAAGAAATATTGTATTATTATTTTTCATCAATCAAATCAGCATCAATAAACACTGGGAATATAATGGTATCCAAATGTCTCATTTCAATATTTTCACATATATATATAATGCAAAGAATTAATAGAAGTTATATCCTCATGTAGTCTGCGCTGAAACAACAAAGGATCATGTTTTATGTAGTTCCCCCTGTTTTTAAGATATATTTGCGCTTTTTGCAATTCTTATCAAATCTAGGCTTCATTAATCATTATACTGACCACCTTACACTGGCTTAACTCTAATGATACAGACAATATCTAAATTGTTCCCCTTGGTAGTCTTTCCATTACAACATCATCTTCTTTGACAAAAATACATCAGGATATTAAATTTTCAATGTCATCAGACTCCTAAAATTCTTGTGGATGAGTTGAAATGTGAAATGTGGCCACCCAGTCAGAGGATGAAAGCGGGAGGAGGAGCAGCCACTCATGACTAGCGCTGCTATTGTGCAGAAGTCAGCCTGCATTATGTCGGATATTTGTAGCCCACAGAACAATCATTAAACACACTCGTACACGCACTTTGACTGTGTCCCTGAAACATTAAACCTGCCTCACCGCTGCATTGTCCCGCAGAGTGGCACGCTGCACAGGGGCCCACCGCAACCGGAATTCCCCCCAGACACCGCAGCTCCTCTCGCGGTATGTGTACAGCTGGACGGGGCTAGTGGAGGGGGGAGAGGAGGGCCATAATCTGAAACTGGCACTATTTAAGGCTTTGGAATTCCCCAACACTGCGCGATGAATGATATTAATACCTGCCTCGCAAACACGGGGCATATCTAATGAGCAGTGTGACTTCTGCACCCGTCACACGTGGGCAAGGCTGCAGGTCACTGTCAATCACATTTACATACGCGCAACAAGGACGAAAAAACCTGATCAGTGCGTTAATAGAGATTAAACAGAAAAAAAACACAGAATATTAAGGCTCAAATAAAGGATCAGTAAAAGAGCGCTGTGAGTTTGCTACTGTAGTGTTATGCATAATTCTAGTCCAACAATTTGTATAATTTATTTGTAAAATATATGTCTTATAATTGTCGTTGACATTCTAAAATGGATGATTGTTCATTGTTGATGTTGTTGGCAATGTCAGCAAGTCTTCGAAGTAGGCTAATGCTAGCATGTGATTTTCTGTTTTTCTTACAAATTTGAAACCAATTTCTTTTCTTCTTTCTTTTCGCCTTTATTTTTCATATTTTTTTAATAAGATATATTTGTGAAATAAATAACAATAGCGTTATTAACATGCAGTAAAGTGAGAGTTGACAATTACCTTTGCATTTGCAGGAGTTGAACTGAACTTTATATTACGTGAATTGACTATTAATATCGCGAGAATAGAGTGGGGCATTTACATCCATCCATCCATCCATCATCTCCCGCTTAATCCAGCTGGGTCGCGGGGGCAGGGGCATTTACAATCAAACAATTTATCCATCAAATGCGCTTTAGACATTAAGCCACATTTTGACTAATCTAATCTGTTTTAAACAAACGCTAATTTAGTCTAGTCTTTTTTTTCTTGTTATCAGTAGGCCTCATCACAGCCTATTTGTTACATTAGAATCTGCCCACTGCACTTGGAGCACTCATGTTTGGTATTCTGTGGATTTCCATTTCATATGTCCGAGGCAACAAAAGCAGCTGGAGAATGAGAGGACACTGTAGGCAGCAGGGCAGGTGTCTTTACAGTGCACAGGGGTTAGGTGTGGTTCCTACTGGCCTGTGGTTTAACACGGTTCTTGAATTTTCTTTAAAATAGGTCATTTAGAAAAACGTTTTGTTTAGTCACCTAATCATTACAGTACTTAGCATTTTGTTTGCTGCCGAGTTAAATAACAAAAGCTGTCAATCAAGTAACACATAAATCTAAATACCATATTAGAAACAGGCTACAATATTAGAAATTATTTATAATGCTTTAGTCCTTATTGGTACTTCTACTATAATTTACATTATTCATTTGTGATCATGTCATGATGAATCACAGAGATGTTGAAGATTGCAACAACATATTGTTTTTGATATTATTATTCTGTCAGACTTACAACATAAATTTGAATATAGATCATTATATGTGGTGTGGTTTTGTTGGAGGTCACAAATGAATGCACGAAGAGTAAAGTGCATTGGCTCTCTTATGTTGTATTACAAGTTGCTCATACAGGACTATTTAATCTTACAAAACAAAACAAAAAATGTTTCAGTGTTATTTCAAATAACTTATATTTATTAAGGGCAAGTAAAAGGAAACCACAAAAGCCACAGCAGAAATACTCTGCAGCATCTTGTCCTGTATCATTCTTAATCAAACCAGCTTAACATTTAACCATGTCCAAATGTTTAAACCCTGCTTTGATTTTACTCAGGTAGATCCTTTAGGTGTAGCCTGCTTGCTGGTGTCTGGTTACCCCTCACTCCCTCTCCCTTTAGCCCGGGGCAGAGGCTGTTCAGCATCCACTTAGACACAGCACAGCCCACAGACAGCAGCAGGCCAGGGGTCAGCTCTAAACAGGCAGGCCCCATTGTCTCCTGGCAGCTCGGGCACCGCCACCGATGAAAATGCAATCCAAACAAACAGAGCAGTGGATTGGGGACCCTTCTCCTGTGTCTCTATTAATCATGGGTTCAAAGCCCCCAGACCCGACCTCCTCCATCTGTCAGGACGACCCACGAGAGGGACATGACGGCACAACAATGGACCTCCCCACAGTTTCTCTGCACTTATACTTCACTTTATATAGAAACAGTCTGAGAGCCAAAGGGACATTCCTCTAAAGTCCCAAAAGAGAAAAGGCTAGTTGGTCAATTACTGTGATTTTCAGGTTAGCCATTGACACACTTTATTCAAATATAGATTAAAAGAAGAGGTGTTTTATTTCAAAGGCAACCACAGAGAGTGTATGGCCCTTGGGGTAACTGATCAGCAAAGGGGTAAAAATCAGAGCTTGACAAAGTATAATTAAACCAGTGTTTTTCAGTCTTTTCGGAGACACGTCCGTTTTTTGTTGACTAAGTAACAGCGCACATTCCCACAAAAACATAATGAAGGTGTAATATCTGTGTCACCGTGTCTGGGTCTGTGTCTGGATTTTGCAATAGTGGTTGTCTTTGGTTCAGAGGTTTGCCAAGGACACTGCCCAATTATTGCATTAAATAACTGTGAATCAGTAAACTCAAATTGGACATTTTTCCAAGGCACACCTGGTAATCCCTCAAGGCACTCTATAGTGTTCCCCGGCACACAGGCTGAAAATCAAGAAATGTTTCATACTACGTTCACTAATATAAGAACAATTTTACATCAAACACCAGTAATCATATATACTGAGAAAACTAGAGCTTTATTTCAGTGTTGAATTTAATCAATGACCATATGTATTTGCTAAAACTGAACACAAGTATATTTATTGTATATTGTATCATGTTTAGATCATAGGTCTATGGTTTAGATTAATATTAGCATACTTCAGTTCATATGTATTTTTAGGTTAATAGGCAGAGGAACAAAATGTATAGCAACTGTTACATTCTAGTGTCGCTAAATGCAAAACCAAAAAAGTGTATTTATAGATATAATTGCATTTACAATACATTTCTAGTGTACTATAGACATAATTATTTGTATCCTTTCTTTCAGTCCCTGTTTGAAATTTCATTTAAAATGTAAGACTTTTACTGTATTTTGGACAGGATCAGTAAATCAACATGTTTATGTCTTGTTTTGGTATTGTAGCCCTTACATGAAAAGTAGGCTCTTAACACACACTATTGTCTTAAGTGGCCAATCTGATACTCTTATAAACATAAACTGAGGACAGCAGCTGAACTAGGCGACTCTTTGAACTCTGAGACTGTTGGCCTCAAGTGTCTGGGTCAAACGCCACAGTCCAGACCAGTGATTCTCAAAATGTGGTACTGGTGCAACTCTAGGAACACAGGCTCTATTACTATTACTATTGGCAACTATCCATGTGTTTCAGAGTAATGAGAAATTAGCACTGTTGTCGTAGCGATTGCTAATTTAAAACAACAAACAGTGCTCAAAATGCAATCCAAACAAACACAGCAGTGGATTCAACTCAAAATAATCACTAAAATATGAAGTAAAAAATAGTGACAGCATAATTTAATGCTGATGTTTTTACCTTTATTCGCTACAGAGTGTCGAAAAAGTCACATTCACAGGACAGAAATGAACCTTTCCTGAACAATTTCAGAATGATCTTGATCTGTATCAGAACAAGTACAAGACCACATAGTCTAGTATACGCCCATGGACCATTATGGAACCTACCTGGACCACTGAGGGAGTACATAGATATTACACCACATGGTAATATAAAGAAAAGTACTATGAATTAATGCTGAAAATGACGTATAATTTAAATAATGTTTTTAATTATCATCGCAGTATTGGAATCGGTATTCAGTATAGAGTCTATTCCTTTGTAATTAAGTTGAGGTTGACGTGCTATTATCGTGACAACTGCTCTGTTAATAATGCTTTGTAAAGCCTCTTTGGGGATATGTGTCTAAGAAAAGCGCTATATAAATAAAGTTACCTTACCTTACAACACTAATTCACTATGCAGCTGACAGCACTAAAAAGGCGGGCTCACTGACAAAATTAGAACGAATTCTGACTTTTTTATATTCTTTTAAAGTTAAGTAAATGTTTGGCAACCACAGCCGACAGTACATTAATGTATTTATTGAAACTGTGCACAAATTCAATACATACCTTTGAGTAAATATAAAGCCAAGCAATCAGCAAGCATTATTTTTAGTGTCCCTAAAATGCCGTGTGGTTTTTACTGTGTGGTGGTACTTACCGGTGAAAGGGGAATTCTGGGTAATACTGCACAGCTGTGTAGGGTGAATTCATGTTGTCATGCCAACGTCAAATCTTCCTCAATTATCAGCTGGTCACAAAATCACCTTCATTGGATAAATAACGGTAAGTAAACAACCGTAGTTCATAAAAAGGCCTGCATTAAAGTGCCAGAGGGTACAGTGCAGAGTGGGCTACGTCGAGAGATGTTTTGAATTTAGTATATTTTTTCTAGAGTCACAGATAGGAGGGGCCAGTGCCAGCTCTCTGACCAATCCCTGTCTATGGTGGTGTAAGATTGCAGGCACTGGCAGTTGCTAGGATATAGATATCAAGCAACTTCATATGACCCCCCATAGTCCAAATATCATTCCACACTGTGCGTCTGCAGGATAGGAGCTTAGCATCTCAATCTCCATATTAATAGAAGTACAGTATAAGAAAGAGTGTATAAAGCTGACAATAGCATGCATTAAAGGAGATCTACTGCATTTCCGGTCATATAATCAAACTGCGTAGACAAAGATAGTTATGGAGAGTAAGCTAACTGGTTATTTGTACTCATACTGTATTTTATATTAGCGTATGATGTTATACTTTTTCTTTACAAAAGGTTACCATAACATTTTAAAATTGTGTACCCTTTACTATTTATTTAAGCAGGAAGGGCTTCATTATACATGTTTGTGATGATACAGGAAATTAGGGGCACTGGGGAAAACCTACGCTGACACAGGCAGAATATGCAAACTCCACACTGAAAGTTTCAGGAATTGAGCCAGTCACTTTATGATGTAATGGAGGAATGCCAACCTTTAAAAAGTAGTGGTGGTATTAAATCATACTTACCCACTTTTGTAGGCCTATATAGCTGAGATATCTTTCTATCACTGTTTCTATATACATTTATAGAATTATACCTTATTTGACACCAGTCTCTTGCCTTTTTGCTGCTTATTTCAAATGTATTATTACCATTTGAATTGGTGCTCTTATAATATATTGTGATATGTGAGCTACTATGTCCAGTTAATTTCCCTTGTGGATCAACACACTTAATTTTTTTTTTTTTAAATTAAGGAAATATGCATAATTCCACGCCATTACTTCCTAATATAAGCAGTAGTAGTAATACTTTCTTAAATTGTAATAATCTAACAGTATTTACTCTAATGTGCACATTAGAATCTCTGAGCATGTGGTTCCTCATTGCCACCTCCTAAGTTAAGACAGCAGAGGGACACAGTAAACCTGGAGTTGTTGTGTGGTTAGTGGGAGATGGGCAGTGGGTGATTCAGTGTGTTAAAATACAGCACAGGGTCATGACAGGGAGAGCGATAAAAAATAGATGTGGTGTATCCAGGGAACACAAACCTCTAAGCTGTTCTCTTGTACTTTTAATAAAGACATGAAAACCACTCTCACCGCGGATGGCCTGCTGTGAGACGGAGAGAGCTGATCCAGCAATACACCTACACCATGACATAATACAGGTTTAAATATATACTCTTTATGCTGTGATGCAAAATATAACTATAGCTTTATTGCCATCCTGGATACACAAGGAAGTGAAGTGCATCAGTCTAGTAACAGATGAGGGACACCATATAGCCACCAGTGCAGCAATTCTATCTTATAAAATATTTTACTCTTTTCTAATGAAAGAATCACAGCAATTAGAATACCAACTCAAATCATTTAGAGGATGTCACATACTAAAAATAAATTGATAATGACTTTGGAATGAAATTTTTGGTGTGATCTACTGTGACCAAATCATTTCTCTTGTGGATCACAAAAGTTTGTCTAAATATAAATTTAAGTGATGGCTTCACAGCAGCATGTGTAGGAATAAAATTGAAGGTGCACTATGTAACTTCTAAGGACGGTCTGCTACTTGCTTGTCACACTGGAGATGTCATTTCTTTGCATAGAATGTTCCATGGCATTAAACATATTTACCTAGCATTTGTTCAGTTACAGGCATTTTATAGCTCATAAATACCTTGAAAACCATGAATTTCTACCATGTACAGGCTTGCTTCTCCATAAATCTGACCATTAACTTGTCTCCAAACTTGTTACCAAATTTATTTCCATATTGTGGAATTATCAAGGCAAAACAGTAATATCTCCATGGACAAGAAGGTGAGGGCCCATCCACTAGAAAAGCGACACAGTGAACCTTTAACCATTTTGTGGCCTATTTGATAAACTTATCTTGTGCAAACCCAGTTATGTTAGCATGAGGTCTTGTTGCATGATTGCAACTCAAGACACATGCAACACAATGTAAACAGATAAGGTCATGTTTAGTAATGTTCCTGAACTAGTGTTTTACACTAGCTATAATTCAACTCACTTGTTTTATCCGTGCTTGGGACCAATGAGGGCCACTGACTCACTGGAGTTCCCCTGAAACTCAATATGAATCTGGAAGTTAAATTCTTCACTGTAACCAGTAAACGACCGTCATTAAGCTAACAGCATGGTGTTTGCATGTTATATCACTAATATTTGAAGAAAAAAATCATAATATTGAACAACATGAATTAGTTACTTTGTTATGTCTGCTCATTGGACTGACAGGAGCAACCCAAACATTTATACAGTGGTAACGGAATAGAACAAATTCCTTAAAGCCCCAGTTGCTGCCTGACTACTGTTAAGTGTGAGTGAATATTCCCCAAGCTCAGTGCTGTAAATACCGCCTGTCGTTAATCAGCTTTCTCCGCTTTATGAAGTGTCCAGAGGCACTGGCACAGCCACACCACTGCAAAACCAGATACTGTAGTAAAAAGATGAGGGAGCCCTTAGTAGCAAGCAATATGATAAGTCAATCCAATAATAAATTATACACTTTTTGACCTCTGCAGATGGCAAGGACAAAGCACGCTCCGAGGGTCTTTAATTTGATTTTTACATGGGCATCGGAAAGCATTACATCATTAATTACTCCAAAGCTGCGTGTCACCCAACTCCTATTACCTCAGAGTACATGCATGTGTGTGTTTATGAGCTGTGGCTACATCAGGCACAGCTCTGCATATATGTATCATTGTCATTATTCTCATATGGGTAAACCAGAAAGCGTTAAATCAGGTTAATCCGGAGTCAAGCATTCAATCTCTGTAGCCAATATGTGTTGGTTCATGTCTTTGGGTTGACTAGAATTCTATAGAAGGTATCTGTGATTGGCTACCAGAAATAACTTCAGTGCAAACTCAGCGAACTGTATTTTTTATTAGTTGTTTTTACCTCACCTGCTGTTAGAGAAGTGGTAACACAGCAAATCACAATCACAACTGCCTGTATTATCACCTCTCAGTTTTGACTGAGAGGGATGTAACCATATGCAAATCTCAAAATTGCGATATTGTCACAATATTCATTTCCCAAGAAGGTCTTTATAAGTTTTTAGGTTTTGCTGCAACAAAACAAAGCTTTTAAGCAAAGAAACTAGAATTTAATATATTGTGACAGCCCAGAATATTATTATGAGACAGCAAGATTACTACATAAATATGCTTTAAAACAAGTATGGAGACCATAATTTTTGTGTTAATACTTTCACCTTTGGCCCGCTACACCCACTAAAATAATTTATAACCTTAAAGCAAAGAACCAAACACTGCCCTCTGCGTTTGCATTTGCCATTATAACATACACATGTACAGACTGTCTTCAGTCAAACTTCCACAATATGGTGTTAAACATGTCGCTGCATTTGCTCAGGTACAGGTGATTTTAATGCTCAGTTTTGCTCTGCACAGATCTGACCTGTAAATTGTCCTGGTAGCATCTCCTGCTTATCTCTATGGGAAATCACAAATTTGGTGCCATACTGTGGAACATTCCAGGCAAAGCAATACAGTCTTCATCGCAACAAACAATTGGCGGGGGAGAAAAGTTTATTGGGGACCTTTAAATCTAAATCTCAGTAAGTACTTAGATCTAAGTAAACAAAAGATGCATTTAAATTCTAATTCCACATTATACAAGTGCATTATGCAGCCCCATTCACAAGGCCTTATCACAGTCAGACGTTTACTTAGGGCATGCCGGAGCGCAGTTGGTGGAGCAGCTGATGAAGAAGCTCAGTGAAGAGATGCATTGTGGGTATGGGTCAGAGAGACAGTGGCCGGTGCAGTGCAGCGTAGGAGGACATAACTGTGTGTGTGACTAATGCGGGGGAAATCCAGAGGAGTCAAAAGCACCAGTCCAGCGAAGAGTTACAACTATCGCTCTAAACTGCCCAGCAACTCCACATTGTTCAGCGCGTCCCATGGGAAAACACTATTTTAATAAAGATGTCAGAGAAAATTGCACTGGAAATGAGGTCATACTAAATACTGTACAGCATCATCAGAAGGTTTGGATCTAAAACAGTGGATGTATAATGTAAGAGTGAACTCACCGATAACATCAAGTCATAATTTGGTGAATTGTGCTTTTGCCTCATATACTGGTATTGATTAATCTCAGGATGGTTGATTAATTTGCTGTACCTCATTTATTTTTATGTGTACTATTCCAAATAAATAAACAGGTAGGGTGGATGCTCTCTCCAGACACACAACTACCTTTGTATGAATATCTTGGTACTTAAAAGTCCTATATTATCTCTGAGCTTTACGCCATGTTAGGACGTTGTTACCACATCAGAAACAAACCTGGAGTTGTGTTTTGTTTCATTCACACATGTTTGAGTAATTCTTTATTATTAGTCTGTCAGTATCTCCAAAGTTCAAAATGTTCTGTTCTACCTCGTGATGTCATGAAGCAGTGGTTTTCAAGTTAACTTCTACCTTTTACCTTTTGTTTAGTAGAGATCGGAAATTCCAGGACTAAAATTATCCCATTATTATTATCCCAATCATTCTAGTGACTTCCTGTATTACCACATGACATCACAAGGTATAACAGTGTAACAGTGTTTTCTCTTTGAGATAACTACTGCAGGATTTGTGTGTTAAATATGTGCAAACAAAACAACTCCAGGTATGTTTGTGATGAGTAAACAACATTATAACATAGATCATGAAATAGTGAAATATGCATCCTGTAATTGTACTAAGTAAGCTGTAACAGTAGGGTAAAAACAGTTTTGTATAATCTTTAATTAGAATCAATTTAAATTCAATTCCTGAAGCGTGGAATATTTTCGCCCTCATCGAGCAGCCTCTCTGACAGCAGCAGATAAAACGCTCCTGCTCCATGTGACCAGTCCAACCAGTCTGTGCCGTGATTCATGATTTACTGTAAGATCAGTCTCCCAGACAATTACACAGGGATTCCCACGCTGGGGTTCGGAGCGTCTTTTGTCACTGTGACTTTTACACCAGTCTTAAAGAGACTGCTGCACGTTCTTGGGAAAATCAGTCTGGCCTGCAGCGCTGGAGAGGCACCCAGCCAAAATTGGATCATCCATATCCAGAAAAACTAGTGTCGGTTGGAGGTTGTTTGTTAGATTTCTGAGCACTGTGGGACTGATCATGAAAAAGAGGCTGTTATAAGCAGACAAGCTGTGCCCAACTATGCGTCAGCCAAAATTTTACAATGTTACAACACAATAGAAATGTATAATTGCAATAAACTTAAACCATTAAACATGTGAAAAAATGTTCGTACAGAAGGTCTTTTAAGAATTGGATATTAAATGGTCTTGTTCTATTTTTTCTGTATACTAAACATTGCTTAGTCCAAACGAGTTGTGTGTGTACACCGTTTTTTCTTATATTTAATATAGATTAGTCATGTGTCACAAGTCATAAGTCTACAACTGTGCTGTATTTACCCAGTTCAAACAGGAGCACGTTCAGTCACTGAGGGCAGCTTAATCCTTTTAACTGTCGATATGAGAGGTAATCTAATCATGAGGCAGATTATGGAGCACTAAACCAGTAAACTTCATAGAAAACTTGTGTGCCTCCTCATTACTGTACATCACAATATTTCACTGTGTCCTTAACAATGGACCTCATTCACATTGCCGTTGAATATAGCATGTGAGTGATGGTTAGGCGAGGTAGGCCCACATTGGCAGCCCCACTTCAGTCTGTCTGTCCCAGGGCAGATGTGACTACAGAATAAGTTACTATCACTAAATGTGAGGAGGTAATGAATAATGCATGAAGCTATGACTTTAAGCATCAGGACAAATGCTAAATAAAACTAGTACACATCATAAATGCTATATTTTTGTTCACTGTATTTTTTAGTCTATGTCTTTTCTCATTTATCCTTTTAGAATAATACACCCTGTCAGTTTAGTTAAAAGGTTAGTTAGGCGGCTATAATATTTGCACTATTGAAGGCAGTAGTGCACTTAAATAGTGTAACTAGTGCTCAGTAAACATAGTCATAGTCATAATAGGCCATAATTAGCCATTAAACTTCACTGCTAAATCCCCATCATTGACAGATAGTGTCTTAAATGCATCAGGGGCATTATCACTGCACTCCAAGTGACAGGATGCTCATCCTAAAACTCCCTCTGCTCCTGAACAAGTCCCAAACAGCACTAATCATTTCATCAGTTGATTTATCAACATTAGGTGGTCAAGGTCTGAATGGAGAGCCAGGTTCAGGTTTGGGTGATGATACATTAACCTAGAAAAAGCAGGTGCTACCAGGACCTGCTTCAGCACTTCTGCGATGTAACCTAATCTTTCGAATTCAAACTTTTGGAAATATAGTCCATGATGTAAAAGTTGTGGAGCGATGTTTAGCACCCCACAAAGAAAGTATCCAGGCAACAGGTTGACAAGTGCGATTGGTCCGTGCCCTCAGCCTATTAAAATCCATGTGTGCGTTGGACATAATGATGCCTCGACGCTGCTCAAAGACACTCTATAAGCTTGTGCACTGGCCTATGTGTAATCTAAGCGAGGGGTTGATGTGTCCTTTGTCACTGGATATGCTTTAAAAATAACACACCCGGTCCATGTCCCGGGACGCTTCAGTGCAAGTGGATCTTTCAGAGGCATTTCTTCGAGTCTCTGATGGATACAGTTCATCCGAAACCGCTGCATACCAGAGCCATCCAACAATTACATGTCCCACATAGTGTTCATAACTAAAGGAGAACATCAACAAAAAGGCAATAAAATGAAGGGACTTTTTGTGTAAGGCTAAACTCATGCCAATTGCCAGAGACACAAGTGTGCAGAGGAGATAGGAGAAAAAGAGAGACAAACATGGAAAGAGCTATGGAGCATGGTTATAATATGGATATTTGTTATGTAAGAAAAGAAAATGGAAATAAGGGATTTATAACTTGCCATCTCAGTTAGTAACAAATGGGACATATATACAGACCATTTACAACTCACCCAGGCACTGTTGGCTTTCAGAGTCCAGCATAGACTCCACTATTTGGCAAATTTCCATCCCAGCTCTTGCCTATACTATAAAGCAAAATCTGATAAATAATATTTATAAAATAAATAGAAAATAATTCACTAATTTGATGGATCAAAGTACTCTTAAATATGAGTACTTAAACTGGTTAGAGTTTTGGTTAGAACAGCAATGATTGGGAAGGACCTTAAGGAAGACATATTGCATTTATGTCTGCTATATAATTACAACATCCAAGGTTTATGGTATAATTTGCATATTTTAAATAATATTGACAAGAGAGATGATGTCGTCATAAACACCATCAGAACAAAGCACCATGGAGCTGACAGCACCTCTGGATACGAGCAACGTTATGCAGCGATATTTGTAAAACTCAATTCAGATGCACTTATCAATCTTATTAGGTTAGCTAATTTAGCTTAGTGTGTGTGTGTTTTGTACCAAAGTGATGTTATTTGTAATTAAAAATTTATTATTAAAGTTATTTGCAATTAAAAATTGCTCAAAACATGCAGAATCACTCCAAATACAACTTCAAGTAGGTAAATGGTGAGGGGAAACAACTATAACATGGTTAAAAGCTCTGAAAAGTTGATACTGTATAACAGGTCTCCTTTAAGAATGGTGTGCACAAGAACGATGAATAAATAAGGAAAAATAAAGACCAATAAAGATCATATTCCTCCACATTTCTCCAAAGTACAGTTGAGACCACTTTAACCATTTGTGACTCACCCTAGAAACAACAGCACATCCCTCACCTGTGTACAATGATTTTATGAGCAACTTTCTAAACGGACACACAGTGACATCAGCTGTGAAGTAGGACCTCCAATAATCCTTTGCACTAATTGGCTCAGAGCATTTGCATTGCTATGAGCACATAGGAAAACTGATCCGACGGGCCAGCGGGGAATCTAGGCCGTGTCAGGTAGTCCAGGTTCCTTCAGGCTAACGTCACTGGGCCATTCGTGTTCTCTGAGGGTTTGTGATTGTACGTATGTGTCCACTTAGGTGTGAAAGCGTGGCAACATCTCCCCTCTCTCGGTCTTGGCCCAAACGATGCACCACAGAGCAGGAGGGTCATGCCAAAACTGAATAATACCTCAGGAGCTCAGGGTGCAGGTGCTGATGAAGGAGATCTGATTTAAACCCAGAGCTGTGGAGAGGGTTCTATGTCCGGAGAGGAATAGTGTCATGGCCCTGAAAAGGAGAATGAGTCAGAGGCAGCAACACCTGGTCCATACAGTAAACACTTCATTAACTGTTTGTGTGGACAGATTTGGGATCAGAAGGACAGTTGGCACAGAATCAAGAACAATAGCAATGTACATATGAAATGATGGTTTTGAATTACTGATTTTAAGTTTATTAAGTGTTTATTTATTAAGTTATTAAGTTGTTAAGCTATCATTTGGATTAGGTTCAACTAAGGTGACCACATGAAATTGTGAAAAAGAAGGACATACGGTCTATGAGTGGGACATGGATAAACAGTAATTTAAACTCATATAACTGCAATAACACCGTATAATTTTTAGTTGGCTTTTGTTTTTTTTTTCAATCATTGCCTAGGATAGCAATTGGTGCCAACATACAACCCTGAATGGCAGTATACACAAAGCCTTGATTTCTTTGTCATGTCATCAATAAAAAAGTGTGACTTTCTCCAAATAAGTGGGACATGGGACCGGGCTGCCAGGACAACCAAAGGTCACCATAGTTTCAACATGGGTGGATTTGACTTTCATACATTTTTTAATATTTCTTATGAAAACACCATAGATACAAGCATTTGTCCTATCTAAGAGAGAGAAATTCCATCCTTTTATCATCTGAATCAAACCTATATTTGTGAGGACTGTATTGTAAGCACAAGGTCTTAAAATCTGATAATATGCATCTGATAAGTTAACACATTCAGCGCAGATGGCACTGGCTTGAGTCCAACAGTTATTTAAGAGCATTGTTGTTCCATGGCTGTATTATACTGTATAATGCTCATATTAAAGGCAAATGTCAAATGCCTAAAGACAAACCAACACCCAAAGACATTTCCAAACATATTATTATAAATCACAAATCAACTGCCAACAAAGGATATAGTGCCAAACTAAGTACTGAAGTTTCTTTTAATGGAAATTATTTCCCATGAAAAAACAAAACCACAACTATCATTTATTTTAAGAATGCATTTAGCTCGATAGCCACACTAAAGCTCCCTTACATTTGGTTGTCCTTTAGGCTGAGGACTTTTTGGAGCCAGACTGTCTGCACTGTGGGGAATATCTGATGGATGTGGACAGAGATTGGTCATCAGTGCACCGTCCATCTTTTCTGCTGTGTGCGTTTTGAGTCTGACAACATCTGTGATCCGTCAGTGTCCTGTCACAGAGAGACAGGCACAACACAACAGGCAGGTACAGTGGGCAGGTGCGCTCTCAGGGCATCAGGAGAGACAGTACACACGAACTCAGATGGTCAAACGGTGATTGGAGTGTATGTTGAGTCGCGGGAGGGTGAGCACAGTTTAGGAGTTTGAGAACTTCCTTATTATTGTTGAAAATCTTGAAATGAATACAAGTTATAAAGACACCACCATGGCTAAAAACTGAGAAAACCAGTCAACTGTAAAAGATCTCACTTTCAGTAACTGATAACTAGTTTATCATGCCTGCCTGTTTGAATACTGATTAGAACCCATTTTTGCTGCTCATTGTGACTAGAGCAGGAATGCCTTGCTTGAGGACACAACTACAGAGTGGGAACTGCCATTCTCAGAAGTATTGGAACTTGCGTCACCTTTGCACATGTATGTATATTGATAATTGTCCTTGAAAATCAACATTGGATTAACAAAATATCTATTATGTCAATCCTTTAAACAAAATAAATAAATCAGTTTTACTATTGTATTTTCCTTGGTTGCCCTTCAGCCACACCTATGTGATAAAAAGAACAGGTTTGCAATCATACAACATAACATGACAAAGCACAATAACATTTTTGGTGTAATAAAAAGGCAACAAAAACATTAACTCATAATCACTGTCCAATAATCATTGTAATCTAACTGTATTAATCACTAGAGAAGCACCAGAACTTGTCTACATGTGGTTTGGTGACTACATCTATAAGTACACACTTTTTACTCCCTTGTTTTTCAAATTGAACAATGCAGTTGGTAAGAAACAGCCAAATAATACGTTTGAAAAACAAATCTTTTCTCCAGACTGCGGTGAGCTGGCTCCAAATGTGGACGGACTGGTTTTGGAAAAGCCTTAAGGCCCTTTGGATAACAGTCTCCTTTCCTCCCCTCTCTCTTCACTCAATACATTTGCACAGGCCTCCCAATCCACATGAAATATGCCTAATCCTGACAAACACAGATACAGATAACTCAAGTGAACCCTGCCAGTGAAGAAACATGATGACAAATGCGTGACCTTTTCTAATACACACACACACGAATGCTCGGAGTTTGGACACAGAATGAGGCATTTGAAAGCGGGAGTGGTAAAGATTGTATTGTTGGGTTTAAGGATTCATTTGTACAGAGGTTTTGTTTGGAAAAATGTTTAAAGAGAATGGAAAAAGTGAAGGATGTGTCAGCTTTTCCATGTAGCACATAGTAGCTGAAATGACTGAGCCCCGCCCATAACTGCTCAAAGAGGGTTGCCTCAGGTGGACTGTGCTGACGTAGGTAAAGCATTGTGGATGTGAACTACTGTGATTATGACTGCAGGTTTGAGCTTTTTGAGGTTGTCAGATTTATCAGATGTCAATTTGGGTGGCTTTATCCCAGATGGTCGTCCTTCCGTAACCATACTGTGACTGGAGTTCTTGAAGGTTTATAGAGTGAATACATTTTGCCACACATCCAAGTCACTGGCTATCATAATATCTCAAGCCTTTACCGCATCCCTACCTTCTACTTTTGCTATTGACCCTACCTGGACATTTGCATTACTACTGCAGTAACAGTAGTAAAGCACGCTACACTTCAGTCTTTTAACAAGTCTGTTTAAGTTCACATCCAAGTGTCTTCTATATTTTCTGGCTCTTCCAGTGGGATTTCAAGTGCATGTTCAGATGCTTGGGTGAAAGTACAAGCAATAAATAGTTGACATTTGACAATAGTTGACTTATTTCTTATGATCTCCACATATTGTTGACATCTCATCCTCAATCATCTAAACGAAACTGAACGGTATACTGATTGATGTGGTACAGTGGTACTGATTAATAAAAACACTTTACAAAGTGGACTTTCAACCATTACGTATGCTATTTACTGTTACTATATAAAGTGCTAATAAGCTAGGGCTATATATTGGGTATTAAAGTAGTAGTAGTAGTAGTTGCAATTGTGATTTAATTCTTTGTTGTTTGTTTATTACAGCTAATTAAAGTGTCACAAAAGAAATGTGCCCATTTTTATCCTGTGCCTGACCTGTAATCTTCACCTGTTATAAGCCTGCTAGAGGCTTTATTGTCCAGGTTGCATAATAATAACAGTCAGTGTTGGGAAATAACTGAATACATATACCGAGAATACATATTCTGAATACTCATTTTGAGCAACTGTATTTCTGTACAGTCACTTTTCATTTGCTGGTATTCAGAATACAGTTACTTTTATAAAATCGAACAAATACATAGTGGTACTTTTGCCACTTCAAACTGCACATGAGAAAAATAGAAAACACTGCTCTTATGGTGCATGCAAGTGTGGTTTTACCTTCTATGATCAGCAATAAATAAATGCTGAACAAATGGTGAAACAAATATGAAGTTGTTTTTAATGCTCTGTTAAATGTTCAAACTATTATTTAAATGCATCCCTGTGTGAAAGTATTCAGAAAGTGAATGTATTTAGAATACAGTATTCATGTATCTGAATACGTTGCAAAATACATTCTAATGTATGTATTTAGTATTCTGTAACTAAATTCCTTTTTTAAAGTATTCTTCCCACTGATCACTGATAACAATATATTTTTAGTATAGGAGAGAACCCTACTAGAGGTCTACCCACAGTTCAACACAGGTTATAGGCATCCACGCTGAGCCAAATGATTACACACATACACACACACACACATTCACACATTTAGTCACACATTCACAGGGGAGGTGTCATCTCACTCTTTATGTCAGTATTAGTGCACACACAAAGAGCAGAAGTCTGTCTTTCAGTGTCAGAGGCCTCTCAAAACACGGCACTATTGCACTTATCAAAACACTCCAACAGTCTGAATTGAGCTCTGCAGTAATTCCAGGAAGCACACACGGTGTAACTGCTGCTTTAAAAACGATGGAGATTTGCAGAAAGGAAAGCCCAGGCTGAGATTCTATGGGTTAAAGTAGCTCCACCTTAAAACATTTTCATCTCAATAGCTTAAAATTACTTTCAGTATTTCTTTAAGAAAAATTATTTTGTTGGATAACGAAGGCTATATTGTCGGACTATACACAAAGCCATCCAAATTTGATTGTTACTCATCCAATCAAACCTACCTGTCCAAATATAGAGAGTGGTTAGCAACTGCCAAACGTTTACTTTGTCCACAACTCTATTTACTTGTTTTATTTCATTTCTTACTTAGTTTTTCAATTTCTTAATTTCTAACTATTTGCATATCTCCTCATCAAACTATGGTTAATGGTCACAGAATAATACCTCACTCAGTATATTGGCTTTTGCTCTCTGAAATTTTAACATAATTCAATTCTATAACACCCATCTGGCTCATCGCTTGACTTAAACCTAAATTTGTATTATATTACAGCAGGAATCAAACTGACAGCCTTTGTGTAAGTAGGCAGTTGTCTCTACCAAACAAGCTACTCCTAGAGCTACTAAACTTCATTACATATACACTCCTAAAATACCCATATTCTGGTATTTTGGGGTGATTGTGTTACCTTTACAAATGAAGAGCCACTCAAACTGTCAGCAGTCAAACAAGCCTCCTCGGCCCTCTGTTTTTACAACTGTCCACACTGCAGCGACAGGAAATGCTTGGGTCTTGTCAGTGAGAGCTCCAGTCTCTCATTCTGAACACAGGAGGAATGTAAACTGTCCACGCACCACATCTGACCACAGAGGACAGCACCACAACGCCACCAGCAGGATCAGCAGGGAATGAAAGGGACCGTCTCAGGCAGGAGAACCTATTGGGAAAAAATCTGAAAATTACTTGATAAAAGTTATACATTCACTCAAAAACTGAAGTTCTGAAAGAGCAAATATGTATTTGTCAAAATGAATGAATCTGTTGTTTGGGACACAAAACTCAAGATCTGCAGTGAGTATATAAATCCTCATGCCCATTAACATTGTATAATAGCTCATTTTACTGGAAATACTTCAGATTTTCCCTAAATGATCTAGTAACCTTTTATAATTGTGTAAGGTAGCTTTGTGAGTCTGAATAGCCCGTGGAACATGACTGTGTGTGTGAATGATTGTCATGTGTATATCTGAAAACATGTTTGGTCAGGTTAAAGTGAACTAATTTTTCAATGTTGTCAGGGTGACCTGTCAGTGCTGCATCTGAACACCCATCTCCAGAGCCTGAGCTAGGCTTGGTCAGGACTATATGTGCAGAAAGAGCTCTGGAGTAGGTTGCACTGGTTTTGGAACATTTGATTTAAATGCAAAGGACTATGGGGTAATAGTGAGTGGGTTCTTACTAAAAGAAGCTATTAATCACAAAAGTATGCAGAAACATGGAGGCCATATGGGGAAAGAAGTGTCTTGTCCAAGGACACAACACCACCAAGTATTACTATCAATCTCTATGAAGTTCTAACTGAGTTATTAGTAAACGCATGAGCAGCACTGTGGCGTACCAGGAACCGTTCTTGCCTCAGAGCGAGAAGGTCCTGTGTTCAACTCCCTCAGGCACAGTCAGTGGGGCCTTTCTGTGTGGAGTTTGCATGTTCTCAGCTGGACTATCCTGATTAAATACAGACTCATGAAGAAGAGTATTTACCATGTTTTTGATGTGAACCATCAACCCTTTGATCATAGACGCAAGCAAAGCAAAAAGTCCAGAATGTGCTAAATGTCAACCTGAAATAAGTAGCAGCTCACGAGGCACGTATGACAGTGTAACTTACTCCAGCTGTGGACTCTATCAGTCCAGCTTTCACCAGCCTGTGCCTCTGCTGTCCATCAATCTCACTCTGGATCGTAACGGCAACGTGAGCTGTGAGCGGGACATTCTGCGTCGCGCCCCACACTGCAGAATCGTGTTGGGAAAATATTTACGGTGCATGTTAAACGGGGCCGTAGCAAAAGGTTAGCAACACGGCAGGGCATCTGGTGAAAGCATAACCCACAGCTGTCGCCCAAACTGACATCCCAAACACTCGCAAATTCATCTATGTGCCACTGGGGCATGTACGTACGACATGCCTGCCATGTCGAGGACATAAGTGAGGAGAGAGGGGTGAGGAGAGGAGGAGAGGAGAGAGAAAAGTGAAGGAGAAAGAAGAGAGAGAAGATAAGCAGACAGGTGAAGAAAGGAGTCAGGTGAAAATGCAGAGAGAAGAAAGAAGAAGGTGGTGAGAAGAAAAAGAAAGTAGGGTAAGAAAGAGGAGGTGAGGATGAGGAAGGAGAAAGGAGAGAGGAGAGAGAAAGAAGAAAAAGAAAACAGAAAAGCCGGTGAGAAATAAGAGAGAAAAAGAAACAGGTGAGGAGAAAGAGAGAATACAGTGGCCTAAGGCAGTGGGTGGGACAGGAATCATTACATTCCTTTCTTTTATTTCTGTACATTTATTTCAAGCACCTTACTATTCTATTCTTTTGAAGAAAGGAATTAGCTAGGCCTGTCTCAATAACGCATTTTGAAGTACCATATTTGGTGATGAAAATATAGACGATAAACAATTATATTTACTATATATACTTCAATACTGGACTTTCCGGTCCAATTACTCTAACTTTTCACACCTAATGCCATTTAAGTACCTTCTTATAAGTACCACCAGATCTAAAATAGGACGACAAATAGATGTACTAATTGTAGATAAGGGCTAACCTAAAAGAGGACAAAACTATGGCACAAAAATTGACATAACAGTTTGAAAACTCTGCTGTAGCCCATACCAGATAAAGAGATAAGAGATAGATAGAGATAGAGATAATTCATGCAAATATCTTGCAAAACTTGCAAATATCAACACCAGCACAATGATAGGACATATTTGTTGTTTTGTTAGAGAAAAATAAATAAGGCAAAAGGCTATTGAATGTAGGCCTAACAATACATCAATTAAACTGTACTAAATGCTAAACTTGGGCTGATCACATTTCTAAGCAGATGTGAGCTAAATGCCTTTTTTGTACTTTGTAACTATTATTTTTAATAATCTTACAATCCACTAATATGTGATCATGCAGTAGTAGTCCTAAAACCCTAAAACATACACTTGTGTTAATCCACGACATATACATCTCATAAATTTCCACCACACCCTTTGACGGTCTTATATTACTCTATTCTCTGATCTCTCTTATAATGTTGTTTCCTGATCACAAACTTACCTGGAGTTGCGTTTTGGTTCATTTACACATGTTTAACACACAAACCCTGAGTTCTGACGTGTGTGATGTCATGTGATAATACAAGAAGTGCTCCACTGGGTCATATTTATCATTTCAGTGCTGGGATTGTCCATTTCTGCTGAACTAAGAGTAAAAGGTAACTGGTAACTTGAAAACTAACACTACATAACATCACATTTTGAGCTTGGAGATGAAAACAGACTAATAATGTGTGAATGAAACAAAACATTATATCATGGCTTAAAGCTCACACAAGTCTATTTTGTGTAATCTAGGACCTTTAAGTGCGTTGGGTGTGGGTCAGAGCTGGACAGTCCCCTATGGGCCGGGGGTCAGGCTGTGGGGACAGTAAAAACCAGGAGCTCCTTTAACCACAGCCTGGATTGACATCTTCACCTCTGAGTTAACCAGCTCCCCTCACACAGCCCCGAGGCAACACGGACACTGCTACGGAGATACATTAACATTCTTACAGGATAATGACACTCCATGGACACATGGGAGCGCAGGGTTCTGTTTTGGACTGACTAAACTGCAATTTGGCATGGGTTGTCTAGCTCGTCTGGAATATTTACTCTAGTTTCCAGAAGGACAGAAGTATGCCTGTGTCAGAGGGGTCAGAGCTGAGAGGAGTTTAGTTGCGTTTTGTGTTGCCTTAGGAGCTGCTTGTTTGTAGTCTGTTGGTAGCAATGAAGGCTATTTTTAAGATAACGCTCACTAGTTAAACATGGTTGGTATGGGTTAGTGTTGTCACAATATTAAAATTGCAAACCTGATTTCGATACAGCGGAAAAATAACACCTTGACAGTTTAATACCATTTCCAGCACAACATAACACAACACAATGTTTTTTTTTCTAAATGCACGATGTGATCTTATACTAGTTTTATAGATTAAGAGAACTGTTCAGGAAAATTGTTCATGTTCAAATTAATATAATACATTTTGGTATTGACTGGCATCCTGTGTTCAGTGGTGTTATTTTAACTCAACTCAATTTTTAGGCCATACTTTCTTTAACCTAGGATATTTCTTTGGGCAGAATTCACTCTTTTTCATTAAACAAAATCATGACTGAATGAGCCTAGACAAAGCCACACCTTAAATCTATCATAATTTGCTTTGATTTCACTTCTGTATAAATCAACCACAGACCCATAGGCTACATACAGTCTTTGTGATTTTGCACTGACTGAATTTTATGTTTTTGCACTAAATGAATGGTTGTTGAAAATGCACATAGCCTGGTTTGAGAAGCTGAGCAAAACATGTCAACAAACATCCACACACAATAAACTAGAAAAGAAAGACACAATAATCTACAACTACTGTTTTAGCCACAGCTGCCCTGGGACAGACTGACAGCAGCGAGGTAATTTGCTAGTGAAAGTAGGCACTATCAGACACTTGCATAACAATTTTCTTCAGAAGAGACTGTTATGAGGGCCCTATTATTTTGTATGCAAGAAACCACTTTGATTATAGTTATAGTTCAAACTCCCAAAATAAAATACAATAAAATGCTAAAACAAAATCCAATACGAGTGTGGGATAATAAGGTGCTGTGGATATTATGCAGGAGCTGCGCACGGACCAGTGCAAACAGGTGTGTCCTGAAGGCTGGTCCTGGTAACAGCAAAAATATTTAGGCCTTCTCCAAGTCACAGAAACGTGAGCTGTGTGTTTTTATACAGATTAGTACTCCAATGTACTCCCTAATCATGTATTATTACTCATACACTACTACTACTACAAGGATGAAGTCACTGCTGAGTGTATTGTATCCCACTTATGAATGTACATTTAGATACACTATGTTCTTCTATATTATAAAGGGCTCAATAATAGCAAGGAAAAGACTATAATTTTATATGCAGCTTTTCTTAACTGCTTTAGGTCTGAGGACAGGAAGCAGCTTGACTGCAGATCTAACAAAAGGAAGGGAAAAAAAACTGTTACTTTGTATAGGAAAATGACACCAACTTACTCACTGATTCATGACGCTATAGTGCATTTAAATATTCAATGTGTTACGTTTCTTTTAGAGAGTCCAACACAGGCCAGTTACCATGGTGACTGCCTTGTATGGAATGTTCCAGGGCAAACAATCCATCAAAAATATTATGTAGTGCGTCCAATAAAAATATGTTTTGGTGTCATTATAATAAACAGAAAATCCTTGTGAGAAATTTTAAAAATATTAAAGAAAATAGTACTTTTGATTCATTTCGCAGGGTTGAACAAGGTAAACTTATTAAGGAAGATAAGCATAAAAAGCTGCAAAGAGAAGATGAATTTGCACAGAATTTTAAACAAAGGTATTAACAGCATTTTATGCACTAAGGGACATTTTAAACCATTTCCAATAGATGAATAGCCATATAATTAATTATAATTATATTTATAACAATAATAATAATAATAATAATAATAATATCAACAACAACAACAACAATTATTATTATTATTATTATTATTATTATTATTATTATTATTATTATTATTATTATTATTATTATTATTATTATTATTATAAGGATCCAAACTCCCAATTACAAAGTATTCAAACAACAAAAAAAACCTACCAGATCCAGAACAGCCCATTTACTCTCTACTTATGTTTCTGGCTAGTTGGTGCAGAGGTCAAAGGGTTTAGTCCTGCTCATAGAAACACTGAATACTAAATATACCCATGTTGAGGACTGCGACCCCATTTGCAATATGTTAATTAATTCTCAATATCCCACGTATGTGATGCAGTATAAATAAATATTGTCACTAACGTCTCCATACGACAGTTATGAAATGCATGTATATGAGGTTTCTGAGTGCCTATTGCCCACTTCTTACTCTCTCACTCCCTCTCCCCCTCTTTTTCTTGTCATCACTTCTTATATCCTGCTTCTGAAGACTCTCCGTTGACTGACATGGCAACACAGCATGACTTTTATACCCCCTGCACCATCCTGAGTATGCCTGCTGCTGTGATGGGCCCTTAGTCAAGTTGAACACAAGCCAGGCCACTGTTTTTATTGGTTACACAAGCTGCAAGTACAGACTGGAGCAAGCAGCCCCTCCACACTCTTATAGTACGTTCATAAAGTAAGCATTTATATATGTCAAGGGCATTCATTATGGGATCAAGTTCAATTTGATAAGTCATAGGTGAAGTAGCAATTTCTACTACTGCAGGCAGTTAGATATGATCAGATAAGATAACATGTAGCAACACAGATTTTTATGCCGAGTGCCCTACTCGCTGTGAAGGTTGTAAAGAGTTGAATGGGCCAACTCCTCGTTTTAGGCGAAAGCTTAACCCATGTCACCACTTCCCAGTCATTGCGGAAATCTATGTATGTATCTATCTGTTTTATGTGGTATTCTTTATTTTAAATTAAAAAGTTTTTATTTAACCTTTATTTAACCAGGAAAGTCTCATTGAGATTACTGATCTCTTTTTCAAGGGAGTCTTGGCCACGCACACTCCATTTCCATACTAGGCAATGTGGGTGAAGTGTCTTGCCTAAGAACACAATGGCAGTATAATCCTGTTGGGTGACAAGAGCCAATCATAAACTGTATATATGAGGTATACGTTCTGGGCAATCAGGCAAGCAAATATTCAAATATGACAGTCACTAAAGAACTAATTAATATCAACTAAATTCCAACATTGGCTGCGATTACATATAGACCAAAATCTGATTATTATCCCATTTCAGGACCTTTGACATTATTTACTGGTAAATGGTCACATTTTTATATAGTGCTCTTCCACCTTCAAGGCACTCAAAGCACTTTACATCAAGGAACCACTCAACTCACCAATTCACACACACATTCATTCACCAGGTATGCAGACATGGGGGTTGCTCAGACACAACTGCAGTATGGACTGCAGTCCAACTGCAGCGGGAGTTGAACCGCTGGCCATCGGATCAGTACCACCTGAGCTGTCAGTTGGTAAAGCTTTAAATAACATGCAAACTGCAAAAGCTGATGTGAGTAATCAGAGGGACCATGATCAGAAAGAAATCAGATGATTTTGCCGTCTACATGACATTTTGATCATCTTCAAACTCCAAAAAACTGCAAAATCAAAGTCTGAGTGTACACATAACTCCCGTCAGCAAAAGCCAATAAATGCAAGACTACAGCATATCACACAAGCCTTTCTTATTTTTATTCAAGAGATCATCAAATAGAACAGCATTTGTCTAGGTACGTGTTGCTAATGATCATGTAAAAATGATATGTATGCTGTCAATTGCAACATAAAAATTATTTGGCAAGATCAGTTATACAATTGTGCAAACGGATTGTCATTTCAGAGCAGCTGTATGGAACTAGATATCTCCAGTGGTTTAAATCTGGACAAGACAAAAGCTATTCTAGTGATATTTGGAAAAAAAAAAACTGCAACTCTAATTTGAACTGGGGCATGAGAATTTTTACACTGGTGATGCAAACTAGCACACTGTATGTCCTCAAGCACTGAAGTTATTTGCAATCTTAGTTATGCTGATGCTACCAAAACACATGTGTGCAATCCTCATGTGATAAAGTGCCATTTTCACTATCCCTTGTCCTGTTATGACTGCAGCTTTCACAGGTAAACACCGTCAGAAGCATGTCCCCTTCACACTTATTCTGCTTTTGTTCACATCGCAAGAATCCAGGGCGTGTTACTGGGCCGCTACCACATTCCCCATGGTTGGAAAGGTTCACAGATCTGACAGTTCTCCAAGTGTCCCATAGCCCCTGGTCCAGACACAACACTGACAGCTGTGTGAGGGGGGCAGAGAGGTGCAAGATAAATAAAAACAGCCTGTCTCCATTACAGCTAGCAGTTCTCCACTCGTAGGCCTTGCCCAACGCCTTTCATTGCACGTTCACTACTTCACACCTACTGTATCTGCAGCTACAAGGACAGCACATGGAAAAAAAGGAGCGAGACAACACAATAAAAGGTTGTGTTGGACTTTAACATGTTAGCAACCGTTATCATTCCCCAAACAGGTGTAGCGTGTTTACCAAACAAACAAGCGGCGGACATGTCAAGAGGAATCAAAAAATGGACACTAGAGGTTGGGTATCTGAGCTGGCGTATGAATGCAGACTGTAGGAGGAGGTGATAGGACTATAGTGCGTGCCACACCGGGGTTGCAACAGTGTCACGGAGAATTTGTCTAATGTTACTCGCCCAAAGCATCTCAAGCAGCTCTAGTTGTTAGCTGGGGTTACGTGGGGTCACAGGCGCTGATGGTCAGTTTCTAAGCCTCTCACTTTTCCGATTGCGTTCCTCTTCAGGGCACTGCGGGGAGGGAAGCGGCCACTCAGAGCTGTCGGGGCACATCCAAACACTTCCGCCGTATCTGCAGGTTACCTTGACCTTCACAAATCCACTTCACCTGCAGTTACCGGGGGAAATGTTTGAGTATAAGTTTTGTGGGTTTGTTTTCATTTCGCTGTCAGGTTGGATAATGTTGTGACTGTGACACAGCGAGAACAGGGGTGCCCATAATGTTTTCCTAAAATCAATCAATCACGAGGGAGACATGCAGGTTACAGCACTACGCTATATTACAGCTCAGATCTGTGGAGAGTCACACCTATTCACAAAAGGAATTATTGTATTTTTGAGCAATAGAAACACCCATAATGAATAAATAGGCTAATAGATGGAAATGTTAAAAGTCATACAATGGAACATTCAAGAGACAGAAGTAAGAAGTAGCATCAGGCCAAGTTACAAGACTGTGGAAAGGACCCTCCTCTAGAAAAGTTACACAGTGCTGCTTTAAGTTTCCTACTATGGCACTTAAAATACTGCGCTTTATGTGGTTATTTACAGCTTTTAACTATGGATGTTATAAAGCGTTTTAAACCCTTCTCTGCTTACTACTTTTTATTAGAGATGTGGTCATAAGTTTCTCTGATTATTTATTATGATTGTTTGCCAATCTATCTACTGAAACTCTATTTAGGAGACACCACACTAACTTTGAATCTAAGAACACAGTTTTGACAAGCACATGTGCATGAAAATAATATGACAGCTACATGCATACATCGCTCTGATCATAAACAGCGATTTGTACTCTGCGCTGTAATCTTTGTGCTTATAAGTTTGATGTTGTGTGGAAAATAATAGTAGTGAAGCACAGCCTGATTCTTTAGCCCCGGGACATAAGTTACCTTTGCACAGAGGAATGCAATCATCAGCTTTAACTCATTTCTCTTTTCAATCCTGCACTTTACCACCCATCTCCACCCAAGTACTGCTCACCTTGTTCTAAAAGAAGAAAAAAAACTTTTAAACATTATATTATGTCAAAGTTGTATAATGATAAAAGATCAGATCAAATTAATCTTGTGCTTACTGCGTTCATGGTTTACACATCTTCCAAAAGTCTTTTTTTTCCCGACCTATAAAAAGAGAGATCTGAATAATAAGTGACAAAGAAAAGAACAGAACAGCCACATATAGGTAATACAAATACAATACAGTATTAAAGGTCTTATATTACGCAAAATTGACTCTTGTGAGCTTTAAGTCATGTTCTACTACCTGGATATATACCTGTAATATACTTGGAGATGTCTTTTGTTTTGTTTTTTTGTTTTACATTTTGATTTATCGTTTATTATTAGTCTGTTAAATCTCCAAAGCTCAAAATGCTCTGTTCCATCTTTTTTTTTTTTTTCAAGTTAACAGCTCCTTTTACTTTAGTTCAACAGAGATTCACAATTCCAGAGCTGTATCCAAATTATTCCCAAGGTAACGGGAGTTTAAAACACAGGAACATGTGCCATATTTTTGTTGCGTGAACAGCTAAATCTAAACGTGGAATTTGTGTGTTAAATGTGTGAATGAAGCAAAACACAACTCTGGGTATGTTTGTAATGAGGAAACAACATTGCAGCATAGGCCAAAAAAGAATAAAGCATGGGGTCTTTAATGTAGCATTAAGTACATTTGGGACAACTACTGGATCTGAAAATTGTGGTTTTGGTTAATCTAACTTTGATTAAAACAAACTGGAAAAATATATATTTTTGTGTCACTAAAAGAACAAAACAGTAAATGATACTTTTGACATTGCACCAGATTGAAAAAACATATTTTGATAATATTATTTGCATTTTAGCGCGTACTAGTGTGTGCCCTGCCCCGAGTGTGAATCATCAAACTGCCTTTATATGAGCCTCAATAAGAGTTATTATTGAGAGAGAGAGTAGCTGCGGGGCTTAACATAATGATCCCTGAAAAAAGGAGCATCCAGGGACAAGTACAAATCAAAGCAAGGGCCCACAGCTCCACTCCCTCTCCCCACAGGCACGCACCCAGCACACAGATTTAACCTATATCACTCCAGCCAACTGCAATG
This sequence comes from Odontamblyopus lacepedii, assembly GCA_034769755.1. Taxonomy (NCBI): domain Eukaryota; kingdom Metazoa; phylum Chordata; class Actinopteri; order Gobiiformes; family Gobiidae; genus Odontamblyopus; species Odontamblyopus lacepedii. Next base: position 15,210,176 of record CM068350.1, on the reverse strand, counting down.
AGGACTTCTGAAAATGGGAAAAAGAGATTGCAGCTTGTGTAAATTATAATTCGAACAAGATTGAGCCTGTAGTTAGCATTGTGAACGGCAAACAGCTTCACCACAAACTTTAAGTGTACACAAGTCGCTCATTATGGAGAGTGATTTGAAGCGTGGGTTTGAGAAATGGTTCTGAAATTTTTACCAGGGTGATGTGATTGGCTGTTATTGTGAATGTGGAGAGGTGGAAGGTGGAAAAAAACAATTACAGGTAGTGTTATCCATGGAAACCAAACAAAATAAACACTTGTGAAATTGTACTTTAACTGCTCATTCAACTCAAACAAATGTGAGCTCTTGCTGCTGTTTTCTTTTGCTCAATTTGTCACTGTAAATAGACAAATTACAAGGCAAAGAAGTGTGAATGTTTAGTTATTTGACAAAAGTTCCTTCTCCAATAATCCCATCTTCAAATTATGCAATATTTTCTGTGTGGTGGAAGGTAAAAAAGGAGTGTTTACATTTTACATATCTGTACTTTACTTTACTTTACTTTACTGAAAACACATGCCTGTACTTTATAATACATTTTTGAACTGGATTGAAAAGTATTTTTTGTTATGTTTGAGACCTGCTGAAAAGGCTGATGGGTTTATTTTTATAATTGCTTGAGCAAACAAAAAATGTACAAACAAAAACAGCATGAAAAAAAAAAACTGTTTCTGTTGAACAAAATTCTCCACAAATCTTTATCAAAATGATTACATTTTTACATAAACCCCAGATGCTTTTTAGTATTTTAAAGTCTGGTAAATTCATGTATGACAAATGTTGTTGTGCCCTCATCTACACACTGTGAAAACTTCTTATTCTTTATAGATAAAGTCTCTGCTCTTAGACTGTCACTGCCTTCTGCTGTGGACCTTGTAGCTTCAACAGTGTGTAATTCAGTCTTTGAGTGTTTTGTTTTCCCACTGCCATGAAACATGCTGTAGTCCAACCACTCTTCAAAAAGCTTAATCCCTTAAATCAAAATAAAACTGAAATTGTGGTGTTTGGGCAAACTAACCCACTGCTTGGGCAGGATAGTGTGATTGGTCCTCTGTCCTTCTACTGTCTCCCTGTAGTGAGGAAATTTGGAGTGATTATGGACTCTGTGTTCAAACTGGACAAGCACATTAGCTCTGTGGTAAAGTCCAGCTTCTGGCAGTTGAGGCTCCTTGCTAAAATAAAGCCCTACTTCCCACAGGCGGATTTTGGACTATTGCTATTCGTTGTATGTAGGGCTGGACCAGGGCTCCTGCAGCGCTTACAACATGTCCAGAACGCTGCAGCTCATCTGCTGACAAATACTAAGAGACGTGAAAATATCACCTGTGCTGTGACCTGCACTGGCTCCTGTCTTCTATCAGGCGAAATTTAATCAATGCTATTGATTGTGTTTCAGGGTTTACACTTTATGGGTTTGGTCTTGGTTTTCACTATAGTTTTCACATTGTGTTATCTGTATATATGTATATGTATATGTATACGTATATGTATATATATATGTATGTGTATGTGTATATGTATATGTATATGTATACATATACGTATATGTTTCTTCTGTCTTTGTTAACTTTTATGTGAAGCACTTTGGTCAACTGAAGTTGTTTTAAATGTACAATTTAAATAAACTTGAATTGAATTGAAAACTTTAATACTTTTACTTAAGTTGATTTTTTCCATGTGATATTTCTACTTTTATTTGAGTATTTTTTTGCTCCAGTATCTGTATTTTTACTTAAGTAACAATGTTGAGTACTTCTTCCACCACAGAATAGTTCAGATGATTCATTCATTATTCTTTGTTTATGGTTGCCAGTCTTTTAGCATTGCAGATAACTGACGTCAGTGCCAGTAACTTCAGCCTGGCCAACAATATGTAACTTAGTCAATGTACTTAACAGGTACGTTTACTTGAATAAGATGAATCATTATGTGTGATAGATTTCTACAGAACACAAGTTTATCATCGGATTAGTCACTTTCCCTGTATTACCAGCAACAGTTGAAATAATGCAAATAAACCAGTTCTCTGACATCTGCTGTACTTAATATATTCGCATAGTTTATGAGCCTTTTGAAATGAAATGAAATCAAAGTGTTCAAAATGTTACGAGGTTCAACAAGCTAAACACCTCTCATTTATGTGCTAACTAATCCTCTTCTGAGAACACATGACTAGAACAGAGCTTCGGGCCAGAGCAGGACTTGATCCAGGATTAGACAGAGTCCTGGTTCTGGGATGGGCCTTTTAACCCTTTGCAGCCTGAGGTCCTGATACGTGATCTGCACAGGCTGAACTTCACTTTAAAGGTAACTGTAGAGAAGCAGCTGTTTCCTGCCTGTAGAAGACTGGCCTCACTTAGGACTGTCACTGTGTCACTCTCAGGCAATTTGTGAACAAAGAGGACTTTTTCTCAACGCTTTTGTCTCATATTGGGTCTAATGGGGAGGCAAATTACTGCAGGGTCACATAGCTGCCGGTGTGAATATGATAGAAAAGCAATAAAGTCAGATAAATGACACAGATGCAACACACTCAAGGTAATATAATGAATATAATACTTGCAAAAATCATCTTCAATGACTGGAGCAGGTTAATGGACATACTTAAAGATGCACACATCTTTTGTGTTTTTTCCCATAGGCCTGGAATGTTCCACAGTATGGCATTAACCATATGTAGCATTCAATAAATAAAGTGTTTTTATTGCTCAAACATGCATTCTTACTGTGACGGATCACCTCTCCACAGATCTCACTTGTGACTTGGCCTGGTCACCTACTTATTTCTGTAGAAAATATAGAAAATGGAAATAAGTTCAGTTCCATATTCTGTAACATTCCAGGAAAAGTAAAACATCTCTATTTAGATAAGATGGTGTTTGACATTCACCACAATGTTGCACAGTGCAGTTTTAATAATTTAATTTATAAAACTACTAAATCCAACTAAGTATTTTCGCAAACAGATTATGTAAAGATTATGGGTCTTGCTAAGTAGGAACCTTACTGTAATTTCTGAATGACAATAATGGCTGCATTAGTATAATGAACTGAGCATAAACTACAGTAGGCCGGCATTAAGCTCAACCCTTTTAAAAGGTAAACATCCTAAAATTTGAATTGAAATTTTTTTCTATAAAAAGGTATGCCAGTCGTCTAGGATCCATAGCAAAAGAAGTTGACAGAACTGAACTTTTCATTTTCTGTAATAAAAATGTCTAACTTCTAATAGACCCCTGAACCCATACGTTCCCAGTCTAAACCACACTACTCTGTATTGACTGATTTGTAGAATGCCAATGTAAGAGAATATTTTCCCCTCTAAATATGTGCACTAAAAATAAAAGGAACACCTAACCCGGATGTCTTGTTTGTGGCGTGCTCTGCTGACAAACAGATGTCAACTTCAACACACAGTAAACACACAAATCAAGGGGGAAATTCCACCGCTGTACACACTGTAAAAATACACAGCGCCACATAAAACTGAACTGACAAATGTGGCCCTATGCTCCGCTGAATCTTTAAGGAGCTGAGAGGCTGGGAAAGAGCACAGCCGAAGGGGGAGGAGAGGTGGGAGGGAGGGGTGAAGAGGTTCCATTGCGAAAGAGTTGAATTACATTATTATCCCCGAGGAGCTAAAACAAAGAGGCAGGAGATCTGTCATCTACTCATGAGCTGTGTCGAAATGTGGGTAGATCTGAGTGCGCACAGTCAATGCAGGCAAATACAGAAAGAAAGAGTAAATTCAACCATTAAGAACATTAAAAGTTGTTACTTGCCTTGTTCTGATCTCCTGTCACCTGTTCATCGATGTCAGCCAATCACATTCTGCTCTAGACTCTACCAACACACCCGCATAAGTAATTAAAAGATATAGGATAAATCATCATTTTAAAACAGTACTCCAAAAGATGTATTCAATATATTTATTTCTTCAAAATGTTTTGTAGTACAACTACCATTTTGCAAGTACATGTGCACATACAATTGGTCACTCTAATAGTAATTGTTAACTGTTAATGACTGACAAACTTTGAGATGTGTGGTGTGCAGCTTAAGCAGTTTACAAAAAATACAAAAAGCTAAGAAAATCACACAGAAAATATCTCCATAGAAATGCATAGTAACATAACTTTATAATCTTTAATAAAATGGTCCTTGCAACACAGTGCACTCAGAGTTCAGAAGCCCAGGTTGCCCCGGGCCATGGAGTAGCCCAGCTTGTTCCCATTCCCCAGGTTCGACATGGCACCCATATAGGCTTCGATGTGCACCGGCTGATTCAGGAGCAGCACCCCATTGGCTCGACCCGGGACAGGTTTGGCGCTGTTGGCCTTCTGCGCGACATCTTGGAGTGTGTCTCGAAACGCCATTATCTGAGAGTGGCAAGAGAGGGGAGACAAAATCAGGGCGGGGCCTAGACTCAAGTGTGCAATGATTTCCAGGTATATTGGTCTCCGTGTTTCAGCAGAAGATGCAGACAAACTTTTTTGCTTGGAATTTGTGTTGGACTGACTTTTCTCAGAACAGAGTGCAGCAGAATTCGGAGCACTGATTAAATGTACTCTTTTTTCTGTTTGTTTATGACCTGTTTGAATACAAGTTAAAGTTAAGGATAACTGACTACCAAACTATCACATTCTAAACATTATTCAATACAATGCAATTAAATGCACATAAAAATGCTATGCTGAAGTTCCATACAATACTCACACCATTACTATTACTTTTATCATTAAATATTGCTTTTACCAATAAGTATAAAACAGAATTGAGTGACTAATCTGTAAAAAAAACGTATATGTAACTAGAAGCCCCTACTGAACATGGATAGACCGATTCATATAATACATTTGAATATAATACACTAGACAAGTTTCCTATGTCATGTTTTTAAAGAAATTGTACTTTTCACAGTACTTTTCTAGCAGCGTACTTATTTAGTAAGTAATAGTACTCTGACTTGAGTAAAGGTTTGGTTACTCTTCCCACTGTGAGTAACTCAAGAAGTGAATTACAATAATATTAGATCATTTTGTTTGACACATTTTTGTGGTCTATCTATTAAATATCTATCCTACTTATTTTGAAATTACATTACTGGTACTCTCACTTGAGTAAAACTTTTGGCTACTCTGCCCACCTCTGTTCCAAGTTCATCTACGAATCAAGTCATTAATATCATATTACACCTTCTACTATAGCATCAGGATGATAATTTGAAACAAACTCAGAAAAGTTGAATAGTTTTTGCTTAATTTAAGCATAATCATAATAAAAGTCAGGCACTGCAGCCGTTAGAACAATAACATGTCCGCCCAGTGAAGGTTAAGACTGTAATGATTCAAAGTGTGACGTCTCAGTAGATTGCTTCACTTCTCAGCCCTTTAAAATGACTTATGTGTTTATAGTAACACACTTTAGACTGTGAAGTCACCTGGACCAGTCATTATTAACAGTGCAGTGGAGTACGGCCTCTTATCTCAGATCATCAGAGGAGACCATGGAAATGTGAGATTGTGTGGTTGTCTTCGTGATAGGATAAGCAGGAATTTAATCATTTCCAGTCATAGGAGTGAGTCATTCGCCCACATCATGACACCTCCCCACAATCATGTTTATGTTGAATAAAACTGTAGCAAAGTTTATTTAGCTGTGAATTTCAAAATAGGAAATGAATGGATGAGTTCTGAGTAATCAGGAAACATGTTTTTAATACCAGACCTATACTTAATATGTTATTACGCAATTCATAACAAGAGTAGAGGTGACAATTTATTGTTACCATATAAACAGTCTACAGTGTCAGTTTTATTAGTTTTGAAAAGATAAAGAAATATAAGTTTGAGCTAAAATCATGTCAGTTACATTGCCAACAGGAAACTGCTGGACATGAGTTATAAGACAAAATTGCCACGATTGCTTAAACTCTATGATTTCCAAACTGGGGTGCACAGCCCCCTAGTGGTGAAGGTTCTGCAGCGAACTCACTATATGACAGTTGTCTATTTTATGTGAGCATTTGATTTTAAAAAAATCTATTCATTATCCAACAGCCTATAGGGCAGTTTTATAACAAAAATTAGAAGAAGATATGAGAGCAAGAAGGCCTGGCAGCTCTGCTTGAAACAAATTAATGATCCTGGAAGTAGCTTTAAAGGCAGACCACATGCCTTTGTCTTGACTCAATAATTGTACTTAAAGTATTGCCACAGCTGAAGCCCTCCAAGCACATTATTTCAGAGCTGTGCAACGTTTTCAGTTCAGATTTGATGTGGTGAGATGAGAGATATCCATTCCCACAAACCCCGCCTTTGCCAAGAAGTGAAAACATTAGAACAGTGAGATTGTTATCCAAAAAGCCAACTTTCTGAATTATTGTTTCATCTTAATAACCATAACGCAATGTTTTAGTATATCTAGAAAATGATTGTTTGATGATTAGACATTCATTCAAATCTTTCAGGCAACAATGTTGTACACTTATACAATATGATGCATTTTGTGTTATATGGCTTATTCTAATTCAGGCTATTTAAACTACTTTAGATACATCCACCTTAGCATTACCTTAAATCATTAGTCAGTTAACATGTATAACTCAAACTTTTTTTGTCTCATCATTTTGCACCCCACCCAGTGTTCTGATGCCTGTTCCGAGTGGATGTTAAACTCACGTTGCAGAGGGAGGAGTAGGTGGAGCACAGCGTCTGGACTGGGTGTGTGGTGAAGGTGATGAAGGGCATGTCTGTGGCGAAGGGGTTCCACCTGGAGGTGAACGAGGGCTCCCTCTGTCTGTCCCAGTATACTCGCACTCCCTCCCCCTCCCGCCTGCACACACAAACACACAATTATAGGACATAAGGAGAAACCAGCATGAACAAAATAAACAGGTGAGTAGGATAAATGTTTTTTATCTTTCAACTTTTCAGTTTTTGGAGGTTGCCACACAGTGATAATTTTATTGTGCTGCAAACAAGCACATACTGTATGTCACAACTGGAGATTCTTGACCCGAGGCACAACAACAGTATGCCTCCCAACTCACTTCTCTAGATAAACATAGTAAAAAATGAGTAGCAATGATTTTTCTATGTATATCCCTGTTTCACTACAAAGAGAACAATGTAGTCAAATTTTATACAGTGTCTTCTTCATAATAAATGTATTTTCTGGTTTATCAGCCTTATTATTTAGTCTGTGAAGGCAAATTTCCAATTAGAGACAATAAAGGAAAGCAATAGAAAACTAAATGTTGACTGAGGGAACAGTTTAGTGAAGAGTAGAGGGGCATTAGCCAATCCTGATTTCATCCAAACTTTATGCTGCTTTTATTACCTTGAAATCGTACAGTAAATACGCAAGTAAATGTGCATGTGGTGGCACAATAGTATAAAGATTAGTTTTTGTATCCTGGATCTCTTGTCATAACCAGCGAAAATCTAAGAATAATAAAAACATCTTTGATATCAGAATGCCATTGTACAAAGCTCATACTTAATTCCAAATGTCCTACAGTAGTAACAGCTCATACACAAACAAAGCCATGCCCCTGTGTAAAGCCTTTGACTGTTCTGTTCAGTTACACCACAAGTTGCTGTTGTGTTGTTTTGCTTTCCCTGCTCTGAGCTGCTTTAGTCGCCTCGAGCCAAACTCAAAACTGTGACATTGTTGTGGCTTCATATCAAAGTGTCAATTAACTGAGCAGATTGTTCTGAAAGCGTTTATCACAGGTGCAGCAAAGTGGTGCTTCAAAGAGAGGTTTGTGATGTTTAAATCTAAATAAATGCACAATTCAGAAACAGCATTTGAGTATTTGAGCTACAGTCTATTGGGCAAAATACAGCAGAATAGTCCCAGTCCTAAAATACTTCCCTCTAAACAACACCCATGTGAAAATAAAACACACAAGGAAGTACTGCATGGCTTAGGGTGCACTATACCACTTCAACTACTTGTCTCCATGAAGTTCTTTGCCTGTAATGCACCACAATAAGGCATTAATATCTCCATGGAGACAAGGAGGCGGTGCCAACAGGCCAAGATTCAGGACTTTTGAAGAGACCTGCATATAAAAAGAATATATGTTTTGCAAGGTGTTTTTAGCAATAAAAACACCTGTAAGAGAATACATGCTAAAATTATATGCTTAATCTTATACTGTGTGCGATTAAGTGCTGTAAGTAAAAGGTTATTATTACATTTAACAATATGCTATTTTTATTTAAGCAGAATGGCACAGCAGTTGCCAATGGGAGACCAGTTGAACATAAGTACAACATTTTCCCCCCATTTCCAAAAAAAAACAGTGGCAAAACCTGTTGTGAACTTGCAGTGACCCGGATTTTTCCAGTACAGTTCCAAAGACCTCCCAAACATGTCCGCCTCGTTTCCCTAAACCCCGGGATCACATGAGCCATGCAGCTGTAAATCCAGTATTGTACAGATGTGTAGGAGAGACTTTCAGATTTCAAAGCATGGATTTTGGTGCAGCTCGGTGGTCTGTTTGTAGCATGAGGACAGATATGACCCGGGGCCCTTTCATTAAAGCTGCTGTGTACTTTGAAAGAAACATAGAGGAAAGCTAATATGGAGAAGTCACTGTAGATTAGCCCTAAGCCCAGTAAACACTAAATTACCCTTACATTTAGTATGGCCCCCAAAGAAGGATTAGTGGCACTTTTATTGTCCTTGTACTGTTATGGTTGCCATGGAGCATAAAAAGCTCCCCCATTTAGAAGCACTATTTATTTTATGTTCTGTCAACCGTAACATTACGGTCAGAGATGAGTCAAATACATAATATTTTTTAGGTCACTGTAGTTCAGATTCTTTATGATTGAGAAGGTATAAAGGTTATGTGAAACTGCTATATGCTAATCTCTACAGATGATGTATGTAAAAGCTAAAGACCTTGATTGCAATTAGATTTTTATTAAAACTCTTAAAGGTGCATTCTGTAATTTTTTTGGTAGAGGGTCTGTCAAATGCTTTTCTCCATGGAGATGTTATTGCTTTTCCTAAAATGTTTCACAATATGGTACTGAATCTTTTTATCATCATGGAGACCAAACCAGACTAAGTTACAGGTCAATTCTGTGGAGAGGTGACCCCGCTGACAGTCAGAATGCCTGTTTTTCTAGGTATTCTTGAGCTATAAAACCACCTGTAATTGAATACCTGTAAGGTAGAGCTGTTTAATGTCATACTGTGGAACATTCCAGACAGAGCAATGACATATCTATAGAAAAAAGCAGGTGACCCTCCACAATAAAATTTACACAATTCACCTTTAACTAAATAGCAAAACATTTTCAATGATGTGTAAATAAAACTGAACCAAGTGGCTACAAGAACAATTTTACAACAGTGCCAACTGACAAGCATACAAGTTCATTTTCTACTCTACCTTCTCGAGTTATAAGATTATATATATATTTGTACCCCTCCTGTGGGCTCACCACTCATAGAGAGGTTCATTGGGGGGGGGGGGGGGGGTCAGGTGCACAGAGGAGAAGATGGATGGATGGATATATATTTGTACTTAAATATGCATGATTCAGGCTGAGTAACTATTTAATTGTTATATAGTTGGGGTATTATGTAGGCAGCCTACAAAGCCTGAATCATTTTTAACAAACTATGTGTTCATCGTGATTTTTTTAGAGACCCACTCTTCATATCATCTAATGCCATATGATTTTTACCACCAATCAAATACTCTAAGTGTTTGAGCTTCTTAAAGATATAGTTAAAGGCTCTGTACATCCTGGACACCACCTGTTTGCCCTGATGCCCCGAGGAGAGCCATAACCAGGGCAATTCAACTCTGCTTTATCAGACTCCTCTGCCCTCCAGCCAGCAATACTTAAATCAGCACATTCCAAACATCAACAGTTTTAGCAAGTCACATTTTTGTCTCTTTTTATTTCATATCCAAACTATTGTATATAGAAAGTCAATAAATTAACCAACCAATGATAATTCGATTTAGTCTTGGTAATACTATTTGAGCTGTTTTCCTTTGTTTGCATACCAGCAGTTGGTAGATTATCTAATCTCAGCAACAAGGATACAAAAGACAGTAAACAGTAGCCTGAAAAACCAGCACCAGAGCAGTGCCACGCCTCTAAACAGAATTAGAATATTAATACAACCAAACAAACACAACAAAATTGACTTCAAAAGAGTTCAATAAACCACACCAGTCTTGGATCAGAGTGAAAAATAATAGGGCTAACCTGACGGCTGCATCTGCTTTGTTGTCGACATGTGCCCAAAACTCACATGCACAAACGACTGCAAAAAAGTTACATTTTACAATATTATATGTAGATTAAACATTCCATATCTTCCATATAGCTATAAACACGTAATGAAATAAAATAGCATTTAATTTGCATATAACGTACATGGAAAGGGAACTAAACTTTCCCAATGACACAAGTGCAGTGGCCTCAATCTCAGATCCATGTATCATGTTATGGCTCCGTTTATCAGAGCTATGCAATCACGTAATTCAATTTGAATCAAATTAAGATGCAATAATTTGTAAAAAAAAAAAATTATAAACTTAGCTTTTTTAAACTGGCAGTCAGACATTTTTTTGTGATAAATGTCTACTTTTTGAGAATAAAATGCATTTTATATTACATGAGAAACAAATGCCATACTGACCAGTCCTTTCTGCTTTGAAAATTGCTAATATCTATCATTTTTAAACCAAACTTAAATGTGGCTCTGGCATTTTATGTAATGTTGTTTTCTCAAAATTTACTTTCAGTAAATTTGCAAATCAGGAATCCTACAGCTGACGATAGAGAACAAGATTACATTGTGAATTGATTATAGTTCAACAAACTTTCACTTGGGACTGTTGAGTAATCATGTTCTCTCCCACTATTGCTAATCTTTATTGGTAAATCTGAGGACACTATTGTGCAAACAGCCTCCATAAATCTGTGTGATTTCCCAACACCGCTCAGATAGTCTTTTATACTGTTCTCTGATGCACTGTACCACACGCCCTGTACAAGTTCATTTCCTGCAGCACATTTGAACACCTGAGGCTAAACAATCCACTGAATCTAGAGGTACGCCGTGGTCCAATGGGAGGGGCCCGAGCATAATGCAACCGTGGCACTTTGTTTACTCAAGGGCCCTCACATCACAATACACCACTGATGCTGGACTATGTGTGCTGGGAGGGAGTGGGTTTGGAGGAAATGGGAGGGAAAGGACACAAAAAAGAGGAATGTTTTAGGGAAAAAAAGGAGAAAGAGAGATAGAGAGAGAGAGAGAGTGTGCATGCATGTGACCATGTACTACATAACCAAAACATATTCAAATGATTTATTGAAAAAAAAAAAGAGTATTGCAGAGTGCAGTCAAAACTAGGAGGTGTTGCAGCTACACCTTTACTTACACTAATACTATAACTAGTGTTACATAAGATTAAAAAAAATAACTTTATTGGTGAATCATAATACATAGTACAACAACTGCAGCAGCAAAATAAACCCATATAAAAATCATCAGAAATATTAGTCATAAATAAAGATGGAAAGTTTGGTGTATTAGAAAAAAAACCCAGCCAACTACCACCAGTACCAGTATCTTACCACTATTATTACTGCTGCTACCGCCAAATACCAGTTTACGTATGACCACCACAGCTAAGCCTACTACTAAAGCCTATCACCACAAATAAATCTTGTAAATTGCACTAAGATAAACGATGCAAGTAAAAAGTATCTAGTTACATCCCTCCTCTCCTCCTGCTCCATTGTGACAGTAGAATGCTATAGGGGCTGTATAAATGTTGGATATAAAAAGCTGGTAGGATTCCACAGGTAAGTGATCAGCGTGTGGGACCAGCCCGAACAGGCAGAACAGGGCTGGGCCGAGGAGAGGAGTGTTTATCTGAAAGAGAGATTGGACTTTCACTGAGCTCACCTCTAAATATACACAACGCACTCCACCTGCTGAAGGAAACAACCAGAGCTGTTATGATTTGGGGGACATCCGTCACAGTTCATACCCACTCAATTCAAAGGGCCTTACGCTATTCTCTGTGACAGTGTTATGCTGTTATTTCCTCATCAAAAACATACCTGAAGCAGTGTTTTGTTTCAATCACCCAGGTACAAACTCTGTATATTTAGGCTGGGATCTTCTCGCAAACTGAAAACACTTCGTCCCACTTTGTGATGTCATTGGCTCCACTCCATATGTCTTTATTACAATCACTTGGATAATTTCAGCCCTGGAATTGCCCATCTCTGCTGAACTAAAGGTAAAAGGGAGTTGTTAACTTGAAAACTACCACTACATGACATCACAATGTGAAACAGAGCGTTTTGAGCTTTGGAAATGTAGACAGACAAAAAAAAAAGGATTATTCAAACACGGGTGAATGAAACAAAACACAACTCAAAGTATGTTACAACATTCTAAAATGACTCAAGCTCACAAGAGTCAATTCTGTGTAATATAGGTCCTTTAAAATACAAAAAAGCTAATTATGTCATTTTTATTTTCATTAACTATTCCAAATTAATTTAACAACCCATCTCTAATAAAATGGAGGGCCAGACCAGGTCAAAACTACAGAGCGTAAACACAAAGCCATGATAGGGCAGTCAGATAAACATAAAAAACAAAAGTATTATGGTTTAAAGGGACAATCCTTCATAATAACAGACCCTGTTCATCTCACAATATGTAGCTTTCTAGATGCTCCAGGCAGATGTTATTTCTCTGACTGGAATATTCCACAGTATGGCATTCTCTTTTATCTGATTGCTGAAAAAACACCATAACAAATTCTTGCAGTGAGCTCAGATTTATAATTGTGTCATAACAAAATAAACTGATTAACTAAACAGTCACAGTACATACAGATCGTTGCTTTCGCTTTTGAGCTTGAGGGCAGAGTGGTGAAAAGTTCCTCTCTTGGACTCATAAGTCAACAACACAAGATCCATATCAGAGCTCCAGTCATCACAGCAAATGTCCTATATTGCCTCAGTGCACACAAACAACTGTGTCAAGATTACACAACAGGCCTGTAGTCATGTTAGCCATCCGGACCTGTGGACTGCAATGGGCTGTAGATCTGGGTGTATGTGTTGTATTTACTGAGTGTGAAACAAAGGGAATGGTTTGGTTAAAGGTGCACTGTGTAACTTTTCTATGGTTTCAATGGATATGTCATTGCTCTGCCTGGAATGTTCCACAGTGTGACATCCCTACCTTACTTTTATTCAATTACAGATGGTTTCATAGCTCAAAAATAGCTAGAAAAACAGGCATTCTGACTGTGAGTGGGGGTGCTTCTCCACAGATCTGATCTGTAACTTGGTCTGGTTTGGTCTCCATGAAGATAGAAAGGTTTGATTGCCATACTGTAAAACATTCCAGACAAAACAATAACATTTCCATGGCGAAAAGCATTTAACAAACCCTCCACAAGAATCCAAGTTACAAAATGCACCTTTAAATACACATTATACATTATTTAGTGCAAGACAAACTTGTGAACAGGATTAATTAAACTAGAGTGAATAAGGTAAAGTACAACTCCAGGTTTATTTTTAATGAGGGACAATGTTAAATCTCGCAAATGCATTTTTTGCATGATTTGTCCTTGTCACTGTGGCTAACACTTTAAATGACAGACCACCTTTAACTGTTTGACAGTGGGAAAAATTGGGAAGTCCAGGTTTAAATACTATTACAAATTGCAGATATACAGACTTTTGGAGAAGGAGAAATAGTAGGCACATATTATGCCTTAAATACTGTATGCATACAAAATATTCTCCTGCTATGGGCTAAAATCATCAGTTCGCCTCTGCCTGCCCTTCTTTTTCAAGCCAACAACCAAAACCTTTGCTTGTATTTCCTCTCCAGAGAGCAAAGCAAATGGGTGGTCAGCCGTTTTACACATCTCTCCTCACCTCGTCTTTGCTCAGATATTTACATTATTCATTACCAAATGCCTTATGCAACCTCCACCTTTACAGCCATGTGAAGTGTCATGATGCAAACCATGGGATCTCATAGCTGCAGGCTGTTGGCAAAAAAGATTTCCACCTTCAACACAACAAATCCACAGCTTCAAAGTTGCTCCCAAGACTCTTATTCATTTATACACTGCAGCTTCCATCAGACCTTGTGTATTTGATCCAAGCTTTGATTTTTAATGGACTACAACAGGTAAAACTGCAAGACATGAACACGCACTAATAAAACTCCAGAGACAAAGCAGACATACCGTTTTGGCCACTGTAGTAAGTAAACAATGGGTAACTATAATAATTAGTGACAAGATGAAAAGGTTAAGAAGAGCATCTCCAAAACTACAGCTTTGGAGTGGGGTGTTAGTATCATACTGAACCAGTAACCAGTAGCACCAGTGGTCCTGATGTAATGCTTAAATCATTGTAGGCCACTTCTGAAGCAACCGCTTCAATTTTTCAAGGCTTGGGGGTGGATAAATGGAAATATTGTGACCCCCCTGTGGCTGGATTTGATGAAAAAATGGCATGTAAAGGATAGGTTCAGTTAGAAACAAGTCCAAATTTAGTCCAAGTAATTTACCTGGTTGATACAGTTTGTAGTAGTATTAGTAGTATCTCTAGTTATTACCAGAGGAAATGCTACGTAAAATAAATAGATTATATTTTACAGTCTCATTTTTTCTTATTTAGCAGCTTTAATCATATAGTGCATAATGTAAAGAGGATTTATCTTGATCAAAATTAATTAAATTCAGGTACAGATCCTTTAATGTTCCTGGGAATAAAGGCTGCGGTTTAAACAGATAATTTCTCATTCAGTCACTTGGGAAGTCGAGTTTCCCAGGTCGGAGCGCTTTTACAGTGCCAGAGTCTGGTTTCAGAAGTGCCCAAAGGCCTGGGCCCATCACAGAACAACCTGAAAGTCAAACTGAACCGGATCAGGTCTCGCTCCTATTGGCTCCCACTGCTGCACCTCCAGGACTCTGTCAAGTTTACCAGCTCCTTCTTTCCTCTTTGCTTTTCCCTCAGGGGTTGTCATAGCAAATCCCATGCGCTCCCAAGAGGGCAGTGATTCACAGGTTCACAACGGATTTAACAAGTGGATTATGCCAGATGCCCTACCTAATCAAGTTTTCAGATTAGTAAACAATGTTGCCATTATTGTAAACTCCCTGACAAAGCACAAATGAACCAGTACAATTAACCACAAAAGTTTGCAAAATTTAACAGACTTTTTTTTCAATTCTGATCATTTTGCAGCTTGTTATCTTGTTTCTTATGGATGACAAAGTTGATATTCAAATTTTACCCACATCTTTGTCTTCAAATACAAAACTGTAATGTAGGTTAATAAAATAAGTACACAAAATTATATTATCAGGTATCAATACTAGAAAAAACACATTCACAGGACAGAAATGAACCTTTCCTGAATGTCTTTAGAATGATCTTGAGCTGTATCAGAACAAATATAAGAGCACATAGACTAGTGTACACCCATGGACCACTACGGAACCTACCTGGACCACTGAGGGATTACACACATATAAGGCCACATGGTAATATAAAAGAAAGTAGGTTTTAAAGTTGAAAATTACATTCTATTATCTAAATAAAGAGTGTTTTTTACTCTCAGCGTGATATTGGAATCGGCATTGAGTATTGATATTCCTTAATTTTAGCATTGTTACATTATTCTACTATGCCACATTTGCTTTTATCCATTTACATGGCCACATGCAACATTACTGCAAATGTGATGCTATTATTGGAAAACGCTAAAGCTCTTTGTCTTTTTAAAGCCTATAATTTCTTTGTTGTTTACTCCTGTGGCTTAAAGGTGCATTGTGTAACTTTTTTGATGGAGAGTCCATTAAATACTTTTCTCCACCTTTAAGAAATCGGGAGTCTGCAGCTTGGAATAGCTTATAAAAAGCTTCTGCTATTCCTGTTTCTTCTACACAATTTACAAGATTGGCCACGGGCACTTTCCCACCAAAATATTACACCCAACTTATAACGTTATATCTAGACAGGTACCTTCTCAAGTTTACAGTTTTTTGAGAAACAAAGATTGATATTGATGTAAATTACCTTAAATCTACACATTAAATCTATTACTATTATTATTGTTATTGAATTATTATAATTATTATTATTATTATTGAATGTTCAATCTGACTGACTTGATTAGTTTTTTTTGAACGAGCAGAAGTCTCTGAAGATAAGAGACTGTGTGATATGCAAATATATTTTCTTATCCGCTGCTTTGTGGTGGCTGCCCTCTGCTGGTCAAGTTGAATATCTGCTCTGATGTCCACAAGCGCGGTCACAGTGGAAGACTACAAAAGATACATTTGTTGTGTGTGACACTTGTTCCCAGTTAAAATCCAGTAAAGATATGTAAAAATGTAAACTGGGGTACCTGATTATCATACCGCGAAAGGAGTATTTTTATTAGCATTAGAAGTATTTAAATCTGTGAGAAAAAACACAACTACGCCATCTTTACTGCACTAACAAAACGCCATCATGGGATTGTGCAATTGATTTTAATATCACAAGGATGTTAACCTTTTGCAAACTATGTCATTGTTTTTCTGAGTACAGCCAGATCAAAACCAGATCTATAGCGGGATTCATAATAGGTTTAAGAACCAAGAATCAAGTCTGAAATAGCACTTAACTAGGCATAATGTACTTCTTATATGAATCTGTTGGATTTACATACATTGGGTAGTGGAATATAGTGGAATTTTCTGTTTAACTGTTTTAAATTTACAATATACAGGAGTAAACGAAAACTAGGCCATACATTAGTTTGAGTACTCTAGCCAATTGTGTTTGGAATAATTTTTGATGCAGGTGAAGATAAAATAAAGCCTCAAGTGTTGGTCCTATTCCCAACGTTATCTATATTTTTCTGCATCACTGAAGAAACAAACAGGCCCACACCCTCTCTCTCTCTTTCTTTCTCTCTCTCAGTGTTTCTGTTTATTCTCTATCTCCCTCCTCCTCTCTCTCTTTTACTCAGGCAGGACTCAGAATTTGGATGGTGTTCTGGGTAATTAGTTTGTCTAGACGCTTTGCAAAGAAGGCACCTGAAACACATCTTTCTCCACAGATGCTGCTCTCAGGGGCGCACCTGGAGAGAGTCAACACACTCCCCCAACACTTTCTACTGGCACCAGTGGGTGAGGCAGCCTGATGGGGAAGATGGAAGTTATGGGAAATTATACAGGTAATAAGAGCAAAGCTAGTGGACCAGGACAGTAGGCCCAAAAGGTCATGATGTAGAACATTCAAAACACAATTTCATTTCCAATTGAGAAATTATAGAGCCACTTCAATCTTGTCACCCATATTATGAGATTCACCAGCAAGAAACTGACACTGGTTTTGTTGATTTTTTTTTTTTAGCAAAACGGGATTTGATATGGCCTGGGAGAGGTTGCAGAGACATATTGCAAAAATGTAATTTGGTTCAACTTTGCTGCTAGACTCACTAGACTGTGTAGTTGGCAGGAGTTCCCCAAAACAACACAATAATTAAAGATAAGAATCACGGACAATTTATTATAAATTATAAACTGATTTGCATGCAAAACATAATATTTGGCCCTTAGTGTGCCTATATTAGGGTGAGTATACTGCTTAAAACATTTGAGTCTATCCCACCATTTGGCACAGGGGGGGCGCTATAGCAGGAACATCAGCTCCATCCCTCCATGACCCTGACTCAGTGCACCACTAAATAAGTTAGAACAGAAAATCTGAGAAAAAAAAAGGTGTCTCTACAAAATTCACTTTGAGCTTTGTACCATCCTATAGTCTGGTAAGTGTCAGGTAAAAGCTTTGGGTCAGTTTTTCATCTGACAAATCAGCCCTGTGTGATTAGTCTTCTGAATTCAATTTGTTTTATCTATTTTTTCAAGTGGAAATGGCACAGCATTCGTAGGAGCATCTGGTCTAATATTACAAACCAAGGTTGGAGACAACTTACTGGAGGTGACCCAAGAAAGGAGTAGGAAAAATACTATAATTTAAAAGAAAATTTGATTCAAGGTGAAGATGAAGTGTTATTGAAAGTGTAATTTTTAGATCTGTGATTTAAAGTCCTAATGGAGGAAAATTGCAGGCACTCAGAAAAAATAATTTAAAAAAACTTACTAATTGTCAGGGTTTGGTGTGTGTTGTGTGTTCCCCCTCCCTTCTGTGTCTGTCTGCTCCTCTCGGGGGCGTGGCTGGGCTAATGCTGCAGTGTGGATCACCTGCTCGGTGGTTCACCTGCAGCTCATTGCCTAATCAGCTCCACTACTTAGTTCTGTCCTTGTCCTTTGTTCTGTGTCAGTTCATTCCTCCTCTATCCCTTGTCTACGTCCTTGTCCTGCTTGTCCACGTCCACGTCCTCATCCTGCTTGTCCATGTCGTCCAGTCTGTACCTGTGAGTCTACCCCAGTGTCTTCCCTCCGTCTATGTCTCCAGCCGGTTTCCATCACCACATCCTTCAATCCCGGCAATAAACCTGTTTAAACATCTACCTGCGCCTCTGTCTCTGCTTTGGGGTCCTCAACCACACTCAAACCATGACAGAATTAACTGACCACTTGGACCCCGCAGAGTGTAGAGCATCGGCAGGCAACAGCCACTAACCTGACTCCTGTCCCAGTTCCTGTTTTCTCTGCCTCCATGTCCCTTGAACATTGTGGACCGCCGCTGGACACTGTTCTCTGTCTGGGGTGGCAGAATCCCTTCTTGGACCACTGCTGGACATTGTTCTCCGTCCAGGGTGGTAGATTCCCTTCCTAGGCCGCCGCTGGACACTGTTCTCCATCTGGGGTGGCAGAATCCCTTCTTGGACCACTGCTGGACATTGTTCTCCGTCCAGGGTGGTAGATTCCCTTCCTGGACCACTGCTGGACATTGTTCTCCGTCCAGGGTGGTAGATTCCCTTCCTGGGCCGCCGCTGGACACTGTTCTCCGTCTGGGGTGGCAGAATCCCTTCTTGGACCACTGCTGGACATTGTTCTCCGTCCAGGGTGGTAGATTCCCTTCCTGGACCACTGCTGGACATGTTCTCCGTCCAGGGTGGTAGATTCCCTTCTTGGACCACCGCTGGACATTGTTCTCCGTCCAGGGTGGTAGATTCCCTTCCTGGGCCGCCGCTGGACACTGTTCTCCATCTGGGGTGGCAGAATCCCTTCCTTGACCACCACTGGACATTGTTCTCCGTCCAGGGTGGTAGATTCCCTTCTTCGACCATCGCTGGACACTGTTCTCCGTCTGAGGCGGTCGATTCCCTTCCTGGGCCGCCGCTGGACACTTGTCTCCGTCTGGGGTGGCCGTATCCCTTCCTGGGCTGCTGCTGGACACTCTTTTCCGTCCGGGGTGGCTGTGTCCCTTCCTGGGCTGCTGCTGTTCGCTCCTCTCCATCCTGGGTGCCAGTTTCCCTGTGTCCCTCCGTCCAGGCCCCCGCCACCCTCCCGTGTTTGTGTTGTTGTTTGGGACGTCTGGGAGCCGTCCCTTGAGGAAGGGGGTACTGTCAGGGTTTGGTGTGTGTTGTGTGTTCCCCCTCCCTTCTGCATCTGTCTGCTCCTCTCGGGGGCGTGGCTGGGCTAATGCTGCAGTGTGGCTCACCTGCTCGGTGGTTCACCTGCAGCTCATTGCCTAATCAGCTCCACTACTTTCTTCTGTTCTGTCCTTTGTTCTGTGTCAGTTTATTCCTCCTCTATCCCTTGTCTACGTCCTCGTCCTGCTTGTCCACGTCCACGTCCTCATCCTGCTTGTCCATGTCGTCCTGCCTGCCCTTGTCGTCCAGTCTGTCTACCTGTGAGTCTACCCCAGTGTCTTCCCTCCGTCTATGTCTCCAGCCAGTTTCCATCACCACATCCTTCAATCCCGGCAATAAACCTGTTTAAACATCTACCTGCGCCTCTGTCTCTGCTTTGGGGTCCTCAACCACACTCAAACCATGACACTAATGCTCTAGTTTTAGGCACATTATAATTTCCAGTGGTGCATATAATCCTCTACATTTCCCACTTAAAAAGTTATATGGCTAATTTTACAGGATGATGGTTAGAATTAAGCATTACGCCCTAAAATTTTCAAAACTTCAGCTGTAGGAGATATAGACAAAAATAGAATTTTTTTGTACTGTCCTGATACTGATCATAAGAAGATATATTTGTCATGAGAAATTAGGTAAAACATGCCTGAAAAGTCTTGGTTGACATTCAGCTGTTGCAGTAATGAGAAAAGAGTGTAAAATTAGTCTTAATAGCACAGAAACAAGAATTTAATCCTTTATACCAATGATGGCACTGTATTTTTGCAAACAACAATTCAGACATTATCTTAGACAGTTTATTGTTTACTTTACACCGGACTTACTTGAGCACTGAGAATTTGGGGAAGCTGAAGTTGCCGTGGCTGATGCGGTCCACAAAGTGCAGGGGGACTCTGTGCAGCTGCTCACAGTTGAACATGAGGAAGTCATATTTAAAGATGAGAAGAGAGTGCTCCGCCACTATCACAAGACGCTCCTTCTCATTGTTCCAGTGGTCCACTCTGAAACGGAAGGGGGAACAACTTAACTCTGGGTCAGTATTTCACTATTGTGTTGTGTTGACTTATTCTGGGGATTACAATTATTGACACTAAATTAAAGAATATATGGGAAAAGACAAGGAAATATGGAAATATTGTTGAATATAGTCACTGTAATTATACAGCGAACAGTTTTGTCACATAGCAAAATACTGTGTTTTGTTTCTTTGCTACTTGAGACTGCTTTGAGAGAACAATGAGGTCATTTGAATTGACAAACTTTACTTTTTACAAACCTACTTTACAAGGCCATATATATTTGAATATTATCTGAGTGTTTTTGTGTTATACCAAATAAGAGAGGGCCTCAGCAAGAATGCATAGTGTTTACACATGTATGTAATATATATGTAATATGTAAAGAAAATGTGATCTGTTAGGCACAATCTTTAAAAACAAAGCTGCTGCCTTGTGTGGGAAGTGAGATTTCTATGACTTTGTGATCTTAATCTGTTCAAAGAAGGATGTATGAGGTGTGGTGCATATGAACTTAATACAAAATAATTTAAAACAAAGCCTCTCAATTATGTAAAAGAGTAGGAGTGAAAGGCTGAGATTCCTAAAACTGCCTTTGGCAAACATCTACAATATGCAACAAAGCATCTCCAAATCCCTCAAGAGAAAATGATAAACAACTTTACAAGAAATCCTGTCTGAAGCTCTCACATTTCAAAGCATGGATTGTTTTTAATAACTCACAGGATAATTACACACTCTACTCCTACTACCACCTTTGAAAATATTTGACTTTCCGAGCATCAATGACCCCTGGTCTCAACAAACCCAGGACTCTGAATACTGACAACAACAACAGGGTTAAACCAGACAAAACCAGGACAGAAAATTGCATAAATTAGAACTAAAAACTGCATCTAAACCAGAAGTAAATAGGACCCACCAGGCCTAAAATACACCTTAACAGGGATTAGTCATCGAGTCATTACCTAGACTAAACACGATCTAAAAAAGGTATAAGGCTACATACAAAAGGACAAAATCCCACTTTTAGATCAGGAGTTAAAAATGGCTAAATATTTGTATACCAGAGGCAGTCCATGTACTATCGGGAGGCTCCAAAACCCAACTTAAGAGCCACTGCCCTGACCTTACAGGTCTATCAAGAGTTTAGTTGGTATAGATTTCCTCCGAGTGGCCTCATTTTAGTCGACTGATATGAATCATATAATGTACGTTATGAAGTCTGTCATTTGGGATGGGTGGTGGCTGTTGGCTGAAACATCCAGTTCATTGAGCACAGAGAGGTGAGAGAGGAGAGAGACGACTGAGCCAATGAAATGAACCAAACCTGAGTGAACACAGAGTGGTGGACAGTGTTACAGTGATATAAGAGAGGACATGATAACAATAGTGCAACACCAGAATATGCTGATTCATAGGAGAAGAGCATCTGTTGTGTCGATTGTGATCTTTATAGTGACACTGCACTGAATTTTCCCAAAAATTAACGCCTTAAATGACAATAACATCCAAATTACAATAAATATAATATCAGATGAATGAACCAGTAATCTAAAATAGAGAGAAGATCTGGTATCACATTTGTAAAGTCACATGTGAGCTGAACATGCAGTAGTCACAGTGCGCTCCCTGGGGCCTCTGTGCAGTTTCACAGTTTTATCATATAATGGCCTGTCTGTGTGTGCCGAGACTCCCACAGCAGTGGCGATTATTACGGGCCACATGTAGGACAAAAATGCATCGTGTTGGACAGTGCAGCATAAATAAACATGTTTTATTTATTGTCATGCGGGCTGCCTCCTAAATGTTTCCTGAACGCTGGGCCTGGACTGATACGATCTGACATCTTAAAATGCATTTGGTAACGTCTCTCCTCATTCTGCTCCATGCTGCAGTCAGATCACTCGCCCTCAGCTGACTGGGAGCATGTTCTTGGAAGGTAGAGACAGGGCTTCACTAGACCTATTACTGTACTGGGACATGGCTGGGGCTCAGATAATTAATGTGAGCGTGCAAAGCCCGCAAGCAAAAACATTTTTAGCACTTATTTATCATAAAAAACATAAATAGTGCTTCAAACTATACAATCATATCAGATTATGTTATTGTCTGGATCTTTGAATAATGAGGTGAAATTAACTGAAGCATTTGGCATTGCAAGATGGCAGCTGAAAGTTTACCTCAGCTAGCTGCCTCATACATTAAACGTGAAATGTAAAGTTGTAAAATGTAAATCCACATAGAAATGGCGACACTGAGGTGAAAACAAACAACAGTGATGGGCAGTTTACCTGGTACTAAAGAAATAGCGCTCAGTACCATTGTTAGACGTTAGATAGATAGATAGATAAATAGATAGATAGATAGACAGATAGATAGATAGATAGATAGATAGATAGATAGATAGATAGGCTTTATTTGTCATTTGTGCATAAACATACAGTCCAGGCACATATATTAAAAAAAAAAGGTACATATCACATATTGCACCTGGTTACATGAGGTAGTGGTTGTTATGCAGGCTCAGTATTTTTTGTTTGCCAACAGTCTGACTGTGGCCGGGAAAAAGCTGTTGGAGAAACGGGTCCTGTGTGTAATAATACTGTCCGCTCTGCTGTGTCTCAGGTTGTACTTGCAGCGCTTGTGTCTGAGCAGAGGGTGAGCAGGGTGGAGAGGATCACTGATGATTCCCTCTGCTCTTTTTCTGCAGCGCTGCTCGTACATGGAGTCCATGGTAGGAAGTTTTGTACCTATAATCCTCTCTGCAGTCTTTATGACTCTCTGCAGAGCCTTTCTCTCGGCCACTGTGGTATTTCCATACCAGACAGTGATGCCTGCAGTGAGGATGCTTTCTATCAGTCCTCTGTAGGCCTGGGTGAGAGGGCGTTGGTTCAGTCCAGCTTTCCTGAGCAGCCTGATGAAATAGAGTCTTTGCTGGGCTTTTTTCACTGTGGCTGTGGTGTTATTAGTCCAGCTCAGGTCAGATGAGACCTGCAGTCCCAGGAATCTGTAGCTGTTTGCCCTCTCCACCTCAGTCCCCTTGATGTAAAGCGGCTGTAGAGGGGGAGGATTCTTCCTAAAATCCAGGATTAATTCCTTTGTTTTGTCTGTGTTGAGAAGAAGGTTGTTCTCCTCTCCATAGACAACAATGTCATTAACCAGGGCCCTGTATCCTGACTCGTCACCCCCCCGATGAGCCCCAGGATTGTGGTGTCATCAGCATATTTTATGATGACGGAGCTGTCCTGGGTGGAGACTCAGTCATGCGTGTACAGGGTGAAGAGTTTGGGGCTGAGGCAACAACCCTGTGGTGATCCGGTGCTGACTGTGATCTCAGCAGAAACCCGTCCTCCCATCTTCACCACCTGAGGTCTTTCTGTCAGGAAATTCAGGATCCAATTGCAGGTGGAAGTGGGGACTCCAAGGTCTGCCAGCTTCGCAATCAGTCTGCCTGGGCGGATAGTGTTAAATGCAGAGCTGTAGTCCAGGAAGAGCATCCTCATGTATGTTCTGCTGCTGTCCAGGTGTTGCAGGGTGTAGTGCATGGCTAATGCCACCGCATTGTCCACTGATTGGTTGGGGCAGTAGGCAAATTGGAGGGGGTCGTGGGTGGCTGGCGCCTTGTTGCTAATGTGGGTGAGGACCAGTTTTTCTAGGCACTTCATTGCGACTGGTGTGAGTGCCACTGGCCTAAAATCATTTAGTGTGGATGTGTCCGGTCTTTTGGGTACTGGAATGATGATGGAGGTTTTGAAGATGCGGGGGACAACAGCCTGAGAGAGTGATGTGTTGAAGATGTCTGTATACACACCAGCTAGTTGTTCTCCACAATAATAATAATAATAATGCATCAGTTTTATATAGCGCTTTTCTGGACACTCAAAGACGCTTTACAGAGCATTATTCATTCACTCCAGACCCGGTGGTGGTAAGCTACTATTGTAGCCACAGCTGCCCTGGGGCAGACTGACGGAAGCGAGGCTGCCAATCTGCGCCATCGACCCCCCCGACCACCACCAACACTCACACACACACCACTTTCATACTAGGCAATGTGGGTGATGTGCCTTGCCTAAGGACACAACGACAGTTTTTGCGACTGGCGCCCCACTGTGGCACCTGGAATTCCCAGTGGTCTCCCATCCAAGTACTAACCAGGCCCGGCCCTGCTTAGCTTCTGAGATCTGACGGGTTCAGGCTTTGACGAGCCGGTATGGCCACATACAGGCCTTCAACACACGGGGAGATACTCCATCGGGTCCCGCCGCCTTGTAGGGGTTAACCTTCTTCAGAGTCTTCAGTACCTGTGTGTGGGTGACCTGGAAGGCAGGGTGTGAGAGGTCACAGGGGCTTTTGAGGGTGTGTCTGTGTTCATCCTATCAAACCTCGCATAGAAATTGTTCAGGTTATCTGGGAGGGTGGTGTCCCGGGGCTCTGTGGTTGTTGTGATCCTTCTGTAGTTTGTGACAGAGTGAATGCCCTGCCACATACTGAGTGTGTTGTGATGGAGGCAGTAGCCTTCAAGCTTTTGGGAGTAAATCCGTTTTGCGGCCCTGATGGATTTCTGCAGGTCATACCGGGTTCTCTTGTACTCCTCACGGTTTCCTTGAAGGCCTCCCTCCTCTTTCTTCATTTATGTCCCCGTTAAACCAGAGATTCTGATTGGGGAAGGGACGCACAATTCTGAGTGGTACACATATAGACGTGCACCAGCCGTTATGCCCCGAAGTTGTTTCTGAAGTGAGCGCGGGACCCCAATCACAGCCAAAGTCGCGTGAATAAATTACCATATTAAGTAGCCATATGCTCATTGTGTAAGGCATGGGGCCAGGATTCCAATTGTGAGTGGGCCTTAAATTAAAAACGTCATTAAATCTATGTTTAACCTAATAAAATGACTGACTAATATACTGTTAAATTATCTGTGCATTAGGGATGTCCTGATCATGTTTTTTTGCCCTTGAATCTGAGTCATTTGATTAAAATCCAAGATGTCCCTTATTTAAATTTTTTTCACCAATGGCTCTGATATTATTAACATGTCTATACCAGGACTGAACCAGGACTGAACCAGGACTGAATCAGAACTGAACCAGGACTGAACCAGGACTGAACGAGGACTGAATCAGAACTGAACCAGGACTGAAGCAGGTCTGAACCAGGACTAAATCAGGACTAAACCAGGTCAAAACCAGTACTAATTTTGGGCTTGAAAGCAAGAGAACCGAGCAGGGTGTCCGCAAAGTGCAATCTGCTGCGCTTAACCCCGTGTACCGCGGAGCTCTGAGCTGGTCCTTTTGTCTGCGGTCACCTGACTCACTTAGACTACGCAGGCGCACCTCCTGGTTTAGTTCTGTTTTATATGACCTATGCAGGTTGTTTTCACCACTGCCAATAGGTACCACTGGTTTGACATTTAAGCTGTAGGCTATTTTATATATTTGTTATTTTTTAGATCTCACATCAGGAGAAGTGGGTGGACGGTGTACCCCTTGCGCAAAATGACATGGACTCGTTTTTTGTCGATTCCTCAGTTGTTCAGCATCCTTTCTATCGCCTGCTGGATGCACTCTGCTGTGTGGTATACAGAATTCCTGGACATGCAAGGTCGCACGGTGTAAAACAAACGTGCTGTCGATCCATTGCGCAGTCAGACTTAGTAATGACATCGGACACACAGAGTATCGAGCTATCGATGATTACAGTAATCGATTATTCTGTCGATTATTTTGTTCGAATAATCAAGTAATCGGTTGTTAATGTCGCGTCTACTTTGCACACGTTAAGTACACACCATGTGCATTGATAGATACACATAATTATCGCAGGCTAAGGTTGACTTACCTCACGGTTTCTTTTCCACTTGATGTAATGTACAGGTGCTTTCTGTTTAGATGTTGTAGCATCAGTGTTGAGAAGGTGACTTTTAAAATGTAATCCCCTACAGATTACAGATTACATACCCCAAAATGTAGTTTGTGATGTAATCCATTAAATTACTTAAAGTGAGTAATGTAATCTGAATACTTTGGATTACTTGATATGGTCATGATTTTTAAAACTACATGAATGTAGCAACCACCTCCTGTAAATTCTTGTTTGGTTTTAGACCTGGTTTAGACCTGGTTTAGACCTGGTTTAGACTTGGCTTAGACTTTAGTCCTGGTGTTAGTTCTGGTTTAGAGGTGCACAGGAGGAAGCGCAGTCCACACAGCATAAGCGACAAGACACGGTCCATGCGTGGTGTCCGCGACGTACCGGAGGAGATGAGGTGTGCGCGGCGTATAGGAGGAGATGAAGTTTACGCTGTTATAATACATCCATGGTGCCGCGCTGTTTTGTGTACAGTGAAATGCAGTGGTCATGCGGAAACTTTACCTCTACTGCAGAAGGTTCCAGCCGGCCATCGGCGAGCGTATGAAAATAAAACGAAGCATCGAGGCAAAAAAAAAAAAAATCGATGCAATTTTCTAATTGATTTAATCGATTTACTTGATGAATCGTTTCAGCCCTAACACAGAGGAACTCCAGTCTGTGGTAAACGTGACATCAGACGCCTCTGATAATAGCTTGTTACGGATCTTTTTCAACAAAGTAGTGACACGAGGGCATGTCATACCGAAGTTAAATGTGATTAAAAATAACAACCTTACTGTGCATAAAAGAGATTTTAATAGCTTCATGCACATTTAAATATTTTCTTGCGTTGTAAAAACTTTCGGTGCATAGAATGGACCGATCCGCGATCATTCTCCTTGGTGAGCAAAGAAGAGCGCTTATATTATTATAACAAATGCCAGAAACAGTCATTTTAGGCACTATTGGCTGAACTATATCTATCAGAGCACAACGCACAACCTGATCCACCGCTCACACCCAGCCCCAACAACACAACGTAACACACGACTCACACCCAGCCCCAACAATGTCAGCGCCACTCCTACAGCACACGGCAGAACACTGGAGCAGCTCTGACACATCCACAAACTCATTTACGCACAATTTAACTATTAACGCTATTTACCTGTGAGGCTCCGTCCTCAGATTTGCCCATAATAAAACAAAACAAGCCTCTCTTGCCTTCTCCAGAGGACAGAAGCAGAGTGTATAGAGTGTATCCTTTATCCGCAGTCCTGTTGGCTCTGTCTCCAAAAGTGTATTATGTCCAATATGAAGAGATCAAACTGGTCCAAGTCCCAGTCCAGTCAGGTCTGTGGCACGTGGTCCAGGAGCCGAGTGCACGAGCTGGTGGTAAAACTACGGTAGTCTTTATCCCATTTCCCACTTAAATCTGAAAGTTGAGTCACAGGCAGAGGCACTAGCAGTGGTGAGGGTCACGCCAGCACCCTGGGGTGGCAAGATGTGCTCAGGTCTCCGCTCAACAACAGCCTTTCCTTCATCTCTTGGTTGCAGCGATGACTCCGTTTGTGTACATTTAAGATAACTAAACCAGGATGGCTGTAACATTATCCTTTACTGGAAATAATTTTCACTCTTTCACTAGCCTAGCATACCAACAACAAGCGATGCATAGACCACAGACTGTATGACACAGACGGATTATTTGTTAACACAGCGGATGAGCGCGTAAACTGAGTGCAGGAAGAACTGCGGCTCAATCCGTCTGCCACTGTCTGCTGAACATGCGCAGAAACATCGACATAACCAGCTCTTTTCTTTAAAAAATATATACATTTGGACTACTTTAGTGCAAATTATGTGATTGTTTTCTGATTTCTGAATTCTTGACAAAATTAAAACATTGTAGCGAACTATAAACTTGGCTGCAATGTTTTATGGAAAGGTTTTCTTTGGGGTTAGCGAGCAACCATGTGTCTGCATTATTAGGAAACTACTTTTTTTATTTAAAAGTTTTGGGTGGAGTGAATAAATATTAACAGAGATTGCACCATGTAGACTTAAAACTCTAAAGTGATTTTTTTTTAAACAAGTGAAATTTATACTGGGGAACTACAGACCAATACTGGGGCACGTTGCCCCAGTGAAATCTGTCTGGTGACGGCGATGGGTAGGGAGAGGGTAATTAAGGTCACACAGTGCTGGAAAATGTTGACTACTGCCTAGCTCTGTGAAGATCAAAACTGGGCCCAACTGCAATGGCTTATATGTTTTTACTAAAATATACTGACCAACAGTAAGTAATAGTTAGGTATTGACTTGCTTTTGTCAGTGGACTTGTTTAGTGTGAGATCTGGTTGGTGGAACAACTGTGATCAACATCAACACAATACTAGACAAAGGTGAATGTTAAGGTGAACTCCAGTGTCACTAATACAACCATTCAAGAGACAATCTTAAAGGAGTACCTAGCTGGAGGATTAGCCTATTGCACATGCTTTAGGTTAGACAAGGTCAGAGATCTTGAGTTACTTATATGCTGTCAGAACTGCAACCTGCCTAAATCTTAAATTTTGTAGGCAGTGAATAATGGCAGAGGTCCAGCCTGCCAGTAACAAGGTTGATGTTTCAAAAATCAAAACTAGGCTGATTAAAAAAGGGTTTCCCATTATATTTAGAATACAATTCAATAAAAAAATACATGATTGAAATATAGAGATTGCTAAAATTGTTGAGAGAAAAGTGAACACATTTGACTGAACCCATGCACTTACTCTGCCATGAGCCACATTCCGATGACGCTGCCGTCCGTCTGTTTGTCCACCAGCTTAGTGATGTCTGCGATGGCCTGGTTCAGAGTGCCCGGCTGAGGGGACAAAACACATTCATGTTAAACACTAGTGCAACTTCACCACTGTCACAGCAATCCACACAACCCTTACTGACAGGCACCAGGGACTAGTACAACTAAAGGACAAACAAAACAACCATGTGCAAAACATGAACCATTGCCTACAAGAATGACTGCAAATGAAACATGCAAAGTGGGCAGCTCAGATAAGGAGCAAAATAAACTGTGTTAGGCCTAAGCATTGGAGATTTTTTTCATGAAGTTTCATGAAGAAATCCATGTCCAGCCTATGTCCAATAGAAAAAGGCCAGCCCTAAGTCTGAGCCACATGCATTAGTGTGTCAGGAGTCAAAGTATTCAAAACCTGCCCCAAGGTACACTCCCAAGTGATACTATTTACTTTCAGAGAGGAGGATTTGCTGATTCACTACACTGGAATTTATGAAGACAATATTAATAAATAATAAATCCTTTTGTCTTTGTGGCCAAAGTCAGGACAGGGTTTCTAAGAACATTTGATATGTTAATGCCAACGTAAATATATCTTCCCCCAAAACAAATAAAATACTATTATAAATACATGATATGCCTGCTGTAAACGCACAGGGTTGTTGTCGTGGACTAATTTCCATTTGTCGTTCCGCATTCGCTCTCACAAACACACTCTCAGTACATACACCAGTCCACAAGGATACTAGAGGAAAGGTGGGTACAGAGCCTGGCCCAAAGACACAACAGCAGTACTAACTGAAGAACAGCTGCCCCATTATGGCCCCTGTCACCTGGTATACCCAACAGCCTCCCATCCCAGTAGTAACCAGCTCCACCCTGCTTAGCTCTAGAGATCAGACCAAACTGGGTATTCACAATGTGCTATTGGTAATAGCTGCAACAGGGCTCTTTTTATGAACAGTCACAATCAAACAACTTTTGTGATGTGCTTCCCAAAAAAGTAGCATCTCTCCAAAGCTATGTGAATTAAACGCGGGACAATATAAAAAAGACAATTTAGTATTATTAAGTGCTCTATTGTTTCTTACCCGTAGCACTAGAAACCTCTTCATCTTGAACAGAGGCAGAGTTGTGTCCCCATCAGGCAGGTAGACGGCAGCTGTCTGGGGCGCTTTGTCCTCCTCTTCGGGCCGCTGTTTGGTCTCCTCTGTGGCGGTCACATTGTCAGCCTCCTGCGCGATCTCCATCGTGCTCAGGGGATGCTCCATCTGACCCTCGGTCCCCTTGGCCACCTCTTCCTCCGTGTCCACCATCATGACGACAGACACCGACCGCGGGATCTTTGAGAAAAGTTAAGTTTCGTTTTCGCCGTGCGTAATGACGCATTTGTTACAAGACGCATAATCGATCAAAGCTATTATCTTTGCGGTTTGAACATATAAATCTAACATACTTACAGATGATTGGAAAGCAGGTGCAGAGAAGTGGAAGAACAGGTGCACAACTTCCTTGTTCCGTAAAGCATAATTTTTTTTGACGGGCGTAGACATGTGCGTCACGTGTTCAGTTGGCAGAGATGCGCGGATTCTTAAGACGTCCACTAGGTAAAAAGCTACAAACGTCGTACATGGGCTTTTACTAAATTGGCACTTCTATCTTTATGTTACCCCCAAGGTACAATTCATTAATACTGTCCATTTGTTTTGATTTCCATACTAGGCCTATTTTCCCTTCATGTGAGCTTGCAGAGGCCAAGTATTTCCATTATATTTGTTGTGGACCAGACAGATAGAACATCATCATTGCATATTTTAATGGGGGCTACAATTTTAGCAATTTCCTAAATTTCATAAAACAAGCATTTTTATGGGTGTACATCCTTAAAGGCTGAGCAAGGCTAAGTCTATTTTTATGGTTAATTCAGGTGACATGATTCACCTAAATCAATAAATGTCTAAAAATAAAAGCTTCTGTATGCTTTTTTAGACTGTAAAACACTACCAGCCACAACAGCAGACCAGACAGCCCTGTCAGGAAAACCCCTCATCATCTCTGAGGTATGTAGGCCTACTCAGACTACTGTCACCTGCCTCCTCTGTGTTTATCTTTGTCATTTTTCCTGAAACAGAAAGGGAGGTAGAACAGCTTTACTGGAAATATGGTAAGAATTCAGAATGATACAACTCAAAATATTATTCTGGAGAAGTGTTTCTCAAACTGTGGTAAATAAATGTACTATTCCTGGGAGTCCATGAGCTCCTTCACATAGTACCGTTTCAGTTTGTGGGTTTACCGCATTTAGAGTAAATTTTATACACTTTTGTCCTCATTATTGGTGTAAAAAGTATATATAGTGTAAGTCTCTCTCTATATACACCATATTATCATTTACTTAATTCAATAAAATGAGAATTTCTTTCAAAAGTTTTAGCAAGACATATAACTTGGACCAGATTCTACTCTGTTTTACACTGCGTAGCTTCTATAAACATGTGAATTGCATAAGTTTAAATGTGGCCACACTGAAGGAGGCTGTAGATAACCTCACACACTGGAGTATGCATGCTCAGGGCATAATTCATTGTGCTTATAAAAGGTTTATTCTTGTCTAAATCTTCACATCTTTTCCTAAAATACCATTCAATGGCATTCACATTTCAGCTGGACCATAATGCACCAGTTTGTTCCTCAGCCTCCCACCAGCCCTATAATAACAGCAGCATTTCAGCATCACTCTGGCTCTACACTAATGTAGTCTGACAGAGCATACTGTTCGGCCACTTATTCCCAATCACAGCTCTGTCAGGGAGCTCTTCCGACATCTTGTTAGAAGTTTAAAGAGCATTCCTGTCATAATCTGCAGCCGTCAAAGAAATGAAGAGGGATTTCTTATAGGCCCTCTTTTGGCACGGCATGCTTACTTAACCATACTCCCACGAATCCCCACACTGGGATTGTTCTGGTTTGGGCTTTCTGTGTGAATGGCCACTTGCATTCATAGCCTCCGGATACCTTCAGGTAATTGCTTCATTAAATATGTAGTGTCTTTGCTCAAGTGATGGGTCTACAATGAAATTTAGGTCTAAATAGTATCATAGCTGGAAGAATTTTGAACTTTAAAATTTCCATATAATACGAAGTCCTATTGTTTGTGTCATTCAGGATTTTTTTTCCAATGTAGCAACCTATTTTGCCCTGTGTCTTGTCTGTGGCAATTTTGGATTACACCCGAAGACCCAAATTAAGATTTTTTACAACTTTGATTTGATGTTTATCACAGCACAATCTCACTCTAGTATTACATTTTACAGTTAACATAGCCAACAAAGTCAGAAATCCCTTGCTCCACGATGCATCAGATCATTGAGGGAAGCAGGGATACGAATAATCCATATTGTTGTATCTAGGCCAAGTTATCAACACTGCATAAGTGCAAAAGTGCTATGTAGCTTGCCTTAGGCTTTAGATTGGTGTAGTCTACTTACTATATTTCTGCAAATTTTTGTTGCTCTCAAAAGACATAGATGTTTACCACCAAAGGGATTTTGCATGAATTTTTGATACAGGTTAAATAATACATGTCACATATCCGGTGGATGTAGACACAGCGATGCATGCCGTGCATTTGAACTACAGAAAAGTGAATGGGGAAGTCAGAAGATACAAGCTTGCAAGATATGGATACAGGAAGTTTTCATTGAATGTTTGACCTTTGTAATGCTATGGAGAGTATATTTGAGAAGACATGAATAAAGCATAGATAAGGGGTAAAACAAGGCTGTCTGGCTTTAGGCCGGAAGTTTTCACATTTTCAGTGAGTAGAGATGGTAAAATCCATGGACAGAAATGGTTTAGTACTGGTACAAGGTAGTTTGTTCATGTATTTTTCGTTATTAATTTGTTATAAATACTGCTATGTACGTTATAAAATTTCTCACTTTAGCCAGTTCATATTGTTATTGTGTCCTTGAGCAAGACGCTTCAGCCACGATGCCTAAATATGAATGAGTGTGAGTTATTGGAGAGGCTGGTGGTGCCAAATAGCAGTCATGTCTTTATCAGTTAAAAGCAGCTTTGGCAGTGTTAAAAAGAGTACAGGATAGTGAGTTATTAATAGTAGTGGTAGTTGGTAACTTTATATCACTGATATTATTAGAGATCGACACATGTATTCACTCTGCATCCTACTGTCCAATCTCTGTCTTTTTCTGCAAAATACATAACATGAGATCAGCTGAGCCTCTGTCGTATTCTGTCACAATTCTACCAAACATCTATAAGTAGTCAGTATACTCCAATATATGACCACACATGAGGTTTGTATAACAGTATATGGTTCTACATGGAGCTCAGATAAGATGACATCAGTAGTTTAACTGCTCAGTGATACACTCCAACATGTCCTGAGGCACACTTCCTTCATATATGATACTGCCAATGCACAGGCGTAATGCCATTATGTCCTAACAGCTTTATGTTTGTTTACCCACAATGCTTTGCTGCTTGATTTCACTTTGGCAGGATGTAACAGTGGGGAAGTAGATGTTATATAGACCCCTTTAAACTAGTGTGTTGGACAGTTTTTTGTGTTTGTAATTTTCTCACTGAACTGGTTGATAATTTTGGTTGAACTATGAGACAAATAATAATGACAGAAATGCACCACAAACTTGCATAACAGGCTAATCATAGATTCTATCTCAGGATCTGGAGGTGCTCCACTACTACTACTACTACTACTACTACTAGTACAACTACTACTACACCCTGATATTTTTTAAATCAATCAGAGATGTTGACTTGTTTACAAAGTGTTACTATGGACTCTGCGTGCGTGTACCTGAAGTCCTGAACGTAGTTTGGTCATATCACATTTAACCAGTCAACAGACAACACACAAACTTACAGCTCCAAGCGATACCTATTGTGAGTTAGCATTTTACAGAGAGACATTAGAAGTTTTAAACACATTATTATCCTTGACCAGAACAGCAGTAGCTGTTAGAAAGTAACTGTAGATGCTAAAATCAGTGCTGTTCTACAGACAGTGAAACTGGAGAAACTAACAAGCCAGAGATGCCTTCAGTTAGAGCAAAGGTGGCAGTTCAGCCACCAACATCACAAAATAATGTCAGAGGTAAGTCTCCGTGCTCTATTGCAGAAGAGACAAAACCAGCAAAGAAGACAAAAGTTATGCCCAAAGCCAAAGAACCAGTGATGGGCAGATGTATGAGGCAGAATAACTTCCCCAACATTTGAGGAATGTCGAAAAGCACATTTCAGACACACATTTTTAAGGGATTTTCAAAGCTTCCTCCTGAGTTGATGAACAGTGATTGTGATGGACAATTTTATGGATAGATATTTGGACCCACCCTTCAACCCTAAGAAAAAAAAGAAGGGAAAAAATAAGACACCTGAAAAGTCTTTGGAAAAAAATGGAGATACTGAAAAAGTTGAGATGGTCACTAATATCATAGATTATCTAAATGACATCAAAGAGGAGCCTCAATCACCAGAGTCCCCAGATGATGTCCAAGATGATTCCAACTGTGTTACACCCAAAATGATCTCAATGGCAACATAGAACCAGGTGAGGCAGACAGCACAGAGATGAATGGACAGAAATGTAATGAAATGTCACAACTTCCTTCAGCTCCTTTGAAACCTGAAATTAGTGAAGCTGACCTCCAGGTCAATGCCATGGAATTGGAATCTCTCCCTGGATCACTTGAACCTAAAAACGAGGATGAAAAGCCTCCAACAGAAGACACTAGTAAAGTAGCTGAAGCTGCGATGGTCACTAATATCCTAGATCCTACAAATGACCATGGGGATCTGACAGGCAGCGCACATTATCAAATCACTGAGGAGCCTACAGTTCTAATCAAAGAGGAACCTAAATCACCAGAGTCCACAGATAATGTCCCAAATGATTCCCACTGTGTTAGTCTTGCCCAAAATGACCAAAGCTGGTGGAAAAAAGCAAAGAAACACAAAAAGGCAAAACAGGGAAAACAAGACCTCTGAAAAAACTTAGTATAGAAACACACAAGTCACTGACAAGGGAGACCTGACTGAGGAACCATCAGTTAGAGTCCAGAATCAATCACTGAAGACTAAAATCAATGTCCAAGAGAAGTCTTCCTGCACTATTCCTGCAAAGGAAGAAGACACAGGTCAAGTCCAATCTCACCAAAACAAACTAATAAGCCTTGGACACACATTTTCAAAGGATTTTCCAAGCTTCTCGCAGGTTCACGAAGAGCAATGTTGATATTGATGCACCCCTAAAGCCTGAGGAAAAAAAATAAAAAAAAGAATCACATGGCTTACATGTTTAAATACTAAAGTCCCTCATGACACCACCAACAGGACCAGGTCCATTTTGAGGACTATTGGCCATTGAAAACATCGTGTTATTTTGGCAATAGTCCTATCACCAAATCACCAAAACCTATTATTTTTTTCAGACTTTAACTTTCAGACTACTACTACTAAACTAAATTTAATAGTGGTAGTTAATTTGTAAACTACTAGTTTACAAACTAAACTTTAGTCTGAAAAAAATCTGAAAAAGACCAAATTAACCTAATTAAAATAAAATAATTAATTAAAACAATTGACTTGACAGCGACAGCATTTAAAGATGTTCACGATTCTGGGTCTGAAGAGGACATTTGTACTTTTTTGTGCAATTCATTCTACACTGAAAGATCATTTAGCTTAATTAAGAAAAGGTAGTTTCAGTTTTTTTTTTTTTATGTACCCCACTCCCTTTGCTCTCTGTGATAAGTCACTCCCCCTTCAGAGCACTGTCATAACAGCGTGTATCCCATCAGTCCAGTTAAGAAATGTTGTGTGGGAGCAAGGATGACGTAGGCTCTGGGGCTGAGCATTGCACAGAATCTTAGACCTAATCGTAAGGAGGGTTCGAATAGAGTAGATACCCCCATTTTAAATAGGTCCAGTACTAGACATGGGAATATAATGCAACCAGTGCATTGCTAAAAACTGATAAAAATACGATTAATATGCTGAATTCAAATCATAGTGACTGGATAGTAAATAAGTAGGTATACCCTTTGCAGTGAAACAGGATACAGGGCTTACATGGGTTCACTTTGGGACTTGTCAAATGGTGAGTTTACGTGCAGTCTGCTGGCGCCAAATACGGATAAATCAGAGAGACATCAGGCTGTCTTTTGTCAAACATTAAAGCTGCAGCTCTGACCTCCTTGTGACACCATAAAAAACTGAAATCCAACACAGTATTCCCAGAGTTCAAGGGTCACTCTGTCTGCAAAATAGCAACAGTGAATTATATATGGAAAAGTTTGAACTGTTAACATAATGTGATGCTTAGTGTATGGGAAGATTTGGTTTGGTTTGGTTCTGTATGATGTAAAAATGTACCAGTCGTGCCCTAATAGCTCCATCGTCTTTCTAAAGAGCAAGTAGTTTAAAGATGATACTACAGGGACTTAAAGTTTCTGTTTTGGGTATATGCAAAATTAGAGTATCATGTGACTAGTCAATAAATAAAAAGAAGATTGCAAAAAGAAACAAAAAAATTGAAACAAACTAGAAGTGAAACGATAAATAATATTTTTTGCCTATTTTATTTATGGTTAATTTTAAAGCAATATTTGGATCTCAATCACAACATTTACAAGCCCTCTTTAGCACATGATGAACTACATAATATCATTTCATTATTGTCACTGGGGTAATTAAAAATAACTCAAATCAAGACATTTAATTTTGTGAATATCGCTTTCTAGGTCATTTCGGCATGGTGGTTGGACTAAAGGATAAGGACTTATAAGGACGTATAAGGACTTTTACCTGTCCTGAATTGTCCTATAGTATATTCAGTTATTAAAGCAACATTGACCAAGGCTCGAGTTTTTGACATGGAAACAATTTGTCTGATTATTTGCTTCTATACTTTCTATACTTGATGCAAGGTTAGAATGAGTTCAGATGTTGTTTACTGTTATACTTTAATTATACTGCATACATATTATATCACTTTAATGCCCTTAAGGATAGCGCTAAACCAACTTTTCCATAATAGATCTGTATAATTCACACGTAGTTCACTTTGCATTATGGAGGTATATTAAGTTCAAAGGTTCAAAGCGTGCCTCAGCCCAAATTCCCACTTTTGAAGGCTCCAAATGCAGTTTTAAAGCTCACATGACGGGTTCAGCTCAGTTCCGATACGCGGACCGGAGCGCGTCCTGTGGGACCTGCTCTGACCACTGAGGGGCAGTGTTGTCCCAGCCATCACACAGGAGAGCAGGGAGCGCGGTGCGTGTGGATTCAGGATGTTTTACACAGATTAAAACAACCACGTTAAGTCCCAATGCCGCATGTACAAATGGCAAGGATGACAGTAGCTATAGGATATTACTTTAAATCAGAATATTATTGCTTATTTTGACAGGTAATTTCATGATCTCTTCAGAAGTTTTTAGGCTTTGGTTATTTCAGTCTATGTTTCAGCCCATTGGTGAACCTATTTTCAATATTTTTTCTTAATTTGCGATAAACTGATAAATAAATTGAAGTAACTGGCAGTTCGATTCCAGCTCTAACCAAATGCGCACCGTTGTAGTGTCCTCGAGCAAGACACTTTACCTGTTTATAGATGTGGTGTTTTTTGTTTTAGTTTTTTTGTCACAAGATCTATGTATGCATAACCTCACTACAAAAAACAGCACTGTAACAAAAGACAGTTTGCTCACCTCCTATAGAAAAAATAAAATAAAATGTTGAAAAATGCAGTACTTACTACACATATGATGTAAACTATAAAAAAGCTGTAAGTACATACAATGGATAAATAAAAAGTAAGTAGAATAATTTTAATAGAATAAAATCTAAAAAAAAAATCATCTGAAATTATGACAATAATATTTGACATCTCACTAAAGTGGCACTAAACACGAGCAAGACACTGTTTCGGTTAAATCTCACCTCATATCAAACGTCTAATAATAAACCACAGGGAGAACAAGCAGGGGTGGTGGAGTATGGCCAAAAATTATACGAAAGACAATCGATTGAATTCAAATTAAGAAAGAAGTAAAAAATAATCAATAAGCAAGTATTTAATGACAATAATTGCAGTTTATGGGTGCTACAGTTTCCTGGATTATTAATTCATTTCCCATATTTGGTGGAGGCAAACTATTTCTGTATGGCCGTAGCTGATAGAGACTTGGCAAATATCTTATCCAGTAGTGAATCATTGTTATTCAGTAGACGTTATGCAGTAGAACTGTGCCAAAGAGGGTATATCCAGTTATTTAAAATGCATGTAAGAAGGGTAAACAAATAAACCAAATATACGAACTACTAAGGCTGCGTTTACAGTTGTCCTGGTTTGGCTCTAGTATAGTTGTGATGTGAACTTGGTTTGATCCTCTTTTAGTCCTGGTTTAGTTCTGGCCTAGTCCTGGTATAGTTTTTGTCTAGTTCTGGTTTAGATCTAGTCTAGTCCTGGTTTACTTCTGGTTTAGTTCTCGTCTAGTCCTGGTTTAGTCATGGTTTAATTCTAGTCTAGTCCTGATTTAGTTCTCACCTAGTCCTGGTTTAGTTCTCGTCTAATCCTGGTTTAGTTCTAGTTTAGTCCTGATTTAGTTCTGTCTAGTTCTGCTTTAATTGTAGTTTAGTCCTGATTTAGTTTGGTCTAGTCCTGGTTTAGTTCTAGGCTAGTCCTTGTTTAGTTCTGGTCTAGCCCCGGTTTAGTTCTGGTCTAATCCTGGTTTAGTTCTGGTCTAGTCCTGGTGTAGTTTTAGTCTAGTCCTGGTTTAGTTCTGGTTTAGTTCTAGTTTAGTCCTGATTTAGTTCTGCCTAGTCCGTGTTTAGTTCTGGTCTAATCCTGGTTTAGTTCTGGTCTAATCCTGGTTTAGTTCTGGTCTAGTCCTGGTGTAGTTTTAGTCTAGTTCTGGTTTAGTTCTGGTAGTTTAGTTCTTGTCTAGTCCTGGTCTAGTTCTAGTCTAGTCCAGGTTTAGTTCTAGTCTAGTCCAGGTTTAGTTCTGGTCTAGTCCTAGTTTAGTTCTGGTCTAGTCCTATTCAGTTCTAGTCTAGTCCTGGTTTAGCCCTTAACTGTTTTGATGTTGTGTGTGTTAAAGTTTGAGCACATCCCAAATAAATGTTACTCACTGAAGTCCGCGTTCGGATTTGTGTTTGATATTTCATTCGTCCATATCTAAAATATCAGCACTTTCCTCTCTGGAAACATGAAAGTTGTAGATTTACTGCTTGTTACATCAGCAGGTTTCACTTGGTCTCAGAAATATTAGTACTTTTCCTGGAAGCCTCGTCACCTCAGGAGGACAGAGGAGTGATCCCAATATTCTGATTGGCTCCTGTGGGGTTCTTTCATGTTTCTCTCTGGACTGAACATCTAGACTTCGATTTGAGAAGCATTTTTTTGAATTAAGGTTAAAGTTAAGATACACTTTATTGTTCTTGGAGTGAAATTCATTATCTGCATTTGACCCATAATGAGGGGCAACCTGTCAAGTGCAGTGGGACCATAGACTGTATGAAGAGGTGAAGGGAGTGTGACTTCACTCATAGCATTTGGCGACAGTCAAATGAAGCTCATGAGGCAAGCAGTTACAGGAGCAAATTTGGAGCTGAGTTCCATATTAGGAATAGGAATTTATTTATGGGTAAAATAGCAAAATGAAAACCAAAGGACCACGGATTAAGAGGAACATTTTAAAATCAAAATGACTAGGTTAATCGCAGCAGTTACAGAGAGAGGGGAGGTCATTTATCAACGTAAAGTCAATTGGAGCCCAAAGCGCCCCCATGAACACTTCGTATTTGCAAAATAGCAGCTCGAGGGTTAGCTATGTACATTTATATATACAGTCTATGGTTTGGACTAATGTCATGATGGCAGTTTGACTTTTGTATCTTTCTTTTTAAGAAATAGCAGTGCACATTTTAAAAACATCCAGTAGCATTAAGATTTGAAGAAAGACTGAAATCTGAAGTGTCACTCACATACAAGGTACATTTCAAGCATAGTCTATGATTTCAAGACGGAATATTTTGAAGGTAGCCTATACAAAATTGTTATCATTGGGACATTTGCAGTCTGCATTTGACCCATATTTCAATGCCACTGAATCACCATGTCAGAAATCAACCCACACACAGGAATAACATCAGCATAACATCAGACAGCTCACATAGACTTAAATAATTACAGCTTTTGTGATGAACTCAATTGCTTAGCTCTCACTGAAGTCCTCAAGATAGTTGCTCACAACACTAAACCCTGGTATGGAAATGGCTCAGGTCTCCAGCCTCTTGCAACATTTCATCTCTGTTTGAAGTCATAGTAAAAGTCCGACCTAAACCCATAGTCGGGGGCAGTCCGGGGCAGTCGGGGGCAATCGGGGGCAGTCTGCTTTGTCAGCAGGGGTCAGACAGTGAGGTCAGGAGCACCCACAAATAACCCGAGCTCAGGAGTCACAGCAGAGGTTCAGATGTGTCATGAGCACCCTGTAGGAGGACTTTTACACTGCCTCCAAATCACTATTGCTGAACTGAAGATCACTATGTTTGGCCGAACGGCTCTACGCAGAAAAAAGTGGTCGATCGGGTTTGCATTTGTCCATAAGAAAATCAATACACAGGCATGAGTATTATTAAAATTGCAAGAGAGGGGACCAGTGCAAACTCCAGACTAAGGAATAGACAGATACAACAACGATAATTAAAAAAGGGTTTTCTTTAGACAATAGAATGTGATTTTCAAGATTAAATCATGGTCATTTCTTTTATATTACATGTCGTCTTATACTGATACAGCTCAAAATCACTCAAAAGATATTCAGGAAAGGTTCATTTCTGTTCTGTTTTTAGTATTGATACCTGCTCAAATTAGTATCTGGATTCGATACTTTTTATAAACCTAATTTTGAAAGAACATTGATTCACTTTTCTTACTTTGTCATCTCTGAATGTTCCATGGTGTACCACTAACAAAGCCAAGCCTACTTTAGTTTGTCCATCTCCTGCCATGTTTGAATCTAAGTAAATTGGCTCAACGAATGCTCTAGTTTAATTTGGATATTTTCTTGAAACTTGCTTTTTTCATCTATGTTATAATGTTTCCTCATCACAAACATACCGGAGCTGTGCTTCATTTCATTCATACATGTTTAACACACAAACCTTGCATATTTTTATTAGTAGTTCTTCTCTCAAACAAAAAACACTTTGTTCCACCTTGTGATTTCATGTGGTAATACAGGAAGTGCTCCACTGTGGTTTTACACACTCCATACACCTTCATTTCAATAATTTGGATAATTTTGGGTAATTTCAGCCCTGGAATTGCCCAACTCTAGGTGGAACAGACCATTTTGAGCTTTGGAGATGTAGACAGACTAATAATGAAGGGTTACTCAGATATGTGTGAATAAAAGGAAACACAACTCCAGAAATGTTTTTGAGGAGGTAACAACATTATAACATGTGTTAAAGCTCACAAGAGTCAATTTTGCGTAAAATAGAACCTTTAAACAGTTTTACAATGGCCTCTTTTTTATTCTACAAACTTTTCCACAGCATATTAAACCTGGTTTAGTCGGATTCTGTGCCGTACCCTCCTTCTTCACACCTCCTCATCATCACCCATGCTCCGCGTTACTTTAAAACTGTGCCTGCAAAACAAAAGCAAAATAGAAAAAAATATGGAAGTAAACGAAAACGGATTACAACAAGGTAGCCACACACACGCATTCTCAGCTCCGCTCCAAACTTAAATGAGCGGCCCACTTTAGAACAGAGAGTCTGATCATTCTGTTTATCAAAGAAAGAGGAGGCACAAACCCCTCCCCTGCCCATGTCCCATCATCCCCTCTTCCCCACAGGGAGACAGCGATTGAAGCCACATAAAAAGCAAAGTGCGTTTACCGGAGCACCCTATTCTCACCTGCTTTCTTACCTCAATGTGGTTGCTTCATGGGCAATTGTGGTTTGTAGGAATAAATAAAAATCATTTGGGTGTGCAGTGGCTACTAAAAATACCTAATGAGACCCACCTTTCAATAGGACTGGAAGTCTGAAAAGTACATCACTACTGCCAGTTATAATATTGGAGTTTGAATTTTAATATTGAAATGCAATCTTGTCATTTTCAAGTTATGATATTTAACATGATTAAACTGACTAAAATGTGGGCTTCATTTTTCAAAAGTCAGTTGAGGACCTCCTGAAGAACTTTTTTTTGCAGGATTTTTGAAGTTAGGATTGTAAATTCTGACATCTGACACACTTGAACTCTCAAAGAGTTTTAGAATGGTGTTATTAAGAACTATTTTATTCACTTAACTCCGACTGTGCACTGAATAACCATAACTATTCCCTTTTGTTCTCTGATTTACTAGAAGGCTTCAGGTCAGTCTACAAATCAAACTGAAATGGAGCAATGAAACCTTCTTTGAAAACACAGGAGCAGGTCAGGAAATACAAATGTTCCAAATAACTAAGTAGGACTTGTGACTTGACATCTGATTTAGGCTACTATATTCCCATTTTATGAATTCAATATAGTTTTGTATAGTTTAGTATTGTTCACTTTTATGGTACAAGCATGAAAGTTTGCCAGATTATTAACATCTCTAGGACCAACATTTCTGGATATGGAACCAAGCCTAAGTCGACCCTGGAGTCGAGTACTGCACATGTCACAAAATGGCTAAAATGGAAACTAGGCTGGGAGCTAAATTACTGCTTAAACTGCCTTTCTTGGAAAATAATGTTCAGTTATCGCACATTATCACTAATGCTTCCACTTATACATATGATTAATTCAACTCTCACAATCATATGTATGGTACTTGGAAATAAACAGGAATCTTATATTGGTTATTTATAGCACCGTTACAGGCTACAGTCTATATGGTGAACAATGGATAGATATTGTGAATGGGTAGAAAAAGAGAGTTTAAAAGAAAGCATTTAAGATTGTACTGGACAATGCAGCATAAAGCATAAGGTGAACTGTGTAACCCACAGTATGGCATTAAACAGCTCTACTTTACATTTATTTAAATACAGGTGGTTTTATAGCTCAAAAATACTGACACTGAATATGAGTGGGGTGACCTCTCCACAGATCTGACCTGTAACTTGGTCTGGTTTGGTCTCCATGATGATAGAAAGGTTTAATACTGTGAAACAATCCAGACAAACAAACCACATCTCCATGGAAACAAGCATTTGTGTAACCAGGTTACACAATGTACCTTTTAATAGTAATTTTAAAACCAAAAATATGTAGAAAAAACAAAACTAATTTAGAATCATATGTATGGTACTGACCATAGGTGAGGGCAGGAATGTAGATTGACCAGTAAATCAAGAGCTGCACCTTTTGGCTTAGCTCCCTCTTCACCACAACAGTCCAATACAGTGACTGCATCACTGCTGACACTGCACCGATCCACCTGTCAATCTCACGCTCCATCCTCCCCTCACTGTGAACAAGACCCTGAGATACTTGAACTCCTCCACTTGAGGCAGCCACCCACCCGGAGAGGGCAATCCACCTTTTTCCAGTCAAGAACCATGTCCCACCATGCCCCCCCTCCAGACATGGAGCCAGTCCACGGGAGGATGGCCCCACATCGCTTCTTTGGGCTGTGCCAGTGGCCAGGCGCTGAAGGCCTGGCCCCCAGGCGCTCGATGTCCTCTTAGTCTGACCCGTCGCCCTGGACCTGTTTGCCTTGGCTGACCCTACTAGGGGCATGAAACCCCTGACAACATAGCTCCTAGGATCATTCAGGCACACAAACCCTTCCACCATGTTAAGGTGGTGGTTTAAGCAGTCGAAATGAGTTTCCTCCAAAGAGTGGCTGACCCTTAGAGATAGGGTGAGGAGCTCGGTCACATGGAAGGAGTTTGGTGTAAAGCCACTGCTCTTCCATGTCGAGAGGAGCCAGCTGAGGTGGCTGAGAGGTATCTGTTCCGGATGCCTCTTGGACGCCTCCTTAAGGAGATGTTCTGGACATGTCGTACCGGAAGGAGGTCCCAGGGAAAACCCAGGTCACACAG
This sequence comes from Odontamblyopus lacepedii, assembly GCA_034769755.1. Classification (NCBI taxonomy): domain Eukaryota; kingdom Metazoa; phylum Chordata; class Actinopteri; order Gobiiformes; family Gobiidae; genus Odontamblyopus; species Odontamblyopus lacepedii. The sequence continues at coordinate 15,165,773 of CM068350.1, read as the reverse complement.
AGAGATTTGAAAGAAGGCTTTAAGATTGTACTATCCATCCATCCATCCATCTTCTCGCGCTTAATCCAGCTGGGTCGCGGGGGCAGCTTGCTGCCCAATACTCATAGCACCTGACCCCCCCATGAACCCCTCTGCAGGTGGTGAGCCCACAGGAGGGTGGACAACATTGTCCTTGATGTTAGTTCATAGGGGTGCGGGCATGTTTTGGGTTGATGGGGGAAACCGGAGTACCCGGAAGAAACCCATCCAGACACGGGGAGAACATGCAAACTCCACACAGAAAGGCCCAGGCGATCAAGCCTGCAACCTTCTTGCTGTGAGGCCTGAGTGTTGCCACTCAGCCACCGTGCCGCCAGATTGTACTATATCTGGACAATGCAGTGTAAAAGCTTAATTAATTCTTTCTTTCTTTATAAAAATATGTATGGTATTTGGAAATAAGTATTTAAAAGAAGGCATTTAAGATTGTAACAAGTACTACATCTGGACAATACACATAATGAGCTTCATTGTGGACAATGGAAGTCAACTGAAGTAATTAAATTTAATGACAAGGTCATTATACTAGCTAGAAATGACATGAACAAGGACTTTCTCCAAACCATGGGCTTTCTCAGGCTTTCTCAGCAATAACCTTTCCATGGAGAAAAGAATTTGAAGGACCTCCTTCTGAAAACCACTTAAAAGGTAACTTAGATTTAGTTCAGACTTGATATTTATATTGGATTTATTTTAATATGTATTTCCTTATTTTCATTTTTATTTGCCTGGCATATATGTTACAAATTTCCTTCCAAAGGTTGTGGAGAATGAGCGGGCCAAGATCCTGTGGGACTTCCAAATACAGACTGACAGAATGGTGATGGCGAACCAACCAGACATCGTGGTCCTGGATAAGCGAGAGAACAAAGCCGTGGTGGTGGACATTGCAATACCGAGCGATGGCAATGTCAGGAAAAAGGAACACAAGAAACTAGAGAAATACCAGGGGCTCAAAGAAGAGCTGGAGAAGGCCTGGAAAGTAAAGCATCAGTGGTGCCTGTGGTGATCGGAGCACTCGGGGCCGTGACCCCCAAACTGGATGAGTGGTTGCAGCAGATCCCACGAAGGACAACAGACATCTGAGTCCAGAAAAGTGCAGTACTGAGGACAGCAAAGATACTGCGCAGAACTCTCAAGCTCCCAGGCCTCTGGTAGAGGACCCGAGCTGATGAGGGTATATATATATCTGATGAGGGTATATATATATATATATATATATATATACACACACACACACACACACACACACGTGTTTCTCACCTTCCACGGTGGTTGGTCTCTCTCACCCTCATCAGCTCGGGTCCTCTACCAGAGGCCTGGGAGCTTGAGAGTTCTGCGCAGTATCTTTGCTGTCCCCAGTACTGTGCTTTTCTGGACTGAGATGTCTGTTGTCCTTCCTGGGATCTGCTGCAACCACTCATCCAGTTTGGGGGTCACGGCCCCGAGTGCTCCGATCACCACAAAAATGTGTATACTTTATTGAAAATGAATTATACTTTTAAGTGTTTTCTACTTCTATCATTGAGTTGGACTAAATATGTCAAGTAGCCTAAAGACTATGTGATAATCTATAATAATATAATAATAATCTATACTACAAATCACTATGTTATAATTTGCACATTTTAAATCACAATATTCATTTAAAATTACTTAATAAAAGAAAGAAAGTCTGCTTACTTCTGTGTCAGAAAACTGCAGTGCTCAATGGGAGCTGATGTAGCAAGTTTTTTCACTTTTACCAAAATGGCTATGCAGTGCTGCCGAATCCTACGCATAACATCGATTAAGAAAATAAAATTGGAGAAAGAAGTACAGAACAGTGGGCGTATGCCAGTGGCGGTGAAACTGGGATTGACCAGCAATATTAAAATATAATAATATCTTGAAAATAAATGATTAAAGATTGTTCAAACATGCATGAAGCACTCCAAAAACAACTCCGAGTGGGTTATTGTGAAAGAGAAACAACTATAGCAGGCTCTGGAAAAGTCAACTTTGCATAACAGATTTGCTTTTAAGCCTGAATCATTCTCAATAAACGATTTGTATATTTTAACATTTCTTTCCACATCTCTATCAACTTCTCTGGACTTTCAGTCTGTCCTTCAAACCAAAACGATGCAGATGCTACACAAAACTTTCCAACACAAATCAAGGAACAGCGGAAACAAAACAAAGCCGGTATCCCACTACTCCTGCTTTCTTTTCAAACTCCTCACATGTGATTCCGACTCTACAAGGTACACACACTCTGCACATATGTGGTTTTCCCGACGCGTACACTAAATCCACACTAGCTTCTTATGAGGGATGAACACACGACAGTAGCGACCTATCCAAGCCAAAAAACGTCTAGTGATCTAAAGTAAATGTAAAATCCTGGACAACTCCCCTGACACCAGCTGTTGGAAGATCTGAAGTCTTCCTTTCAAAAAATGTACAATAGCGAGCTCCTATGGCAACAAACACACAGTTTAAATCAAGACAAACAAGAGACCTATGAACTACCACCTACGTGCACCTCTAAAAACAACCTCTTTTCACCGATCCATCAATGCGGTAGATAGGTAACTTTGTAGAGCGGGTTGAATGCTAATGGCTCCTTGCATGCGCCGCTAAAATAGGTCACGACTTGGAATAATTGTATTAACTTCTGTAAATAGAAATAAACAGGGGATGTGTGGAGTGCGTAATGGCTTGTCGGAATCTATTCGGAGAGAGGCTTTCTGAGAAGATGGAGCAGAGCAGCGGAGTCTTCAGGGACCAAGCACTCTATGTCACAATGTAACCTGCATCCAAAAAAGGAAGAATAAGTGCCATACTTAAGAAAAGCAATTATAAAAAGCGGAGCACAAAAAGGCTGATAACATTCAATAGAAAATGAGCTGAAGATGTTCTGAATAACACAGATAAAATGATTCAGTTGGCCTCACCTTTACATCCATTATAGAGCCATTAACAGGCAGCGTAAAGAGTGATTAAATGTAGAATAATGTGGAGATATAGAGAGATGATTGGGAGGCCAGTGGAGTTTTGTGTGTAAAGTTGGATCTGCCCTCCGGTTTCAAGGCCAAGAACATGTCGTACTGACAGCAGGCTGCGGATGGAACAGGGGAAACCAGAAGAAATAAAAGAAAGACGTTATTATGAGGCCTGCAATAGCTAAATTGTATTGATCGGTGGTTCTCAAATGTTTCACACAAGCACCTCTTCATATTTTAAGGCCTTTTTGAGTGTCATTGTCCAACCAGACAAAACAAAATCATGACAACTATCAGGACTGCACAGATTTTAGATCAGGATTCAAACATGAAACTGGCTCAAATGAAACTAAATCAATTCTATGGAAAGTACCCTTAGTACCACAAGAAACTTTGCAATTTCACCACAAATTGTAGTGTGTCATAGTTTGAGAAACAGATGCAAATGGAGGCTTAGTTTTGAGATAATGTAACGATATTGTGAATTTGACATACTCCCACTGTAAGGTTTAAATTAGCCCAGCAGAGCAGCATTGAGGTTTGTGCTAAAGCCAAAGGTGAAGTAAGCAAGCAAACCAAGAACAAACTACTTCAGCCTAACAAAAGAAACATTCGTACTTCAGCATATTTGTACAAAAGTATTCTTGTTTGAGAAAAACATGCAGAAAATAAGAGCATTGTGCATTTGTGGACAGGGGGAAAATGTCAATTCAAATATTTGCCATGACATTTCACGTTTTCCCTGTCACTTTCAGCAAGAGCCGTTCCAGATTGATTATGTGTAGAACCATAGACAGTATGTATAAAAGCACATAACTAGCGCCCTCGCCGTGTTCCAAATAGGAAGTTCTAAGTATTTCTGACCCTGACTCCCATTGACTTACATTGGAATATTGTCGTCCCTCTCTCTGTAACAGCTCCTGTGAGCCTCGACATTTTGGTTTTAAAATGTTTGTACTAATCTGCTCTATTTGATCCTGGTGTTTTTATTTCACGGTTTTATCCATTTAAAAAAATCCTATTCATAATAAAGAACCTGGCTCCAAGCTTGCCTTTGTAACTGTTTTCGGGAGTTTCATTTGAATGGAGCCAAACACTCTGGGTGACGTCACACTGACTTAATCCACTTCTTTATATAGTCTGTATGTGTAGAACTCAAGTCAGAGTGATTTATTGTGCATAATGTATAGATATAGTTCTACTTGTACTTCCTAAAGCTTTGACTATTGCCAGTGTGCTCTGTCCGCTGTCAGGTGCTACTCATTTTATAATGCAGATCTGCAAGTTAGTCATGATGATTTTTGGATTCTTTGGGCTCAGAATAGGATCTGTATGCTGAACAATACTTCTTTTTTGATAGTACTTGAGTTATTTTATTATTGTCTGATTTAAAACACATTTAATCTCACTCTAAACTTTTTGCCCTTGTGTTTGGAGGTGCGTTGCTCGATAGCACATTTGTATCATTTATATCATGGCTCTGTCCTCCGCTCGGCCAGAGGAATAGGATTTTCAGTACATTTTAGCAGAGTCTAAAGTCTGAGGTAAAAATAAAAACGCTTTAGTTTGTCTCCAGGTCTATTCTTCACTTTTATCTTCCCCAGGACTACAGAAATACAAGCAACATTTTTGGAAAGTTGTTGAAAAACTGCCATAAAAATTCACTAAAAAAGCTCATTTGTAATCGTGAAATATTCTATCCTCCTTTTCTACAGTTACTTTTAATAGCTTAATTTACATAACAGGACACTTTAAACCGCCTCACCTAATTGATACAGTTGGTGTGTACTTCAGCAGTTTGAGGTATTAATAATATAAGGAAAATGTCTCCCTTTGTGGCGTACACAGGGAACTTTAATTGGGTAAATGTTAATCATTTAAAAATGTTGTTTTGTCATTATAAAGGAGGAATTTTGTGACACACACTTAGAATCTGATTGGGACATAGACTGAACGTGAAAAATGTGTTCTGTTTGAAAAGAAGGAGCATTGTGTAACTTCTCTGGTGGAGGGCCTGTCAAATGCTTTTCTCCATGGAGATGTTATTGCTTCATCTGGAATGTATCATAGTATGGTATTAAACCTTTCTATCGTCCTGGAGACCAAACCAGAGCAATTTACAGGTTAGATCTGTGGAGAGGCAACTCAGCTCACAGTCAGAATGCTCAGAATTTATATTTGAGTTCTATAAAACCACCTGTAATTAGATAAATATAAGGCAGTGCTGTTTAAGGTCATACTGTGGAACATTCCAGGCAGAGCAATGACATAACCATAGAAACAAGCAGGTGACGGACTCCCAACCAAAAAGTTACATACTGTAGTGCACCTTTAAGCTTAAAAGTCAAACTTAAAAAAGTTGTTTAATGCACATTTTTACAGCACATACATCCTATATGCGCGGTATGTGGCAACAATGGATTCTCGATTCTTGTTTTCCATGTTAAGGTTTTTCCACTGAATCATTGAATGAGATGAGTGAGCTGACAGACGCACAGGAAATGCATCACAACTGCAGTGTTTCTGTTCTCATACACAGGTTTAACTCTGGGATTCTAAACTAGTTTTGATTTCTCCATAATCACACAAATCTCCCAGTCACATCCTGAGGTGTAATTATAAGGATAATCCCTAACCCTAACCCTGGCAAGATGCTCATATGTTGTCATGGTGATGGGAGAAGCGTGCCTGTGGATTGTGTGTGAGGTCTGACGTGCAAACTAGGGCTCATACGAACATAAGCACTACATGTGTTTGGTGGTGTATCCTTGTGAATCATTTAACTAAGAGTAAAGGAGCGTGTCAAGTGTAGCCAGGCTAATGCTGACAACACAGAGAGTAGTATTTCACTTGTAAAATATCATGTAAGGGCTTCAGTACATAATAAGTATAAACAATAGACAGTTGGACATGTAACCTTTCTAGTGATGGCTACGCTACATGCTTGTCTCCATGGAGGTGAAATATACAGCATGTAAGAGGCCCTGTAGCCAATCCCTATTTTGTTGCTCGCTCGCTCTTTACATTTCACCTCTTCGTTTGTGGATGAAAACTTCCCTCCTGGAACATGGACATGGAGGTTCTAGCGCTTAATGTGGAGCTAATGCCATCCTACATGGACTCTTCACCGTTTCATTGTGTCAATTCTTGTCTTTCTTACCATGACTCAAAAGCACTTGAAACTGTAAATATTGTATATATGTCTCAATAACACTCCGCATTTTTGAGTAGCACCATCATTTGGTCTTCTTTTATTTGGCACTATTTACTTCTCCTTCCAGAGGGAATCTAGTTTCTGATCTGACTTCATATATTTCACATTTGATCATATTGTGCAAAAATCATAGTTACCTACTACTCAACACTTATTGGTAGTGTTACATTCCCTTCTCAATAAAATTTATGAAATTTAAATGGTGGCTCACTTTACCTTACGGCTCAACATAGCCCAGTAGCCCGCTTGCTCTAGTGCTCTAGCACCAAAAAATATATAGTGTGTAGCAGTCTTAAGTACTGGGGCATTTATAAATGAAAGATAATGTGATTTGAAGGACAAAACATTAAATAATGCACAAAATCTGGTATTTTCAAAGGGTAGACAAACATGAGAAAAACTAAATCAAATAGAAGAAGCAAGAAACACAAATAATTTCATATTGCCAGAATAAAGCTTTTGTCACTTGTAGACTTATTCACACTGGCAAGAGCAACCAAAACTTTTACTCTAGTAAGAGTACAGTTACTTCAATTAAAAACATTACTGAAATGGGAGTAAAGGATGCTGCTAGAAAAGTACTCTGAAAGGTACAATTACTTTTCTTCAGTTGAGTGCATCCTCCATTCCGACATCACCCCAATATTGCATGAAAATTTATAGAAACATATAAGAGGACACAATATTATATTATATTATATATTAAGTGTTTGTAGACTATATGAAGCTTGGGACGTTATGTTTGAAATGTCAGAAGGCCTTTTAGCACATGTACCATTTTATTTAGGCCAACAAAATGGAAATGGAGCATGGCAATACAAGAAGCAGTGAGATACCTATCAATGAGCAGGAGACATTACTTAAGTTTGATCACCTCGATTAGGAAAGGGGAGTTGCCATGGAGACTGCTGCAAAGCCAAGTGCGAACATGAATGACCTTTCAAGAGAAAATTATACATGGGTATATAATCCTTTTTTCAACACAATTCAGGCAAAAAAATACACAAGATCACAAGTATCGAGTAGTGATGTATGGGATCTAGTGCTGAAAGTGTCAGTGGGGTTGATTCAGTTTAAGACATGTGAGTTCTTAATCGGAGCTTCCACTTTGCCACTATTCACTCCACGGTACTGAATGAAGTTGCTAATCACCCTGCACTTGATCTTTTCTGTCTTAAAAATGTGAAAAACAGAATTAGTTCTTTTAAATGGTCCAAACTTGAATTTGAATTTACTTGTTTGGAGGATAAGCCCCTTGAGATGTCTCGCCATCTTGTTTTCGAGGGGTTCCTCATTACTTACTTCTCACTTTTGCATTCCTGCAAAATAAATACTCAAGTAAAGTATAAAAAAATCTACTTAAGTAAAAGTACCTGTTTAAAAATGTACTTTAAGTGCAAAAACTAAAAGTATTTCATACAGAATTTGAAATCTTATAGAGCTTCAAATGTAATGATTTTAATACATTTTTGTGCTGACTTTTATTCAACAGAAATAATTCAGTTATAATATTTATTTATCCATCCATCCATCCATCTTCTCCCGCTTAATCCGGCTGGGTCGCGGATTGGGCAGCTTGCATCTGACCCCCCCCTATGAACCCCTCTGCAGGTGGTGAGCCCACAGGAGGGTGGACGTCATGGTCCTTGATGTTAGTTCATAGGGGTGCTGCATGTTTTAGGTTGATGGGGGAAACCGGAGCACCCGGAGAAAACCCATCCAGACACTCCCGGGGAGAACATGCAAACTCCACACAGAAAGGCCTGGGCGACCCGGGGATCGAACCCGCAACCTTCTTGCTGTGAGGCCTGAGTGTTGCCATTCAGCCACTGTGCCGCCATTTATTTATTTATCTAGCTGTTTTCTCAGACTATGAATGTGTTAAAAATAAAGTGGAGTAGAAAGTACAGAAACTTGCTCTCAAATGTTGTGAAGAAAAAGTAAAGTAGTTATATCTATCTATATATAAGTAGTTAAATCTGTATAGTACTTTTACTTTTCCACCACTGATCACTTGTAACAACAACTAGCATGCTAACAGTGCACCAGCCTTAGACCTACCTCCTGGTTCACAGATGATAAAAAATGCTTTATAATTCGATCTACTTTCACTTATCTGTGCTATGGCAAACAGATTTGACTTTATTACATGAAAAAAATGGGTACTAATACTATCAAAGTATGTGTTAGCCTGACCTTGATCTCTGCCCTGTATGTGTGTGGTGCTAATGCTAATTGATGCTTAATCCGAACATGTGCACTTTGCCTTACATGCGCTCTGATTCTCACAAGGTGTTGCTGTGATATGGCCATTATAACAATTACAAAGACAGATGGCCCAGTGAAGGCTAACTCTCAAGGCCAGAGTGAAATTCCATTGTACCGTTTTCTAAACATGCTTTTCAATGTTGGTTTTCCGAGTTTAGCGTGTTGTTTTTACTGTTTACTCTGAGTTTACCCAAGAGCAACTCCTTAAATAAAATCAAAAACTTTGTATATTTTTGAAATGTCCCATATTAGTGTATTTTCTGAGTTTTGTTTCATTCACGCATGTTCAACACACAAATCCTGCATATTTATTTCACATAGTCTGAGATCTTCCCTCAAACCGAAACTACCTTGTCATGTGGTAAAACAGGAAGTGCTCCGCTGTGTTTTTAAACTCCATACATCTTCACTAGAATGAATTGGAACTGTGAATCTAACTGAACTAAAAATAAAAGGTAGCTTCTGAAAACTACTGCTTCATAACATCACGAGGTGGAACAGAGGATTCTGAGCTTTAGAGATGGAGACAGACTAAGACAAAGTGTTGCTCAACATGTGTGAAGGAAAAAAAAAACACAACTTCAGGTATGTTTTTGAGGTAACAACATTCTAACATGGCTTAAAGCTCACATGGCTTAAAGTCAATTTTGCGTAATATAGGACCTTTAAATGCCAGATTCCAAACTGTGTGGTAACATGTATTAACTTACACAATACAGGAGTTCAATTTCCATTTGTGGTACATTAGATGAGACTGTTTTAAACATTGTGCTGTGTGACGCCATCTGACTTAATCCACATCCAGTTAAGTGAATGGACATGATTGTGCACAACCTGTGACATTGAGCTGTTTACACACAAATGTGGGAGTGTTAATCCTGAAAATCCTCCATAAATCCCCTTAATCACAGCTGCCGACCCACCACCAGCACCAGTAGGACCACACAGAGGAGCAGAGAGGGGGACTGAGGGGGGAGAGAGGGCAGAGGGGGAGACGGTCTGAGGAGGGCTGAGGGGGGAATCATAATATTCTACTGTATTAAAACTTATGTTGGTAGAAAGTGGTTTCTTTTCACTTCTAATTGACTTCACCAAGATGGCACTATGGCTAGAGCCTCACAGCAACAGAGTCTTGTGTGGAGTTTGCATTAATCTCTTATGTCGTGTGGGTTTCTGCTGCGCCTACTCTAGTTTCCCCCATTCAGCCCAAAACATGCAGAGATAATCCTGATCATGACCACACCACACTGCACTAGGTCACTGCTTCTGACAGGTTTACTTGCAAACTGCCTGGTAGACTTTTCAAAAGTTAGAGAAATAGCAACACTACACAAATTAGACATCCATTAAGAAAACAGTTGTGCCCCATACTACGGATGAGTGATCCAGCTTTTTCAGTTCTGATACCGATTTCAATACTATGGGTTTAAGGAACTGCCAGAGACTGACAATAAAAATAAAATAAGACAAAACTGATTCAAATGTGTAATGTAGCTGTTATTTATTTCTCACGTAACTAGAACAACTTTGTATAAATAACAGTTCAAACAGTGAGACTTTCTGAGACAACTATGGCCAATTAAGGCAATTATTACATCAGTTTATATGTTCAAGGATTGAATATCGGCTTCCAAATATCGGTTGAGCCAATGTCCAGTCCAGCGAAGTTTCCTGCATCGGTGCTGATATCGGATACCGACATCGGATCAGTGCATCCCTACCCCTTACTACACACTGTCCTGTTTACCGTGAGTTTATTGTGCTTTTAATGCAGTAGTAGTTCTTGTACTGTGAATACTAAAGTCAGACTGGACAGTTTCATCAATCTGGAGGTTGTGGTTTACAGCTATGTTTCATCACTTACTGTTACTGAACTAGAAACTTTTTTTTTTTAGATTTTAATAATAAATACACATCTTTTATTTCACTTTAGAAGATCACTATTCATTTAGATTATTACATCACAGTCAACGTTCCATCTTTTTCAAAAATGCATCATTTTCCCAATTCCCTTAAAAGGGGCACATTTAAGGGAGACGGACCAAAAATGTACATAATAAAACTTAACAAACTTTCAACACATTTGGGTAACACTTTATACTAAAAAGTATTTTTTTCTTTGTCTGTGCTTCATAAAGGCTCTTCAGTTATTATAAAATGTGAACCAAATTTGTCATTGGTGAGAATTGCTAACCACTCTGCCACTGTATTCTGGATTTGAATTATTTCAGAAGCTCTCTATAACAAAACTTTAAAGAATATATCTCCAGCTTTACTATATCTCATCAGACATCTGTGTCTTTCCTGATACTTTTCTTGCGAGACATAAAACCTCTAACCATCTCTAAAGTTATGGGAAATGTAGGATGTGGAGCTCTCTCATTCGGTGAAGGCTGATGATGAAATGTGCAGCCTGAATGTCAGAATCTCTCAGCTCGCGCCCCTTTGATTTGCTCATTTGTTTTAGCACGTGTCTCGGCATCGAACATCCAAAAAGAGTGTTATTTCAAAACCAAAAATACAGAGTTGGAGCAAAAGTGTTACAGGAAAGAGAGGAGGACGACAAGTTGGGAGTGAATTATTTATTTGCGACTGCCTTTGTTCTGTGTCCATGGATCCTGGTTCTAAGTTTAAATCCTAGCCGGACTTTTTTGCTTTTTATGTGTGATCAAATGTTTCATCATGGGATTCAGTGCAAATTTCTAATAAAATCAGGTCAAGGTTAAAGGTCAAATCTTCAAACATTCACGTGTCATCAACATTCCCTGGGGCTATGATGCTAACTGTAGGCATGCTCAACCTGAGGCTTTGTTAGACTTGAATTTAGGCTTTGTTTCACACAATCTGAACAGAAATAGCTGATGTCGTTGGAACTATAACAGGTGAGCTGAATTTTACTTTTAAACACGTCTCTCAAAAGGCTGCCACACACTATAGCAGAATTGGCCAGATTTTGGCTGCGATTTGCTTCTACCCGAGGCATGAGCCTTTGTGTTTCATGTGCGAGTTTGAAGCTGCTGCACTCCTCATGTGCGGTGTCAGTGTGACCCTGAGCTGCTCTGTCATATGCAATCACCAAACATCAGCAACACTACAGTAAAAGCCAATAAAACAAAGCGTCAGGGACAGATGGAGTGATGGACACAGAGATACGACCTGAGGAAATAGCAAAAATAATTATTACTTACCTTGTTGTAAATTTAAAGTGCAGCATCTCATCCACATTATCCATAGAATTTGTCCTCCGCGCATAATGACACAAAGTCCACAAAACACTGATATTAAACCAGTTTGAAGTGTTCTTTAAAAGTAAAAAGGTGAGAGTAGTTCCTCACATGTGTCTGCATCAGGGTAAAGCTGCAGATTAGCAATAGTGAATTCCTGTGTACTTTATCACAGGAAGGTTGCAGGTTCGACTCCAGGGTTGACCTGGTGCTTTCTTCATTAAGTTTGAATGTTTCTCCATGTCCACGTAGACACTCTGATTTTCCCTATCAATCTACAAAATGCACAGTAGGTTAAATCCTCCTTTCAGGTAATCTTGGCCAAGCCTAGCTCAAGATTCAAACGCATGGGCCAAACACAGTGAACAGTTTTAGCTATGGCGATCAAGTGAACATTAACATTCATTTATCTCAAGGTATTTTTGAAAAATAAAATCACCTGTAATTGAATAAAGACTGATATGTTTAATGCCAAACTCTGGAACATTCTCGACAAAACAATAACAGCAGACTGCAGATTTTCTAGCTGAAACATTCCATACAAAAGTCAACATTTTTACACAAGATTTAGCCAACACTTGTTAAAAGAGTCACAGCACGTGGCAAATATATAACTGTGAAGGTCTGCACAGACACAGGGACCACATAATCCCACCCTGTATGGAAACAGTCACACCTGGAATTTATGTAACCCAAGGGTGCACTACACTTTAGGACCGTGTGGCCATGTGGTGATAATGTGACTTCAAATTAGGGAGGCCATTTTGATTTGGGTCAAGTCTAATGCAAGTAAAATAATGTTGTAAAATCTGTGAAAAAATTAAATGGAAAAAATGTCATGAAAAAATGTCAAGCAAACTGCCAGTAACTTGTATCATCCATTTGTGTATTAAAAACCCCAGTAAAATTACACTACCTGTCTGTTTACTTTCTACATTTGATATACATACAGAAAACATCAAATATATGATGTATGGAATTATGTAGCAAAGAAAAAAGTTTAATAATTCTACTAAATATAATAAAATTACAACCAAATGTTTATATTATGTACCTGTCAAGTACAGTATGTTTAAACAGCACTAGTGTTTTGTTTTTTTCTTACTACTTTCTACATTTTCGATATACAGAGTAGACATCAAATATATGAACCAAGATATACATTATTATTTACTTCATGTTAGAATTAGCTAAGTCTGGAGATTTAACAATATCTGCTCTCCTTTCACTTTCACAAATCTGCAGCACTGAGACGACCCACAGTCCTCAAACGCACCTTCATATCCAAAAACAGCAGCGCCTGGGTTGGGAGAGGGGCTAACTAAACGTGACCAGAGCACCACTCGAGAGGCAAAGGAAAACACTTGAGGAGGTATTGCTTTATTTCCAGTGATCCTCTGAGCTCTGACATCCACATGAGTCTAGAGGGTCTTGTCCTTCAATAAACATAAGGCCTGAGCTGTGACTGAGGCTATATGCGAGGGAGAACTCAGATGTGTCAACAAGGGGCTTCACACGGAAAGAAAAGACTAAAGAGACAGGACCTCTTCTGTGGTGTGTAAGGGGAGATCATAATGTCAGAAACACCTACAGAAACACTTAAAGGTGAGGAAATCATTGCTCCAACACTCACTTTTCATTTTAGATGCTGTGTGTAGTTGGAAATTTAAGACACATTTTCACATTTATGTCTCGTATAAGTTAAAAAATATCTAAAGTACAACAAATTGTCCATCGTGAGATTGTGACAAATTGCTGAATGTCTCATCACTCTTCACCCCCAATACATGTGTCTGATAAAGCCTACATGCCAAAAATAAAAGAAACAACAAAAGCTATTTAAAGGTGAATTGTGTAACTTTTCTGGTGGAGGGTCCATCAAATGCTGTTCTCCATGGAAATGTTATTGCTTTGTCTGGAATGTTTCACAGTATGGCATTAAACCTTTCTGTCTTCATGGAGACTAAACCAAAAGAGTGCCAGATGAGCTTTAAAACCGCCTGCAATTGAAGGTAAGGTAGAGCTGTTTAATGAAATATTGTGGAACATTCCTGGCAGAGCAATGACACTTTCATAGAAACAAGCAAGTGACTGACCCTCCACCAGAAAAGTTACACAATGCAGCTTTAAATTAGGCTAAAATAGTTGCTGATAGCAAGTTTGTGAACTGTCTGGAATGATCAGAATGGGTCTGGTGAACCTTTAATTGTCACACAACTGGGAAATTACAGTATTGCAACAAACAAGCACAAAAACAGCTGGAGAATAGACATATTGATGATGTCACAGTGGGCTGTGAGTCTTTTGAGCTCTTAAGGTCACTACCTAAATATGTTAAATGTGTCAACATATCCAACATTTGTGAATGAAAACATATCCATGGACTTGGTGATGGTTAAGGGCTAAAAATAGTCAAATGTACATAAAAGGACCTTCATACTTTGCCACCAGCTCATCTCTGTATATCTCTTTGCTTGTTGTTTGGCTGTTTATGTTTACTTAAGTAAAATGAGTACAAAGAAACAATTCCCAGTGTAGTTGTATTGCAGCCCTGCCTCCAGCTGTTGACTGTGCAGTGGTCCCTCGTTTATCGCGTTTTTTTACGTTCTAAAATAACAATTTTACATTTATTATATGTGTTTTAAGGCTGTAAAACCCCTCATCACACACTTTATACACAGGCTCCATGATCTAAACTGAGGTGCGAGGAGGGAGATCGCACCGCAAATTGGTACAGCGCCACATAATGGTCTATGTGTGGGAAACACTGCGTCTTTTTCCACTGAAGGCCTTGGTGGAGGTGTCTTTTTCCGAGTGGAGAACATAGTTATGGGCAGTTGTTGGCGCTGTTTTTTTCTTCTGGCGAGAAGCAAAATTGCACCAAAAAAAATCTGCAAACAGCGAGGCTGCGAAAGGTGAACTGCGTTATAGTGAGGGAGGACTATATAGTTGAAGTGAATAGCAGTACAGACAGTATAGAGGAGGTTAATTGTTGTGTCATGTTTTAGCACATTGTGTTTGTGCTTTAATTGAGCTGCTGCTGTTATCAGTGTGCAGCTTGGACCAAGTACAAAATTGCTTGAAATTATCCTGTTTGTGCAGATGCAGTGTTTTTGTGAACGCCGTTCACATGGAAACAAAGAGCACCAGTAGATCATCATTCACTGGACCAAGAAAGAGGAAGTTAGTCTGCCTCTTCACTTAGCCTCTATCGGAAATAAGGTCCTAAAATATGCAAAATTGTGAGGTTTAAGCCATGTTATAATGTTACCTCCTCAAAAACATTACAAGTTGTGTTTTGTTTCATTTACACGTGTTTGATTAACCCCTGTTATTAATCTGTATATCTCCAAAGCTCAAAATGTTCTGTTCCACCTTGTGACGTCATGAAGCAGCAATTTTCATGTTAACAGGTTTCTAGATTCTAGTGAAGGTGTCTGGAGTTTAAAAACACATTGGAGCATTTTGTGTATCACCACATGACATCACAAAGTGGAACAGTGTTTTCTGTATGAGAGAAGAACATGCAGAATTAGTGTTAAACATTTGTGAATGAAATAAAACACAACTCCAGGTATGTTTGTGATGAGGAAACAACATTATAACATAGATCAGAAACTAGGGCATGGGCCCTTGACTTAGAAACTCAAACCACAAATAGTCAATACAGATCAATACAGCTAAACTACTTTTCACATGCTTCTTTGTGACGTAGTCATGCAGTTTACCATGTTCTTCAAAATACTCTGCTAAGGCTGCCATCTTGTAAGTCTACATCTGTCTCTCAGTATCGGCCTACCTCTCAACCCCAAACTTAAAATGACAAAGCCCAATCACTATTATTGTTTTGTGTATTTTTGTGTTGGAGAAGAAAGAAACTTCACAACCATCACCTCTCAAGCAACCCATGTATACGCATTAAAAGCACTTTCCATTTTTCCATTTTAGCTGTACAGCTTCAGCCTCCGCTGTCTCTCCATATCCTCCTTATTTATTCAAAAATCTATTCACCGTGGCATGCAATTATCTTTATACTACTACTCCTCACCCAGTCGAACTACGAGATCATATGCACATGTGTGTAACATCCTCTGTATGTGTTAATCAGCAGTGTTCCATAGAGTGTGAGAAGGAGCTAGTTCACAGTGAGACGTGGCTTTGGTTTTAAACCCCAGTCGAGCCTGTGCCTCCCAGCCGCGGGTCAGGGGGGTGACAGCTCAAAGAGGGGCTGCCTCACTGAGAAGAGCGTTACCTTCCCCATGCACCCACCATAAGTCCACAAAGTCTCTGGAATTAACCGGATCTGCTGCTTCCGACGGAGTGCATTCAGATCAGGGAGTACGGTGAGCACGTGTGAGGGGCAAACAGTAGGAGCAGGGTGAAGGAGAGACACAAGCACTGTTAGAAACTGGTAAGGAGCTATTGGTTGTGATGTTGTAGAATTATGCCATAAAACATGTTTTGATCGGCTCTGATATCAACACCAGAAAACACTTGGGCACGGTTAGGTTTAATGTTGGCCTGTGTTTAGGCTACATGCTCCAAGCAAGGCTCCGGGTCCAAGGATCTCACTTTATCTTAAAGAACACATATTGTGCTTGTGTCTGCTATTTAGCAATAATCTATGACACCAGTGGATCATTATGTTATAACTGGATATTTTAAATCATCACAATCATTGATCCAAAACAACTTAATAAAAGAAAGTCCACAAACTTTTGCATTAGAAAACTGCGGTGCCCAATGGGAGCTGACGTCAGCGAAACCATCAACATCAACAGCAGCGCATTTCTTTAAATTTGAACCAAAATGACTATGTGACGTTGCCAAATCCTATGTGTATCACCAGTAAAGAAATTTAAATTGGAGATAAAGTAAACAGGGATTGATTGACAATATGACATTTAGAAATGGTTCAAATATGCACTAATCACTGCAAATACAACTTCGAGAGTGTAAATGGTGAGGGGAAACTATAACATGGTTAAAAGCCCTGAAATGTTAATATTGCAGAATAGATCTGCTTCAATAAATACAATTAAAACATAGTAAATATTACTAAAAACAGGTTTAGTATTGATATTTGGTCAGTTAATGTTAATGTTTTCTTTGGAGTATACATTTGTTTATATTGGTTGTCATTGGTTGTACTAGCTTATTCCCAGTTAGCTAATTTACTTCGTACTGTCATCAAACCCATCTCATAATTTTTATAAGTCAATTAATCTTGGTCCAGTTGGTCCAGGTCAATCATTTGACTTAACATAACTTGTGAGATTTCAGAATTTTTGTAAGCTTTTCTTATGTTTTAACTCCCGCTACAAGGGGCAGAAAATGGGAGAATATAAGATTTCTGACTGTATAATTATGCCTCTAAACTTGATACTTGGTAGGGCATCTGGTCTTTCCCACTGCAAGATAGGGCCGCTGCAGAGGTCCGAGGCTGGTGCACGCAGTCTGCCTTTCTCCTGATTACATTTCTTTGGGACGAGCATAATTTAAAGCAGAGCAGAGCACTCTGGCATTAGCTGCAGAGGTTAGCCCTGACCAAAACCCCATGTTGGTTTATTGATCAAGGCAAATGTGAGGTGCTTAAAAGAGCAGACTACAGAAATAGACATTAACCGTTGTGTCAGCATTAGCATGATATGAAACGCAAATCAGCTCCTATTCTAATGTGTGGGAGTCATGAAGAATCCCTAAGAATCAGCAGTAGGCTGGACACTGCCCTGAAAGCACCGCTGCCCTTTGGCAAAACACTCCACTCCTGCAGTTTGGGTGGAGTGAATATTTTGTGATTGACTTTTTAAAGACTTTTTTGTTTGTTTTTTGTGTTTTCATGTCATAAAGTAAAAACTCAAAATACTCTGATCCACCTTGTGATGTGATGTAGCAGTAGTTTTCAAGTTAACATCTACATTTTCCCTTTTGTTTAGTAGACATTTGCAATTCCATAGTTGAAATAATCCATGATGATTTTAGTGAAGGTGTAACACAGAGAAGCATTTTCTGTATCACCACATGACATCACAAGGTGGAACAGTGTTTTCAGTTTGAGAGAACTCAGCCTAAATCTGCAGGGTTTGTGTGTTAAACATGTGTGAATGAAACAAAACACAACTCTAGCTATATTTTGGTGAGGAAGCAACATTATAACAGATCAGAAAGCAGCATAATATGGGCCCTTATAATTTTATAATCTATGAACCGGGAAGTAAGGCTGGTGTGTGGTTAGCATGCTAGTAGTTTTTTACCATACCGTGATGACACAGCTGAATTGTAGCCTCTGAAAGTTGTAAAAAAGTGCTCATAAACTCATCACAGTGAATAATTAGTATACTAGGGTTGTGTTAGGAAAGTGAGGAAAAAGTTTGGCTTGCTGCAAACTGTTTAAATGCACTTGTTCTGATTTCCTCTTTTTGATTGGCACAGAAGTAGGTAGAGGTAGCTTCATTTTACTCAATTACTCTAAAATAATGAGTAAAATTGTTATGTAGCCTAAGAACGCCCGGTTCTTTTCAGGAGCTCCAGACTTGTGCACTTATTTAATGATTGATTGACTTCTAGATAAACCTAGTTATACATTCAGCAGTGTTCTTAAAGGTCCTATAAGATGCAAACTGACTGAGCTTTAACCCATGTTAGAATGTAGTTTATGAAAAACATGTGGATTTGTCTTTTGTTTTATTCACACGTTTGAGTGATCCTTTATTACTAGTCTGTCTACAGCTCCAAAGCTCAAAATTCTCTGTTCCACCTTGTGATGTCATGAAGCGGTAGTTTTTACAGCTACCTTATACCTTTAGTTCAGTAGAGATTGGGAAATCCAGGGCTGAAATTATCCAAATGACTCTAGTGATAGTGTATAAGATTTAAAAACACAGTGGAGCTCTTCCTGTATTACCACATGACATCACAAGGTGAAACAGTGTTTTCAGTTTGAGAGAACTCAGACGAAATATGCAGGGTTTGTGTGTTAAACATGTGTGAACGGTACAAAACACAGCTCCAGGTATGTTTGTGATGAGGAAACTACATTATAGCATAGATCAGAAAATAGCGTGCGTAATATAGGCCCTTTAAGGACTGTGTCACTGAAGAGGGGGAGATGATAAGGCTGAGGTGGTTGATGGTTCTACTGCTGCTGTGAACATGGCAGAGAGAAAAAGATATGGTGGCCTTTGATTGGTTGAGAGAAACACAGATGGCAGGAACAGTCAATTTGGTTGAAATTCTGGCTGAATTCACCCTTTGGCCTCTTAAAGATGCACTGTCCAACTTTTCTGGCGGAGTTTGCTACTTGTCTCCATGGAGATGTTATTTCTTTGCCTGGATTGTTCCATGGCATGACTTTAAACATTTCCACCTATTCATTACGGGCGTTTCTATTGCTCAAAAATACAATAATTCCTCCTGTGAATGGGTGTGACTCTCCACAGATCTGAATTATAATGTAGTTTAGTGCTCTAACCTCCCTTGTGACAGATTTAATCTATACCATGGAACATTCTAGACAAAGCAATAACATTTCCATGGAGACAAGCAGGTAGCAGACCCTCCACCAGAAAAGTTGCACAATGCAGCTTTATTGTCTGAAATCAAGACAAAATCACATACTGTAGACATAGGTACTGCAAACTCATATTATACATGAATTAATACGCTGTTAATTCAAAATATCACAAGTTAAGTAGAAGTAAATGTGTCTGGATTCGAAGTAGTAGTCAGTGTCTAATGTAATGAGGCAGTAGTAGTAATTAGCGACAGTAGCACGCTGAGTTTTATCTGTCAGAAGTCATCATGCTTGCTCACACGCCCGTACAAAATCAATTAGCATTCATGTTTTAATCTGGTCCAGACAGCAGAGACGGAGGCGGTGATCACATGGGAGCCAGCCTGTCCAATGAGCTTCAGGAGGCGGGAGCGATCAGGAACAATGTGCTTATAATGCATAACACACAGGAAGGATGAGAGAGTAAGTGCAGGTTAAGAGCTAAACATCCTGGGCCTCGTGATGCACCATAATATTCTGTAGGTGGATCAATTTAAAGTTGTACTACGTAACTTGTTTTACTTGGTTTAAGATCTCTCATGTGAATGTAATGTTATGCAATGTTAATGGAAATGTTAGGATCAAACTTACATGGAGGCAAACAGACAGGAGCTCCACCAGGAAAGTGAATGCACCGTTAATAGACAATATTAGGTCCCAACACAGTGGTGATGGATTGAGGATGAGCCACTAACAGTGAGGACAATCTTTTACCAGTAACAGCTGAGTAACAACCATCCTAAAGTTTCCTTCAAGGCAGTTAAAGTAAAATATACACTACCAGTCAAAAGTCTGGACACACCTTCTCATTCAATGTTTGTTTTTCTTTATATTGACGGATTTGTACATTTTATACACATACATAAGAGAACAAATAAACGGTGAAAGATATATGAAATTATGTAGAGAAGACAAAAATGAATAAATAAATAAAATAAAACTGAAATTCCTCACCCTTTAGTGCAAACACTTTCTCTTTCTCTCAGTGAGCTTTACAATAAAGTAACCTAAAATAGTTGCCAGTTCAAAGTGCGCTATGTCAGGATCAAGGAATGCCTGTTCTCAAAAACAGCTACAAAAGCAAAGGGTGGCCATTTTACAAAATCTACAATGTAAAACAATTTTGAGCTTATTTTTTGTTTACCACATTCCATATTCATATATAGTTTTGATGCCTGTAGTGAGAATCTACAATGTACTAATGGAAATAAAGACAAAACCAATGAAAAAAGTGTGTCCAAACTTAGTGTAGTGTAGGCCTATGTGAAGTAGTGAGTATTTGAAGGCCAAACTGAGGTCTGTACATTTAAAGATGCACTATGTCCCATACACTCAAATCCAATTATCCACAATACACCATCAAATGTATCTCCATCAAGAGCTCAGCTGATGAAGCCAGGCCAAGTTACAGGTCAGATCTATGGAGAGGAGACCCCGCTCACAGCAAGAATGCAGGTTTTTCACTGTGTTTTTGAGCTAACATGCAAGATATATTTATTGCCATATTGGAAGATATTTTATTATTTCTACACAGACAAGCAGGCACCTTAGCTCCTTCAAAAATGTTATACAGTGGACTTTTAAATCTAAGCAAACATTTTCCAGGTTCTTCTACCGTATTCTGTAGTTGATGTTGTGTAGGTTATGCCACCAGTCCAATAATTGTGCACAGATCAGAACAAGCTTTAAATAGCAGAGATCCATGTCCACATTAGAGTCTGTGTGAGGTCTTCCCACAGCTGGGCACTGCTCTGCTCCTGCTGTGCTTCTAATGGACAATCTCAAGGCACTTCAGATTCATAATTATCATATATCTGTCCTCAGAGAGATATCATATATCTGTACTGCAAAGAGAGGACCAGGAACCGCTATAGTCATCTTTTATGTCACTTTTTAGCATTTTACTTCCTGGTTGGTTACATGCAGCAGATATGACATACATAGAGGAACCTAGCAACCATAATGTTAACAAGGGCCAAACCCTGACATAATAGCACAATAGTTATAATCTAAGTAGTAGAAATATAATGATAGCACCAAAAAATGTCTTCTTTGCATGAGAATTGTCTTTGCATTTTGGATGAAAAATATATAAATACCAGAAGCTGTCCTAACTTCACATGACTGGACACACACTGGAAATGGTTGGAGTGTTTTTTCACAACAGTATAACCTCACTTGAAATTTTCATCCACTGCATGAAAGCATGAATGGCCAGAGCACTGAGAAAAACGTTCAGTTAATGATAATTGTGCACTTAGTTCTAAAAAAAAAACCTCTGGTTTAATACAATATCATTTTGATCATGAGAGGAGGAAAAAACTCTGAAAGCAGCCTTCAAATGAAATGGACTATGACAATGAAGGACAAACGTATTTTATCGACATAAAGTATCTATATGTGTACTTCATGTTGAGTACTACTGGACTGTCTTGAATGAATAGTGCAGTTTGAATTACAGTGAGTCTTTAGATCACATGACTATGGCACATTTAGATCAATATCCAAAATACATATGAATTTCAGCAGGGGTGAGTCATAATATAATAGTGTTAAATACATGTACGTGCATGTTTTAACTGAATGAATCTGGCAGTTAAAAATATGGATTTGTTATCTAAATTTATACAAAAAAACTGGTAATGGAGAAGAAGAGGAAAGGCTGAGGAGGCTGATGGTTCTGCTGGAGGAGGTACATTGGTGGAAGAGCAGTGTGTGATAGCTGTTGCTCTCGTCTTAGGTCCGCGGTTGCCCAGGTCTTTCTGTGTGGAGTTTGCATGTTTCTCTGTGCGAGTTTCCTCTGGACACTCTGATTTCTACCATCAACCCAAAATATGAACAATCAGTAAAATCCTCCAGCAAATTTGATTCTGATCTCGAGATCTGGAGATGGGTCCCTGGGTGCTGCACTGTGAATTCACTCTACACTTCCTTCTTCACTGAACTCTCCAACAGTCTATATCAGACATACAAGACCCAAAGTTAAAACATGAAGTGAACATTGACATTTTGGTAAGTTGCCCTGGTGTCCTCTTCAGTACCATGTGAATCTGATAGTCCTTGACCCGAACAGCGCCCCCTCCTCCCCCTGCGTGCACATGCGCTACGGGATGCATCCAACCAGGCAACTCTGACTCACTCATTACATCAGTGCCTCCAGCCCGGCCAAGGACGCACAAAATCAATGCTCCTGATGCAAATGCTCGCTGGGAATTCACTTTCAAGCTAATAACATTAAGCTGTGAGCCGTGCCATGTCGACCCACATTGTAATGTTATGTAAATCTGACCATATGACAGCTACATCTAAATCGGAGTGTGCTAGATTATGCGCGATAGCAGGCCCATTCCTGCTCTTCCCCTGGTAAATAATTCAGGCCATAATTCCGTGTATTACAAGAAAAAGACGTAGAGAAATGCCAAAGCAGGCCCCCGGAGAGTTGAGAGCTGAGGTTGTTTTAGGCGGAGGGAGAAATGGAGAGTACATGATGTTAGCTGGAGGGGCCATCACTCATCAATTTGTTTGTAAACAGCAGATATTTGCGCGCTAAAGCCGGGCCGTGGATAAGCGCTGCAGGGCTGGAGCTCTTGTACTTGTAATGGCACATACACATACACATACACAGGGAGCGCCGTGAGCACTTTGAGGAAAAAGAACCAAGAAAAGGGAATATTATACAGCAAAACAGATTGATGGTCTGAATGAAAGCACTGTGCAGAAGGACACTGGTGTAAGATGAGCTATTTACAGTGACAGTGTTTCTCCAAGTATAACTTGGTTTGGTAGAGTAGTACATGGGGTCAGTATTTATCTGTTTTACATCAGTCAAGTGGCAGTTTGTGAAGAAAGGTTGAACAAAAAACAGAGATAAATAATTATCTGTGATCCAGAATACAGACACTTTACCAAGGTGTGAGTCTGGTCACCGGTGAATCTCTGTTCAGATGGGTTTGACTGACAAGTGGATTACCCAATCATGGTCTGTCTGTATTGAAACAAATAGGGCTCTTTACGAGGACAAAAAGGAAGAAAATATTGCAGGGGACTGAAACATTACAAATTTCCGAAGAATCAATGAGTGAAATAGTAAATTCTGTTAATCTGATGTGAAACGTCACTGTTCATTTTGGTCAAAATGAACAGTGACCAATGAGCTCCTTCGTTTCACATGCGTCACTGAAATGAATAAATCTGATTGCATAGCCCTGCATTGGCTCTGGCTCAAGGAATGACAGGAGAGGTGAGCACACTGATATTCCTCTGTATAAGAAATACACGGAGGTCATTCTGACCAAAGACGCTGCTGGATACTAAAAAGGAATCCTACTAACGTTATCAGTACACTAAATTCATCCCAAATGCAGATGCACAAAGAGCAAATTGTCAGGCAGTTTAAACATTGCTTTAAAAATAAAATGGTGTATCATGGTGTATGTATTTTTTCTTTTGTGTTAATTGGGTGTGCTTTGAACCTTGTGTACAGTTGCTAGGTAACAGAATTACCCGCTGCATTGCCCATGTCCAACCAGGAAGAATATTATAAACTTCACCAAATTGTCAAACTAGGAAACGAGGTGGCTGAGTGGCAACACTGAGGCCTCACGGCAAGAAGGTTGCGGGTTCGATCCCCGGGTCGCCCGGGCCTTTCTGTGTGGAGTTTGCATGTTCTCTCTGTGTCTGGATGGGTTTCCTCCAGGCTCCGGTTTCCCCCATCAACTCAAAACATGCCAGCACCCCTATGAAGTAACATCAAGGACCATGACGTCCACCCTCCTGTGGGCTCACCACCTGCAGAGGGGTTCATAGGGGTTGTCAGGTGCTATGAGGATTGGGCAGCAAGCTGCCCCCGCGACCCAGCTGGATTAAGCGGGAGAAGATGGATGGATGGGTAGCTCCAAAGGGAGTCATACAGTGTTTAGAACTTCCTGTGTTGACTGGACCAAGAGCTAAGAGGTAATCCCTGTTTTGTGACAAAGCAGCACTTGGTTTCAATCCCTGCTACCAGCATTTACATATCATTGTGTCATTGAGCAACACACTTCACCTACTTTGCCTGTATGTTTGCACGACTGTGTGATCTGTGGTGCTCACACTTTATTTGGTGGTGTTAATAATAAATAATAAATTGAATTTGACCGACCTCATGGGTCAGATTTAGGGATGAGGAGTAAGGATATCAAAGTATTGATATATGTATATTGATACAAACTTAAATGTGAGTATTAATACTAGCATGCAAATATTGATACTAATTAACATGTGCCCATTTTAAGAGTAAGGCATCAACTCTAAATCCATTTCGTCATTGTTTTGTCAAAACATCTTCCCCAGCAGCATTTTGGATGAACCCAGCACTGTCAGGCGTTCTGTTTGTCCTTCAGAGTCTATGACATCCTTTTGTATACTGTACAAATACTCACTGAAATACCCTCACCCATGAGGTTAGACCTGGGTGTGGCCAGTACTGAATATCGATATGACTAGTGATACTATTGTTGTCGCCTGTCCAATATAGAACCAAAAGTGTTTTAAAGATTTTCAAAAATCATAACCAACTTAGTTCTCAATTTGAATCTTTTCATAGATGTGGCCTATATTTGACCTTTGCAGATTCTAGCTGTCTGGAGTTATGACATGAAAAGAAAAATTTTCGATTCAGACCTAACTTTACAAGTAGCTCATGTACCAAACTAAGTGTGAGCTATTAATAACATCTGTCAACTGAACAGAATAAACAAAAACAACCCAATCAAGTCTACTTGGCCTTTGTTTAATGTTTGCTATTAAACACTATACAGTGAATAGTGGATAATAGTGGATAACAATGACTGGCAGGTAGTTCATTTAAAAGTGAGAGTGTGTTATGTGTCCTTTCAGAGTTATGGAGGCTTTACAGGGACACGATGGACACAGGTTCTGTACTGTTTGTACTAAATGTTTTAAAAACATGTTTAAGGCCATACACGCGCTGCAAAGAAATAACATCTCCATGGAAACAGGATTAACCACTAGTCAATGTACAGTATGTTTTATTATTGTTGATTCTAAACGATTGCTTTATATGAGGCAGTGGCGGCTGGTGAATAGAGGGCGCAAGTGCGCTGCACTCCCTAAGTTAACCTCGATTTAAAAAAATAATAAATAAATAAATTATAAAGTAATTTTGTATTAGGCTATATGTTTAATATTTTGTTTAAAACCGAACGTGTATCTGCATAGACATATTTTTATCATGTTAAATGTGCTCATATCGCTGTATTTGAGTCACGTGGGCATCTGAGTGCGCACAGCCCCAATGGAGCAGGTCTATGGAGGGGCCTGAAACATTTATAAAATTTGACGTCATTACGTTGCTTCTGCCCATTAGTTTGTATTGCAGCTCCTGAAAAACGTCGTATTGCGCAGGGTGGGGGCGACTCAAATCAACTGATTGGTCTTTAGAAACATTATCACAATTCTGACCAATGAGGATTCAGCTGCTCTGTCCCGCCTCACCCCCACAGGCTAATGCTAATGCTACTACAGGCTAATGAATGGAGAACTACAGAGCTGTGCACTATGGCCACTAGCTACTTTGCCTAAACCGAAACAGGAGAGCGGGAGGAGAGACCTAAGCACAGGACACACTGATACAGACCGGGTCCCGGGGCTCTCACCGCCAGGACCACGGCACCCGCTGTGGGGCTGTCGCTGCTGGGACCGGAGAACTCGCTGCCGCCGGCGGGGCACTCTGGGCGTAAAAGCGTAGTGCAGAGGGCTTAAGTCCATTTGGCGCTAATATGGACTGGCGTAACTTTCAGACTGAAGTGAGAAGTGGGATTAAGACGAGTTTTAGAACCAGCTCCTGCACTCGGCTCCAGGACCTTGTCCCGTGGACCTGACACACTCTGCATTGGTCCCCTGGAGAAGGTAAGAGGCTTGTTTTTGTTTGGGGCAAATCTGAGGACGGAGCCTCACAGTAAACAGTGTTAAAGTGTTAAGAGGTAAATACATAATTGAATGAGTGACGGAGCCGCTCCGGTGTTCTGCCGTGTGCTGTAGGAGCGATGCTGATGCCGGGATGTGACTGGAGCATCATTTTTGCTGCATTTTCATGATGTTACGGGGGCTGGTTGTGGAGGCTGTTTGTGAGCAGTGTGTTACGTTGTGTTACAGTGTGTTACGTTGTGTTACTTTGTGTTGTTTGGGTTGGGTGTGAGCAGGTGCATCAGGTTGTGCTGCTGCGTAAACTTTGCGCTTGGCTGTGTGTTGTGCTCCTGATAAAGTTCAACAAATGGTGACTAAAACTGTTTCTTGCATTTGTTATAATTTTATATAGCCTATACATAATACATATATTTATAATTTTGACTTATGCGCCCTCCCAAACTATTATACCACCAGCCGCCACTGGTACAAGGTACACTAAATGTAACCCAATTTAGGGCCTCTATTTGAAAACTACTATTATACTAGATAGATTCTAATGGTGGAAAAAGTACTCAGTTTTGTCACTTAAGTAAAAGTACATATATTGCAACAAAAAAAAAACCTCTAGTAAAAGTAAAAGGCATGGAAAAAAACCTAAGTAAAAGTATTAAAGTACCTGTTTAAAAATTTACTTAAAGAGTAGCTGATTTTTTTCCTACAGAAACAAATGAATATTTTTTCCCCTAGCTGTTTATTTTATATATATATTTGTTTGCTCAAAAAATTTGCTCAATAAAAATACTTTTACATATTTCAGTCCTATTCAGAAATGTAGAATAGAAAGTACAGATAAGTTCTCTCAGATGTAGTGAAGGAAAAGTATCTACTTTAAAATTTACTAGATAATTACAATTTTTCTTAAGTACAGTAATTGACTACTTTTACATGTTTACGTTCCAGCACTGATTATTGTTGATTATACCATTCTTTTTATTATTATTAAACATTCACCCATTAACCAGCCCAATTTAGGTCTTTGTATCACTATTTGGAAAAAAAAAAAGTAGATACTACATCCACAATGTTTATTTAACCAAGCAGATTAGTTCTCCTCTAACATTTGCTTTGCCATTTGAATTGATCAGAGTGGAAAATGAGCTGCTGTGACTGTGGGCTGATTTGTAGTACGGAACACAAGTAAAGATGACGAATGGAGAGGATTAAATCAAGCGGCTCTCGGGACGGCAACTGTAAAAAATAAAAATGTTTGGGATTTAAAGTCTGCCTCTAAATTATTCTAACAACTCCATCGAGATAGGCCCAGTGCACGGCTCACAGAGTTTGCTGAGCCCTGTTTTGTACCAGTGTAATCAAGTCCCTATGGTGAACTCTTTTTACATTGGATTTTGCATAGGCCTACTATACTCACCACCATCAGAATCTCAACTACACTGTAACTGATACTACCAAAAAGTACTGCCCTAACGTCAAAATGTGCAACTAGCATATGTTCAAAGTACATGCATTCTTACTGTGAGCGGGCTTGCTTCTCCACAGATATGACCTGTGTTGTCACCTGCTTGTCTCTATGGGTATAGCTATGGAATACTGTAGGAAAAGCAATGACATCTCCGTGGACCTCCATCTGAAAACTGATAGTGCTTTTTTAAACAGTGTGAATGAAACACAGACCTTCAGGTATATTTTTGATGAAGTAACAACATCCCAACACGGCTTAAAGCTCACATGAGTCAATTTTGCGTAATATAGCACTTTTTACACATTGAACCATGCTACAAAATTGATTTCTAAAAGCATAAAAGCTGCTGTATGTGCTGTGGTATTTCGAACTAGGGGCTAAAAATTGAAAAAAACAAAACAAAACTCACACAATTGACATGAATACAGGACTAGCGAGGCGTGAGGCTGATGCAAAGCTCTTTATTGGAGGAAGAAAGCATTGACTACAGGCCCTTCCCAAACCCACGTCTGAACAACAGAGGAGGGACACACACGAATCTCAGGCAGGCGAAATCTGTATCAACATTGGTCCAGACAAATGAACAAGAGTGAAATACCAGGCAGCTGCACACTCATTCAATACAAAAGTGGAGGAAAGAAAATAAAAACATAGTAACACCACTCTGAAGTTTGCATCTTCTTTGTACATGTGGGGTTACAGATAGTGACAGATACAATGGATATTGTCTATATAAGCAAATACAGGAATGGTCAAACTCTGCATGTTAGGGGAGGAGGTTGTAAACTGTGCTGAAATCAGGGTTTAAAGTGGGACTAAACACCTAAACTCAGCCAACAAACATATTTCAAATAGAGATTTCAAATAGAGCTGCTAAGGGGGCGGGGGCGAGGTCTGGACATAAGATGAATCCTGTGATTGGTCTAACAGGTATCCACACTTCAAACTCCGCCCCTGCAGTCAGGTATTTATGATCAGAAACACTTGGCTGTAATAGAGGCAGTCTCTTGGGGTGTCACCACCTACATGGAGCTGAGTAGCTGATGTATGTAGCAAGTTTGCACTAAAATTGCCAAAAAATGACTTGGAACAGTACGTTATGCTATTAAACAGCACTATATACACAGTTAAGTAGCGAGTAGATTTAGTGTAGGATGAAATTAACCAAAATCGAAAACTATAAAAACTGTTCAGGTTGATTGGATTTTTTGGTTGAATTTGAAGTGACCTTTGACCTGTCTGGGAACTCAATTCCGCAAATAAGCAGGAAGAAGGAACAGCTGATTTTTTAGCTGATTGAGCATAAAGATTGTGCAAACTACTCAGTGTTTGGTGTACCGCATTACTTAGTAAACTGTACATAAAGCAATGTCATTATGTGTAAGCATATGGGCCACGATGGAACTTCTATTGTCAAAATAAAAAATGTCTTTTATTATCATTATGGCATTGGAATCCATATAGAGTCTATTTCTTAGCCTCAAAATCGAGTTTTGAGACAGTTTATGGAAGGCAACAATGCTAATGGGTTGATATGTGAATACTTAAGCGCCAATTTAATGTGGGGTTTAATTGTATAGAATTCTTGCATAGCATTTTCTTCAGAAACTTTAAACATTTGTCTATTACAGAAATGTTTTACATGTCCATTCATTGCATAAACCACATAAAATGAAGGTTACTAAATCCTATAGGTTATACAATGTCCATTTACAGCTTGGACTTCAACTGGAAGAACCCACATGACTGACGCTGCTCGCCTCCTTTCAGCTGATGGGTAAAGATTATGGCTTTATACGTGGACATGTGAAGGCTAACCACGCCAATTGTTACAGCGGTGGCAGTTACAAAGACTGGCCGACTGCTCTGAAATGGCCGAGCCTACAAGAAATGCTGTCGTACTTTTGCTTTGTTGCTAGGCAGGTACACCCTGTCCAATCCTCTTGCCTGAATGCATGCAAGCCTGAACATGTTTTACCATTGTCAGTGTATGAGGTAGATCTTAACGTGCCCTCATGGGTCCATTAGCACATGTTCTTGAAGAAATAAAGGAGGTCCAGTTGTGCACTTTTCAAAATGAAGGGTCATTTACAACGTCAACGTGAGCTGAGTGTGTTTATTGTGTAAAGGGTCTGCAGGTTGTGCAATAAGCTTTGACGCCAACCGCTGGAAGCCTAGCAACATGAGACATAATGGACCTTTATGGTTGAGGGCTCTATTTTTATTCCGTTGCCAAACAACTGGTAACCACACAAGGCGATATGTGGTGAGGTGTTGGAAAATGGAAGGACTAAAGTTATAATGGCCATCCGCATTTGGCCCATATTGATACTGTTAGGGTAACCTGTCAGGAATATGAGCATCTCCAAATCTAAAACTTCTAGGGAATCTGGGAATCAAATCTGGGGCCTTGTTACTATGTGACAAAGTCCCAACCACTACTGTACTTTTAAATTTTTTCTAGTATTTATAATTATTATTAAGTCTTAAAGGTGCACTGTGTAAGTTTTCTGATGGAGGATCCCACAGTATGGCATTCAAATGAGCTATGTCCATAAAGTCAAACAAGTGAACCACCAGGCAAAATTACTGATCAGATCTGTGGAGAAGCAAGCTCACTCACAGTACAAGCGCATGCTCTTCAAAGTATTTCTAAGCAATAAAAACGCCTGTTATTGAATTAGTGCGAGAGATAAATTACTTTAATGCCATACTGTGAAACATTCCAGGCAAAGCTACATCTCCATGAGGAAAATACGTCGCAAATCCGCCACCAGAAATGGCAACTTTAAAGCTAGGGTCGTAGTTTTTAAACTGTGACCGGAGGATGTAGGCATTTAATTCTGTCAAAGCAGAGTGGACCACCAACATGTAGCCACTCACCTCTCATTCAAATCCATCATATAGCTGTCGCAATCCACTTTTGACAGTGAATGGGGGGTGTACTATTTCAAAAAAGAGAATTTGGTTAGCATAATTTGAGATTTGTTAAGACATCAAACTAGCACATGAGCTATTATCTTTGATTCACTATTAAACTAGATGCAGCTCTTAACTATACAGATTAAGTTCCTCGTCTTCACATTGAACTGCTTACACCGAGGTTTGGCGATTTTGTATATCTGTAAAAAGTGTAAAAAGAGTCATTTGCCACAACATATAGAGTTTCCTTCCTATTTCGCGGACAGGATTTTGTGCGTGACCTTTGAACCGGTCGTCTAAAATATGCGCTCCAAAATATCGATGTGAAATGTCCCGGAGCTGTGGAGTTTGGGTTTGGTTAACCTTGTGTACTCTGGAGCTGCAGGCACACACTGAGTGACAGCTGTATGCTCTGTACATAGTGAACACCACAAAGGGTCCTGGCTCCTCTCACCTCCACACTACTCTACAGTCGTTTTGGGTAATGCATATATACGATTGAAACGCATTTGGATTTGAGTGTTTATAGGAAGAGTTAGCTATAGCACAGTTACAAAGTGTTCCCCGTCTCTGCAGAGTTTGACACAAAAAGTTGGTGTCAATCACTTTTTTTTAATATATTTTATTTTGCAACTCAAATTTTACAGTTGGACCAATGTTTATGTTCATTTTCATTCCACAGAAACAAAATAGATCTCTTGCCACAGCTTAAATGTTTTTTGATTTTGTTAAAGGGGATATATTACGCTGCTTCTGATCTATGTTATGTTTCCTCATCGAGAACATACCTGGAGTTGTGTTTTGTTTCATTCACACAAGTTTAACACAGAAACCCTGAATATTTAGGCTGTATTTTTTTCTCAAACAGAAAACAACTGAACTTATGATGTCATTTGGTAACACAGGAAGTGCTCCACCGTATTTTTAAACTCCAGACAGAATCACTTGGATAATTTCATCCCTAGACAGACTAAAAATAAAGGGTTACTTTCGACTGAAACGAAACACAACTCCAGGTATGTTTTTGATGATAACAACATTTTAAAATGGCTTAAAGCTCACAAGAATCAATTTAGCATAATCTAGGACCTTAAAATTTAAGAAAACATGCTTTTTTATTTTTATTTAATGCTTTTGTATGTTACTTTCTTGTATTATTTCAAGTCATTCCACTTATTTCTATCATCAGCAATAAGAGTATTTAAAGGCTTACACACTGAACAATGGCAGGACATACACTGATAAAACATTCACTCTCACATCCAATTTGGCAAAAGGATCAATTTAATAAAATACTTGGCCAGCATGAGAATTTAACCCACAACCTGCTTGCAAAGTGGCAGGAGAGCTTCTGCTGCCACTGTACCACTCATTTAAAAACACTTAATCACATCTTCCCAAAGAAGGTAAAGTCATATAATTACCACCAGCATTTTTTGTAAATATCCAGGAAGTATTAGAATTATGCAAAAATACTACTGGCATATATTAAAATGAATCAAATAATACCAATCCTAGTAACCTATTGGTCCAAGGATTTAACATGGAATTAAATCTTTCATTACGACAGCTTGTACAGTCCCTTATTCACCTAGTAATTATAAAACAGGCTAAACTAGAGTGATGCGTCGTCACACAGTACCAGTCTGATTACAGAGGATGATTCTGTATAGCTTAAAAGTGTATTTGTTCTTCTCATATAAAGTGTCTGCAGTAGGCTTAGGTGTTGCATAGATGTGGTATATGTGAGTGAATAATACTAAATGTTAGAAATGAAATGCATCAACAGACTAGAGCAACAACAGACTAGAGCAGTGGTTTTCAAACAGTGGGACAGGCCTTAGTTTAGTTCATCTTCTCATCTTAGGGTTTAAAGGTGCACTACCACTAAGTCTCCATGGAGATGTTATTGCTTTGCCTGGAATGTTCCATAGTACACCAATAAAAGTATATTCTGGTCTATTATCTACCTTCATGGAGGCGAGGAGGGCAGATCTGTGAAGAGGCAAGCCTGAGCACAGTACAAATGCATGTTTCCAATCTATAATTAAATGTCTCAGTATTTTTTAACAAAACACCCATCATTTAAAAACATAATTTCTCTCAGATTAGTGAGCTTTGTGTTTCTCTCTGTGATTCTGCAGAAATCAGTCCCCTGTGATACGTTTCCTTGTAAGCAGCCATATTTGTTTTGCTATAGATCATGCATGTCCCTGATCGGCTAATCAGTCACGGCCTTCTAAACTAACAGAGATTCAACAATGACACATGTTTGTAAAGTATTGCAGAAGTGTGTATTCTGATCCCAGACAAGTACTATAATAAATGCAAGATAGATATGCCTCATGCTATACTGAGGATTTATTTAAAGTGTAATTAGTGTAAAATGTTTGAGAACCACTGTTCCAGTTAGAGTATAAAGGAAAAATAGTAATGTATTGACAATGTGTGACAGTGACAGAAGCTGTTATAGTATTCCCTGTGGCCCATAACACTATCAAACCCAACAGTGTGCTGACAGACGCCTCTCTTTGGTCTTCCACTCCTATTATTTCTCTCAAATAATGTCAATGGAGCTAGTTAAAAATACTGTTGTTTTGAAAAAGCTTTTCAATCTCACATGCACAATTTCACCTGCAGGGCACACGTGTCACGCAATTGGCATGTTTTTGTTATTGCTATTTTAGATCAGACTGGCAAATTCGGCAATTGTGCACACAAAATGTGAAGCGGAACTAGAGATGAAATGAAACGAAAAGATGAGTGCGTATGAGATTATAATACAGACGGAGCATTTAACATCATGAGCTTGGGTATGAGAGTTCAGAAGTCAAAAGTACAGTATAGGAATCACAGGTAAGGGAATGCAAGCTGGTGTACACAGACCTCAGACCCTGCTTGGAAATGTGAAGAGTACGACTGTGGCCAGCCATCATGCATTGAAATTATATTGAAAAATCCTGCTGGGTTTTCCAGCTATGGCAAATTGTTGCATTATGTTAAAATAATATGTGTGTTTATCAACTGAAGCATGAAAAAGTTGTACCAAAAACTTGAAAGACTACTACTGCTACTTCAATGGCATGTACTTCCATTATAAATACTTTGTACCTGAACCCAGTAAATTCTGGTTATGAGGTGAATATGTTGCACTGGGTAATCCAAATAATATAATATATATTTATTTTTCAAGGAGACTGTTAACCCATGTAGACAAGGCACTATAGCATGTAAACAGCAGGGTAAAGAGTGGATGAGACATTCAGCAAATTGTCAGAGCTGAGAGTTAAACTTCCATCTCTGAGGCAGACACTTGGAAGTGCCTTATATTTTAGTTTCACTCGATATAGTATGTATATAGTAACAACTCGCTGACTCTCTTCTACATTTCCATCTATGCTAAGATTTATTAGAAGCTACATGTGCTAACAAAACCATACTCTAACTACTCACAGCTTTTAGAAAATGATATGAAATTCTAAATATAAAAGTATGCCGTCTTATTTGTTTCTTTAAAGGTGCACTTTTCTAGTGGACCACCTGCTGGTCGCCATGGAGATGTTATTGCTTGCCTGTTCCACAGTATGACTTTAAGCATTTCCATCTAGCATTTATTCATCACAGGTGTTTCTATTGCTCAAAAACACCACAATTCCTTCAGTGAATAGGAACGACTCTCCACAGATCGGAATTGTAAGGTAGCGGAGTGCTGTAAACTACTC
Organism: Odontamblyopus lacepedii; assembly: GCA_034769755.1. NCBI lineage: Eukaryota > Metazoa > Chordata > Actinopteri > Gobiiformes > Gobiidae > Odontamblyopus > Odontamblyopus lacepedii. The sequence continues at coordinate 15,131,456 of CM068350.1, read as the reverse complement.
TTCTCCCTTGTGATAGGTAGGTTTAATCTATACTGTGGAACATTCTATACAATAACATTTCAACCAATGGAAACAAACAGGAAGTGGACCCTTCCCTAGAATTTTACTCAGTGTACCTTTAAAAAGTGTGGTATTGGAGGAATTCAATGCATTAGACTGGCCACAAGCAGCATAAATACTACAATGGACTGAAGCATAGTAAGATCTGGGGGTGGGTCTGGATGCTGCTCAGGGGTCATATGGCACACAGGGTTCACAGGTCGGTGGTGGCCTTGGCGGTGAGAGCTTGGATGCGGCCGCTGTTACAGTTCTTGCAGAGCACATGTCCGTCCAGAGGGTAGCAGCCCTGGTTCTCTCCTTCAGATAGCAGGGAGCCACAGTCCTACAGAATACACAAAGGAAAGATTTAAAGAAAGACCCCAACACCCTTTCTGTTTGTCTATAGCTGTTCACATGAGAAAAGCAACTCTGAAAATCCTGTATTTTCTTTTTTCTTCTGGGTTAAGGCCGCCACACACTACAGGTTTTTTCGCTCTCAAATGATTTTTAAACGTGTGACAAAATCTCCGATCGCAGACTGCAGTGGGATACGTCTGTGGACCACAGGCTATAAAGTTGTGAGTGCGATCACGTCAGCTGTTTCCTGTCTACAGTAAAACCACTCGCTCTGAGACTCTTAAGTGTTCAAAGATCAGAGCTCTGCACTTCTAGTTTAGATACAAAGCAAAACTGTGTTATTATTTAACATACATGATTTTTAATGCATTAAAGATTGGTGATAAAGCCCACAGGAAGAAGAGTCACTATTGCTAATCTGCAGCATCTGCCCCTCGCTCTGTACGCTGTGTGGATGTAAACAGACATATGAGGACCTACTCTCCCCTTTTTACTTTCAAAGAACGCCTCAGACTGGATTAATAGCTCAGTTTTGTGGACTGGATTATTTTTGGAGGACAGTTTCTATGGATAATGTGGATGAGATGCTGCACTTTAAATTTTACGAGAGGTCAGTAATAAAGTCTTCTCATTAGTTTCACTATATCCCGAGTCTGTATCTTGCATCTCTGTGTCCGTCACTCCGTCTGCGCTGAGTTGCTCAGAGTTGCTCAGAGTCACATTGACATCACACATGAGAAGCGCAGCAGCTTCAAAATCGCACATGAAGACACAAAGTCAGGTCATGCCTCCCTGAAATCAGGGAGAAGCAAATTGCAGCCAAAATCAGGTATGTATAATTTGTATAACACATTTCCTGAACTTCAACTTCATTTTGTGCTAATCACTGTAAGTCCACCTACAACAATATACCAAAGAGTGAATACAAAACACACAGTTATATTTTCTTTTAGATGGGAATAGAAATCAAAGTGAAGAATGTATTGATTATTTCATAGTCAAAACTGTGCTGAAATAACCTGTTACATTAGTAAAGCATAAAGGTTCTACATTACACAAAATAGACTTTTGCAAGCTTTAATTTTAATTAGTTAGTTTAGTTTTAATGTTTTCTCTTTAAAAATATACCTGGAGTGGTATTTTTGTTTAATTCACACAAGTTTGAATAATCCTTTAGAAAATCCTTTTCAAGATAAAAGCTACCTTTTACCTTTTGTTAAGTGGAGATAGGCAATACCAGGCCTGAAATCTTCCAAATGATCCTAGTGAAGGTTTAAATTTAAAAACACAGTGGAGCACCTTTTGTATCACATGACATCTTCAGGTAGAACAGAGTGTGTTCTGTTTGAGAGAAGAATTCAACCTAAATATGCAGGCTTTCCGTGTTAAACAAGTGTGAATGAAACAAAACACAACTCCAGGTATAACTGTGATGAGGAAACATTATAACATAGATCAGAAAATAAGCTCCTTTAAGGATAAAGAAGAACACTCAAATGTAGAGCTGAAAGCAGCTGAAGGAAAAGGAGCTATTTCTGAATGAAATCACAAAAGTGCTTGATTTACTAAAATAGAAAGGGGAAGTAGGAAGGACGCAATCTCCATTTGAGCTCGTATGACCCTTTTATCCTCAACCAAGACATATGAAAGCACATTTCTGTATATTCCTGACTCAAAACTATTGTCTAATTATTGTTTATAAAATAATAATCATATGTATGTAATGTTATAGTAAATATCACATTAATTTAGCTTGAGGTTCAGATAGTATTTCCATTTCTGTTTATCAATTGAAGTTAATTTCCAATACATAAGAGGAAAAACTGTAGTAATTAGGTATAAAAAATATCACATGCCTTATTAATGACAGAAGGCAGAGGTTCAAAGCAGCTCAAGTTGAATCTAAAGTGTTGTTATTGCACCTGTAGTCACTATTTTTACATAGCTCTGGTGCACTGAGTGTTACCAAGGAACTTTGTGCTTTGATAAACAGCAAGACTCAGATCTGTTAACCAACAAACAGGAGAGATGGAAAAGTAAGATGCTGTTTGCCCATATGGTGTTTCATTAATGTGAAAAAGGAGTGACTCATAGAACATTTGGGAGTTTGCTGTTGAAATAATGTGATTAAGTTTGGCTGAAGATGTTTCAAAACAAGTGATCCGAGGAAAGGCTGTTTAAGCTTAAAGAGAGGGTGTTACACTTACACTATGGGGTACTAATGGCTAAAACATGACATCATTTTATTTTGTTGGTTTGAAAATGCTATATTTGGCAAAAACAATGTATTAAAACATTAAATTCTTTTCATCTTATTGTTCAGTGATTGGAGGGCTGAGTAGGGAGGGACTCTGTGGTGGGAGCATGGAGAGTGCTGCAGAGAGCATCTTGGTTATGAAGGCTTTGTTTGGTTATGAGTCTTAGACAAGTGAAGTAGTATCGTACATCTAACTGAAAGGAAGGATCGAATTGTGCCTGTGAGAGACCGCGAGATCACTCAAACATGCACAACTGATTCAGGAAACTACTTCAGACATGTTTTTGATGAAAAACAATATAACATGGTAGAAAACCTCCGAGATGCTGAACTCTCTCCCCCCCAACTTCCCCAAAATCCCTATAGACCTTTTGCACTATTTACCATTTATTATTTATTTTTATTACACATTTGATTCTTTGTATCTTTGTATGAAGAATTGACAATAAACTTTGAACACTGAAAAACGTTCATTTAACATTAGAGATGGGACAAGATCTCATGCCACAAGATCTCATGAGACAAAATTGCCACAAGATTGGGCACACGTTTGGGTTAGATTAGCCCCAAAATCAATGCTACAATGTGAAAAGAAAACTTAAATAAAGTAAATAATGGTGAGGCCAAAATGAGAATTAGATTGCACAGTTTGTTTATTATGAATAATGCCAAAATCTCATCTTGTCTAGTTCTTGTAGATCCAATCTCGTGTCTCTTCTTGTGGAAATTGTATCTTTTCCCACCCCTGTTTAACCCCCTATTTAAGAAGGTATGAATAGAAGTACCACGAAACATACAAAGTGCAGCCAGGGCCCTGAACCACAAGCATGACTCTTGACCCACCTCACAGCGGTAGCACTGCACATGGAAGTCCCTGTCCAGAGCCACGATGCGCACCGTCTCTTCCTGCCCCGGAGCAGGCATGATGGGCTCATGGCACACACAGCAACGGGGGGCAAATTTCCTGTTAAACAATGCACAACAAAGATACTATAAAAATGCTGAATGCTACGTTACTATGTTAGCCAGATAAAAAAGTTATATTTCATAAATGTACAATACACATGGAAATAACATTTGACACCTTTTTCTACAACACTGATACAGCATCCTGCTACACTTGAATTCATTTGATATAGCATAACTGTACAATGCTAGGTTATCATCACTCATGCACAGACCACTTTCATACTAGGCAATGTGGGTGAAGTGCCTTGCCTAAGGACACAACAACAGTTTTTGTGACTGGCGCCCCACTGTGGCACCTGATTTTCCCAGTGGTCTCCCATCCATTTATGCACAAAGAAGGCATTTTTCTGACAGATTAAACATGATTTAACAAAATAAAGGTGTTGTCATTTTTATTTGTCAAATCATAACTATTGTAAAATTTAGACAAGCTTTGGACCTTATAAGCATTATGGTTGCTAGGTAACAGTTATGAAATTACATTCATGTATGTCATATCTAATACCCATGTCCAACCAGAAAGTAAAATTAGAAACTTATAAACTGTAAAATGAGTAGTCACATCTGTCATATGCACTTTAATAGTCAGCGCTAACAGCTTCTTATTTGAATGAGAAGTTTATAGACATTTCCAGTCATACAGAAACCACTTGTACCATATTTCATGACAGCTTTGAGAACAAGAATCAGGAAGTGGAAATGCAGCCATTTTAAACAGAAAAGACTGTGTTTTGCTCTTTAACTGTTCTTCGACAAAAGGAGCGCCTGAGGTCACACTTGTCACAGGGAATTAAATTACGGACCACTGCAGCTACGACCCAGAGCCAGTGAGCCAGACACTCCGCTCTACAGACAGCCTACTTACTTCTGTTCTGATCAATGAGACAACGGGAAAACAGAGATTGTGTAACGCAACACAATGACGGGAATGAAATATGGGTTCACCACAATATACCAAAATGTATTGAGCAGTGTCATTTCTTGTGGGCTACCAAGGATGTTATTTTTCTGTGCATTCCTGTCATAGAAGTTACATTATGAAATGTTTGAACTGTTTAAACTATTGGTGTTTCCCCTAAAACTATCACTGTAATTTTGAAATATTTTGAGGTAATCCCTGTATCTACAAGAGTATGGGGCTTCAGGTGGGTTTATAATTGTAACAATCCATCAGTCTTCTATAGTGTATACAGGGGCCTAAGATGAAATATAATGACATTTAATCAAATAAAATAAACAATTAAAATATAATAAAATAAATAATACAATATAATACAATATAATACAGAACAACACATTTAGTGTATGCTCACAGGTTTGTACCTAAAGTCTGAAAAATGTATGGGATTCCCTGACAAAAGGATTTCCTCATTAAAAAAACAAAAAAGCAAGCGTAAAAAGTACACAAAAAGTACACTCAACTACTGCTTGAAGAAAATGTCAGCTTTGTCATATGCTCATTTGTTGACTTGGGCTAAACCCATTATAAAGCTGTCATGACAACACAGCTAATTGTTTCAGTGCTCTTTTCAGCACGGCATAAGGTGACATCCAGCTGTGCAAATATTTACTAATATTGATCTGCCCGGAAGATAATCAGACCAGCTTGTGCTGAGTTGTTGGCAACCTCTAAAGAGTGAAATGTAGCCAAACCAAATGTGATCAAATGTAACACAAATGCGTGTGGATGGAGCCATGTTTTTGAACTTTGGAGATAAGACGAGTTTCACATGTTTCAGGAGGACAGATGAACTGGAGGCTGGTGGTTAGTAGTTATTTCAACTAGTTTGTACAGTCACAGATGCAGTGTCATCAAACCAAAAGGACACGTTCTGTATGTGGAGGGAGAACAAGCTAAAGGCTTGTACTTATGTAAGTAAAAGGTGTAGCTCCTGGTTTTCATTTAATTAATTCAAATACATTCATGAACACAGGAAGTAAATACATATATATCCAGTACACTTAATGTGTATTTCACGTATTTTTTCTCATTTATGCTCGAAAAGGAGTGGGAAGAAGAAAACGTCCTACCACTATCTTCCATTAAAACATAGGTTAAACACTTTGTTTAAACTTCCTTTTTACTTGAACAAAAATATATAAATGAATTATATTCATGGAAATAACTGCATCAAAAGGTTACTGACAGTAAAATAGATGTACAGTGTTACTGTGAAGCATAAAGCTTTTTCATAAATATAAATACTATGGGATTATATGTGTGCTTTATGTATTCAAACCTTTCACCAGAAAAGTTACACACTGCACCTTTAACATGAAGTCACAAAATCTGAGACTGAGTGAGAGATCTGAGTGCGTGTGAGGCAGAGGCTCACACACAGGCTGTTGCGGGGGACAGGCACAGTGTATCGTTATCCTACAGATTATTTGATGAGAGGAAATCTTATCACATTATTCTCAAATCTGTTTTAAAAAATACAATAACTGTGACTCCAGACCTCTGTGTGATATAACCTGAGTATATAAGAGTGAAGAGTGAGGAGTGCATGTTACTTGTGGAAGTCCTGGATGCAGTGGATGTGGTTGGAGGCGTCCACAGTGAAGGGCACTCCGTCCAGGCTGCGGTGGCACACCACACAGGTGAAGCAGTGTGGGTGGTAGGCCTTCCCCGTGGCCCTCAGGATCCGCTCCATGATGGGCTTACTGCAGCTGTTACACGTCTCCAGGGTGTTCTGAAACACACAAGCAAAGACAGAACAAGGATTTAGGAGAGGGCCACACTGTTAGCAGGGTGGTGCGGTCGTTTGTCAACTTTCAACAATGTCAAAAAATACACAGGTAAACAGCCACTCTAAAATACATAATACACAATAATAATACATACACATTGTGTCCACTGATAAGTGATAACTTTGCCCAAAGGTTCCAGAGTATGGAATTACACTTTTCTATCTTGTTTATTTTGCCACGCTGGTGGCATATGGCATTATGTTAAATGCCATACTGTGGATAATTCCAGGCAAAGCAATAACAAGTATGTGGAACAAATGAGGACCCTCCAACAGAAAAGTTGCATAGTGTAACCTTAGGTAAAAGATTTTTTTTAATTAAACCCATTCATTCAAGAAATGGTGACAACATTTACATGACTTCTCAGACTGAACAGTGATTTTTTTTTTACCACCAATCTTTGCAGTGAGCGCAGATAAGTGAAGTGTTCCAGGAAGTAGCCTCCTCCAGGTGTCTGACTAACACTGTATGTGGACACAGTGTCCTCACATGCTCTGAACTAAACCTGATTAGCAGTCGGCTCAAACACAAGCATCATTTTTCAGAGCTCCCTCTGCAGCCCTGCGCACAGAGCAGTAAATATCTCCACTTTGTGATGACTACAGGTCTTCTGCAGCCAGCCGCCTGGGCACCACGCCCGCACCAGGCACAAGACTTATCTGAGGCATCTCCTGCTCTAATATCTGCCACCACATGCCATTTGTTATTTCAATATTTCATAAATAACGACCGCCTCTCTAAACAGCAATGCAATTACGGGGGCTGGATATATCATGTGCTGGTGATGGATGTTTGGCCTGATGTATTTCCTGGATCTCCCTGTACTCTCCATGCGTTTCTGCAGGCAGCAGCACGACTGACACCTGCTCCAGCACCAGAAATAAGATGAATGAGTGACATTTTGTGGGCAAATTACTAAAATCCAAAACATGCACAAGAGTCATGTCTACAGCTGCACCTTGGAATTTTGTCATCCATGAAAAGTGTTTAACTTTTAATGAGGAAAATGTGTTAATATTTGTGTATTATTTAATTATTATCACTTTAATATTATTCCTTCTTACTGCAGACATCCTGAATGATGGGACAAATCATTACATCACTTTCCAACAGCAATCTTCCAAGTCCTTAATTAACCTTGTTTTAGTCACGGTCTAAAAATGTTCAGTTTAGATGTGACATTTTGACTCGTAAACACTGGGCTATTTGTGGACTTTCGGCCTGGTGTATTTCCTGGATCTCTGTGCCCCTTAGGTGATTGTGTGTTTTATGTAAGTGTGCATTGGGCCGGACTAATTCCTGCACGCCCCAGCTGCTTCGATGGCTGCAGTGTGAGTGAGCGGCCTCTGTTTCCAAACATGAGCAGAGTGTGGAGTAACACAGAGCTGCATCAGCCGCTCCAGGGGGTATGTGTGTGACTGTGACCCAGGACCAGGGCTCTTCAGGGGGAGGGGTGTGTGTGTGACTGTGACCCAGGACCAGGGCACTTCAGGGGGAGGGGTGTGTGTGTGTGTGACTGTGACCCAGGACCAGGGCTCTTCACGGGGAGGGGTGTGTGTGTGACTGTGACCCATGACCAGGGCTCTTCAGGTGTGAGTGTGTGTGTGTGTGTGTGTGTGTGACTGTGGCCCAGGACCAGGGCTCTTCAAGGGTGTGTGTGACTGTAAACTGAGGTGGACATATAAGGGCAGTCACTGTTGGTAATTAAATCATTTATTATCACTCACTGCACACATTTTGTATTCATGATATATTTAGAGCTTCTCTGTCTCCAATTACAACTACAGAACTGACACTATATTAAGTTCTCATAGATTCCAATGAAATATTGGCACACAACAAGAGGTTTGGTTTGAGTTGCCAAACAGACCAGATGTGGGGCCTTTTTGTTGAACTCTGTAGTACTGTGTGATTAATTGAATTGTAATTGAATCATGATCCAATCATTGGCAGATCACAATGATCGACCTAGGCTTTTTAATTGCCATGGTCTATTCAATACAATTCAATTAAAGTTTATTTATAAAGCACATTTAAAACAACTTCAGCTGACCAATGTGCTTCACATGAAAGTCAGCAAAAACAGAAGTTATATATACATATATACAGATAACATGTGAAAACTACAATAAATACACCAAGATAACCTGACTGACTAGTACAAAATGCCAGGGAGAAGAGGTGCCACAGAAGAGGCTCTGTCCCCTTTTGTCTTGAGCCTAGTTTTGGGCTGATCTCAGAGCTCTGGGCGAAGTGTAGGGCTCCAGTATTTCCCTCAAATAGTCTGGACCCACAGAGTGCAAACATTTGAAAACAGTTAATACCATTTTAAATTTCACCCGATAGAAGACAGGAGCCAGTGCAGGTCACAGCACAGGTGATATGTTCACGTCTCTTAGTATTTGTCAGCAGATGAGCTGCAGCGTTCTGGACATGTTGTAAGCGCTGCAGGAGCCCTGATCCAGCCCTACATACAACGAATAGCAATAGTCCAGGAGCAATGTTACAAATGCCTGGATAGCTTTTTCAAAAATCTCCTTGGGAGGTCGGCCTTTACTTTAGCAAGGAGCTGGACTTTATGACAGAGCTAATGTGCTTGTCCAGTTTGAACACAGAGTCCATAATCACTCCAAGATTCCTCACTACAGGGAGACGATAGGAGGACAGAGGACCAATCACACTATCCTGCCCAAGCAGTGGGTTAGTTTGCCCAAACACAACAATCAGTCCCTACATCCCTGATGGAGTCCTGCAGTCTATGGTCTGTCCTAAAAGCATTTGGTCTGGAGAAGAGACCTGAGGAATAAAGGATTTTGTTGTGATTTCTGTTAATTTAATAAAGAAAAAAATAATAAATAACTTAAACTGTGTTTGATCAATAAGAGAAAAAGAGCGTGATGCCCAGCCCTACATGCACAAAAGCACTGGAGATGAAATATGTCTGAGATTAGATGTAGATATATATGATATTCTATAGCAACAACAGATATATCCATTATGAAAAATTGCCAAAAAGCTGTTTTCTTTTTGTTACCATCTTCCAGAGATATTACGGATGACAATAATGAATAGTGCATTTTACCCAGAAGGGATAGAATAATATAAAATAGATTTGGCTCTAGAAAATATTACTACACCAAGAGTAAACTACAAGCCTCTGCTGACGTTTTCAAACAGCATATCTGCTTTTGCAAATGAACTCTTTATATGAACATTATGCAACATAATGCATGTTATTATTGTCATATCACCAGCATGCATCATAAAGCAAAACAGTGAAAAAAAATGGTGCAAACTGGAACAGATTGTATTTTATAATAGCACAGCACCACAAAATAACCCCCAATCATTGTGCTTACGTAGCTGTACGGCATTTCCATGGAGACTTGCAGCTAAATAAACAAACTATTTTTGTAGCCAATTAACCACAATGCATAAGGCTCTTTGTGCAGACTTTTTTACGATGGCTGCGTTGAATTCAAGACTAAAAGTGATGTAACTGTGGCGACCAAGTGTCAGCAGAAAGTAGCGGGGCCAGAGCAGTGACCCAGCACAGACACAGGTCTAAAAAGAAGACTATTTGTTCAAAGCACTCCTGGAGAGGCCGTATTTCATGAAAAGCAATGTGGACAAGCTGTGCACGTGCTTGTATTCCCCCTGCCCCTTCAAGACGGTAATAGAAATAAGCAGGAATCCCAGGGCAACGTTTGTGTGTAAACAATGTCCACACTGAGTCGGTGCTGGAAGACGAAAAGGGTTTTAATGAGCGGGCTGCACTGGGCCTGAGAGCCTCTGCCTCACACACTCACACATACAAGCTAATACGGAGCACGGCAATTCATTTAGAAACACAGAGAGAGAGAGAAAGGAAAGGCGAGGCAGGGAATCAGCGAGAGAGGAAAAGAGAGGGAAGAGAGAGATGTATGGAGGGAAAAAGGGAGAGAGGGAGCATAAGAGGCAGAAGAAGAGGAGAGAAAATACAGAGAAAAAGGTATGTGGGGGGCATGGGAGAGAGATGGCACAAGAAAGAGAGGGGGGTAATAGAGAGGGAGTAACAGAAGAAGGGAAAGGAGAGAGGCTGAGACAGAGAGGAGGGAGAGAGAGAGAAAAGAGAAAGAGAAGAGATGAATAGATAGAAATAAAACAGAATAAACCGAGAAGGATGGATAGATACCAGGAGATAGATAGATAAAATGTGAATGATGTAGGTGTGAAAGTTGTGTGCGTGAGTGCTGGTGGTGGTCGGAGGGGCCGATGGCGCTGGGTGGCTTGGCTGCCGCGCCTCCGTCAGTCTGCCCCAGGGCAGCTGTGGCTACAACAGCAGTTTACACCCACTGGGTATGGAGTGAATGAAGAATGCTCTGTAAATAATCCTCTGTAAAGCGTCTTTGTGACATGTCTGTGAAAAGCGCTATATAAATAAACACTTACTTACTTAAAAGAGAGAAAGAGATTGAAAGAGAGGGATATAGAATGGAGAGATCGACATAAAAAGAAAGACTGAGGGGAGCAAGAACAAGAGAGAGTGAGAAAGGAGAGGGAGAGAAAGAAGGAGAGAAAGAGAGAAAGAAGAGAATGGGGAGAGAGAGAGAGAAGCGATGGATAGATATAAATAAAACCGATTGTGAGAGCAAGAGAAGAGAGAGTGAGTGGGGCATTCTAGATTCTCTAGATTAGGACATTGCATTTGGTTCCATATCTGGCCAAAATATTTGGGTCCAAATTATGTGCAAATTAATATTTAGAGGTTGCTCAAGACACCTGAAAATTGCCCTACAGGGCTTATACTATAACAGAGCAAACCAAATAAATATTCTAATAATTTGTCATTTTATTCTGCAAACACAAACTGAAACATGCATAAAAATTACTTAGAAAGTCCATAAAAAGAAAGTCCCGAAAAAGTGACTCTTCACTACTAAGTCCAGCAACCACTGTGGCCTGTGCTCTTTAACAACTTGCAGTAGATACTGTTTCTGATCTTCATTCTTTGTTAGGCTACAGTTAAAATCTTGAATAAGCTTCATCCCCTTTCAGTAAAAACACCGACAACTTTCCTGGAATGCAGCAGTTTAGCAGCCTTCTGAAAGTCTGCATCATCAGCCGGGGGGAATTGTTAAAAATGTTTTTGGCAGATCAAGAGCTTCAAAGAAACGCATCGTGCTGGTGGTGACCAAATCACTGATCTGCTTCATTTCATAATCTGCTTGATTAAGGGCGTCACTTTGTTTGGTGGAACCTCGGAACCTTCCTTTTCCATAATATTGTGAACCATCAGCTTCTTCTATCACACTGGAGTCGAATGCCAGGCCAACCATTTCTTCACTCAAGTACAATGACTCTGTGCAGTTATTATAAGGGGGCTGTTCTGGATCAGGATAAGACCAAGAAGTAACATGCACTAAAGAAATCTGGTCTTAAGATGTAAAAATACCACTTAGTTTGGCGAGATAAACAAACAAAAATAAAGTAATTATGCACACGTTGAAGGCAGCTTTAAATGACACACACTACACTGACTACTATGGATTAACAAATTACATAGTTTGAAAATTAAATTGCCTTCCGCTTTATTACACTTTTTATTGCACTGGTCTAAAAACAATTTTAACACCCTAGAAGTATTGTACTGATTTTAAAGAAGCATTCTGAAAGCAAAGACCTCTGACAAGGAATTGGTACTATCTCGCAATGGGAAAAAAAGTCCCTAAGCGTACCATAAATTTAAAAAAAAAAGTCTAAATTAGGAATCAAATTATCCTTCAATTGAGCTTTGTATTTTGTAAAGAACCAACCATAAAATATTTTTCAAATCATTCAAATATTGTTCAAATCATGAAGCCTCATAATAGTATTTTCCATGACAATCTTGTACAGTATTCGCAAAACAAAAATGGCTCTTTCTTTTCTTCTTGCTATGATTGTATGACCTCGATTCTTTCTCTGTCCAAATCCCTCCCATTGTGACCACTTCCATTTGGTTTTCGTTAACACTTAGCCTTTATTAGCTCACTTACACTGGAGCCCTCTCATCTCTCCTCTCCACACACACATTTTGACAGATTTTGGCACACTCCGGCGTACAGCGCTGCCACTAGAGGGCTCTGTTCCTCTGTACTAGTCTGCAATACTGCCTGACTAACTGTGGTGTAGTCAAGCATATGTATTTCTCTGCCCCCTCCCTCATATATTTCTCTAAGTGTTTGCCCAGAAGGCTAAACAAATGTCTAGGCAGATGAGGTAAAAGGGAATTTGGGTCAGACTGAACTGTGGGTGAGAGACTATCTTCAAATCAGTTGTGGTTCAATTTTACTGGCAACAACTCATCTCTGGGTAAAAAACTGGATGGACCCTGGTCTTAAAGCTTGTGCCAGTGGCCTACAGCATATGTGGAGTTTAAATAGTTTAAAGTTCTACCCTTGTTTAATTTGTGTTTAATTTGTGTTTACTTCTTGCATTGTACTTTTGAAGATGAAGTTTTCCGAGGTGGTTGCTGGGGTTAAAGTTTGACTGCTGTGAGATGGTCTATATATTATCTGACGATGTGTGGGAATGAGAAGAGCGTAAACAAAGCCTAGAACAGTGGATTATGTGTTCTAGGCTTTGAACATGAGACATAAACACACATGAAAGAGGCCACTTCACTCAAATGCACACATCAACAACCTGAAGTCCACGTATAGAGCTCAACTCAATGGGAAGTCTGAAATATGTACTCAATAAAATACAGGATTTCTATTTTTAACAGCCGCAATTTAAAGGTGCACTGCGTAACTTTTCTGGTGGAGGGTCCGCTAACTGCGCGTCTCCGTGGAAATGTTCTCGCTTTGTCTGGAACATTATGTGGCATGACATTTAGCATATCCATATAGCATTTATCCATTATGGGTGTTTCTATTAATCAAAAATACAACTCTCCACAGATCTGAATTGTAATGTAGCGTAGTGCTGTAATCTGCTCGTCTTCCTCATGATAGATAGGTTTAAACTGTACTGTGGAACATTCTAGACAAAGCAGTAATATTCCCATGGAGATAAGCAGGTGGACAGTGCACTTTCATTTATTTTACAATGGAGCAAGAAACAATTGTTCTATGGTAAAATCTACATAATGTACTTAATGAATTTTACATACTCTAATCCTGCAATCAAATATTATACGGAACATTTTGAACATTAACTGAACTGACAAATTGTGATAACTATTTAAGGTACATTATCAACTATACTTGATTTGTTTGTACATGGTTGAAGGTTTCTTGATTGAAGTACAATACAACACAATACAATATACTTTATTGTGCCCTTGGGGACATTTGTCTTGGAGTCGTGCAGGTTGGTCGTAAACTTGAAGGCCAGACCATGAGACCGCTTGTTAGATTTATAACTGACTCTGCCACTCTTTAACGCTGAGTAATTGGCATCACAAACTTTTGATCTCTAATATTTCCCATTATTTGTTCAATAATGATTTCGACTGATTGAACTCGTAGATAGTTTAGGTTTACTTCCGAGTGAGTTGGAGTGGAACAGCGGTGACTGAGCCCAAAGGGAGCTGTGTGTGAAGGTGCATCAGTCTGGACTTCACCTGGACCTGAGACCTGAGCCAGTATCACTCTGATCTGTGATGTGTCGAACAGGAAGTACCTGCTACTACCAGGACTGTCATCAAAACAACTATGGAGACAAAAGAGGAAGGATGTGAGTCAAATTACAGCTCAGACATTATTATTAATAGGAGCAACTATATTCTATTGTTCAGTAGGTAAAAGGAGAACTGGAAGACATGACATTTATTGAGACTTGAACTTTATAAAATATAGATTTAGTCCAAAATAAATGTGTTTGATGTGAATTGGAAAGATTTTTTTGCACATGTAATTTTCACTTTTCACATTTCAGTGTAAAAATAACCCTCCTTATAAACAAGTGTTGAAATACAGTCTGAAAATTCATTACCAGATACCCATAGGCTTTATAGGTAAAAAATAAAAAAAATCTCTTCAAGTGGAATACATTTTTATCTCAGATGCTCTTTCTCAAGCAACATTCTCATCCTCTTTGGCTGGGTTTCACATGACAATCACAACATTGTAGGCCAAAATTATTTATTATTTAATTATCCAATGTTATTTAATACAGATGAGGGCAAAATAACACAGTAGATGTAATATCATGAGTTATTTAATTTAATCAATAATAATGATCAGGTTCAACATTGTCTATTTACCTTTAGGATATTTCATGGTAAAGTGCAATGTTATCAATAGGAAAATCCGTCTGTTTTTCCCATCTGGGACTATGACACCATCACGTCCTAGAATATGAAAACTACAATATAAGGAAACAAATTATTCTGCTTTAAACTGCACAATAAAGCCCTTTACATATACATACTTGTAATTGATTCACTAACCATCTATCACCTAAAGTGTGTGTGTGTTTGGAGCTGCAGAAGACTTGTTCACAATCTCACTGGCTGTTGATTTGGCCCCACTTTTAGGTTCATGAATATTTCAGCTCTTCTCGGCTCCACTGCCTCGTATTGGTGTTTACAGAATCACGCCACCGAGAGAATCCCAAATCTGGACATGTCTCCCATGTGAGCAGTCACAGCCAGTTCAACCAGAAGTAACATGTTCAACTATGTAATGTTTTGGGTGCATTTTAGGAAAAGGGCTAACTGACGGCATGCTGTAACAGGTGCAAAGTGGGGATACAGGAGATACTAGACTAGAACTATGATTGGTTTAACATTGAGTGAGTTTTAATAAATACATTTTTGTGAAGATTTATTTGAATAGAAAGAATGTATTTGTTTCTCTCCATAAGGGCTGTTGCTGTTACTGCTTGAGAAGACAGAAAAGTGCTTTCTTATAAAAGGTTAAAGTTTGTGGGTTTAAAAATAGCAAAAAACAAACAAACAAACAAACAAAACAAAACACAACAAGATAAGAAAATCACAAAAAATCACTGAACATGCATCCATGCTCTGAACGGGCTCTGAGTGGGCTTGCATCTCCATAAACCTGACTCTTATTTGGCCTGGAAGAGGGCCTATTCCGGCTTGTTTCGATGGAAATGTTGTTCCTTGGGGATAAGCTTGCGCAGTATTGCATAAAGCAGCTCCATGGATTCAAAGTATGGGTCCTACGTACTATTTTCATTGAACCATTCAGGTGATGTGCCACCTCCATAAAGTTATATACTGTACCTGTATTTTTTTTTACATAAAAGCAAATGATGCTTTGGGACTGTATAGATTTAAAACTAATTTTAAAAAAGTCTCAAGCCTGCATGTGTGGAGAGGTGTCTGTCAGAAAGGTGTGTGGATCAAGAGAATATCCAAAAAATTAATTAGAAGGAAACTGAACTCGTATGTAAAGTCTCATGGTAAATTATGTGACTTGAATACAATGAAGAACAGTTTCCATATTTCTCCCTCAAATTGACAAATGCCAAAAATCTGCTTGGGCCTGACGAGGTTGTGTAGCTCATTTAAATCCCGCCACACTTCAGAGACCAGACTGTATACGTGCACAGACCTCTGTATTAGTCCAGTTCTTTGAAATGACTTCTGATCAGGATCATATGAGGCAGGTGCTGTGAAGTGGACCACCCCGAGGTCTCATTCCTTATACCAGACTCCTGACAGAATCGCACATGCACACAGTGAGCGCTCCGGTCGCATAGATGATCACTTCCTAGAACGGACACTTCCTGGCAGTCATTTCTGTCCATCTGTCAAGAAATGAGCAACGCAAACTAAAAAATATTGTAACGTGATTTGACTCCAGTATACAATAGTGTCACTCAGGAATGTGTTACATAAATCGGATTGTTGTATAGAGAGGTGTGAGTAAGGTGTTGTAAACAAACGTGTCAAACTGTTGAAAGAAATGCACATAATGACCCCAGAGACCATGGTGCAGTCTATGACCTGGAACAGACCAGTCCCTCTGCGTATCTACTGCTGGTCTACCCGTGCTGGGCTACCCCCTGTCAGAAGAAGTCATATATGGATGACTCATGGGGCACACAACTCACTCACTTTTCCCTTTACTAACACAATCAAAAGACTTTCAATACTTGGGTTTAAATGAAACTTGCTATGTAAACTTTTAGGAGCTTTTAAAAATAACAACAGTTCCTCCATGAGTTATATTTTAATTGGTACAGAAAATGCCCCCCAATTCCCCACCGCTGCTCTGTACTTATGATTACTAAATAAATTCCAGGCAGAGTTCATATATGAAGGGTTCAAAAATGCCAACTAACTATTTTTCAGCAAATAAAACCATGTAAATGAAAATCTGGGGTGAAATGCCACAAAGATTCTAGTATTAATCTGCTTTAGATCAATATTGCAGCTTAAAGTGGACAAAATGTAAAACGATTGTCTATGCTTGTAAATTAAATATTGAAGTTCAAGGATAAACATAGAGCCAAAAAGAAGTAGACTAGAAGTTTTTTTTTATGTACCGGTATTAACCTGTATTTAACCAGGTGAAAAACTCATTGAGGTTGAACTCTCTGTTTCAACTGTGATCTGGACTGAAGTGAAACTGCAGCACACGTCACAAAAAAACATTTACACATTTGCACTAAAAAACAGTATAATGTAATATGGCCCAAACCACAAAATAAATGTTTGTCTCTTTACTGACACCATGTGGCTGTGGTTGTTAAGTATGTTGGGGCGACAATGATGAAGAATCTTACAATTCATGACACAAAAAATAGTCTTGAATACTTTAATGTAATAGAGTAATGTATATGTTACTCTGTTATGCTCCTAAAGTACTGGAATTGCTCTGTTTAGGCCAATGTCTAAACTGCTTGATTTTATTTGCCTGTTTCAATTCTGAGAAACTAACACAATGACAGAGATTTGTAAACTCATCCGGCTCACTTGTGTCCAAGTTTAGTCGTCACGGTAACATGTATACAAGGGACAGCCAGGACACTCTGCTCCTCCTAAACAATCCTTGGCAGCATACTGTTGTCGGTGTACGCTAGCTCTCTCCTTTGCGCCTTGCACTCCGCTCCCAGACTCAAAGTGACCCCTGTGCACTGAGGGCCATGTCTCCAGCTCCACACCCAGAGACGAGCTGACACGGTGCCCAGCGGAGGTGCACCCGGGCTGGGACGGAGACTGACACTGTGGTGGGTCAGCACTGGGTCACACACAGATCTGCTCCTGACTCTCCTCGGGGGTACAAAGTGCTTAGACAAAAACAGCAGGGGGTGAGGGTGGCTTGGCTGGTGACTGGATTCTTGTTCTCTTGTCCAAACAATGTATTCTAATAACGCTATGAATGCAGACCAGGGATAAATGTGCATGTGACGTCTCTCGAACTTCTCTAGCAGTAGAAGCTAAATAATGAGAATAGACTCTTTCAGTAATATTAACTGGTTTGTCTAAGCAAATTAGTAGGAAGGAAGCAGTTTATCTTTTCTATTTTGGTCCTTTATTTGTTGAGAATTGCCATCTTGAGTTGCAAGGTTTTAATTTTTGCATCAAAGGCCCATCCACATGCCTATAGGGACACACTGCCTACTAGTCTATAAAAAATAAAATAAAATAAATAATACAATTTAGATTTTGACTTTATAACAAAAAATTGTTGCCCCTCTCTGTATCGGCTGCTGAGTCTCATCATTTTGGTCTTAAAATGTTCCTGTTACATAATTCTGCTGCTTTCATTTCACAATTTTATATGTGAATAAATTCCTATTCCTAATATAGGCCTATACTCCAAATTCACTCCTATAACCGCTAGCATCATGAGCTTCATTTGACTGGAGCCGAACTCTATGGGTGACGTCACACTCCCTTAGTCCACTTCTTTACACAGTCTATGGCTCCCACACTACCGCAGTCCATTATAGTACAGAACAAAAGCAATTTCACTTCAAGACTTACATCACACTACTTTAAAATGTCTTTTCTGATCTCTTTGTTAATTGCAGTAAATAAAATAAACAGCTTTCTGATTTGCAATTTTGGCATTGTGAGGACCTGTACGTTTTAGTCACGTCACTGCCACCGCATTGCACATCAGAGTCACTTGTAATGGTCTTGGCAAGTGTGGAGCCGTGTTAAGATGTGAAATCCTATTCGTGCAAGTGCGATCTAATTGGTGCGCTCCTTTGAGGAATTAGAGCGAGTTAATCATGTCTGAATATACAGAACTCAATTACAAGTGCTAGCTAATGCAGACAGGCATGAATATTTGATGACGCAGACAGCTCTTGTATGCAGTATTAGAATATGTGGGTAGTACATTAGAGTTTGTGTGTAAATGGGTGAACAGCAGCAGCAGGCTCACATCTGGCCTGATCATGTGACTTGGGGCATATGGGGCCCTGCCTACCTGTGTATCCATCACACAGCCTGACAGGTGAGGGGGCGCGCACCTGTCAAATGTAATTACTCTGAGACCATCACCCGGGCTGCACTGTTTAAATGCACTCTTTAAATACTACAGAGATGATGAGATTTTGCCTATTTTTCTATTATCAACAAACCAAGAGAGTCATGAGTTGTATTCAAGCCCTTAATAAATATACTTTTGATTATAAAGAACACAAATGAACAGATAAATTTACAAAGGCTTTATTGCTATAACATTTATAAAGTGATGTTGCAGTTCCCTAATCTAAAGAGTGGACTACTTTTGTAACTATGAACCATGACTTTTTATTTTAAGCAAAGTTAGGCCTCAACAAACAAGTCTGTTAATAAGTCACATAGTACTACTTTTGTAACAACCTACAAAGAAAGTTGGCAAGGAATGATTTAAAACCACATCCAAAGCATCGGAAATTGTAAAAGTCAAGAAGTAAACAAGGACTCAGTGAGTTCTAATTTTGAATGAAGATCCCAAGAAAAAATAATGAAAGATGTGATGTGAAAAAAAGTGAAAGGACCCTTAGGGGCATAAAATGTTTTAAGGATCTCTTCATGTACAGTGCAACAGTTTTTAGGTTTTAAATGGTGTTTAACTGTTCAACTGTCCAGTGTGGATATTATATCATATGGCACATAATAAATAAAATGTATTATTATTATTATTATTATTATTACTACTACTATTGTTATATATGCCTAATAGCCTTAAAAAAAGAAAAGAAATAAAAAATAAAGAGTTATAAGCAGTCACCTAGTCAACAAAAGCCAACATTTGGTACTGTGGACCTCCTTGTCCTAGTGTATATAAGGTTAGGGTTAAGGTTAGCATATATATCATTATCTAAACTGTATTTAATTGTGAGATTTGGATGCCCTTTTCCATGTTGACTTTTGAGATGGGACCAAGTGTTGGCCCTGTGTGAATGTGTGAGTGCAGATACAGGCTCCTCCTGAGCTCTCCATTTTGGATGTGTGCTGGGGTTCGTTGATGAAAACTAAATATAGCAGGAGGAGAAAGAGCTGATGGCCTGGGGATGTTAAAAATGTACTAAACTGCATGTGAAAAATATAGTTGATTTATTCATCTAGCACAAAAGTAAATAGGGCAATAAGAGATTTGTGAAAAAAGGGAGCAAAAAAGAAGAAAATATCTGTTATTGTATTACTTGCAAATGTGGGGAATATGTCAATTAGAAGGTGTATCTTACATTTTTGTATAGATGCCATTTGAAATATATTCTTACATAGAGGAAATATATATTTGTCAGTGAGACCACTAGGTTCTGTAGCCATTATTTTTAAAAGGTTTTTCTTCAAGTGCAAGATCGAGTTTTAAAAGCAGTTACAAAGTTTTTTAAAGAAAAATAAACAAATAAAAGGTGTCAAATTGGTGAATAACCCCATTGACATTGCAACTTTCCAAAACTGTCAAAGTCCTACAGTGGTGTCGAGAACCACATCTGTCAGTCAAAACGGCAGGTTCCTGGTGACTTGTGGGTCATGCCTTCAGATGACTTCTTCCTCTTGTACAATACAGCAAAGGAGAAAGAGTGAGTGAGTGGAGCGAGACCAGCCCGGAGACCATCACTTTAAATAAGAGGGGCCAAAGTAGATAATAAACCTAATTACATTCACACAAGTTGGTGTTCATGACCTTAGCTTCACTCTGAAAACTGTCAAAAGAAGCAAGAAATAGATGAAGCTTTTGTGCAGATTGCTATATGGTTTTATGATTGGACAGTGAATATGAAGCCCAGTTTCCCTTGTGCGTGTGTGTCAGGACTCTTAAAATGTACTGCACTTTGGAGCTTTCAAGGCAAATGGAAGAAAAAAAAACCTTTAACAAACTTCAAAAGAGATCCGATCATTGTTTGACAGTTTTGACTATTCAAAAAATGCAATGAATAAGTTGAATGAGGTTTATGGCTATGCAGATATGGAATAAAGCAGGGGCAAACTGTGCCCTCAGGACCTAGGCCTTCAGACGCTCATATT
Source organism: Odontamblyopus lacepedii (assembly GCA_034769755.1). Taxonomy (NCBI): domain Eukaryota; kingdom Metazoa; phylum Chordata; class Actinopteri; order Gobiiformes; family Gobiidae; genus Odontamblyopus; species Odontamblyopus lacepedii. The sequence continues at coordinate 15,110,673 of CM068350.1, read as the reverse complement.
TACCAACACAACTATCAGTAAAGTCAGTAAAGACGTTAAAGAGACTGTACACATGCTCAGCCCTGCACACACCTCAGCCCTGCACACACCTGCACCTCAACCAAGCACACATCTCACACACCTGTACACACCTTAGGCCTGCACACACCTGCACCTCAACCCTGCACACATCTGCACACACCTGTACACACCTTAGGCCTGCACACACCTCAGGCCTGCACACGCCTGCACACACACCTGCACACACGCCTGCATACACCTGCATAGAGGTGCACGTGAGGCAGGACAAACCACAGACATAAGAATTAAACAGCAAAACAACTAAACATTTCAATGCACCATCTGTCAAAAATAAGACTCCTCACATATTTGTGCCGCAGAGCCACAGATGGGAGACGTGTCACAGTGACGTAAACCATCTCATTTCATTTGAACACTTCCTAACTGTTCGGGCACATGTACACATCTTAGACCGGAGCTGTGACAGAGTTGATCTAAATGGGCAATTGGTACTTGTATCAAGATTCAAATGCCAGCGCACATCACCTCTACCAATATACGGCTGTACTTTCTACTTTCACTTTGTGATGCGCTACTGTGGAGCATTTGTTGAATGCTGAGGGGAGAAAGCACGTTGACTTTTTAGTAAACCAGAACCATGTTTCACCGCGGTGTAATCTCCCTGAATGTATTTAAAAACCTATTTTATAATAACCGGACGCATCCCTGACGCACACAATGAACATAAATGTAACATTTAAACGGTGAAATGTTTGGGCCTTCTGTGAAGGCCTAGAAGTCCCTGACAGTTCCCCTCTGCAGTAAAGGCCAAGTATGCAGGCATTTTAAGACCAATTATCTCGATACAAAAAGTGGTTAAATGACATGCCTTCAAAATATGCAAGAAATATGACAACAACGTAAATGGGTTTAAGAACAGTAGCCAGGGCCAGCTAATAACCTGTGTCACTGACCCTTTCTGCTCCAAATGTACCCAGAAGATACAAGTCTGTTCTCCTGGTACAAAAACATGCACCTGAAAAGATGCCATGAAAAGAGACCTTCACTAATGGATCTAATGTTGATTTGTCTTCAGTCTCAGAGAGGATTCTGAGTAAAAGAAAATGCAGTGTAACCACATGCATTGATTTTGTAAAGTGCTATTCAAAACACATAAAGCCACTTTACAGTGAGGATAGCTGCAGTAAATATAGGAGAGAGTTGTTCAAGGTGTGGAGAAATAATTGACCTGTCATTGTCATGTAGTGCTATGCAACCTTGTAAGAGGAAACAACTCTAAGATGACTTATATAACACAGACCAGATGATTTTTAACATTTGGTTCAGATTGTGTCAGACTGGATAATAAAAGACATGTGGAAAAACACATTAAAACAGAAAATGTATTATATTTTACTAAAAATCTAGCATTGTTTTTTCTAGTTTTTTTACTTTTAGTGAAGTTTTTAATTTTACTTCCTGGTTGGATACAGGGTAGAGGTAATTTCATAACTTACCTAGCAACCAAACCTTACCTAGCAAACCACAGGAGGTGGGCTCACTACTCACTGCAGAGGGGTGCATAGGGGGGTTCAGGGGCTATGAGTATTGGGCAGCAAGCTGCCCCCGCGACCCAGCTGGATTAAGCGGGAGAAGATGGATGGATGGATGGACCTAGCAACCATAATGTAAAATTAATCAAAATTTCACAATAGTTATGAGTAGATTAATAAAAGTAAAAGACAACTTTCCTACGTAATTGTCCCTAAGATGAGTAATCTTTCATAGTGGACCACGTGCAGAAGACAATTACATCGACAGTCACACTTAACAGTATTGTATTTGTGAATGGCCCTATTGTTCAGAGAGGAAGAAAACTGGTATTTTCATATGAATGCGATTACAAAGAATCTCACCTGCTCTATAGACTATCAGTATGTATTCAAATAAACAGATCTAAGATAGACTGTAAAGGGGAGTCCAGGGAAGAGCTGAGAGGAGATAGAGGTGATGAGGAGGTGAGATTGACGCAGACGGGCTGAGGCGAGTTAGTGACTGATGGTACTTTTGATGATATCTGAAAGAAACATTTTGATTCAAATCACCCTGAGCTACCAAGAGCCATAACTTTCTGTATGTATGTATATTCCACGTGCATAAATACAGGAGCTGCCAATGGTGATATGAGACCTATTGTATACAGTATAAAGTTTTACAGATGACATTGCTGTAGTGGATTATAATGACTATACATTGCACTGTTCGAGGATGATCAATAATTAGTTTTTCTCATCTAGAACTCATGCTCTTGGTATATTCAGACTTTTAATCTTGGTATGTTTCGAAGGTACTCCAAGCCTAACAATGTCTCAAGGTTAAGAGAAATAATTAGCAAAACAACAAACAGGAGCTGTATGATGAACTATAAAAAACATAAAAAATGCAATCTCACATACAATAGAATAATATGTAATAATATTTAATATGTAATAATATGTATTAATGACCTGCTATAGTGAATTAAAACTGACAGTACTCTAATATGTGTAGTGTGACAAGTAGCAAGTAGTAAATTACATTGGATATTAAGTAGTAAATTACATTGTATATTGAGTATGTAGCACTGTATGACATGGACCAAGAAGGGCTATGAGGACGAGTTTGAGAAGTTCTTGCACCCACTAAGATGCAGGTTCCAGGTTTTAAATATGTTTTAGCATATTTTGCAGATAAAATATGTAGTTATTGATCTATTTTTATTCTTAAACACATTTTAGTTATTGTGCAGTTCTATAAGCCAATAGGAATGTTTGTGAAAATGTTATTGTTTGTGAATAGCCCAAAACACTGGGTACTGGATAAACTGGAATTGCCCATCTCTACTGCACAAAAGGTAAAAAGTAGCTGTTCACTTGAAACTTGACATCATAAGGTGTAACAGCATTTTGAGCTTTGGAGATGTACTAATACAGACTAATAATGCTGCATTACTCAAACATGTGTGAATGAAACAAAACACAAATCCAGGTATGTTTTTGGTGAAGTAACAGCATTCTAATATGGCTCAAAGCTCACAAGAGTTAATTTTGCGTAATATGGGACCTTTCATGACATTTGCTGAATCCAGAAGTTACATGTGGACTAAACATTAGACTACTGGACCATAAAGTCTGTTCTTTCTGAGCTGTGGGAGATTCCTAGACTGTGTAACTTGGACCCATCTCTCTGCTTTCCTCTTTTTCTCTCAGGGATGAAACACTTCTCCAAAGACAGCGCTCCCTAATGGCACTGCCACCACAACCCAGAGTATGGGAATTATAAAAGCAGCAGAAATTACTTTCATTAAGAAATTCAGATTTGCTCCACGCTTTTGATCTGGAGCCAGAAGAACATTTATGCTGATGAAATGCATACATAAAGTTCCTAAATTATCCGGCTGGTCCTTAGCGCGTGTATCGGAGTTGGAGAACTTCCAGACAAGACAAGTACAATCTCTGTGAGTGCCTGGGAGGGGGGGTGATTTAAGGGATGGCTCAAACGCTGGGAACGGGACGCAGACGTTTCCTGCAAATGATGAAAAGAAAAAGAGTACTTTTTCGGATGCAGGGTTTTATGTTTGTGATGTGGAGAAGTGGTCAGAACAGATGGAATGATGAATCTAAGTGTTTAAAGTAGAGGTGTGCAGAAGAATATACATATATATATATATATATATACAGTAGTATATCGTGATGCTGAATTTGGTGATACATTTTCATTATTGTGGGTTGCTGTATTGATATAGCACCAAGAGTATTTTTTTGGTATCTTTTTCTGTGACCGCACTACAGTTCTGTTGCTCATTTAGTGTAAGAAAACTTGCAATTCACTTGACATATTCAGAGTTTTGATGAAATAAGATGCATTTCATATTCACTTTTTTAATGACCTTTGTGATATATCATAGGTTTGGTTCTGTGCTAAATTCCAATGAATGCAACAGGGAATATTTTCAGATTTATGATTTCATAAAAAAATAAATAACAATAAATCTACACATGATTTGGTAACACTTTACAATAACTACACTTTTAATAGCCTTAATAAAGTATGAAAAACTATGACTGAAGTGTAACTACTTAGGTAACTACTTAAGTAATACTATAACCCCAACTTCTAACTCTAACCTCTTTGTTAAGTAGTTACTAAGCCTGAATCAGTCTTAATAAATTATATGTTCATTATTAGTGTATGTTCAGGCATCTTTATAAAATATTATAACGTGTTACCCCTGATTTTAAAACCATGGTTACGTTAACATAGTATAGTCTTTATATAGTATTGAGAAAGAAATAACTGTGTATTGAGAAAGAAATAACTGTGTATTCATAAATGAACACGCTCGCATGTAAAAACAAAATCAATCAAACACTTCACACTTTTGGTCCTTCGACTTGGTCGTGTGAGCATCTTTACCTCAAAAAGGGAACTGGCTTTGGAACTCAAATAGCGTATCTCCTCATTTGACTTTCTGCTTCCTATTTTGTCCTGCACGAATTCACTTACAGAAACATGGCTTTTTTTGCTGATATGCGAGAAATCACACATCCGGTGGCAAACCCAGGGATGACCATAACATATTCAAATGTATTAAGGGAAAATAGTTGCTAGATTTGCATGAGGACATCCAACTTCGGATAAAGTTGTGCAAGGGTGCTCTCACTTCTGCAGACCCATTTTCTTTCTTTTTTTTTTTTTTTTTTTAGAATGGAGATATTAAAATAAGTTGGTCCGAAATAACTTGCTGGGAACATCCTGAGTGAGTTTTGAATGATGTAACTGGCGTCTGAAAGGGGAAACTGCTGTCTTAGTCTTATCTGATCCACTTAGACAAGTAATACCATGTTATATTCCTACACCATCCTGACGGGCCTGGATAAGGGGCTGCATTTTAAGTCTATCGGCGTGCTTATCACCATTTAACTCCGAGATTGTTCTGCATCAAGCGCTAGGGAAGCATTCATCAAATAATTCACCAAGAAGACGATAAAATGAAATCCTTTGCCATAAAGAGACAGCTAATGTGGAGACAATGTGATTAGAATAAGGCGACGGCAGCGTGACAAGTTTATCAGTTTGTCCAATACAAAAGACAGAGAATATATGAACGTACAACTGTAGGTATTATGGCGGAACCACAACACTTTGTAATTATAGCAGTTAGCAAAGTAACACAAATGCACAATGAACTTCTCAACTGTAGAGCTGTAGTCCTTTAGCGGTGTCTTAGTCGATCAGAATGTATATTAGTCGACTTATTTTATTTAGTCTAAATGTGCACTGCGTAACATTTCTAGTAGAGGGTCCGTTACCCGCTTTAGATTTTTTTAAACCTATCACGAGGGAGACAGGCAGGTTACGGCACTACGCTGCATTACATTTGAGATCTATGGAGAGTTGCCCCCTTTCACAGAAGGAATTATTGTATTTTTGAGCAATAGAAACACCCGTTATGAAATGCTAGATGGAAATATTTAAAGTCGTACCATGGAACATTCTAGGCAAAGCAATAGCATCTCCAAGTGATAGATCCTCCATCATTAAACTTGCGCAGTGCACCTTTAAGAATTTATATGGGACAACGGCAGAAAGGAGAAGCTAGTGAGTGAATTTGCTGAAGATTGAAGATTTGATATTTTTTGGTATTTACACACTACCAGTCCAAAGTTTGGACACAACTTCTGATTCAACTTTTTCTGTTTATTACTGTCTACAATTATACACACAAAGAGGACATTAGACATATGAAGCCAGATGTATGAAATTATGTAGTAAAGGGAAAAAAAGTAAAATAACTCTAAAGATTTTTTAAATTTTCCATTCAGTTCCTCAAAGTCACCACCGTTTGCTTGGTTAACAGTGCTGCAAACTCTTGGCCTTAACTCACTGACCTTCTTGATGAATTCACATGAAAAAGCTTTCACTTCACAGCCGTGCCGCAAAGTGCCCTATGTGCAAACCAAGGTCTAAGCAGTGATCTTTATTTTTTAAAACATAAAACCAGTTCAAGTTCCGAGTTATGTTGAGTTATTTTTTTCTTTGCAAGGTTCCATATGTGTCATTCATAATTCTGATGCCTTCTGTGACAATCTACAATGTAAATAATTATGCAATAAAGAAAAAAGATAAATGAAAAAGTGTATCCAAACTTTTGACTGCTAGTGTATGCAAAAAGGCAGATTAAACTCATGATTCACAAGTTTAGAACCGGTACTTTTAATACTTTTCTGGATTAAATTATGTTTTATGTCCTGCACAGTTGTAGTCTTGTGAGTGCAGTTTGGGTCAACTCCATAGAGATTATAATTTTGAAAGCGTTTGCCAAGCCCCCCCTCCTTCGACCAGTAGGGGTCAGTTATGTAACAAACACTTTTACTACATTTGTTTGCCTGTGGTTCTTATGATGTTTTTATCCTTGAACTGGTTAAACTTGAGTTTTCTTTACAAAATTTTCTGTTTGACTTCCCAGGTGTTTGAGAAACTTTTGCTTTTCACTGGCTTGTCAAGTTGTTGCTAAAACTAAAAAGAGCTGACCTTTAACCTGTAACCTGTCCAGTTCTCTTGACCCATCTTGTGTATTTTTAGCTAACACAGCTCTCAGGGTCATTGGCACTAGACATTTCCAGTCTTGACAAGGCAGGTGTGAAGAACTAAACAACAAATTCATATACAGCTCCCTATATAGCTCCACTTATAGCTGCTCTTGTGATATGTAAATTGAATTTGAGTTTTAGTTTGCTTTTAAAATAAGACTCCTTGTAAAATGTATCCAATGTATTTTATCTTCTTTTTTAATATAAACTTGAGACAAACAGGCAAAAAATGTATATGATATTTAATGTGTCTGACTATCTAAACACATCAGGTAAATACGCTTATTTGCATTTTCATTTTCACCTTTTTGAAAACACTAAATTGTTTCTCGTCAGCACGGTGCCACAGTGTGTGTTGTGTAACTATGACAACAATGTCCATGTGAAGAAGTAGTATAGAAAAATTATTACGGCAAAGAGGGAAAAAAACGAAGCAGAAGTATTTTCAAAGAAGATAAATACAACACCAAGTCTAACTCACTAACTTTTGTGCAATATAGGTCCCTAAGTACTGTTGCTCAATAATGGATGAATGAACATTTGAACTACTTAAGATGGCGATGCTTCAAAAGTGTTATTACGATTTCCAAGTAGTGACCCAGCAGTTAATGAGGCTGTTCCATGACTCTTCTGGTTACTTTCTACATAGTTTTGCTTAATATATTTCTATGGACAATTTATCAGCTTACAACCAAAGTGGTGCCAATAATGATCTCATTCTCTACTGGTCCCACCCCCACCCCCCCCCTTTTAAGAGAGAGAAGTTCCAGACGCTGCCAGTTGGTTGGCACTCACCACATAGCAGGGCTCGCAGTAGGCCTTCTTGTCCACGGCGTAGAAGGGCTTTCCGCGCAGTTTGCTGCTGCAGGTCATACACACAAAGCAGTCCACGTGGAAGACCTGGTCCATGGCCGTGCAGCCGGTGCCCTCGCCCACCACGTTCTCCCCACAGCTGGCACAGCGCCCTGGGGAGAGGGAGGGAGAGAGAACGGCGTCAGCCCAGATGGAACACACACATACACATACAATTCATTTATGTTAAAACGACTTTAGGATTCAATCAATAATGTAAATATTTACTGTTCATTGGCAAAAGTTATGCACTGCTTCTGAGGATTCAAACATAGAAAGTTAGAAAACTAAAAAGAATTATTATTATTGTTAAAGGAAAGATGACTGCACTCATAACTTTTTGGAAATAGTCCTTTTGTTAAAACAAGATGTCAAATCAATTTTCACACATAAAAGCAGTCGCTATCAAATGCTGAACACTCAACAACCGGAGGTACGAGCACAGTTTTAAATGAATGAATTAACACAATATCTGACTTCTCAAGAGTGTTCCTTGAATGAGAGACCTTCATGTACAATTAAATCCAAGTAGTAATGAAGGTAAACTGTGTCAAAAATATTTTTATTTGGATATAAAAAGCAGCAAAGTAGTACTAAATAGTAATAAAAGGACTGGTGTTAAGGGTATTGGTAAAACTAAATTGCATAATGATTGAATGCATAGTATTCAATGTAAGTGTATGTATTTTTAGTAATACACTGATACTGGGATCAGATATCGGTGCAATTGTGTATCGGCTTCCAAATGTCAGTTCAGCCGATATTCTGTTTGGGCCAAGAAATTGATGAAATAAGGATATTTACTGCTTACAGTCGTCCAAAAAAGTTCTCATGTCGTCAGAATTTTTTACAATTTTTTATACAGTTATTCAATATTCCTGCTGTATTGTTTTTAAAAAGAACCCAAGAAGTTAATGTACAAAAGAAGAAGTTTTCGATAAAGTGCTTCTGTATTTCCTGGAGGTATAAATCAGCGCTACATGACACATTTGGATCTGTTATTTTAGTTTAAAGGAAATAAATGCTAGAACTGAAAAAGCTGGACCGATCTCTATTTTTTTTTTTACAGGCCGTGTAAAGCACTGTGATGCCCAACTTTGTGACCACACTTTTAAATAACTTTTTGCAACTAATTTCTAAACTAAAGAAGCAGTTATCTCAATAGAACAAAGACATATCTGATTTACCTGCTTCACTACACACTGCTGTCCAATTTTTTCAAGTGTCAATATCAGAAGTATGTCATTTCCATTGCCACTTCTATTTCAAAATGCAGATAAGCAAAAATTAAACGCTATAATTATTCCCCTTTAAAGACGCCATGCAAAAAAGATTGATGTGATGACATTATTTTCCAAAAGTCTCGATAAAAAGAAAACTTCACAAGTCCAAGTTGGCTTTTGTGTAAAAAGTGATACTACTACTATTGCGCGGAGAAGAGGCTGATTGCGCAGTACGAGACATGGCAATGGGATATCTCTAATTGAGTGAGCGATATCTTTAATTGAGTTTAAGATGTCCTCCACTCAATGCATTTTATCTTCAACCCAATTAATAACACTGTCAATTTAATTACTGCTATCTCCACAATAATAGGCTTTCAAAAAGATTTTTATTTTTGACACATCTAAGGACCGATGCAAAATGATACAGTATATTTAATTAATTCTTCTATGGATCTTTTGGGGTGTTTTTTTATTATTTTTTTTATTTCTTGCTACATCTAAAGACTGATTTGCCGGTGATTGACACAGGCAGTTGTGAAGAGAGCAGTTCAAGCATTTTAACAGAGCGAGATATGCTATCTGATCAAGCCATTTTTTACACTTGTACTCTGCGTTTTTCAAATCAAAAACTCAAACGATGCGTGTCAGGTATCAGAGAGGAACTTTTGTATGTTGAGAAGATGCAATGCCTGCATGACTGGAAGGCTTGCTAATGTCTTTCTAATCTAACATCACTCATTATCTCATCGAGGGAGATGGAGGAAAGTTGCTCACAGAATCGCTAGACTACAACTTTTCCAGCAAAACAGACTGACAAAATACAGTGTTTGTGGATGTGCTTTGCCATTTTACTGAAAGTGTTTTGAAACAACAAAATGATGGACCTTCTTTTGAGATTTTGGATTATAGCCTCTGTTGGTGTAATCAGAGGTACCCTGGGTGGTTGTGCTAGGTGTGCTGATTGTTGTACAAATGGAAAGATTGGTACCTTGATTACCTGCAAACTTGGGTGTCCTTTTGGCAAGACACTTCATCCACATTCACCTACACTATATTGCCAAAAGTATTCACTCACCCATCCAAAGAATAGAAACCAGGTTTTCCACTCACTTCTATGGCCACAAGTGTATACAATCCAGCACCTCGGCATGCAGACTGTTTCTACAAACATTTGTGAAAGAATGGCTCGCTCTCAGGAGCTCAGTGTATTCCAGCGTGGTACTGTGACAGGATGCCACCTGTACAAGTCCAGTTGTGAAATTTCCTCACTCCTTCGCAGTCAACTGTCAGTGGTATTATAACAAAGTGGAAATGAATGGGAACGACAGCAATTCAGCCACGAAGTGGTAGGCCACATAAACTGATGGAGCGGGGTCAGCGGTGCTGAGGCACATAGTGTGCAGAGATCGCCAACTTTCTGTAGTCAATCGCTACAGACCTCCAAGCTTCATGTGACCTTCAGATTACGGTAGCTCAAGAACAGTGCGCAGAGAGCTTCATGGAATGGGTTTCTATGGCCGAGCAGCTGCATCCAAGCCACACATAGTTAAGTGCAATGTGAAGCGTCAGATGCAGTGGAGTAAAGCATCGCCACTGGACTCTAGAACAGTGGAGATGCATTCTCTGGAGTGACAAATCACGCTTCTCCATCTGGCAATCTGATGGACAAGTCTGGGTTTGGCGGTTGCCAGGAGACCAGTACTTGTCTGACTGCATTGTGCCAAGTGTAAAGTTTGGTGGAAGGGGTATTATGGTGTGGGGTTGTTTTTCAGAAGCTGGGCTTGGGCCCTTAGTTCCAGTGAAAGGAACTCTGAATGCTTCAGAATACCAAGAGATTTTGGACAATTCTATGCTCCCAACTTTGTGTGAACAGTTTGGAGATGCCCCGTCCTCTTCAGCATGATTGTGCACAGTGCACAAAGCAAGGTGCACAAATGCTCTTCAGGAAGACGACAGCCTTCCCAGAAGAGGTGAAGCTGTTATAGCTGCAAAGGGTGGACCCACGTCATATTAAACCCTATGGATCAAGAATGAGATGTCACTTAAGTTTATATGCAAGTCAAGGCAGGTGAGCGAATACTTTTGGCAATATAGTGTAGATTGTGTAATTGGAGATTGTCTAAGGGCGGAAAGCACAGATTAGTAGGCCTTATAGTCAACTAAAGAAACTCTTGGTTAAACAAAAGAGTGGCAAAAGCTCTGAAAATTATTAAGAACTTTGTATACAAAGAAGTTTAAGTAATTAATATCTTCATAAGTAAAAAGACATATGTAACAGTGCAGTCTCGCCATGGATTCTGTTTTCTGCTGTTATGCTCATAAATCCTTATAATCTTAATAAAATAATTAGTTAAAAATGTGAACTATAGCCCTATAGATTAGCAGTTATGGCTCCCCCTGGACGACACAGAGGAGGGACACTTTGGCTCCTCCTTTTCCCCTCAAACTGCCCTGACAGATCTGCTGACCCTACTTGACCAGTCCTGTTAAACTGCACTGAGACCTTTGACTGAGACACAAAGGCGACTGTGAAGAGAAGTGTAAATGTTGCTCCAGCAAAACTTAAATTTCCCTCAGGATCAATTTATATTTCTGTCTGTTTGCTCAAAGACACCTGTGGCAATTGAGGTGTCAATAAACAAATAAAATTGTAAATCGTCTTGGTAGTGGAAGGATGTTACACTAATGGAATAGTGTAGGCATAAAAACGAATTGCCGACAATTGGTTTCACTCTTCCTTCCATCTCCGTTCTCTCTTTTTCATTGGTCTCTTACAGGCCTTGATTTCAATTGACTACAACACAAGTTTCCTAACACCACTCAGCTCCCTGTAACATCTGTACCCACACCTCAATTATGAGCGTGTTACCTTCTGTACGGGAGGCGGATTAAACAAAGGCACGTCTCTCGGGGCTGGAGGGAGGGGTAGTGGTGGGGAGGGGGGTTAGGCGTGGGTGTGAGCGCAGGGTAATCGCTTCAGAGGGCCCCGGGATCGCAGCGTGCCGAGCCTGTTAGCGCCTCCACATCACAGGACGTCCTTCTCTGAGTGGATGGGAATGCCAAACATATCCCAGAGGGCGCACACTTTAAACAAACCCAACGCGCCTCGGAAATCCTTTTGCTTTTGGCAGTCTGTGATCGAACAGAGCCCTGAGGAGCTATTTGAACAAACTCCATACAGCGTCATAGATGAACGCGCATGTACACAATGAGGAGGATCCCTTTGAGGCGAGCGTGGAGCCACACATGTGCTCGCCACATCAGACCACACAAGAGCTAAAGCTTCATGTAACAGACCCAAACAGCGGGGTCTTTGTACTGCCATTGTGCAAGCCATATATGTGCTTTGTGTTGGCTAACGTCACGCACCAGGTCACGATCAAGGGAGGGGCAGAACAATTAGTCTGTGGTATAGAAAATATCATATCACATCAATGACAAGTCTATTGTAGTATTGATCTAAACTTTATTGTACAGTGATAAACACATGGATTGTTATAAACATGTTTCCCATAATTGTATATGATGGTGTGTTGTCGTGGGAAACATGAATAGAAACGTACATACATTTTTTGTTGTATTTAGGGCTATAACAATCGGATTATCACAACTAATCATTTTTAACTTACTAGTCAATTAATTTAGTAAGCAAATAATAGTTTTCTGGTGTATACATGGACGAAAGGGTTACAATAGAAGGGACATGTGGAAAATTTGAGGGTTTTACCCTTACATTTTGGTGCTTTACCTAATGCTTCCCTTCTTCACTCTTGGTCCAAATTACAGACACTACTCACAAGTAAACTTTTACAAGTCTGTCTGTCATCAAATTGCCAGTAGCTTTTATATTGTGAAGTAGAACATTCCCAGACAATATCAGCAAGCTTAAAAAAAATCTTTCTTGATTTGAATCTTACTGTATAATCAAAGAGTCTATTTTTTACAAGCACTCTACATCCATAATTTCGCATTCACGCCATCGGAAGTGAACGGTTTAGAGTCACTACTTCAATGGATGCGCTGAATAATGGAGAGCCACAACTGAAGCAACACGGTATTTACCCAGTGAAGCCGATCCCAAACACTTTCCAACTATTTCAGCCGTGCATTAAGGAATCATGAAAGGCCCACGCTCCCCAGTGTCCCTTTGCACCCAGAATGGAACCACAATCTTAATATCCCACTTCAAATGGTTCCTGTACAAACCAATGCAATGGCAGCAAGAGGAGGGGGTTCATTTACACTTGACTCAGTCTCTTCCCTTTCATTGCTCAGCCTCAGAAGTGTCTCCTCTGTTACATGGAAAGTCAAAAGCAAAGTCTTTTCTTCTTCTCTTTTTAAAAGCTGCACATTCCCTGTGAGCTATAGAGGCTTCCAATGCTTAGACAATTTAATTGGATAAAAGGAAAAGATTAAAGAGGCCCTGACTGTGTTCCATAAATAATTGATTGCTAATGTATTTGTAGTGGCAGGGAGATGCCGTTGTTTGGTGAATGGGGGATGTTGAGTGGCAGAACGCCTCAGATTCCGCTCCGTCTTGCCGTCTTTGTTTTTTCACGCCGTGATGTTGAAGCAGCTTGAAAGCCAGAGAGGGAGCACACTTGCAGCTCAATTTGATCTTACATCGTCAGAAATCAAAGATTGTGCATGTAAAGAGGGATCGCAAGGAACTTTTTGGTGGGAGACCAAACTTTTCACACTATCTTACTAAAGAATACAATTCTGCTGGTGCAACCCTTGCAAAGCCCAAAGGCAAAAGCAGCAACTGTAGTTCCTATTCAAAACTAATAAAAGATCCACAAAACCCACTCGGGAGTCACAACTTAAGTTTGTGTTGGAAGAAAACAGACGATTTCATGGTTACATCACCAAGTATTTGACTACACAATATTTTTTTAATTATTAACACAAAGGATATTGTAATAGCTTGTGAGGATTTAGTTTCCAGGGAACAGGAGTAAAAGGCTGGTCAAATACAACACAATGAGCTGAAACTTGCTCCCACATAATTAGAGCGAGGACCAACAGGTCAAACGGTAGTTAGGAACAAGGACTGCAGTTTAAGCCACAGGGCTGTGTGTGATGTTCATCTCTGGTCCTGGTTATTGCTCTGTTGTTTCAGAGAGGCCCTGGGCGCCCTCACAATGCTGTGGCCCTCAGGACGACAGAAGAATAGCTGTCATCACTGTATTTCAGTCTGAATGCCTCTGCTCCTCGGCTGCTCTAATCTCATTCCCAGTGTCAGCAGATCCAGAGCAGAGATGTGCGATGGAGGAGGACGGCGCTGGGGCTAAATGTGCCACAAAACATTAGCGCTTTCTGCCAGGGCCTCAGGGGCTGCTACTGTGCTGTACATAAAGGAGGAGCAGGTCGACTGGAGCACAGTCACGACCAGTGCTATGGAGTCTGAACAGGTATATATGTACACCGCTGTGTGTAAGGCCTGTATGTGTGCACATGTGTGTGTGTACATGTGTGTGAATGTGTGTGTATCGTGTGAGGTCAAAAGCTCACACACAAATTAAATATAGCAATGTGAGGCCGCGAGCCTCAGCTGGGTTCACACGCAGCTGATTCTACAAGCCTCAGTGGATCTGTGTGAATGAGGCCTGGGACAGAGGGGAGGGGCTGGGCCTGGGGGCAGTCACCTCACGTGAACCATGAGAGGAGAAAAAATAAAAGTGTTTCTGTTGGCGAGAGCACAGCATTAGAGAGACTAGAAAGCAGCGGCAGAGGTCAGCGCAGTAGCACCATAATGAGCGTACATACAGGACTGTCTGTGTTCAAGTACATCTAACCCAATCAGATATCACAGAGAGCCCATAATAAGGAAGATGGTGACACAGCAGGAAAACTCACCAGTTTATTTGGTGAAGAGAGGCGTTTTGATAAGCCGCTCGTCCCACTCTGACATACAAAGAACATTTGTAACAAAAGGCAGCTGTGATGGATGAGCTGTGCCTATTGTGTGCTATAATCTAGTCTTTAGCTGTCATGTACTAATCCACTGTAGGTGGTACACTGATACGCAGGCTTTGGGCGACCATGTCACCAGACCGCTCTTGTGATGCCCCCTCTTCCTGCCCCCGGGTGGTCCATGACCTCCTTCAGCAGCCTTCTCCACTGAGTCTGCTTACACACACATACACACCTACACATACGCGCGCACACACACGCACGCACGCGCGCACGCACGCACGCACGCACACACACACACACGCACGCACGCACGCACGCACACACACACACACACACGCACACACAAGCACAGGGCCCTGCATCAGGAGCAGACAGGAAACTGCCGCTCTACAGGCTCTGTCTCACAGCAGGGCCGCAGGAGGATGTCAGACAATAACTACAGGCACTTTATCATTATCACTGTGTCAATTGTGTGCAGAGGCACTTGTTTTCACTGTCACCTCGGAGCAGGATGTTTCCTGCCAGCAGCTTTCTGTGGTAGTGCCGTGCATGTTTTACCAAGGGCCTACATCTATGAACTATCAAGACTGATGAAAAAACTTGTTCTAACTATCAATAAAGCAAACCAATGCAATGCCAATGTAACAATGATAATGGAATCAGGCTTTAACTGTAGATTTCAACTGGTCCATATCTGGGGGAAAAATTCTACTTAAGGTGAACCCACTCACAGTTCGGACTTGGGTCACCTGATCTTTCTACAATGTTACACACTTCATCGGTCAAAAAGTGTCAAAAATACGGCTGCATAGAGTAAGAAATCACCATGACATGAGCTGTCACATTCATGTCTAACCACTGTATTTTTCTGTAATTACATTTCTGCGGTTGTATAAATTCACACATAAACAGCCAGAATCCCTCTTCTTAATGTGATTCTCCATGTATATGCATGCAAGGTATTTTAGTAAACGTCTCTTTTCGCTCATTGCTGTTTTTAAGGAATTGCTTATTTATGAGCTTGGTTTCTTTGCGCCGAAGAATTGAATTAGTTACATTTGAGCTGCGTTGTGTTTGTAGTTGGAGGGCTTTTCTTTTCTACGTTAAACGGAAACCTTTGCACTCTAAATGGAACCGGTTTGTTGTTGTGGGTGAGAGCGAGGTGCTTGGCCGAAGGCGCTGGTTGGGGGGAGCAGGGGCGGAGGTGGGACGGGGGGGATCTGGCGCTCTGTGAAGTGGGTTCGCGGCTGGTGGGTGGGTGTCTTGGAAAAAGGTTCGAGTCTGACATGCATCCCACTTGTTATGACATGTAGAGGCACATTTGAAAGCGAACTCCTGAGAGGTTCCTTAGGGCGACCTCGCTAATATGCAAATCCTTTCAGCGGAGTATCTAAGACAAAGCACAAAGCTGTCTAAACAACGCGCCTATTAATACATTAACTTCACGGAGGATATGAAAAAGAAAGATGAAGTTTGTTCTGACCCACTTACCTTAGCTGCTCTGCGCTAGACACTGGCTCAGACCATAAGAAGTTACTGCTTTTCTGCGTTCTTTGAGTGAAGCAGGCAAGATCTTAGCTACGAAGAATATTAAGATGGACTTTCCAGCTGTGTTTGTGGTTTCTTGAGCTAGTTTGTTTGAACACACTTTTACCACCACTTCTGACATTGTGGTACAGTGAATATGACCCGCCATATAGCACGAAGGTCCAAGGTTTGATTCTCTTGACTAGTGTTTATCTGTGTGGAGTTGGCTTGTTTTTTGTGTCGACATACTTGTATATTTCCCCAACTCTACATTCATTAAACATGCTGGTCAAATTGGCTGATAGTGGTGGTGTGCTTAGTTCAATAGTTCAACTTGCAATGAAATAAATTATGATTATTATATTATAAAACTGGATTGTGATGCCAGTTTTGAAGAGGGTCCTTAAGGCAAACTCGCTAATAGGCACATACTTTCAGAGAGTGTTTAGCACAAAGCTGTCCAAACTGCATGCCTATTAATACATTAAGTTGGTGTAGGAAATAAAACGGAAAGCTGAAGTTTATTTTGACCCACTTACCTCAGTTGATCCACCAACAACTAAAGCCCGGACTGCTACTGGAGCTCCTCTACAGCTCGCCATTTTGTCTCTCTTCCAAGATCTCTCATAAAGGTTTCATGCGAGGTGTCTTATAAATTATGAGGCCACTTGCAGCCAACATTTAGAGCAAAAAAAAAACTTTTTTTCTTTCTACTAAACTTCTAAAACAAAAGTCTACCCAGGCTTTTACCAAAAGCTCCATCCAGTACAGTACAAGTTTATTTCTTGTCATTTTTGATACGAACATTACGGAAACATTTATGCCACAGTCTGGGAATCTCTAAGGGAAATCTCAGAGTATAAATATTGATTAGGTATTAAACTTTCACGTGGCATATCTGTATTATTCTATACGACTGCATACTGAACGTCAGCAAGGACAAGAAGAAATCCTTATCTTGTCATTTGGACTTTAAAGAAGCAGCCACTGAAGAAAGTATCATGATTGCTAATTGTAAATAATGCAAAACAGCTCATCGTTTCAATTATTCAGCTTTATGTCCTGGTTTTTACTTGACAGAAACGTAGCGATGACAAAATATTCCAAGTTGCTCTCATGCTCAAAATGCCAGGATGTGTGTGTAAGAAGCGAGCGGCGCAGCTGTGTCTTATTAGATTTCCACAAACACAGTACACCTACGCACCAACCTAAGTGGATTACATATGACGGATGATGACATTTGGAGAATAGGCTCTTTCAGATTACTCCAATCTGATCTGGAACTCTAAATCAGGACTAATCAGACGCTTTTCAAAGAGGGCCTCAATCATACGCGGTGCTTTTTGGCTCCAAAAGTGTGTTTCTCAGAGAAAAGTCCTCTCTTTTGTGAAAGATCATTTTCAGGTTTTTACAGGGGGATTCTGGAGGATGTGACAGCCATTGAAGGCCAACCTGTCAGTCTGTGTGTTCGACTGGGAAGGTGTTTAAAACAAACTCGGCACTTGATTGCTGGATGACTTTGCTTTGACAGAGGGTTCAATTCCCAGGTTAATTACTCTCTTACGTGTGCAAAGTAAACATGTCATTTCTGTCCAAAAACATGCATAGTTAAAAGAACAGGTGCGAAACACTTCCTGGAGAGAATGAATTTCAGAATGAATTCTACCATCTATGTAATTCCCCTGCAGCAAAAAATGACGGTGATACAATATGAAAAATTGTTTTGTCTTCATGTGAAGATAGGATTTTTATTACATGAGAGGGATCAAATGAGCCAGCAGAGGGACAAATTGAGGGTATAAAAAGGGTTTGTGGGACAATATAAAATTGATGCTTTGAATGGAATATCAGCAGTTTATGTTCTGAAACTTTCTGGAGGAAAAGCCCTTGGTGGAGGTCTGTTCTCTTCCCTTGTACTACTGGCTGATAATGTAAAGTAGTGTACTGCTGCTAATAGAAAGTTGCCCCTGACATTACAGAAGCCAGAGTGTAACATTAATTCAAGTGAATGAAGCCCTGTGGACTCTCAGGAGAGCTGCAGATATGGATGTTTTAGATTAGAAGCTCATCAAAGACATTAGTGACACCAATAAAAAAAAGTTGGCTATAGGAAGACAATGATCCTGTCCATGGCTGTGTTTTAGACCTCACTTTGATTAATCTAGTTAATGACTAGCCCTAGGGTTTAATCCGCTCGACCTCTTCCTCACAAAAAAATAGAGAATATTCTTAGTAATTAAAACAGGATAGTGCACTGGGACTTTCGGGATTTAGTGGAAAAGGAAGAAAGGAGTCAGACTTGAGAAAAAGCAAACATGTCTTGGGTGAGTTGGTGGACAGTGTTGAGCGGGGGAGGACGCACAGAGCAGCACTGAAGCCTTTGCTAATGAGTCCCTGCAGTCACCTCAGCATCTCTCTCACTTAATTCAGCTGTCGTCTTGTTTAACCACACCATGACCCCCACTCTCCTGCTCCCAGTCCTACTCTGCGTAGCATCGGGTACACACACGCTAGCCCTAACGAGTTATGGCTACCTCGGCTCACATATGACCCAATTCTCTGCTCCTGTGTCCTTGTTTTAGCAGGCTGCTGTGTGGCGTACATGCTACACTAGTGGGTGCATGCCAGGCCAGTGTCACATACACACAGGCTAAATTTAGGACATGCATTGGGTAAAAGACCTTTCTTCCATTACTATTTGGAAGTTGTATTATTTGAAAATACTGCAGTCAACGTAAATAAAAGTAAATCAATTACTGACTATTTGTGTAGCAATAAATAAAATAAATAAAACTTGAGCAATAATGTGAAGTATAATCTTTCTGGAATGTCCCACAGTTTGGGATTAAACTTTTCTTTGATTTGCTTACATACAATTGAGTCAATTAGAACAAAAAATATATTTTTAAATACATGCATTCTTTATGTGAGCTGGCTTTCCTCTCCTCTCATCAATTTAATGATTGGAGTGACAGACTATATACTATAAGTTTTTGGACGATGTGAAAGTCATGTAGCAGGTGCACACCAAACCAGTGTCACACATGCACATAGCAGCTAAATGTAGCCCAAGCATTTCACTGTGAAAATGACTGCACTGTGCTTAAGCCAGCAGATCTGTTTGACCTGTGTCTAGTGTGAACCAATTAAGGTCTTTATAGAGCAGTGGAGCACCAAACGTAGAGCCCAATCTCCCTTAATACCAGTTAAATACAAGTCCCACCGCTCAAATACACCTCCACACGCTGTCATGGTGCAAGCCCGATTAAGTGATGATAGGTGGCCCACTGCTGCAGCCCATTCAAAGCATTGACAGAGAGATCTAATGGGCATGAGCACTAATTCCAGGGCAAAGGAGATTAAAGGATGCTGAGGAGAGAGCAACAATCCTCCTGTCTGCAATCCTATTTGGCAAAATAGTATTCTAATTATTTGGTAAAAACCTTGGCTGTGTCTTTTCACTCATAATAAAAAATAAAATATCAAACGCTCCAGAATAAAATGAGAAAAATACAGACAGACAATCAGACAGCATCCAGAAATTTTATCAAAAAGAGGAATGAGCTGTGTGTCCAAAGGCATTATCTGTCTCTCATTTTATCATTGTGAGTTAGGCTCTTGTGCTCTGATCACACTCATACCATGTCTGTACTCAACCTGTAGACTGCTGTTGGAAATGTGCTGCTGTGGATAGACAGTGTTCTGTAACAGGAAGAATAATAATACTAATAATACTGATGTCCACAATTATTTCATGTGCATGAAAATGGAAACATAACCTGTTAACCTGTAGCTATTCTTTAAACAAAATAAAGACATCTCCTATACTAACATGGTGCATAATACTGGACATATATGGGCTAAATGCTTGATGACTTTTAAGTTTGCAATGTTAAATTATTGTTCCAAGTTTTTGCTATGATTACTGCCACTGTCAATTTGCAACTGAACCTAAAAGGCTTTGCGAAATTTCAGCAATATAGTAAAATGTAGGTTTGCAGTGGTTACTTCAACTCATTTCATTTGGATAATGACAAGAATGTTGTAATATCTTAAAAGTCTGTGAAAGAATCTTGGCACAAAGTTGTAGTTTAGTAAATGGTTCTACACTCTCAACCTCACAATCTAACTTTTTCAAGATGCCATTTTTAGCTTCCGTGCCAATCTACACTTGTTACACTTCCTCGGCACCTTCCTGAATGATTTTGGCGTGAACAGATGTGTTTCTAGTGATGTCGCCAGGAGTGATAATGTTTACAAAACTGCTTCAGCGATTTAACAGAAGCAGTCTACTGCATTGAATGTGCCTAAAATTGCATCCTATTGTTAGTGACGTGTGAATCAGTGATTCACAGGCTAATTTTATCCACTTTAGCAACTTTCACCTATGAGTGCTACATTGCGAAGTGACTGCTCTATTTCCAGAGACACTCATAGCATGCTAACACTACTACACTACAGGCTATAATGAGAGTGCCCTTTGAGCATTGGCCAGTGCACTGGATACATAGATCCAATTGGAGTCTTGAGTTTCTAAGGCAACATGTAGACTGCCATCACCAATGTGAATGAAAGGATTGAACAGCACTGCGGTCATTTTCAGGTATGAGCACTTAGGACAGGCTATTTGAATTACCTGGTAAGTCTGAACAAATATAGTTGATTTAATTTGTTTGTTTTTGATAAGGTCTTATTCAATGTGTGAAAATTTTCAAATTCAAGTATATATCATAGTTTTGTTGTAACTGAACTTTGCTCAATGAGTTAGACTATTTATAAAGCCATTTTCATAGATAGCATGTAAAGGATGGCATAGTAATATTATTGAATCAACTATTATTTTGTGTAAATTCTATTCTAAATGAATTAATAATACATACAAAATTGTATTGAGTATGAAGCATTTTCCATCATACCTTAATTATAGTTTAGAATCATGACAACACTACTTGGTGACTCACCAAAGTACTCTTCAGACGGAGGGTGGTCCATGTCATACAGCATCTTCTTGGTGATGCGTTCAAGCTCATCTTCAGGGTGGGCTGAAGGAGAGTTGCCCTGTCAAGCACAAAAGTCACCATTTAAATCCTAATAAATACCTGATTTTTAATGTGTTAAAACATGAAAAAGTAATTGCTGCTGAACTGCTTATACAACATATCTATACTGGGGCAAGACAAAGGTTACTCAACTACAACAATAAAAACAGCATGTACAGGTTTTTAACCCCACTTGAACCTGTGAACAGTAGTGGAGAGCTGGCATATGTCCAACTTCACCTTAAAACCAACTTAAATAAATCAGGCTGAAGTGCTGTCTTCAAGGTCAAACACATAGAGGAGTGTAATTAAGATGCAAAGGACAGTCCCGGTCTGGCTTTTCCCTTCTGAGACTCCTGACCCTGGCTCAAACCTCGGCCAGAAGGTTACCCACATCCTCCTTTGCAACGCAAGTAAGAGTGGAAAGGTGTAACCCTGACTAATCCTTGTATTTACAAAAAGCAGAAGAAAGCTTTCCTGGCCAGATTTTACCGTGCGCACACCTTCAAGATAAGGTCAAAAGCTGTATAAAGCACAAAAGACTTAAAGTCGGAATCATTTTAAGGGCCTAATCTTTAGAGATGTAAGACGACTTTGGTTTCCTCTTCCTCCTGGTATTATAATGCAGGCGGTGACATCTGCCTGCTGTGCATTCGTTTGACATTTGGTGCCAGTCATTCACATGGAGAATAGAGCCAATTCTCTTCTTAAGAGGTGTGTGTCCTTTTGAGACACCCCAGAGACCTGAACCCAAGTCAGTGACACCGCTTTGACCTTCCCTAGATCTAAAACAGCCCAGATCTTTACTCTGCATTTGATTTTCAATACGGCGACAGGTCCAGATCAGAGCTAACCTTTGAGCCAGTCCTAATTGTGACATCAGGGAGCAGGTTTTGTACTCACTTCTCTGTGGTTCTGACGCCGCAATATAAAGGATTCCGATTTGTCAATAGCAGACAGAGTAAAAATGGTTTTATATTCAGAGTGGAAGAGTAATTATAGAGCAGGTTACATGGCTAATCTGGGGGTATTGATGACGAGATTTGTTTTTGTCAAATGTTTTATTCATTTGAGTCACTGAGTACAAACTGCATTAATGACAGCTGTGAGTGTGCATAACAATGATAAAATTGTAGAGAGCTGCTTCAGTATTTGCTCATCAGGGTTGACGGTTCAAATGTTACTCAAAGCACATGCTGTCTTTGTGTCCTTATGCAAGACAGCTTTGGAAAATATGTTGTATAATATGTAAATTCACAAAAAACAGACCATGAGTGTTTTTGACTTCTCAGAGATGTATAAAGCATTAAAAAAGCAACGGGCTTACAATGGAGCTTTGGGGTACTCCAGATTTAATTAGGACTTTATTGGCACAATGTGAAATGATTAGTTCTTTCAGTAATATAAAACTGTATCAGGTACTAACCCACTATACTAGACTATAGAGGGATAGAGGAGCTCTTTCTTAAACAGACTCCTAGATCTCTGCTCAAACAATGAGAGATACAGAACATTACATTCATACCATAGTCCTTACAACTGTACAACAACTCAACCTTATATAATACTGTAGATATCCTTCTGTCATGTTAATCACATTTTCTGATTTGACACCAGTTTCTTGTTATTTCTGCTACTTATTTTAAATGTATTATTACCATTTATATTTTTTTCTCGTTGTTGCTAAAATATATTGTGATGTGTGAGCTACTGTGTCCAAATAATTTCCCGCGTGGATCAATACAGTTTGTCTATGGCATCCTTTACTTCACAAATATTTTGGACATATTATAACACCTTAGTCCACTATTTCAGGGTAGCCAGCGTACCAAACAATAATAGACATTTGTATAATTCCTTTGTAAATACACACAGGCCTAAATGTACAGATTCCTTGGCATTCAACAGCCACTCATCCACATGGAGCACGTCTCATCATAAAGGATTATCAAGACATGAAAGAAACATTCTTCGGCAGCTGCATATCCCTCTATTGTCACTTCAAATCACATGTATTTTAATAACATACATTGACCGAGACATGTAAACACCGAAATCATTGAATAAAGAAGGAATTCATATCAAAGGAGGCAGTTGCGTCTACAGTGGACTCATTATGGCCGTGTTGTTAGTTTGAGACATTTAAAGAGTGCGATTTAGTTCTGTTAATCTTAGCTCCACATCAAAAGCACGCAGGAGAGGAGACAAAATGTTGCCATTACACAAAACAGACTTTTAAGTTTAAGCATCATTTATAGCTTATCCAATCTCTGACACCCTGCAGCAACGCACTGCCAGAGAGTTTAAAGCACCTTGTTAGGGAGTCTTTTGTGACAGCACAGAATAATTTTTCACTTGAATAAGAGAAAGAAATTGCTTCCCCGCGTGCTTTATGATTGCTTCGCAGTTCCTGTTCTGCCTTTCAAAGACAACAATGGGAGCTATAGAGCCGCTATACATGGCACCCACATGATTTTCTGTTACATGTGGCTCAATTCTGTAAATTGTTAGGCTATGCCCTCAGGAAACACTTTGTATTGAAGTTAGTGCTTAAATTTAGCACAGACCAGGTTAACACATTCTATTCTATCTACCATATATCCGTCTTATATTCTACATGTAAGGACCATGAGGAGAAGATGAGATTTAAAGATATGAAGGTTGTATATCAGTGACTAATCATGACAAAACCATGTTCCAGATTTGGGCTAGGGCTCCAAGATTAAATCAAAATTGAATCAAAATAGTAATAGGAATGGGCACAATTAGAAAACTGAAAATGGCAAAAGCTGCTGTTGAAGTACCATAATTACCAAGTACCAAAACAAATAACAACATAGTCTTATTAAACCTGTAGTTTAGATCTATGCAAACATGTTCTGTAATTGTATGTATTTGTCAGTTTATATTTCATCTTTTCTGTCAATTCTTCTGCAATGCATTTAAAATGAACTGAATCTTTAAAACATGACTCAAAAATGTACATGCAATGCTTGTCAAAAGAATTGCAATTAAACATTTTTTCCTAAATCGTTCAGTTCTAATTTGAATGCTTACAAACACCTAATATGAGATACTGTATATTCAATGTTTATCAAGTCCATAAAATAGTGCAGAAAATAAAATAGTTTATGTATTGACATAGTGTAAAATATCAGATTGCAAATTCCTGAAGGTCCTATATTACACAATGTTGACTCTTGTGCACTTAAAGTAATGTTAGAATGTTGTTACCGCATCAAAAAACATACCTGGAGTTGTGTTTTGTTTCATTCAAACATGTTTGAGCAATCCTTTATTATTAGCCTGTCTACATCCCTAAAGCTCAAAATACTCCGGTTCCACCTTGTGATGTCATGTAGTAGTAGTTTTAAAGTTCAGCAGAGATTGGGAATTCCAGGGCTAAAATCATCCAAATGATTCTAGTGAAAATGTATGGAGTTTAAAAACAACAGTGGAGCACTTCCTTTATGACATGATATCACAAGGTGGAACAGAGTGTTTTCCATTTGAGAGAAGAGCCTATATATGTGTGTGTTGAACCTGAGTGAATGTTTTTTGATGAGGAAACAACATTATAACAATTCAGAAAAAAAGGGATGAGTGCCAAAACGATAAAAATCAAGAGAAACTTCACTAAAGGAAGTGCAGTTTGGTGTTAGCTGAAGTAAACGTGAGTGAAAAGAGCTGCACTGATAGCTGCCGCCTGCCACATCCATAGAACCACCCTCTTGTGTGCTGCCCGGTGTGGGATTGGCACAGTGTCAGCCCTGGTTAGGCTGGAGCTCCTGGTGGTGCTCTGATCTCACCTCTGGCCAGGACATATTTGTACACCTCAGGCTCTGAGTCTCTACCCCGCTGGTACAAGCTGAACTGGAGCGACAACTGCTCCCGGGACATCACTTCCACCACTCAGAGTAGCTGAAATCAAGGGCTTTACCTGCCCCAATAGTGTTATGTCAGGGTGTTTCAGATGACACTATAACACAGAGTTGGGAAACGTGCTGTCAAATCCCATTCTAGACAGGATGAGGGGAAAACAGAATGGAAAACAAAGGCAGTGTGTGTAGAATATCAACAGCTGGAGAGTTTACATATTACAGATTTTATTATGTAATTGTGCCAGTTGTTTCATGGCATATCTTTTTTTTAAAAGGTGCTCTGCGCAACTTTTTGGTTGGGGGTCTGTCACCTGCTTGTTTCTATGGATATGTCATTGCTCTGTCTAGAATGTTCCACAGTACGACATTAAACAGTTCTACCTTACATTTATTCAAGTACAGGTGGTTTTATAGCTCAAAACTACTTAGAAAAAACAGGCATTCTGACTGGGAGCGGGGGTGCCCCTCCAGAGATCTGACCTCTAACTTGGTCTGGTTTGGTTTCCATGAGGATAGAGGGGTTTACTATCATACTGTGAAACCACACAAAGCAATAACACCTCCATGGAGACAAGCATTTGATGGGCCCCCCACCACAAAAGTTACACAATTCGCCTTTATTTTTGTGGTTTTGATTCTTGGCACGTTTGACATCTGTGAATTTTCGCTTAGAATAATTACTATTTTTGAGGGTTAGTGTTCTTTTCATTATCATCTTAATATGACTATCACAATAAATACTACAGTATATCAGTTTATTGGGGGTCAATATTTAGTACACT
This sequence comes from Odontamblyopus lacepedii, assembly GCA_034769755.1. Classification (NCBI taxonomy): domain Eukaryota; kingdom Metazoa; phylum Chordata; class Actinopteri; order Gobiiformes; family Gobiidae; genus Odontamblyopus; species Odontamblyopus lacepedii. The sequence goes on along the minus strand of CM068350.1, from coordinate 15,084,815 downwards.
TTCTACTAGTGGGAAAATGTGGGTTACTTTTCTGTACTATGATGGGACTTCTATGACTCATTAAAGATAATAACATGTTTTTTTCAACAATATTGTACATTTTGAATATTTTTCTGAGATGATTCCGCTTTATGGTTTGATTTCACTATTATAGTATATTGTCAATACTTATTCAGCACTATATTGCACTTCAAAATTTGTTTTCGTGACAGGCCTACATACAAGGTGGAAATGTGTCCCTTGCGTTTGACTTCTTCACTTTCACTGGGAGAACTTGGTCAAGAACACCTTAGCTGAAGGATTTTGCTTATTTTGCATGTTTTAGGTTGATGGGGGGAAAAATGGAAATCCCAGACACAGGAATAAATTTGCAAACTCCACAGAGAAATTTAACCTGTTGTGAGGCAAACAACTCAGCCACTATGCCATCACAGAAATAAAACATATGTGGAACAAGCATAACTTTATGAGGGGATGAAAACTTCAGTAAGAGGCTTCCATGTCTGTAAATGTAAAGGGCCTATTACGCCATTATCTGATCTCTGTTATTTCCTCATCAAAAACATACCTGGAGTTGTGTTTTGTTTCATCCACACATGTTTAACATGCAAATCCTGCATATTTAGGGTGAGTTCTTCTCTCAAATTGAAAACACTCTGTTCCACCTTGTGATGTCATGCTGTTAGGGTTCGGGGTAGGGTTAGGGTCTTGAAAACTGTTCAACAGAGTTCACCCGATTGTAGACATTTTCTAAATTGATTTGCTCTTTGTCCCATGAAGCACATACATTTGGGCTAATAATAATTTTGGACCCCGAGAACCTTCGTCATTAGCAGACAATAGGTAGTTTGCTGCAAGTTACTAGGTAACGTCATGACCACCGACTACAGCAAGAGAGAGGGTTTAAGACGAAATAGCAGTCCACAGCTCAGCATACTCATCCCATAATACATTATATATAGGCCTTTATTATAACAAAAAAGCATCCTATTCTGGGAATCATTTGAAAATGTCCTGTATAATGCATTATTCTAACATTTTCAACAGGCTTATAAAATCTAGAAGAAATTGCCATCTGCTTATGTCCACAGAGGTTATAGCTTTGCATGGAATGTTCCACAGTATGGCATTAAACTGGAAGCAGGTGGTGCCATTAGACAAAGCTGTGGCAAGATCTGTGTAGACATGACACAGCTCTCACCAAGAAAACTACTTTTTATAAAGGGCCCATATTCTGCTATATTCTGTTTCATGTAATAATGTTTGCATATCACAAATGTACCTGGAGTTGTTCATAGTTCACTCATACCTTATCGATACACCTAGCCCTAGCCTCCCAAGAGAGGCTGAAATCCTGGTGAAATCCTACCAGACACTGATATGAAAGCAGAACCGCAGCTCTTTCTTCAGGAGACATGCGCAATAGAGCGAAGTGACATAGTCGGATAATTCCGCAAAAAAGTTACATTGTGCACTTTTTTGGGGGGAAGAGAGTTTCAACTTCAAATTTGCACAATTGCGAATTCTGTCAGGTGAATGCAGCTTGTTAGTGCCAGTGTCTGAATTTTAAGTCCAGTACTTAGAGTTAAAATTCAGGACGCATTGAATAAACTGTGTATCCCAAACCACTGAGCACCATAAAGCTAACACAGCTAAACGAACCCAGTTGCTAAACACTAATCTGAGCGTAAAACAGGTCTTGTATTCTAATGCTACGCTCAACCTTAAAACCATGGCTATTGTCAGTCCCGTTACAATGGCCTTGCTTAGCTTTTCCTGCAGGATCAGCACATACATAATCACATATTTACTCCCAGATTAAACCCGGTGGATGAGATAATGGTCAATGGAGACGAATTTAAGAAAGAAGATTATGTCCGCTTCTAATCTCACTTGGATATTTTAGTCTCCAACACAATGGCTTTGTTTGAATTGGTCATTTAGTGTTGGACAGACTTATTAGGATATTAGTAATAATTAACAGAAGATGGACTGCGTTGATCAGGTTTCACAAGAATTATGGTATCTCTTGTGATTGAAGTTGTGAAAAAGCATTGTTGTAAGCACCGCTAAATGAGTGATTATGGAAGCTTAGCTAGTGTTTTAGCAAAGACAATGTGGGGATTGTTGGATCAGTCAGTATACAGTCAATATACAGAGTTATGGCATGTGCCCTATTACACAAATGCCTACTATCTGAAATTTGAGAAAGCGGAAAAAAGACTCTTTTAAAAAGACTTTTTAAAGGTCATAAAATTAACTTGAGTTTTTAGACATGTTATAATGTTGTCACCTCATCAAAAACATACCTAGAGTTGTGCTTTGTTTCATTCACACATGTCTGAGTAATCCTTTATTACTAGTCTGTCTACATCTCCAAAGCTCAAAATGCTCTATTCCACCTTGTGATGTCACGACGCGGTAGTTTTCAAGTTAACAGCCACCTTTTAGTTCAATAGAGATTGGTAATTCTACGTCTGAAATAATCCAAATGATTCAGTGGAGCACATCTGTATTACCACATGACATTACAAGACATGGAGTGTTTTCTGTTTGAGAATAACTCATCCTTTGTATGTGTTAAACATGTGTGAATGAGACAAAACAAAACTGCAGATTTGTTTTTGAGGAAACAATGTTATAACATAGATCAGAACATAGTGTAATATGGGCCCATTGTTTGACTTTATTTGTGAATGTTTGAATAATCCAGCATAATAGTCTTCTTCAGAACACAAAACAATGGCCCCCTAACCTCATGATGTCTTGGTCAAGTGTACCTGCAGGAACTAGAGGATTAGCCAGTTTGGCATGTGCAAATTGATTACATTATGATTTTTCTTAAGAAGGGTTAAATGGTTAAATTTGAATTCACTGCAAAGCCTTATAAATTGTTATCTTTAAAAGCACCACTTTGCATGTTATTTCTAAAAGCTATGAATTTATCACTTATTTCATTATGGACTCCAAAAGGCCGTTTGTGAACAAAAGTGTGCAAAAACTGGAGCAGGGCACTTGAGTGGAGGCCATGGAGAGCTCCTTATTTTTATGCCTTCTTCAGACAAGTGAGCAACAGCAGCAAAGTGCTCTGTTCTGCGCAAACTGTGTCCAATGGCACATGACGTCACAGTGGTCTTCTACTGCAGGTAATGTGTGTCACACATATCAGGGACTATAGGTTTTTTGTATGTTAAAAGATCAACTAAGTGTAATGAGATTTGTAAGAAGATTTGATCTCATAGGGGAGTTATTTACTTATATGGCAGTTCTTAATACATAATCAAATGAATCACAGTTGTTTTATTGCTCAAAACCATAAAAAACATTACATTTTGCTGTGAGTAGGGTCACCTCTCCACAGATCTGACTTGTAACTTGTGCTGGTGGCTTCAAATGCTTGCATGTCTCCATTGTTTAATGCCATTTTGTGGAAATCTCAAGGCAAAGCAAACGTGTCTCCATTAAGACAAGCAGTTGCTGGACCCGCTGACAGAAAAGTTACACAGTGCACCTTTGAGCTGCCACTGTTGGTTGGACATATCACAGACATCACAGACCACACAAGACATCCCAAAAAGTGCTATGATAGAGATACATTAGTCAGCTCACCTGTAAATGGTCATAATATTCTGGCTGATAAATGAATGATGAATTGTGCACTGAATATTTGCAGTGAAGCATTATTATGTTTTACAGGTTGGAAGTAATCTGTATTATTCCTCTGCTCCACTCCACCACAGCACTGCAAATGAAGCTCAGGGCCACCTTCTGAGGAGCATCCGATAAATGTATGTTCTCCACAAACAAAATGGGTCATGCTGCTTCAGCTCCAATTAAATGGGAGGAAAAAATAACATTCAAGAGCAGAGCACTGAGCACACTGGGAGAATTAAAAATTCATCAATGCCATAATTGACAATTTCTACAGTTACTAAAAGGGAACATAATATGAAGAATATACAATGACATGTAAAAGGTGGACATTTCATAATGCCCAAAGTAACCATCATGCAATTAGGTAGAAACGATGACCACTCCCTAAGAGGAATCATTTGCGCTTTAACCTCAGATGCCGACAGAAGCCACTTATTCAAGACTTTGCAGAAGAAACCACCGGAACCAGGGCATAGAGCAGCCTTGTTAACACAGCGTTACCAGAAAGGTATGCTCAGCCTTAGAATTAGTCGTCTCAATTATGAAATTGATAACTTAAAATTTGAAATAGAAAGCCTACTAAACAGGATAGTCCGTTTAGTCCCAAAATATTTTTTTTCAGAGGATCAAAGAGTTCATAGCCACAGGGCCATTAAAACAACACTATAAACCCAAAGAGCGACACATAACGAAGTTTACACACTACTCCAAAACCGTAATCCTACATACTGCCGGGATCGGTAAAAGGAAGGAAGATATACCTAGCCTTTCTATGAACAAAAAACGCTGGGTGAAAAACCTAACCGACCGGGAGCTCACCCAGGCAGAGAAAGAAGTACTTTCCAAAGGACTGAATTTCTCTGTAACTTCTAACCGGATCCCCATGGTGGATTACATCACAGCAGCAGAAACCGCCATTAGGAACAACAAACTCACTGAAACAGAAGCTGGACATTTTAGACTGAAATTAACAGTGCCACTGAGCAATGCCAAACCTCCACCCTCCAATGTTACACCAGAGGAAAGAAAGGCTGCTCTGAAGAAGGATCTCAGCATCAACATCTTGCCAGTGGACAAAGGGAGATGCAGTCATTCTGAATGTAGCTGATTATAAGGCCAAGATGAACAGTCTTCTCAGTGACACCACAACCAACGAACTACTAAAATGAGATCCCACCAATGGATACAAAAAGAAGATCATTGACTGCATACAGAAACTGGAGAAGGAATAAATCATTGATCGTCAGCTGTATTACAGACTATACCCTGGTAAATCCACCCCTTACATCTATGGCCTTCCCAAGATTCACAAACAGGAAGTACCACTCAGACCAATTGTTTGTAGCACATACTCCATCACTTAGAATGTGGCCAAACATCTGAAGACCATTCAGGCCCCGTTGGTGGGCAATACAGAGCACCATATCGAGAACACAGCAGAATTTGTGAATAAAATCAGCCATATCCAGTTCGACCTAGATGAGACTATGGTTTCCTTTGACGTGACCTCTCTCTTCACTTGCATCCCCACCACAGTAGCTGTCAAGGCAGCAAAGCTGAGACTATTACAGGATGCCAAGATGGAAGAGAGAACCAAACTTTCACCTGACCAAATCTGCCAACTACTGGAAATTTGTTTAAATACCACCTTTTTCCAGTTCAGAGGAAACTTCTACAAGCAAATCCACAGCTGAGCTATGGGCTCACTGGTCTCTCCTATCATCGCTAACTTATACGTGGAACTGTTTGAACAGAATGCCTCGGCCTCTTATCTAGGAACCAAACCCACACATTGGTATCGTTATGTGGATGATAACTTTCTGAAAATCCAAATTCAAGATTTGGAACCGTTTACCACACATATTAATTTGATAAATTAGAACATCAAATTCACACATGAAGATGCCAAGGAGAACACATTGGCTTTCTTAAATTGAGCAGTAATGATAGGAGAAGACCAGTGACTCTATGTGGAGGTCTTCAGAAAGCCCACACACATGTGTACCTGCTTTTTGATTCCCACTACCCACTACAGCACAAACTTGGAGTGCAAACTTTGGACACTACGACACAGGGCCCAGGTGGTTCCTACAAACACTGAGGGAAATGAGAAAGAACAACATGTGCAGAACGCCCTCTCTGTTTATGGGTATCGTAAATGGGCTTTCAAGAAAACAAAGAGAGATACACTAGAAAACACAGAATCAAAACCCAGGAGAAAGGGGGTAACTATTCCTTACCCCGCTGGTGTTTCTGAAAAACTACAGAGGATTTTCATGAAATTGCATGAAATCCCAGTCTATTTCAAACCCATAAACACTTTAAGACAGAAACTTGTCCACCCAAAGGACAAAACACCAAGCCACAAAGCAATGTGGTCTACTCCTTTCAGTGTAGTGAAGACTGCACGTTACATTGGAGAAACAAAACAGCCATTGCACAAGAGGATGTATCAGCACAGACGGGAGAGCCAGAGTGGACCTCAGTCTGCAGTACATCTCCACCTTAAAGCCAGGGGCCACTCCTTTGAGGACAGTGAGGTACAGATCTTAGCCAGAGAAGAATTGGTTTGAACGGGGAGTTAAAAAAAAAAGAGAACAGAAATGGTGGACTCAGACACCATCTGTCTCCAATTTATAACTCCATTCTCAAACCTAAATCAAAACAAATTTAGAAAACAATAGGTGTAGCCAGGTCAGACCCAGAGATGTGAAAACACCCATTTGGCCCTGTATGATTATGCTAATTTGACCCCACTCTCAAGTCATTTTCAATAGGCCTAGTTTACAGAAACTGTAAACAAATAAGGTAATAGTTTTAGAGTAATTACTTGGCATCTAACTCCTCCCCCTTGCAGGCAGATATAAAGCAATGTCCTCCAGCATTCTGACCAGAACTGAAGAAGCAAGCTTGGATGAGCAGAGAAACATATTCAACCAAATAAACTCTTGTCCATCTGACAAATTGAACTCTCTCCTTTGCCAAGATTTTGCAATGAAAAAAGTATTCCTCTCAGATTTAGACACAAACAGAAAAATACACCAAGCAAGAAAATTCTGCTGGAAGCAATATTTTGTTTTGGTGAAGGAAGTCATCTTGACATATATACAACAAACATACAACAATCCAATAAAAAACACAAACCATTACTTTTCCACAACGATCACCAACCACAAAAGTAATCCAAAAGTTCTCTCAACCACTGAGAACATTTTAAACCCTGATTTTAGCATATTTTCCTTGACACCCACTGACTTTCTCTGTGAGCAGTTTGTAGACCACTTCATGAGAAAGATAAATACTATCAGATGTGATATTTTACCTTGTAAAACCTCTGTTCTTAACACATCTGAGTGTTTGACTGGATCAGCAGAAACACTGGACACTGGTTTTGTCCTGGTTAATACTGAGATGCTTGACAAAGTTTTCTCTTCAGCTAGGCCCACCACATGGCTTTTAGTTCCAATTCCGGCCCCATTTTTAAGTCATTTTATGGATCTTTTAGGGATGAGCTTTTAATCATAATGACTTGCTCTCTTCAGACAGGGGTCTTTCCCACTGCATTCAAAGCAGCTGTGGGGAGGCCCCTGCTAAAGAAGAGCAATTTAGATTTTAATGATTGTAACAACTACCAACCAGTGTTACCATTTTAAGAACATTTTTTTAAAAACTTGTTTTCATACAAATGACTTTTTTAGAAGATCACAACATCTTGTAAAAATGTAAATCTGGTTTTAGCCTTGGCAAAGATTTTAAATTATTTTAGAATAAATTGCGACTCACAAAAAGTGACCGTGTTGGTTCTACTGGATCCGTGCCTTTGACACAATAGACCACACTATTCTTTTTACTCGCCTAAAACACCTCGGCCTCTCTGGTGCTGTTCACAAATGGTTCACATCCTACCTCAGAGAGAGAACATTTCTGGTGAGTGTAGGCACATGCTCCACCCAGGTCCATAAAAATCACATGTGCTGTGCCCCAGGGCTCCATTCTAGGCCCTGTGCTTTTTAACCTGTACATGCTCCCTCTTGGTGGAGACATGGAATCAACTTCCACAGCGATGCAGATGATACGCAGCTCTACATCTCCATGTCTCCTGATGACACCAGGCCAATGGATAGTCTTTTTAACTATATTTTAGATATGAAATCCTGGATGGCAGAAAACTTTCTGCCATTAACCAGGACATTGGTCCTGAGGCCCAGAGAGAGAAACTTTTACCCAAACTACAAGCAGTTGTTTAACCCATCTCCTCAAGTGAAAAACCAGGGCATAATTTTTGACTCTGAGCTGACTTTTATTATGAACAACTCAAAATGATCTACCTACTACAAAAATTCAAATGATTTATTTATTTATAAATATATTGAGAATGAGTAATGGTGGTTTTACAGTGGCATTTACCAGTCTCTGCAGATTTACCAAACACACTTTGTGACATATACAGATGCATTTGTTTATTATTTTATTAGGCAAACTTCAACCACGTATCGCGGTAGATCTAATCAGCGCATTGAGCAAGGAGCCTATATGAGCTACAGGGGAGGAGCGAGAGCATGAAAAGCCGAGGAGCGATACGCTGACATGAGGCAGATGGACAGGTAGGATGTTTTTAAAAAAATTTAACCTGCCCTGTAATCCATGCTGGTGCACGAGTGGACACACTGTGGTGGACAAGCTCCGCACTAGGGACATGTGTGTTTGTGATGTGCGATACGCAGTGTCCACGGGCTGAGTGGACACTGTGCCCTTCTTCTGCCATGTCTTCAAAGCTCCATCAAACACAGAGAAGCAGAAAGGAATTGTCTAAAATGTGTGCAAGATTAGATCACATCCACAAGTTTAGGCTGCTTAAAATGTTTGTATTAATTCCAAATAAAATACCCAACACACATTATGTATGATAGGCATGCATTAATCATTTGTATATTTTACTTTACACATATTTAGTTTGTGGGACGGCATTTTATCATTCTGCCCGCTCACGCATGCAATGAGCTTTCAAAATGTGTCCCGCGCTGCACTGTTTTGCGTCAGGTCCCATGTGTCATTGCAGTGCAGGGCTCTACTATGGCCCTTGTCTACGTTCATGTTTTTAAGAGTAGGCTCAAGACCCACCTTTATAGCTTAGCTTTTGATTGAAATTGTATACTTTTACTTGTTTTTATTGTACACATGCAACATCCCATTTTTAATCACTGTAAAGCACTTTGTGTTACATTTTTTGGATGAAAAGTGCTTTATAAATAAACTCTGATTGACTGATTCATATTTTTGTCATAGATGATTGCTACTAAATCTCTTGTCCACAGACTTTCCCTTCCATTGGCTAATGCTCCAGCTTAGTATTCCTCCCAAAGGTTCGGGTTCAAGATCTGAAGGTGGATTTGGAACTGCTCCTGAGAGGCTGAACAAATGACCTCACAGGAACAATCAAATCTACCCATAAAAAAACTAAAATGTAACCAGTGTATCTGACTCCTGAAAACTACAGTACACTCCGGTCCTTCTGGCTTTTGTATGATTGTGCTAAAGTAAGTCGGTCATCTGTTCAGAAGTGACACATCAGGATTGTGAGAGGGGAAGGCCACAAGCAATCAGGAAAAACAACAACAACAGGGACAAATGACGGTACAAATTGTGAGAACAGAGATGGAGGAATTCTGGCATCTCTGTGTACAATTACAGAGCTGAAGATAAGCACAGGAAGCAGGTGTGGTTTGGCGGCCATTTTCTTTTATGTACTCTTGGGTCTGTATTTGAAGTCATGCGGTGGACAGTCTCACAGGTCAACTCCTTAAAAACCAAATCTGGCAAGGTACACTTTCCTTTCTGGTGTCTTTCCACTTGCCAAGAAAACAATAATATAGTGTATTCTTAGCACCTAAAGAGAATTATAGGAGTAATCCAGGGCCAAAAATGACTGCAGGCCAAGGATACACACATCTCAGCCAACAGGGGATTCTTTTGGGATGGGAAAATTGTTTCGAAAGTGGCCACGTTTCATGGAGTATGAGCTAAGTGTTAGGTAGGGGAGCTCTTGTGGACGGGGTGAGAGGAATCCAGCTCCAAAAACAATGTGAACTTGTGTGACAGAAGAGTGGGACAGAGGTGAGATGGAGACCGGTGGGAAGAATGTGGTATATACAACAGTAGGGGGCACCACTGTGAGGTAGGAGCTCACTTAGACTTATAGCAGCCATACAGCCTGTATGAATGAGAGAGAATAGGGACTCAAAGTGGATAATGTTGGGTTTGATACCCCTGTTTTTACTTAACTTTAACTTGAATGAAAAAGCTTCAAATTTGTGACACAGCTAAAGTCTAACTTTTAAACATTGACAGTATTTTGGTTGCTCACATCCCTGCGGAGGAGTTTTCATTGATATGACCCTCAATCAATATTATCCATCATTATGTTGGCATTGAATTAATTTTATCCAAAAATGTATGGTTTCAAAATGCATGTCATATAGACCTGGTATTGTTGTTAATATATCTGCAAATTATTGAAATTATGTGTTAATTTTTTTTTTTTTTTTTTATGTTTACACAACTAGTCAATCTTTTTTATTTCAGGTGTGGTTGAAACTGACCAAAAGCTAAACTAAACTATAACAAAGATCACCAGTCATTTCTGGTTTAAAACATATTTTTCATACACCTAAAATAAAGAAAAACAAAACAATAAAAACCTTGAGTTCCTCTCCTCTTCACATGGCAGAAGCTGAAATAAGCAGTGTGTGTAGCTGAGCTCTGACGGCCATCGATCGTGGAGTTATTTAACGTCTGCTCCTGGTCTCTCCGGAGGCAGCGTGGCACGACCCTCTTATTTACGAGCAACACTTCTGATCTAAGGCTGACCCAATGAACCACCACAGCTACTACTTCAGAAAGCAAAGGTATGAATTTTAACTTGGCAAAGAATACTTGTTGTGAATGAGAGAGACCCAGCTGCAGTCGATGGGGTAGAAGAGAAGAAGGATTTGAAGCATCAATGGTCCTACTAGAATCAAAAGGAACAGTTGTTAGACAAGTTTTCCTTAGTAGTAGGAGTTTTAGAGAAACAGGCAGGGGTGTTTAGACTTGGTAAAAAAAATATTGATACCCAAGCACTGATTTATGCTAATCAATACTGAAAAAATAATTGTCTTTTGTGAATAGTTTTACATAAGTCTGATCTATCAAGTGCCGTATCTCGTCAGATCTCTGAAGCTAAGAAAAGCTAGACCTGCTTGGATGGGAGACCACTGGGAATACTAGGTACCACAATGATGCAGCAGTGGCCTTAGTGGAAACCGTTGCTGTGTCCTTGCGCAAGACACTTCACCCTTATTGCATAGTATGAATGTGGTATGAGCATGAATGCCCCATGGAAGCTGTAGCTACAGTAGTGGCTTATTACTACTGCGTATGGCGTGAATGACTATATAAAATGTAATGCATCATTATTACTCAGAGGTCGTACAACCAACCTGTGCTGTCACATCAATATAAACAAAAAGAATAATAATACATACAATAAAATAAAATAGAGACAGATGATTTGTTAGCCAGACACAACCAAAATAAAAGTGGCTTGTTTCTGATTTACACGGCCGCCCTCTACAGAGCATGTTTTTAATACTGCTGTTCAGAAGTGCTGTGTATGAGAATGTGGAGGATCCGTTTGATTCATGATGCTGTGTCCATAACAGTGACATAGTAAACATTATGAGCTGCACCTGTGTGATAAGTCATTCTGACGCCAGCAGACGGACTCACACATGTGGCCCAACACCAACGCACCCAAGGGACCCCCACCACTACAAACACTAGAGACGAGCTGTCATTTCTCATTTGTCATTAGCAAAGTTATTACAGGCAAAAATATTACTGCAAGTCAAATTTCTGTGATATTTATAGGCTCGTAGTCCTTTAATCATTAAGTCGATTAATCAGTCGATGATGTCTTAGTCAACCAAAATTTGTAAGACATCTAATGATTTTATTTACACTGTAAGGATTTACATGGGACAACAGCAGAAATTAGTGAGTTATCTAAAGATTTGTATTTTTGGTATTTAATTCATCAGTTTACATTTAAATATGAAATTGTCAAAATACACAGTGTAGAAAAATACTATAGTCCATCCATCTTCTCCCGCTTAATCCGGCTGGGTCGCGGGGGCAGCGTGCTGCCCAATACTCATAGCACCTGACCCCCCCTATGAACCCCTCTGCAGGTGGTGAGCCCACAGGAGGGTGGACAACATGGTCCTTGATGTTAGTTCATAGGGGTGCGGGCATGTTTTGGGTTGATGGGGGAAACCGGAGTACCCGGAGGAAACCCATCCAGACACGGGGAGGAACATGCAAACTCCACACAGAAAGGCCCGGGCGACCCGGGGATCGAACCCGCAACCTTCTTGCTGTGAGGCCTGAGTGTTGCCACTCAGCCACCGTGCCGCCAAAATACTATAGTCTTTGTTTAATTTTTATAGCAATTTAAATTCATATTCAAAGCAAAAATGTAATCTACAAGAAAAGTCATTTCATATATTACATAATCATACATATGCAATTAGTCCATTCCATTAAAGATGAGGTTAGATTGAGAAAGGCAATCTAAATTAAAATCAAAATAAATATCTGTGGAGAGCTAGCTAGCATACACGTGGTTCAAAAGCTATGAAAGAACACAAGAGGAAAAGACCTTCAATATGTGTTGGGCTATAAAACAGAAATCAAGGCGCAATGTTAACAACCATCTGAGCACACAATTTACACCACTAATTAGAAGAAGCAGGAGCTGTGCAGGAATAATCAATACAATCCATTGATAGCATGCTATATTTGTCCATTACACTGAGCCTGGTTAGGCTCAACAGGATGCATTCAGTAGCTGCTATATTTACATAAGGGATTGTGAGAAGCCTAGAAACAGCCTTTGGGAGCCTGGAGTGACAGAGTGAAATCCAAGGAGACCGCACAGATAGGAGCTGCTGGTCTGACCTCTGTAAGAAGATACAACATGGACCACCTCAAAGTCTGTGTGATCAAAACACTGGGTTGTACGCACTGCAGTAATGTTATAGCGTGTGTAGTACAGGCATTTAGCACTCGGGCAATGGTCTTTGACCTACAAAACAGTTACACCATGAGAAATGGCACAGGGCAAGACATCTGTCCAAAAAAGTCAACACATCTCAGCAGTACAGCTATCGGATAAATATTTATATTTACAATGTATTGGCAGTTTTCAGATTCTAGTATGTGATGATGTCATGCACTCGTATGGGGGACTTAGAGGCAGATTTCCCCATTGATTACATTGAATATTGGCTTAAAATAGGTTAGGAAAAAGGTAAAACACAATTGTTAAACATTTTAATTTCTATTAATGACTGCAGCCAAGAACAAACTGTATTACAAGCAATAAGTCACAGAACGGTAATGTATTGTCATAGTCATGGTAGGTGAGAAAGTGCAGTGTCAAATATTTAGGTTTTGTCTTAACCAGTAGGGGGAGTTGTGAGTTATGGTAGCGTTGAGTTGCTTTGAAATAAACCTGTCTATGACAATGATCATTACAATTAACACTTTTATTCCCTCATGTAAATTTTTCTGTATTGTGTTTGTTATTTTTTATGTTAGACTTTCACGCATTTTAGACAAACTAACAAACCAAGAAGTTCATCCATCCATCCATCCATCCATCTTCTCCCGCTTAATCCGGCTGGGTCGCGGGGGCAGCTTGCTGCCCAATACTCATAGCACCTGACCCCCCCTATGAACCCCTCTGTGGGTGGTGAGCCCACAGGAGGGTGGACAACATGGTCCTTGATGTTAGTTCATAGGGGTGCGGGCATGTTTTAGGTTGATGGGGGAAACCGGAGTACCCGGAGGAAACCCATCCAGACACGGGGAGGAACTTGCAAACTCCACACAGAAAGGCCCGTGCGGCCCGGGGATCGAACCCGCAACCTTCTTGCTGTGAGGCCTGAGCCACCTCAGCCACCGTGCCGCCAAACAAACCAAGAAGTTTTCTGGAAAAATCTAAAAGTTTAGTATTTTGGACATAGGGCCTCATTTCCTGGTGAGCCAGAGTGTTGGAGACATGTGGAGACACTTTTAAATATTCCATCCAGTCCTTGTATTTGGAGAGGTTGCTGGTGCTAGACTAGTGCATGTCAATGGCCATAGTTGACCTGCCACTAAAAACAGTCTTACCCACTCCACAGTGCACTTGAGGCAAAACGATTATAACACCAGACTGTCGATGTGAATGTCTGTGTCGATCGAATAATTTTAGAAGTAAAATCAACCTTGCATTTGAAGGATTTATGTCTGAGCAGCAGCAGCAGCAGCGAGTTGTACTTCCTGATAGAAAGCTCGGCAGTGGTGGATATCACACAGACATTTACATCAATAGTCTGGCGTGATAACAGATTTGCTTCGGGTGCACTGTGGAGTGAATAGGACTGTTTTAGTGGCAGGCCAACTATGCCCGTTGACACAGGCTAGCACCAGTGACCTCTCCAAATACAAGGACCGAATGGAATATTTTAAAAAGTGTCTCCACACGTCTCCAACACTCTGGCTCGCTAGGAAATGAGGCCTTATGTCCAAAATTCCGAACTGTCCCTTTAAAACACAAATTCCATCTACTATTTCAGTTAACCGGGCTACCGTACTGGGTTTGAGAGAAAATGATGCCAGTATGCACACAATGAGACATATGGACAAAAATTCGATTCTGAGAGAAAATTTGTGAGCAAATTATTTCTCTCAGTTGCAATACTACTACAGGAAGAACAAAATTAGAATTGCCTGGTGGAAAATTGCAGATTCTTGAACAGCAGTATCCCCAGTGGTGAAAGGCCAGGCCAGGTTTTATTTTTGTTTCCCTTTTCTATGAGTGTGTCTCACTTCACCAAATATAGATTTTGTTTGTAAATGTCCTAAAACCTGATGTTGCCTTCTAATTATACATTTTCTGAGATCCATTTCATCAAAACAACACTTAAAGAAGCATTATTTGTCAATCATCACTTTGTAAAGCTGATTCCTATAGCCCCTCGGCGCAAATAAATCACTTTAAAAAATAGATTTGACTTATTTGTAGCATGTGAATGGAAAAGATGTGTCAAATGTGTGGCAGGTTTTCAATGTGAACCATTCTGCATTTGTCAGTGTCCTGAGGGTGATTCACAAAAACTATTCATTTAATGCTTTCTATACAAGTGGTGTCCCTCTTTCTAAATTTGCAATATCTAACAACTAGAATGTGTCACTTTCAGAAGACTATTTCCTCAAACCAACACTTAAAGATTTAGTTTAGTCTGATGGTAAATATGCCGTGATTTACAGTGTAAGATATAAGGTTCATTATGTAAGATTAGTCAGTAAACAAGTTTGACAAATGTAAACACTTGACGATTTGATAATATATTTAATTTCTTCACCTAGAATATACCATTAAGACTCAAAACAGTCATTAGCATAAATATTGTCCATATTTTAACATATATCATATTAAACTATGTTAGCTACAAAGGGAGTTATGAAGTGGTGTCACAAACTCTGATGTAGGGATGCACCAATCTGATACTGGCATCAGATATCAGTACAGATCCAGAAGAATTTGCTGGAGGATGTCATATGACTGGTGGTAGTTGGCCCAGAAGTTAAATAATGTTTGAACTTTTATTGATACAAAGCTGTTCTGCAGTTACTTGAGGGATATATAACAGCTATATCAGTTTTGGCTGAAGTTAATTTTGTTTTAAGGAAATTTGTGTTATTTTCGGTCTCTGCACTGCTACCGGTTGATATCTGGGATCAGCAGATATTTAAATCCATAATATCGAAATCTGGATCAGAACTGAACAAGTGGGATCGGTGCATCTCTACTATGACGTATGCAGGTGATAAAAAACTTTATTGCCATTACAGAGAGAGAAGAGACCATTGCACATTTGAGACATTCTGTATTATTTAGTGCACAAATAGCTGTTGAAAGTCAACTACAGAAAATACTTGATCCTAAACAGTTGTATAGTATTTATAAGATAGTATGTACTCCATATATCTCATCCTCTCTGAGTACTGAACTGCCCTGTAATAGCAATAGTACTTGACTACTTGTACACAGTAACCTCCAATATAATCTATGGCCCTGCTGTAACCCCACACTCAAACTGGCGGCTTTTTTAGGATCTGTCTCGAGTTCTGAGGTTCAGAGCATCTGAGGTCAAGTATGTGAGGACAACACTCGAGTATGATGTTAAGGAGCCAACTGTTCACACATCTTTCCAGGCAGGGTCAGGTATCAAAGGCATACGTGGTTGCTCATTTCTAAAGATTTCAGGCTAATAAAACAATAATAAAGTCTGATCAAGTCTAACACATTTCTGCAAGTACTTTTCAACAAAACCAAAATTCTTGCCTGAAGCTTTTATGTCAATCATTTTCCATCCAAAATCACAATTACAAAACAAAACATTTTGACATTTTTTCAAATATGAAATCAGATGCTGGTTTCACTTCTATAGTAAAAATGTTA
Source organism: Odontamblyopus lacepedii (assembly GCA_034769755.1). Lineage (NCBI taxonomy): Eukaryota > Metazoa > Chordata > Actinopteri > Gobiiformes > Gobiidae > Odontamblyopus > Odontamblyopus lacepedii. Next base: position 15,068,611 of record CM068350.1, on the reverse strand, counting down.
TGTATTTGGAAGGGCATCCGGTATAAACTCCAAATACATACGACAAGCATATTGTGATGTGACATTTTAATTGCATTTACACAATTAAATGTATAATGGAAGTAAAATGTATGTAATTGACATAGCTAAGACACTAGTCCCTGTGTTCCAAATAAGAAGAAAGCATGGGCACTATTCCAGCTCCACCGGCTCCAGCTTTAATTCACTTTGTATTGAAATATATCTCCTCTCTCTCCATAACTGCTGCTGTCAGGCTCATCTTTTTTTTTTTTGGTCTTACAATGTTTGTTTTAACCTGCTCTACATGACACTAGTGCTTTTATTTAGATTTTTTTTTATCTGTAAATCAATTCCTATTCCTAATATCGAACTTGGCTCCAATTTTGCCCCTATGACCTGAAGCCTCAGTGAGCTTCATTTGACTGGTGCCGAACACTATGGGTGACATTGCACTCCCTTAGTCCACTTCTTTATACAGTCTATGGTGCTACCAGACTGTATTCACTCCTTATTATGTTCTATGCAATCCCAAAATAAAAAGGGACCTCTCCTTGACCCTATTCAAATCACCATAGAAACTGCATTACGACTATGAAGGACAGATCCCAGATGAGGCTTTGGACACTTTGGTAATCGCCACATATGTAAATGTTCATGGGCAGGTCAAAAGGGGGAAGTGTTCGGCGTTGAGAGGCAGTCGCGTCCCGTTTTTAAATATGTTTGACAGTGGAAACACTCGTTGACCTTCTAGCGGGCTTTAAAGGGCTGCGAGGATTGAGCGGTTCAAAATAATCCTGCGCTGTCAACTGTCACTCAAGATCAGCTATAACACAAGTCATCATCCAGATTAGCTCCCTTCCCAATACACTACCAAAACACATAGACTCAAGTGGCATGCAAACTGGCAGCCATTCTGATTTTTTCTCTTATTATTAGGACAATGAAGAAGTGGATTTGGGTAATTAAGAGTCCTTGAGGTGTGAGTGAATAGGTGTATTTACACCTTAGCTTTTACGCTGAGGGTTATAAAGGGCAGACAGCCAAAGATAGCATGACAAATTAGCCATAGTCCACTTCCATCTTAATACTTCTCGGACTTCTAATGACGCTGACCTTCCATGAATGCACTCCATTACGAGCAATGAACTGCTTAATAAAGTTCTCAATCAAAGTCACGTTCTCCGTATTGACTGCGGTTCACGGACCGCGCAAAAAAATGTCTCTGGTTGTGAAATGTGTAAATAACTGCTGTAATTGACTGTGTTTTGGTGCATCTTTGAGCTGAGATTAAAAGAGGCACGACCCGGCCCTTTTTAAGCAGATTTAACACCATTTATGCGTATGAACATGTCACATCTCTGGGCAAAGTTGACAGATTTTTTTTTTTTTCCTTTCAATTTTTAATCTGGCTTTTAAATGGGAAGCTCTTTCGTCGTATCTTTTTGGCGTGAATATAGCAAAAATCAGATTAAGGCATGTGCAAGTAAACAAAACTAACAGAATAAAAAAAAAAGATTAAATGTTACTTATTTAAATGGAACTAACAACTGCTAATGTTTGGAAGTAGGGGTCACAGAGAAGGTCTTACCATTGAAAACTGAGTGCATAGACAGCACTCAGGATCATCCTCGCAGCGGGCAGGATCTGAACTGAGTATGAACTGAATTGGTGGGTTAGTGAGGTCATCATGGAGATAAATCTAGGTTTTAGTATATCAAAAGCCGGTACTCTTTCTATTGAGGCAGCTCTCATGAAAATGTATATCTAAAGAGCAGGTTGCCAGAGACTACTGAACAGATAAATGCATTAGGTGTGATGTGGGGAAAAAAACTGTTGCCCAAGGTGAAAAGAGTCGGTGTTATAGCAAAACGGAGAATCAAGGCAAAGCAACATTTACTTCAGCAACAGTAAAACTGTAAAAAATCTGAATAAAAAATAAGATGAAAATTGTAAGTAGGCAAAATTTGTAAACTGGGAATTTTCCTGCAATGTGGTGCAAGATTAAACAATGAATGAGTACATTTTTACTATGATAAATACGAACTGATAAATATTGACTTTTGAGTGTCCCTGGCCACGGTTCAGCCATAGACTGTATATTTTATTGGACATAGCTAACATGCTAGCCGCCACATTCCAAATAAAAAGTTCGCACGGGGGCTCTTCCGGCTCCTTCTGACTACGGCTTCCACTGACTTACATTGGAATATTGTCGTCCTTCTCTCTGTAATTGCTGCAGGGAGCCTCGTCATTTTGGTCTTAAAATGTTTGCATTAACCTGCTCTACATGATCCTGGTGTTTTTTTTTTTTTCAGCTATCTGTCCATCAAAAAAATCCTATTCCTAATATAGAACCTGGCTCCAAATTCGGTCCTGGGTGACGTTACACTCACTATAACACACACTATAACATGACGTAGGGAAGAGATTACTTGAAAGCACTATAGAGGTTTTGATCCCAGTTTTAATTTGGTCCCACAAGATTATGATCCACTGCAGAAGAGAAGAAGAAAAACAGAATATGAGAGGCACAATCTGTACACATTATTGTTGTTGTATAGGCTCACATTTATAAACAGTCATTTGAACAATTTGAATAATTTTGTAATAATATATTGTGATCTGTTTTACAAAGTCAACTCAGAGACTATGATGAAAATGTATTTTTTTAGTCCTGATTCATCCTCACTGATTCATGCTCACTAAAATACATTTGGATTTCAGGTCTGAACAGTCCACTTTTTATAAAGAAGCAGACTGCGATCATTTAATAATAGTTAATCGATTTTGTGAGTAAAACACAGTTGTGATTTGTGGTACAAGTGTAAGGGTATAAAATGCAATGGAAATCAATTTAATAAAGAGGCTCTTCTTTGTAGCAATGTTCTAAATTGTATATATATGTATATTTAGAAGGAGTAGGCTGCTTATGTAAAATTTGTATTTGCTTTTATCTAATATCAAAGAGCTGCACACAAACCTATTAGGCCACCTTTTTAAACGTACTACACTGGGACTGCAGCAAGCTTATTGAGCAAAATGTAGACTTTTGTTTGGTACCAATATAATTAGACTTATTTTTAAGATACGGCTGCGATGTTGAAGCTAATTTGTATTTAGTAAAGTACAGTCCTTGATGAGCTATTCCCACAGGCTGAGAGGCCCAGTTTGTATTTTGAAACAGCATAAAATCCTTGAATTAAACAAAACTCAAGGGCCTTGCACTTTCCAGAGATTGTCGGCAGCTGGATATACTGAGATTATAATAGCTGTCTCTGTGGTATAGTTCTCTCTTGTAAGGGACCACAGCAATTTGTAATTTTTCTCAGTCAATATAAGCGTTCTATAAAAAGGTCTGAGGAACACAGTGGCACAGAAAAAGTGCACGAACCAGTTTCTCATTACAATGATGTGCTTAAATCAAAACTACTGAGCAAAATCTCAGACTTATTCACTAAAATGGCAGGTCGCTCGAGGTGTTACATGTTATGAGGATATTAATAATTATAATTCATTAAAATAGAATTCAATACAATGTGGTTTTCAACACAAAATAATACAAATTCATAATAAAGTATACAGGTTCTATACTAGTTTTAGTATTAATTCATATCTGTTCAATATCATTTTTTCTTACCCTACAATCAAATCTAAGAAACTGCTTTTAAATATCTTGTAATGACTCCATTTTAATGTTGTATTACGTTTTAAAACATAAAGGCCTGGTTGAAATAAATCCATACATATAGAACATGGCATTTCTGTATCTTGTAATGTACATGAGTGTTCTTTTATGAGACAAATGAAGTCAGATGGAGCAAATCCCCAGCAGACAGGATCGCTGAAAAATTCATAAAGGTTAAAATAACTGTTTATTGAGAACGTTTCAATGAAAGATGGCATGCAGCTCCCCACTGTATACATCTGAGGCCGTGGAGGAAAACAAATGCACAAATACACACACTATATGGAGATTAATGTGCAAACCAAGAAGCACTGCACTCAAATATGTGTTATTGACCTACATTGTTATTCAAATTAATTTATGCTTTTGAAAATTGTTCAAAATGTGCTGGGGTGCATATAGCGCTATGTGTAAGAGATCATTGATTATTAATAAAGAAATGGCTGGAGGCAATACATGAACTACTGACATTTACGGTCATTTACACACTTTTGAAGCTCATTTGACTAAATAAATTGACTTAACGTAATACAGAGCCCAACACACATAGTAAACACTGGTAACTGTAGGTTTTGGGGAGAGGTATACAAAAGACAGTAAAGCAGCCATAATTATTATTGAATATACGGTAATTGCAAAAAAAAAAGAAAAAAGCATACCAACTTGCAGCAGGTGATAGTTGTAGTTCTCTGCTCCACTCAAAATCACCCCAGAAAATCCCTCAGAATTTAAGATAAACATGAGTCTGATGCGACTGTGTTGGCAACAGCTTATAGAAATATTTAGTTTTTATCCATAATAGAGTGAAAAGTGAAATTACTCACAAAATTATTATTGAGCATACATTAGCAGAAGATGCATAAATAAATGTTTTAAATATAGTGCTCCAGTTTTCCATATAGATCTAATCTATGACACCCGTGGATCATTATGTTATAATTTGGACATTTTAAATCTTGCACTCATCTAAAACAAGTTAATAAAAGAAACTGACTTCCACTGGGTCCACTGACTTCTACATTAGAAAACTGCGGCGTCCAGTGTGTGCTGACATCTCCATAAACAGCCATAAACAAAGAGACGTGAAGTTGTCAGCACCTCCGATAGATAGCAGCAAACCACACTAGCGAGTAGCAGATTTTTTTCAATTGTGCCAAAATGACAATGTGATGCTGCCAAATCCTATGTGGATCTCTGACTACAAAAATTTAAACGGAGAAGGAAATAAGTGCAGAACAGTGGGCATATACTGGTGGCAGTGAAAACAGTGGTTGATTGGACCAATGGAATATAAAGATCACTCTAAATACAACTTTGAGAGGATAAATGAGAAGATGTAGTTCTTTATTTTGCATAATAGGTCCACTTTAACTCAAAAGATGCTTGGACACCTGATGAATGGGTCACTGGAAATAAGTAACAACTGTAACATACAGTTATTTTAGATTTAGGACTTAAGAAAACTTGAGGTCTAATCGATTCAAATGGAATTTAAAAAAAAGCTGGTCTCTGCAGTAGATCAATGAGGGCCCATATCCCACAGAGGTTTAGATAAGACAACATGAAAGAAAGTGAGCAGAGTATTCTCTGTGGAGGTTTTCCAGGATATCTCACTCTGAAAAACCCCAGAGTGTGAGGAGAACAGGCTGGAGGATTAAACGTCCCAACAGGTTCATAGATGATCAGAGGTGACAGCACACTTAGACCACAGAGACACCAGACCAGATGAGAAAGAGTGGAGAAACTTGGCACTGAAGAACGTATTTGGAACCATTATGTTAAATAAGTTACACTATGGTTTTAAGATGTCAGTGTGAGAGACAAAAAGGTGCACTTACAAAACCTTTACTGAAAAATGTGTTCATGATTATGAGTTTTGAGTACTTTTGATGATGAGTGATTGGTCGCAGTTCACAAATGCTATGGTTAACATCACAGCTTGGTTGAAGAACTCTTGCCTGCAGCTAAATACATCCAAAACAGTAGCAATGTTCTTCACCAAGGCTAACAATATCTCCACTGTTGAGCCAGATGTTTTAGTGTCAGGGGAAAGGCTGCAGATCATCCCAGAGTATAAATACCTGGGAGTTGTAATTGACACAAAACTAACATTCAAATCACATAAAAAAGGGTCTGTATTCGAATCAAATTTAACCTCAGTAACTTCAGACACATCCGCCATCAGATGTCCATACAGGCTGCAAAAGTATTCATGCACTCCATGATCCTCTCTCACGTCACATACTGCTTACCCATCTGGTCATTGTCTGGTGTCACATCCCTCAAACTTCTGCAATCGCTGTATAAGAGAACAATAAAAACCCTGGACAGGAAACCCAACAGTACGCATCACTGTCCAATTTTACAAAAACACAGATTACTTAGCTGGGAAAACATGGTCAAATATTCAAACTTATGTCTCATATACAAAATTATTCACAGTCTATCATCCCTTCCTCTTCAACAGTTTGTCAACATTCGAACAGCCGATCACAGTAGAACCAGAGGTGCAGCCAGAGGGGACTGGATTATTCCTTTCAGGAAAAGTGAGTTTGGTCAACTGCTTTTTTTGTTCGAGCTGCCTCTGAGTGGACCATCACCCCATATTGATCAGAAACTCAATCACATACAACTTCTTTAAGACTCAGTTAAAGAAATGGCTCATTGACAATCAGACCTGTTAACATTAACTGCCCCCCTGCTGCCATCTTGCCCTGTTTGTTTGTATGTGTGTGTTTGTTTGTGTGTGTTCATGCACCTGTCTGTTGTTTGCCTGACTGCTGATCTGTTGTGTCTACATTGTACATTTTAGCTTTACTATATTTATTGTAATTGTAATATTAATCCTACTCTTGTTCTTGTTAGCCTTTGGGCGAACCCTGGCATATTTGCAGAAATGTTTATTAATATGCACTGTCCCTGAAATAAATAAATAAATAAATAAATAAAAAGAAAAGAAAATTAATAATACACTAAAGCAGTTTGAGCATCTTGAATGGTGCTATATAAATCCAATGCATTAAATTATTATTCAATATAGGGCCCGATTGATATATCGGTTGGTCAATATTATTGGCCAGTATGGGCACTTGGAAACATATTGGCTATTGATAGTCCATGTGGATATGTTTTACCTTGTTGTAATGCTTCGATTGTCTATATTATGCCCATTGGATCCAATTTACAGACAAAAAATGTCCTAATATGTGACGCTGCATCAGGATTTATCTGCGGAGTCATTTGTCTGTGTCCGTCCCGCCCTTGAACGCATCGCCACGTGCGCTTGTTCATACCTGCAGCCGTAGATCCATGTGCGCACATATATGGTCTATGTGTGCGCAACACTGAGATTATATTGTTTTTATGGACGATCAGTTTGAGTCTAGATTAAAAGGACATTTATTAGTGAAGACTTGAGAGGAGAGGAGCCTGTGTGAGCGGTAAGTGTTGGAAATGTGTTGGTTTTGAAGCTCGTTTTGGTTCTTTACCATTGGTTAGCGATTAGCTGCTGTAGCTCCCACACATAAACAGGTTTTCTCTTCTATTAGCGACTATAAAATGACTATAGTGGCCATATATATGATACTGGACACACATTGATATGTATGTAATCAGCTGTGAACAGAAGTGTGAATTATCGGCATTTAGCATATAATTAATTACTGCGGCGCACACGTATCTACCGCTAAAAGCTAATAGTGGTAGTTTACTTACAGTACTTTCTTTACTGGCTAGAATATCATACAAAAACACCATTAGGCCGACCGACTGTCTTTAGATATGACGTAAAGAGGCAGAATAACAATAAATGTCGCCTAAATAAACCCAATTGAAAATCCAATAGAGCCAAACCTAAGTTTTATAAACAACTGAAGATTTACAATGAATTTTTACGTCATAAATATATCGCCAATTATATCGGCATCGGCAGCTACAACTCTAATTTTATCGGTATCATATCGGCCGCATCAAAATTCATATCGGCCAGGCCCTAATTCAATAGGTTTTTCATAGTTGCTAATAATAGATTGTGACCTCACATTGCAAAAACTTAGATAAACAAATGCTTAACTTTTCCTATACAATTTCTGGTTTTACAGCATTTGAATGTAGATTGTGTGTCATGTGCTGGTTTGTTTATTTAAGGTAGCCTGTCTAGCAAAATTATGTCACTGCTGGAATAAGAAGAAAAGAACAATAGCAGTACTACTAAACTACTACTAAATAAATCAAAATAAAATTAAAAACTAGTCAGATCAATATACAAATTCTGAACTCATGTTACCTTTGGTGGCACAGCAGGTCCAGGGGCGTAGGGTGCCAGACTGGGTGGGACATCTGTGATATAGGTCTTCTTGGGTGCTGCTGGCTGGTACCCTTGGCTCGGGGCAGGCTCTGGTCTCCGGGGCTGTTGCTCGGGATACCCTCCATAGCTCATGGGAGAGAAGCCCGGCTGTGGAGGTCCGTAGGCGAAGTCGGGACCCTTGGGCTGGGCGGGCATGTACTGGACCTGAGCTGGGCTGCGGATCGGGTGTTGATTGTACCCTTGTCCAGCCGGGGAGGGGTGCTGCTGTGGTCCCGGCTGGGCAGACCTCACCTGAATTTAAGTGAATGTTTTTATTGTCACAGATTGAAACGAAAATCTCTAAAGAAAGTCAATCTACCGATGCGTTTCAGAATGATGAAATATTTAGACCGTCGCCACAGCAAACATTGAAAACAAAATCTTCTATATTTCAAATGGTGAAAAGACAACTATGAATTTTAAGAAAAAGTAAGAAAACGTATCAACGTCTATCAATAGCCAACAAGTATTAAGGATAAATTAGTTTACTCTTAGCGTCTCTGTAATATTTTTGATTTCAGGTGGCTATAGTGTTTTGTATATTGTACTCACTCACCTGCACATTAAAAGTGGGCTGGCTTGGGGTGGATGCAGTGGCGTAGGAGGCGGGCACAGGCTGAGGGGCAGGGTGCTGCTGGGACAGTGGTTTTGTGGAGGAGGGGGCAGAGGAAGGGGGAGTGGACTGGACCGCAGCGGGGGACTGGGGTTTGGGGGTAGACTTCTTGGTGGCCGTGAGTGGAGGCTGAGTGGGGATCACCATTCGCTTGTAGCCGGTCACTGGGGCATTCGGAGAGGAGGTGGCTGACGTACCAGAGTTCTAAAAAACACAATATAGATGATAGTATAATAAGAATATTCATTTCAGTTATATTTTGATACAATTTCTTTAACTTGGTCTAGTTGATGGGTGGATGACTCATTTCACTGGGTTATTCTCTTAAATAATAATTTCATGTTATTATTTTCACCACTATCACACCTCAAGCCAAACTCAGACAGAGCCGTGCAATCGCATTTGTTTATTTCAGTGACCCATGCGAAATGAAGGAGCTCACTGGTCACCTATCAGTTGGAAAAATTCATCTCACCTCATATAAGCAGAGTTTAGTGCTTTGCTCGCTGATTCTACAGAAATCCACAAATCAATCACACCCATTTGAATTCGGGGAGATAACCTGTACCCAGACTCACATTTTGGAGAAGTGTGCATGAACTAAAGGCATTTGAAATCCATCCAATAGTAATTCATATGTTTTTTAAATGTAATGAATTTGAAAATACATTAAAGAGAGTCCAATGGAGCTTGGTCTGTGTAGCTTCAGTTATCCTTGAAAGAACAGTAACCACCATACCACATGCAACTTCATTACACAAACACAGCCATGTAAAAGTTACCATCTCCAGGTCTATTAATTACATCACTGATGATAATGAGACGGTTTTATTTAGCGACAGTTTAGCCCGCTCTGACACAGTTTGAGTCAATGCGGTTCTCCCTCGACAGCGCTGGCCATCCACAGTGCGCGAGCAGCAGTAATCTATGGCTAATAAAGCAGGAGAGCGGGGCATAAATAGTGGGGCAGAGGGCGCCCTGACAGTGGATTGGCAACAGCACATGACACTTGTGCTGAGTCGGACGGCCCGGCCGGGAACAGAGCTAAATCACAGAGATTTGTGGAGCTGCTGTTCCTGAAGAGAAGGCTGTAAAAGAGCTACACACCACTGCAGAGAGAGGACGACGAGAGAGTGCTACAGATAAACACTGATTCACAGGGACTTTATATGGACTACGGAGGATTGTAACCGTCAATAGGAACTGCCTTTGGGTTTAACTGGGTTTACAGGAACAATAAAACACAGCAACATTATTTTACTAAATAAGAGTGGCGTTCACTTCAGTTGAATTTTATATGATTTATTTTATAATTTATTTATTATTTATTTTATTTTATTTATTACCTTTAATCTTAAATTAAGTTAATCAAGCCTAGAGGGTGACCTACAACAGAAACTTAAAGTTGCACTGTGTAGCTTTTCAGTGGGCAGGTCCAACACCAAACTGATGTTATAGTTTGCCAGGAAGGTTCTATATTATGACAATAAATCTATCATATCTTTTTCCATAGAGAGAAGCCGGTGATGCCACCAGGCCAAGTTACAGGTCAGATGTGTGAAGAGGAGACCCAAATGCATGTTTTAAAGTATTTTTGAGCAATAAAAACACTTAAATGCAAGATGAGCCATACTGGGGAACAGTTCAGGCAATCAAAGCAATAACATTTCCATGGAGAAAAGAAGGTGCCAGACCCTCCACCAGAAAAGTTACAAAGTGCACCTTTAATCTCCTCTAAACTCTGATTAAGATGGTGGTCTTATTTTTGCTGAGGTTCATACCTTTATGTAACCTTTTGTTTAATTTCTGTATCAGTTTTGAAATGTTAAGTCCCAATGGCATCATATTAAAAAATAACTAAAATAAAATACTTCTCCATCCATCCATGTACAACTTGCTTTTGCATCTGTGCCTGTATTTTGTATTATATCTGGTGTTTTATGGACATATCAGCAACAATTCCCTGTATGCAAGTTAGCTAGTTGGTTACCCCATCTGTCAAATGAAGAAAATTCCAGACTAAATATTTTCAGCAGAATTGAAAATAGTTTTGGCTACTCCTGCTACACTAGTTCCAGCATAGGGGACTGTATAGGCGCACATTTCTAACTTGAGTCTTGAAAAGCAGTGGACTTCTCTGACCCAGTGCAGTTTTATGGAGACATCAGCAGCGCCCCGAGTGTGTCTCATGTAAGTAATCATTGTTTTTGCCCTCCGCAGCACAAGATCGGTGTCAGACGCCAGGCCGCTCTAAAAAGGGCCCGTCATTAACCTTGGATGGCCTTATTAGGTTAGAGCCTGCAGCCAAAATTCACAGTCAATTACTAAATCTTCAGCACACTGGGAGCAGAAAGCCAGGCTGGTACAGACTGGAGTCACTGTGATGTGTTTTTATGAAGAGACGTCGTATGAACTGGGACAGAGGCACAAACCGCTGATTTTCACTGACCTCTGATCTGCACTCTGCTAACCCAGTATTGAAATTGTGTAGAAACATGTGAAATTGTAGACTGCGTTCATCAGGACACTCCAGATCTCCTATTCATGGATTTCAGTTTTCTGTTATAGGTAACGTTTTGAAGACTTTTCACCATTCAAAGGTCATGATAAGCTCTTTTGGCTTGTTTTAAGTTGTCAATTGCTATGCCAACATTCTGAAACCTATGGATACTTTGAGGATGCACTATGTAACTTTTTGGCTGGGGTCCGTCACCTGCTTGTTTCTATAGATATGTCATTGCTCTGGCTGGAATATTCCACAGTATGTCATTAAACAACTCTATCTTACAGGTACTGAATTACAGGTAGTTTTGTAGCTCAAAATAACTGGAAAAAGAGGCATTCTGACTGTGAGCGGGGTCGCCTCTCCTCAGATATGACCTGCAACTTGGTCCGGTTTGGTCTCCATGATGATAAAAAGTAGGGTTGTTCCAATGGACGATATGATCCATCGTTATGGATGACCCATCATCACGAAGGAGAGCCACCATTGTGATGTCATGCCCTCTCCTGTCAGAAACATGCACTGATCTTCTGTAGGCCTAGTTAACCTAAAAACTTTGCAGAGATTGCACTGTAAATGAAATCACGAATATAACTAATATGCTTGCTAGTTTAAGTATCCTGCCATGACGTGTTAATCTGTGAAAATACCATGTGGCTACACAATTATTTATCTCAACTTCATTGTTTTTTTACATGTCTTACATTATACTTTTAACTTAAAATATTTTGGAAGGTCCGGTAAGTACTGGTACTAAAAAATACTGGTACTAAAAAGCACTGTACTAAGAAAACTAATGTCTACTTGTTAGTTTGAGCTAACACATACATTACACCTATTTATCAGCAGTGCAGGTGCTCACACATCAGACTGTACTCTGCACAAATGTAATGCACAAACAGCGCTCATGTTTAACATGTTCAACACGTTTTACATGTGTCCAAACAAAGCGCAGTGTGTCATCCAGTCTCCAGTGCGGGGTGTTTATAGTGTCTCAAAGCCATAGTGCGCAATAATAAATCCACATCCAGTCACAGCCTGCAATGCCCGTGTAAAATTTAAACCAAACAGACAATATGAACAAAAATTCTGCCAAAATCGTGACCCTCCCCCTCTACAATGCAACTTTAAAATCATGCTAGAGGACAGGTCTGAATTCTATGGTGGAATTTGCTGTTGTCAGATTGCAGATGTGCTGACCTTGATTATGGTTCATATCAATGTGATTACTGGAACTTTCATGAAACCAAAACTGGCAACAACGTAATGCCCATAGACTTACATTATACAATCTTGTTGAGAAACACATTTTCTATTTAAATGGGAAGTGACTTGCTCAAGTATATCAAGTTACTGTAGTTCTGATGCTGAATTTGAAATAGCAGCATCGATTGTAGGTGTAAAAGTAGTTTTGAAGCTTTTCAAAACTAGAATGATTATGATATACTCCCAGATGGGGGCAAAAGACAGTTTTGCTCATTGATTACAATATATTTTAACATGAAATATCCAAAAAGTTAAATTACACATGTTGAACCTGATCATTTCTAAAACTGACTAATCCCAAGAACTGTAGAAGAGCTGTAATGGGACAAAAACAATTATAGTCTTATAGAATGCTGTGACATGAACCCAGCAATTAGCAGTGAGAACGAGTAGTGAGAATCAGAAGTTCCTGAAGTAGCAGTTTGGCAGTCGCACTATTCACAAAGCCACAACTGCTATAGTTAAGTAGAAGACTTAATTAGTAGCAGTAGTAGAGATGGGACAATTTCCACAAGAAGAAGAGACAAGACATGATTTACAATATATACATTGTGCAATCCGTTTCCTGAGTTTGACCTCACCTTTTTTATTATCTTTTTCTTTTTTTAAATGTATTTATAGATTTTCACTTAGCTCCATTTTTGTCTCGCAAGATCTTGTCCCAACCCTAATTAGTAGTATATATTTTTAGGTTCCAGTACTACTACTTGAGTACAACTTTTCCATACTTGTTATGTCTTTTCACAAATAAAAGTTTAGTTTCCAGAGGTGTGAGCTTCAACTTTGTCTAAATCCCTTAATCTAATCTGAGTCAAAGGGGAGGCCCTGCGGACAGTCTCCAGTTCACTAAATATTCTCTCCTTCTGATTTGTGTCTCGCCGATTAGCGCTGATGTTTATTTAAAAACTGTGTCTTTTCTGCATATGTATGGCTAAATCTCCACTATGCCCTTTAGGAAGTGAAATTAGTTCATTTAAATGTTTCATGGCTTTTAACAACTCCAGATTATTAATTTATCTGGGAGGCTTGAGAACCTACGCTAACGTTTACTTAGCCGAGCACTGGAAATGCAAATTGGGCCCTCAAAATAATTACACTGTCATGGTACGTTTTCCACAGATTACATTAAGAGAATGGATTCAGCCTGTTCAGAGGGTGATGAGGCTAATCAAACGCACTGAATCTGCAGCAGTGTGTGAGCCGAGAAGGCCTAAGTGGTCCCTTATGCATCCTGTACCTATAAGTGAATGAATATATAGGAGTTATAGTTTCAGAATATTGTCAATGAATTAAGCTAAAAATACTCCACTTAATTATTGGCTATTAACTGGTCTTTCTTGGGGCAAATAACTTTTGTCCAGCTGACAAACTGAATTTCTCATTTGCCATGGATTCTACCTGGACGACTGAGGGATTTTACATAGATACTAAGGAATATAAAGTATAATACAATGTGATTTTCAACATTAAATCATAGTACTTTCTTTTATGTTCTATTTTATTTCTATATTCTGGAAAGGTTCCTTTCTGAATGTGACCGTTTTAATATCAAATGTCACCATGGTCACTTTTACAGCATGTTTTTAACTGCATTACTGAAATAGAGGAAAAAAGTGAAAAAATATTGAAGTGGATATAATAATAACTCTTTGATCCATTTTATTTAGTTAGCAGTGTTGGGAAGTAACTGAATACATGTACCAAAAATACCTATTCTGAAGACTAATTTTGAGTAACTATTCCGGTACAGTCGTCTAAATCTAAGTCTAAATACATTTGAATGCAGGGATTTAGTATTTGGTAACTAAACACATTTTCAAAGTTGGTTAGCCATAGTAAAAGTGCAGTAATGTGTATATATAGTGCTGTCATCTTTCTTCAAACTCTTTCCTCACAAACATGCACAGATCCAAACTTTGCCCTAAACCGGCTCCAGTTTAATGCAGAGTGACTTTACAAACAACCTGAGTGTGAAATTTCACAGAGGCGCTCTGAAAGCCTCTGACACATTCAAAAAGATTAGGAGCAACTATAGCAGCCTTGGGGGTCTAGCTAAAACTGTTAACTTTGCACTTTCAGCCACAAGCAGGGAATATTTATTTTTTATTTATTATTTTAGGCGAGCTTTGGGAAAACCCCTAAAGAAATCCCAAGTTCTTTACAAACTAAGACCTTGGATTTTTCTTCCTGAACTTTAGTGCAAAATATACAAAGCTGATTGTATTTGCATGTGTGGTTTCAGCAGGTACAGCCCACAGAGAAATCTCTATTCATATCAATGCTACACCTCTATTCACAAGGAAGAATACAATGACCAAAACAATCTCACAAGATCTAAACAATTTTCACTCACCATTAAACAACCTCTTTAAATAAAATAGTTAAGTCAAAAGTTTATTCATTTGACATGGGACAAGATCTAGTGCCACAAGATAAAACTGACGGGAAAAAAGTGCTGATGAGTTATATCTATTTAAGAAAAAACAAGGCTATAATAATGATGGGAAAAAATGAAAATCTAAATAAATCAGATAAAATTTTAGTTTGAACTTCACAGTTTATTCATTTTAAACTGTGTCAAAATCAATGTCTTAGGTGCTCCTGTGGAACCAATCTCACATCTCATCTGGTCTTGGAATTGTGTCTTGTGCCTTCATTTTATCCAGTTGTTTTTCTTTGTTTTGTTTCTATCAGACTTGTGGATTGGAAAATGCAATTTGACAAGGAAAAATACATTTCTTATTGTATTATACTGTTTTTGTCTTAGTTGCTGAAGATTGTTAACCATTGCCTGTTCCCATTACAATGACAAAATAAAAACTACCGGTAACTACCCAAATACAAATCAGAATGGCTTTTTTCCAGCCTCACCTTCCCCTCTCGTCACAAGCTGTTTGCTCACTTCCTATGGCTCCTGATAGAAGGCTGCCCCAGAGACGACAGAACTCTCATATAACAAAAAGCCCTGATGCTTCACTCATGCCGATTCCTCCTCCGCTCCGTCTCACAATTGCGGGTATCACTTCTCCCCAAAATAGTTCCAGATAAGGCACATTAAACATGATTAAACAGCAGCGCTTGGGATCGTGGCGAGACCTCTAGCTGTTTTCAACTATCTTCACGTTTGCAGATAAAACCGGATACACACAGACACGCATAGGGAACTTTTCTATCTCCAAATCTCATTCTTTTGGCTCCTTCAAGTGATAGTTGCATGAAAGCCTTGAACAAGTGAGATATTTTAGAAATGCTGGCAACCACATTTTCTATCAGTTTGAATGGTGTAAAACATGCCCTCACATCCTAAAACTTCCACTAATTATCTGCGTGTCTTCTGAGGAAAGAGCCTTTGTTCTGTCATAATCCTGAAGCAGCACTGCTCACTCAGAGCAATGAAAAAGTTGGCAGTGTAACAGCTAAAAAGATATGGACAATAACAACTTGTAATGCTATATTCAGGTTTGTTGGATTTACATGCAAAGTCTGCGGGGCATTCCAAAACTCTTATACTTCACACACTTTCACTAGAGTCAGCTCGATGTGCTCTTCAGTGGTCATTTAAAACAAATGTAAATTGGATGTATGCTATGTTGTCCTGGTTAAAGGTAAAAGAGTTAACTTGAAAACTACTGCTTCATGACATCACAAGGTGGAACAGAGCATTTTGATCTTAGGAGATCTAGACAGGCTAATAATAAAGGATAAATCAAACGTGTGTGAATGAAACAAAACATAATGCAAACGTGTCCAACTAGAGCCGTTTGTTGCTATTTTGATGCTGTGGTGTGAACACGGCATAAGGCAATACACTCAGTTATTAATAGGGTTGATTATGAAGAAGTATTGAAGTTTTTTTTAACGGTGTATTGTGTAACTTTTCTTGTGGAGGGCCTATCAAATGTTTTCTCCATGGAGATGTTTTTGTTTTTTTTCCTGAAATGTTTCGCAATAAGGCATTAAACCTTTCTATCATCATGGAGACCAAACCAGGCCAAGGTACAGGTCAGATCTGTGAAGAGGCGACCCCACTCACAGTCAGAATGCCTGTTTTTCTAGTAGTTTTGAGCTATGAAGCCAGCTGTAATTGAAGAAATGTAAGATAGAGTTGTTTAATGTCATACTGAGGAACATTCCAGGCAGTGCAATGATATCTGCATAAAAACAAGCAGGTGATGGACCCCCCACCAAAAAGTTACATAGCACACCTTTAAATAACAAAAAGTTACAAAAAAAAAGTTTAAGCTTAATCTTTTTACATTTTAAGATTGTTTTAGCAGTTTTCTGTAGGATTGCAAACATTTTTTTCATTACTGTGAGTTTTTTCTTTTCTGTTTTTTTTTTCAATTTCATTTAAAGCATTGAAAATTTGGGTGAGGTGTCTTGCTCAAAGATGCAAAAATGCTAGCACTATCAATGCACTCCCTCCCCTCTTCTCATTCTGCCTTCCACCCCATCTTACCCTCTTCACCACCACTCTTCACTGTTCTTGCCCCTGTCACAGTATTTTGAGATCTCCATAAGTTTCTTTTTTTGTATTCAAACAAGACTTTCATATATATCTGAAAATTCATTAATTTCAAGAATATAATCACTTTTCAGAATTGTGGCTGTGAGCATTTGCCAGGGTCTAAATGAACAATAGCAGTCGTACTCAAATCCACTGGGCAGTTTATTGATGTTTTATTAAACCACTTGACTTTGTTGTTACTTAAAAATGTACAAGTTTAAAGATGAAAATATTCACAAAGTACATCCTAAAGTACTCACATGAGAGCGAGAAGAGACAGGCGTTATCTAAGCATGGAAACTTTGTTCTGGTTCAGGATTATAGTCTCAACCGTGTAGAGACGACTCCGGGGGCTTTCAAACCTCAACACTAAGTTCACATTTGAAATTACTTTGCAGTTCTCAGCGTAGTTTGTCTTTATAGTGTATCTCTGTGCAAAATGTGACAGGCAGCTGATAGGTAAAGTTAGGAACGCATGCCAACAAAGAGAATACAAGCAGTAGGTTGAACTATTCACCCAATCTGATCCCAATCCTACCAATTTAACTTTACAATTAACTAAGTAAATCACTAAATAATAAACACATTTCTCAAATGCCAAGCCTTTAATGTCGGCTGTCACGATACTAAAATTTTGAACTCAATTTACTCTTTCTTTAGACAATAGAATGTGATTTTCAACATTAACTAATAGTACTTTTTTATATTACCATGTGGACTTATATCCGTGTAATCTCTCAGATGCCCAGGTAGGTTCCATAGTGCTCCATGTTCGCATACTTGTCTATGTGCTCTTACACTTGTTCTGATACAGCTCAAGATCATTCTAAAGCTACTCAGGAACGGTTCATTTCTGTCCTTTGAATGTGTTTTTTTAGCAGTGACACTTGCTCAAATGAGTATTTAGATTCTTAGCTTTAATTGATTAGTATCTGCTTTTCAGTACTTTTGACAATCCTAATGACAATGCTGTAGTTTGAACTAATTCATTCACATTACGATGAATCTAAAAGAACAACAAAAATTGATTAAATAATAAAATGTAAATTTTATCCATACCTCCAGGGGTTCCACCAAATGTCACACTGTGGAATAAGTGAGCCATGTACAACACACCTTTTTGAAAAGCCAAAGAGTATAAAAGTTTACAAAAATCTCCAAAAGACTAAGTGCCAAAATTGTTATGAAGAAATTAAGAAATGTTATGATTTTGGTCATAATTAGTGACCCTGTGAAGAGCTATAAAAACCCTTTATTTACTTTCATTCACAATGGTTTAATCATTTGAACACACTGAAAAAACAACAACAATAATTCCCTGTTGTATTCATGCTGTAAAAAAATAAATAAATAAAAGCAGAGACGTTGTGTTTTGTCCAAAGAAAATGCCACCATGTTGAAACAATATTTGATAGTGACGGTGCACATGTCGAGCAGATGTTTTTCCATTGTGTCAGACTGGAGTCATTTGAGCTTCTCTCATTAGAAGTGCAGATAAAAGCAAAGGAGAGCAGGGCTGTGGATCCACCTCAAGACAATGAAGATGAACAGGTTCAAACTTCTCTTATGTAATCTCTTTATAAAGTGGGTTTCAGGAGAAAAGCATGTAATTTTTCCAGCATGATGTAACAACTTCATACAAAGTAGGGCGTATTACTTACTGATGCAACTAAAAAATCATTTTCTGGGCCTGTGAGTGCCGAAGTCCCTGTGTTGAGTCTCCAGTGGTGGTGCATGGGACTGCGGGCTATGGGCACAAAAGGAGGAAATGTGGGTTTTGTAGTGGCAGAAGCTAATTGTTTTTGTGAGTTCTCGTAGCAGCTCTGAGCCTGAATCATGGCTATAATGAGCTCTGTGCACTTGTGACCCGCCCTGAAATACTGTCCCACAATGACACATGTCCATAGATCAGTCCCTCACTAAGACCAATGTAATGGCTTTTTGTGAAGAGACAAGTGTGGAAATCTGTTATCTGTCTGTACACAGAAACACCACGATTACACTGTGAGCTGCTGGCTATACCTGCTATATATAAACATGCCATATATGATCTCAGCTGAATTTTTAAAAAAATTCTGATTTAATTTTAGATTGTGCCTTTCTGTTTCTAATAAAAATGAGCAAATTGAACAGCAAATAGAACAGTGATACAAGGTTCGATCATAAATGTTACTTTGCTTTGCCATTAAAGGGAACATATTGTGAAAAATGTATTTTTAAGAGGAGGGGCCTTATGAAGCCATTTTATAAACAATTGCCGTTCACAATTAACATGTAAAATAATGACCTATGATTTTCATAGTTTGAGTGTCAGAATTTTTTATTTTTTTAATTAACAAGCATTTCCTTTCACTATTACAGAATACACAGAGTGGATTTTGTCATTGGATGGTCCCATTCGTCCCACAAAGGGGGTGACAGGACAAAGGGGGTGACAGGACAAAGGGGGTGACAGGACACTTTGTTTGACTAACCCACAGTGACGGATCACACACAGAGCCTGGAGCCTCCACAGTGAGCTGGCCCTGTCAAAACTCAGGGCCTGCTGCAGAATGACCTGTAGGGTCAACAGAAGCCGACGGCAACACTTCACCAACAAAACACTCAGTGCTGCTAAGAAAGGAGATGGAGCTGTATCTGTGTCTGTCATTACTGCTCTAGTGGCCTCTTCACACCACAGAAGAAGACGGTTCATTTAAAAAGGCAACATAGTTGATATGGATTCTCTCTGTCAATGGGACGCTTGTTACTATTACTACTATTAAGGTTTAACTTTGCACTAGCCAATAGGTGTGTGAATGTGTTGTCTGAAGTTATCATAATACAGGTTTTTATTGTATAGATTCTATATTTCTACACTGTATATACACAAAATGTACTCCTATCTACAAAAAAAAGTGTAAGCCTGTCACAATAATTACTATAGTGACTATATTACCATAGCGGCTCAAAACGTATCATGTGTACCATTTCTGTGTAAACATGGGGAGATTTGGGGTATTTTTGTTGTAATAGTAAAATTTAAGCGGTTGAGGTTGAAAAAGTAAATTCTGTGGCTATTACTCTACTATTTTTTATTATTCTCTATTATCCTACTACTCTCTACTATTTATTTGTTACAGCTCAGGCCATTTAATGATACTGTCTATTTAAAAATGGTTTACAGGGATTATTTTTGCATTATTGTTTTTATATCTGTGGCATAAAGTAGCTTCAATATTATCGTTTATCACAGTATATCTCTGTATCTATGTAACATGTTTTTTATTGACCTAAAAATTTGCATTCTTACTGTGAGTGGCCCTGTTGTGTCACCTACTGTCTCAGTAGAGATGTGTAAGTGTAATGCCATACTGTGGAACATTCCAGGCAGTATCTCCATGGAAAGAAGCAGGTGACGGACAGAATTTTGAACAGAAATTGAAGAGGTTATTTATTTTTAACCAGAACTATACACCGGACGCACTTCACAAAAATACACCTAAAATCAGTGAAATATCGTACCTATCCCATAATTACAGTTATACACGGCCACTGTACACATAAGAATACCACCATATTGAGCAAAAGCTGTGAGAAAAGGAGCTTGAGACCTTGGCATCTTGAACTTTAGTGGAAGAATAAAAGACAAACAGGTGTTAAGCCAAACATTCAGACAAAAAAGTGAAGCCAGCATTCCTAAACAACAAAACAAAAAAGAAAGTGTTTTTTTTTTTTTTTCTATTTTAAATTAACACATACCAGTGCCAAACAATGTGCTATTCAGTTCCACTTTACAAGCTCTGAATTTACTGGAAACCTAGGAACCCAGCCAGATGAGATTTAAGAATGAATGTAAGTAAAGCCATGTGAGAAGCATGTCTGTCATTTCAAAGAGATAACAAAAGCTCCGATAGCAGATGTACATGGGAAACCAAGGATACAAGGCTCAAAGAGTAAGAAAAACTGTTGCTTTGAGTCTGAATTATCGGAGGTATTGGAAATCATTGGAAAGCAACCGTTATTAAAACTAGTATCAAAAGTACATACTAATTTGAGCAAATAAAAAAGTCACATTTACGAGACAGATATTAACCTTTCCTTAGTAGCTTTAGAATGATCTTGAGCTATATGAGAGCAAGTATAAGACCACTTAGCCATGTATACACCTATGGACCACTATGGAATCTACTGAACGATTAAGGGATTATAGATATAAAATACAGATATAAAACCACATGGTAATATAAAAAAAGTACTACAAGTGAAGTTAAAGTTGTAGATGTTAATGTTGAATCATGCTGCTAATCATATTGTCTCAAGAAAGAGTGTTTTATTATCATTGTGGTATCAGAATTGGTATCGAGTCTATTCCTTAGTATCGAAAACTAGTTTGAATGGAGTTGTATTTATCACATACACTTGGCCAGAGAAACAAAATCTAATTATATCAATACAATAGATGGGCTAAAGGATTTCAGGTGGCCAAAGAGGGTTAAGTGATGCTATAAGTTTGAAAAGTACACTGAAAAACTTCTTATCTTGTTTTTCATTCTAGATATTTCAATGACCAATGAGCAGTTCCACCAAAGTTGCTAGCTTCAGATGCCAAGCTTATGTGAATTTGTTTGTCTTATTTTAGCCCCATAAACCAGGGTCACATGTGGCTCATTTACTGTGATGGATTGGAAAAGGATACAGGGAGCTTATCTGGAACAGAAATGACAAAAGATAAGATAAGAGGGGTTACTGAAAGCTTCTATTAGACAAAGTCCATATACTGTAGCTAAACCTGAGAAATGAGCTTTGAGAAAAAAAAAGTAGTTTTGCTTTTTTTTTTATTGATCATTCAGCAATGCAGCTCAACAGTGACCATCATCACTGAGTTCTGCAGATAAATGTCCAATTAATTAAGAAAAAAAAGATAATAAAAGTAAAACTAGATCACTGATGACTACAAGATCTATTACATATAAATTTGTTCCAGAATGTTATGAACTGCAAAGTGTGAAACTCTCCCTGCCAGCTCAGTCCTCAGTTATCTACAAGGTATAATACTCCCTACGTCGGAAGCATAGCCACTGCACTTCACAAGAACTGCACTAGACTTGAATGGACAATACTATCTCAATGTCTTAAGTGCTCATGTCTCCTGGAGCTGTGTCCTGTACTGATGGTAAATAAACATTTGAGTTAGAACAGACAGCGTTATGCCTCGTTTCTTTTACTCTTGGGCTACTACAAGTTATTCAACAGCACTCAGTTATTCAAATGTTTTGCCAAATTGTACAATTTACATGTGTATTTGGGACTGAAAACAATGCCAGTGTCAAATAAGCGTATTAAGAACAGATAATGCCTGATCAATCCATCTCTTCCAGTTAAAGACAACATTTGTAAATGTTGTATAATC